>JAWWES010000018.1:10755706-10970793 GCA_035583135.1 Lophotriccus pileatus | reverse complement strand
TGGTATTTAATTGAAAATTTGTATTTAAAAAAAAAAAAAAAAAAAAAAAAAAAAAAAAAAGCACAAAAACAAAACAAACCAAAAAACCCAAACCCAAACAAACAAAACACACAAAGAAATAATACAAAAAATACCAAAAGATACTCAAGGCAAAAATCAAGACAAGCATTTGGGCTGGGCTGAGTTTGCATCCATGAGTCACATCCCTGCTAACAACACAGAGCAGCCAGTGGTCTGGTACAGTGTTCAGTAAGCAAAAGGATCAAATTAACTCACCTTTCATGTCACTAACTCCTCTCAAAACTGAATTACTTATTTAAACATTTACTTTTGCTATTAGTCCACAACAAGATGCTGCAATGGGGCATTTTTTAAAATTTGCCGAAGAGAAGTCAAGCCCTGCCTTGATTCCGAGAGTTAAAAGATTTTTAATTTTTCAAAAGAAAACCCGTAAGGAACTTGGCCCACCACTTGTTTATTCCTTATTTTGACTTCTGCTTTGGGCCCATAAATTTACTGAGACATGAAGACTTATACACACGACACATGCAGTTTCTGATGGGACTGAATGGAAACTCCAGTGACATCACTAGCAACCAGGACGCTGCAGCGTCTCCCACAAGGGGTATTGCTGAGCTACTGCAGCAAATGCCAAAGACAATCTTGCTGTGGTGCTCATGGCTGCACCTTGGTCACACAGAGTGCTGGGCACCCCTTGGAGCATTGACTAGGAACACGCAGTAAGGAATGGGAGAAAAGCCCAAAGGAGGCAATGAGCCAGGATGCTTGGGTGGCCAAGGGCGGAAAACTTTAAAAGACCGAACAGAAAATATGAGATATACTGGAACCAAACTGCAGAAGACCTCATAGGCTAAAAAAATGGAGTTTAACTAGGTCAGATCATACAGTCCTTGATTAAAGGATATTTCCCACTGGCTGGTTTGGGTGGTTGCTCAACACTGTGGAGAAGACTGAGTACTGTCTCCACAATGCCAAATCATTATAGCTGATTAAAAAAGCACATCTGATGAGAACACTACCCAGTAGCTCTTGTTCCCAAGGATCACTGTTAGGAAATAACATGATTCTTCCAGCTACACAGAGAGATACGACTCACAAGCTTTGGGAGCCCATGACTTATTGTGCTCACCTGTGCAATAGCGTCCATCAGATGCCAACTGGAACCCTGGTTTACAAATGCATTTAAAACTGCCATCTTCATTGATGCACATCCCATTGAGGCAAATGTTCCTTATGCTGCATTCATCCATATCTGAAAATGTACATGATAGAACATAACGCTCACAGTGTTGAAGCAAAAGAACTCTTATTAGTTATATCCAAAAGATAAAGCTTAATCTCTTTCTTAGTTGTCAGAGGTATATGATAATGAGAAACATATGATGGGACATACTGCACTGTCCTAGAGGATGTGTCAAAGCAGTGACTCCGTTTCTCAAAATGAATCATTAACATCCAAAAAGAGCAAAGAGAATGAAAAACAGATGAGAAACTGGACAGTTTAACTGCCAGTTGGTAAAAGCCATCAAAAAGTAAGAAAGGATGGAATTGAAGAGGGTTTGCAATCTTAATCTAAATAGAAGCTAGGTCAGAAGTAACCTCCTGTTTGAAACGGTAAACACAATTCTATGTTACTAAGAAGACCAGGAAGGGGAGGAGTGAACACTGGGGTTTGGACTGAAAACTTTTGTAACCTCCACTGGATGAGTCTAAGAGTTATGATGTGGGAGAATTCCCAGCACTGTGCTCAAACATGCATTCTGTGGGCACTGTCATCCTCAACTTCCATTTAAAATAAAACCTGCCCCTTCCCTAGACTTAGCATGACAGGCCACACAGGAGGATACTTACTAATTATAGCTTCATAATAGCATTATATTATCCCTCTGACCTAATGGGGTAGCATGAAGGATTCAAATAGGAAAAGGTGGAGGTCTCAGACACTGCTATTCTGAACCCTGCACAGTTACTCACACAATGGGAAAGAAAAAAAACAGGCAAGTACAAAGAATTCTGTGCTTGATTTGAGTAAGCTTTTATATCCTCTTAGCCTTTACTTTGCCCTGGTGCAAATGAAATCAGTTTTGGATGTTACATCCCAAAAAAATCAGCACTATTCACCAGTTTCATCTGAAGGAATACACGGAGTTACATTAAGGTATGGCACAATGCCATGGCCTTTTCTGATTAGTGTGTGTGTGTACATGTACTCCTAAGAACAAAACTCGATGCATTACAATGCCAGAGATGAAACTGTTTCGTAAGTGGATGCAACAGACATTCTGGCAGTACATGCAATGGAATTAAAAATGTTTTACCAGACTGCCGATGTCCTGGTTCTTATTACTATTAGCACATGGTATTTGGTGGGAAAGGAAGAAATCAGCATAAGGGGTTTTTTTTTCTCAAATAGACTCACTTCCAAATATATTTAGTCAATGTACTTCCATAACAACATATTTAAAAAGCAGCTTATAGTGCTAAACTGTATGTAAAAAAGAGTCAGGAAAAACAGAGTCTTAAAATGTCTGTCTCTACCAAGGATTAACAGAATCACTACTAGCACATAAAATCACTGGATCATAATGACATTACAATATATTCAGAATCGTGCTATTTTCCTTAATATTGCAGCTGTCTTGGACAGAAATTACACTTCTAGACATGGTGTGTTTTCTTTTTACTTACAGGCTAAGTCAGACAAAAATAATTTATGATTTAAAAAAAAAAGTCGTGTATCTATCCCAACCAAGAATTTTGGCATTAAGTCTTTGAGCTGAATCACTGAGATAATATTCTGCCAAAAATGTTTCTAAGAACAGTGCTTGAAATTCTTTTAACGTATGAATAGATCATTGGGAACCCTCCCAAGGACCTTGGGAAGCATGATAAAGAACATTCTTCGTTTTTCCCCCCTTTGCTAAAGGTCTGGGAGGTAGGAACACATCAATTATGTTTACAAATTTTTCTTAAAAGAGTTTTTTATAGGTCAGACCAGACTGCATCTACATAAAACACATTGCTAGTCACCCAGTAATATCCTATAAAGCATGCTGTAAAACGCACAGTAAAATCAGGCAGCATGTGACTTGTGCTGTTTTAAAACGTACCACTCCCATCAAAAGAAACTGCATTTTGTGATAGTGGTATGTGCTATTTCTCCTGCTGGACAGACATCCCGCTGAGGATTGCCAAGCCAAGGCTCCAGAACTGGCTGCAAAAGACATTTCAGTTGCCCTCCCAGATACAGCAAAAGGTATTTAGAAATCTGATTCCTTGTTCCTGCCCTTCCCCCCCCACCAGAGGTCCTTTTCTTTTTCATTGACATGAATAACCTCTTGCAACTGTAATTACTGATATGGAATAACTTCAGAAAAGTTCTTACCTTCACAGTTTTTCCCATCAACTGCCACTTGGAAGCCAGCATTGCACACACAGTGAAAACTGCCATCTGTATTTATGCATCGTCCATTATTACAGATACGACCATTCTGTAAACATTCATCAATGTCTGAAAGCCAACCAAAAAGAAAAATAACATTTGGGGGGTTTTCTTTTTTATACTCATGAGGAATTTTTCCCATTTTCCCTTCCCTTAGATTTTTAAACTTACATGGAAACTATATTCACCTGAAAAAAGATTTATTTTGATTTTCGTAACTGAACATTATGGGGGTGGAAAATGCTCATTGGCTTGAAATTTCAAGCTGCTGTGAAAGAATTTCAGTGAACAGTACCCTGCAGCTTTCTCAAACAAGAATCACAATTGTTCGGGTTTTTTTTTTTGGTTTTGTTCATCATTAAAATATTTTTACTGAACTTTAACTTAACAGTATCTAACTACTTAAGAAAAGATGGGGGAAAGCTTGTCTTTTGCTGCTGCTTTGTAAGATAACATGAAAGTTCAAGACTTTCCCACCTCAGAAGATGTTTCTCCTACTTATTTTATATTTGAAACATCAGATCCTCATTTCCCTCTCTCTGCAGGAGGTGCTTGGCAAGTGCTTTGGAGGACCTGAATAGTGATATCACAGGAGGCTGGCAGCTCTCCCTCTCCTCCAAAGGAGGGGAGAGGAGGAGATGCTGAGACAGACTGTCTAGACATTTTTCAGATTGCTCAGTATTCTCCATCAAGGCCTGGACCATCTCCCAGAGATTCCT
Source organism: Lophotriccus pileatus (assembly GCA_035583135.1). Lineage (NCBI taxonomy): Eukaryota > Metazoa > Chordata > Aves > Passeriformes > Tyrannidae > Lophotriccus > Lophotriccus pileatus. Next base: position 10,966,611 of record JAWWES010000018.1, on the reverse strand, counting down.
GCACACAGGGGACTCTGCTCACAGAGAACACAACCAGCCCATGCAGACCTATCTATCATGCAACCACGCTGGCTTCCCAAATATCCCCGGGCTGCCCCTCCCCAAACCCTCTCCACAGAAACATATTGCTGTGCTTCAGGAAGAAGCAGAGCATGGAGCATCCTCCCCAATGCCCCTGCTCTCTGGATGCCAGTGTAGGGGGAACTGACGCCCCTCGAAATTGTGAACTTCTATTCGCCTTCTTAGCAAGGTGGTAGTTCTAGGAAGCTGCTAAGAAATCTCTGAAAATAACTGTTTTGCAAGCAAGCAACCAGGCCAGCAGAGGCAAGAGCTGCTTGATGAGAGCCCAGGGCACTGGCAGCTTCTAGCAAAACTGTACAGGCCTGATAAACATCCCCTCATTGGATAAACAAGCATATCAACCAGCATTGCATAAAAGTGAGTTTCCTCTCCGCTCAGCCCTTTTTCCCCCCACTTTTCTGGCACTTGGTTGTACCTGAGCCTGGCTTCAGCTACCCTACCAGCTTTCTTCCGTAGGAAAGCCACAAGATTTTTCTGGCCTTTTAAGTTTTAGAGTTTGTTAGGTCTTGTATTTTCATTCATCCGATGCCACCTAAATCATGGTGCAGAAAATGAACACTGAATCTCATTGTTCTTTACATACACACAGCTGATCAGAGTCCCACCACTGGTCTGATACATTTCTAATTTTCAAAGTATGAAATAACATCACTATTTTTTTCCCCTCAGAGAAATTTGCAAAAAAATCTAAGTCCTTCTTTCACTGAGATATCCATAATTTCTGTCATCTCCATGTAAGGCCTGACCTCCTCTTCTCAGAAGTGCTGAGTAGATTACAGTAAGTAACTAGCTATTAAAGCTTTGACTCCCACACATTCATAGCTAATCTTCATAAAATATCACTTTTTTTGGAGGTCCATTTTATATCCCCTCTTCTGCAATCGAGAAGCATTTTTTTATTTAAATCACTAATCACAATGTTATTCACCTATGTCTCTAATTAAGATATTCATTCAGCCAAACTCCTACTAGAATTATTAGGATACCTAGCAAGAGTTGAATCAGTAGCTTGTGATACCGACTGCAATGTTTAATCATTAATCAGAGTCATCATGCAGAAAAAAAGCCCTGCCCTGGAAGCTTGGAGCAAGGAAGAGATAAACATCTGGTCATTATGAAGACTTTGTTTTTCAAGAGCAGACGTAAGAAATACATTTGCAAAGGCATATCAGCACAGACACATTTGTGCATGCAAAAAAATAAAATCTCAACATCCAAAGTAGTCATGCAAAGTAATTTTACAGCAAATGCTGATTTTGGCAGGCACAAGTGCTATATGCACATTTTGCCAAATGCATCCCACTAGCCTTTTTCTTTTCCCTACACTGGTCCTAAAAATTCCTTCAGAAAACAAAGATTCTGCACATGGCAGCACTTTCTGCACTGCCTGTCAGGCAAGCACAGTTCCCATAGACTGCAAAGGAACTGCTAAGTGACCACACTTAAATGCCATTAAGCTACTGGGCTTCTGACAACCATGTGTTTGTGTAATGAATCAGTCAAATTAAAAGCCTGTGACAAAAATGACTCATGAGTAAATTCATCACGGCTGAGACTCCACTTCAGCACTCCCTCACCACTAGTCAGCTGAACTATGAAGATGCTTCCGCAGCATGGCTGTTTGGCAGCAATTAGGTCAAACCCTCCCAGCAACATGCAGCAGTGGTGCTGGCTCTGCATGTCCTCCTGGGCTGCAGGAAGCTTCTGTAGCACAAATACCTTTCTGATTCACAAAAAGAAGAATAAAAAAAAAATGCACACTAATACAGGTAACTTTCTTCTGGCTTTTCAGAAGCTCTCTGCTCTGCGGCCTGCACTCAGCCCAGAAAGCAAAATACGAAGACAAGCTGTGACTCTGAGCATTCAAACATCCTGTTTCATTTAGATGGTTCATTTCTTAAGAACTATCAAAGTAATCCTTCATTCCCCAACCAGAAGTCTCTCATCATGACTTAACCATAAAGGACTGCATCCCCTTTTACGGTTGAATTCCCACCCCAGGACAGTCTGGGAGCAACAGATCCCTGACAGAGGGTTGCCTGCTGAGGAGCTATGTGCTCCCCCACTCCCATAGGAAGACAGGATGAAGACCATCGTGACTATTGTTGAGCCTGATCTTCAAAATAACACTAAGGAGGATTCTACAGCTTTCCCATCTAGACTTTCCCCAGTGCTTTACTACTTTTCCATATCTCATTTAAGTTTTCATTGCTGTAATGTATGCTTAGGTTTTTTCTCTGTCAGTGAGTAGAGACAACACAGGGCCACTGACTTATCTTTCCCCCCAGCTCTCTTAGTCTTTTAACAGTCTTTTATAGACAAAAGGTTTCTCCAAAGAAGGGATGTTTAATTGCCCTTCAGATCCTCTAGTAGCAAACGAAAAACCTTCCCAATATTTAAAAAATGAAAGTATGTCTTTTCCACTTCAAAGCCACAAATGGTGCCAAGATACTTTCAGCACAAGACAAAATGTCTTTTTTTTCGTAACCCAGTCTGTGAACAGCAGCTCCGGCGGGTTAATAATTTTTACTGCCATATCTGCTTTTTTTTTTTTAAAAAAAAAAAAAAAACCACATATTTAACACATCTGTTAATTTTCCTTAAGAGCTATTGTCCCTCCTGGTATGTATACAATAGTACAGATCCAGCTGTAAGGCCACGATTTACCTCTGCACTCTGTTCTCGTGGCCGTGCTCTGGTACCCCACGCGACACTGGCAGATGTAGGATCCCGGGGTGTTCACACAGTCTCCGCCAATGCACGGGCTCCTCTCACATTCATCAATATCTGCAGAATAGAGACAGTATGCTTTTATTACAACACTGGTTCAAAGTTATTCGTGCCTGTAGGGGTATTTTACCATTCTGTAGTTGGAGAAAGAATGTCCTTCAGTCTGCAAGAAAAGGGGACACCACAGAATTCCCAGTAAAGGGATCTCACGTTCTAAGCTGAGAAGGAGCTGGGAAAAAGTAATATTCAAAAAGACAAGATATTGCATGTGTGAGAGATAAAGGCTGTAATCCACATTCCCAGACACAGTGAAGACACAGATTTTGACAGAACTAAAATCTCGCCTGTAAGAGACAGCTAATGCTTGCTTCCATCATCGAGCTCTTGCTAAGTTCCAAAATTAAGGGTCTCAAGAGCCCAACAAGATACTCCTCAGGAGCTGAAAGAGGACTTGTAAATCTTACTAAACCCAAGTTTATGTGTTTTTTTTTTAACAATAGATCATTACATACTCAAGGAGCTGGTAGCATTTTAAAAAGATCATTTTCAATCATTAATAAACACGTTACAGTCACAGGCTAGTAAAATAAGAAATCCTTGCTTCTGTATAATTTTGTTACAAGACTTGCTAAATACTGTCTTAAAGGCAAAACTGTTGTAAAAACAAGTTTGCCATTGAAATCAATTGGAAGTCTATTTACTGGGGTTTTTTTGGAGAGGGGGCTGTTTTATTTAAGGACTCCAAGTTGTTACACTGTGTGGAGAATAGGGGTTTTTTTTTTCCTTTAAAATAAATTCCTCTCTGTGATTTACAGCAGAAAACCACATACCAATGCATTCCCCTCTACCATCCAGTTGGAATCCTTTGTTGCACTCGCAGCGGTAGCTCCCAGGAGTGGGAACACAACGTCCATTAAGGCAGAGATGTCGATACGTTTGGCACAAGTCAGTTAAGTTCACCGGCAAGATCACTGAAATAACAAGAGTAGGAAAAACATTTTAATGTTCATCTGAATAATTTCTGGTAATGCACAACTTGTGCAGCATTTTCCATTAAAAGTCAACATTTACCTTCCATTGTAATGAGAATTACATAGCAAAATGGGAGAGAGAAAATGACACTGACTCCTAGAGATTTGTCTGAAAACAGCTAACCATCACTGATCTTCTCATTGCAGCAAGTCTGAGTCTCTTCTCTTTCCAAAGAGGACCAAGTCTGCTCTCACCTAGAGGTAAAGTGGGTATGTGGCACTGCAGGGACGCTACTAGAAGCCTAGAGTAGCTAAGAGCAGGCAGACTGGTTATTTTCACTTTCACAGATAGCAGAGTGAGGAGGGCAGGGATAGCCCTGGGAGATATGCCTATACTGTCTTTGGCAGGCAGGCGTGAGCTGGCTCTGTCCCTGCTCCCAGCTGACCAGAAGCTGTGCAGCTACGTCAGTGCAGTGTCAGGCCTGAGCTAACATATTTCGCCTCTCAGGCTTATTAGCTCAGCTTGGTGCTGAACCAAGACTAAATAGTTTCAGCTGGTGCCAGTGCAAGCAGAGACTGCTTGCATCTGCACAGAGCACAGGCAAAATCAGCTTCTGTTTACTTGCAAAAGAGTGTGGCTATGCCAAACGATTTCAGGTGGCACATGGCTACTGCAGACTATATGGGCATGTAGGAAATTCCCTGAGCGAGGGACAGAACAAGGAATATATTAGTAGTCTGCTCTGGTTTCCTCCTTGCTGTCAAGAAAACTAACCCATCCACGTGTATCACTAAAAAAGTTCCTTCTGCACATTGGGTCAGTCTCAGTGTCCAGCAGAACAGTATTTTTAGTGGTACACTTTCTATCTGGCCAAGTGAGAGTGAGGAAAACATCCTCCAAGAAGCTGCTTTCTCCCAGACAAGCTCTTTAATGTAAATAACTTTTGCAACCTAGTCAAAGAGCTATTCACACCCCTCAATGCTGACAAGTAGCAAAACTCATAATAGCCTTAGTACAGCAGTAATCTAACTATTACAATATGTGAGCCGCAGTGCAGACAGTGAGAATGCAATTTTTGAATTGTGTCTTAACAAGCAAAACACAAGGTACACTTGGCATAAGATACATAAGATGGCATAAGAGGGCATAAAATGGCAACCAGGCTCTGACTAAAAGAATATCCAGAGACTACATGTCCACGTGAAGCACGCAAAAGACACCAACAGCTGAAGGGAGCACACTCCTACTGAGAAAAGCATGTTTTTAAAGAAGCTAAATGCACATAGTGCAAGGAGAGGTTTGTTCGTTCTTTCTTACCATGAGGTGGTGGAGCCCGAGATGGATAGACAATTTCTGGCTGTGGAGGAGGGAAAACACCAGGAATGAGTGGTGGAGGGATGACGTCAGGACGGGCCGGAGGAAGGTCAGGCCTTGCTGGCAGCAGAGCAGCTACTGTGCACAACTTGCGATACTCATCTGAAACATGAAAACATAAATGCTGTTTTCTCTTGCAGACTTTCCATTTAATCCAACTCTCCCCCTTTTTTCAGTGCTTCAAATTAGCAACAACAAACCTTAAATAATTTGGAAAATGTGAGTCTATATGTTTTCTTAATAGTAACAAGCTTTGTTCTGTGAATGGAGTCATTAATGCACAGATTCTCAACATCACATGTCCAAAGACTGCTGTTAAAAGGGTAACAAAACTGACATCCTGGATATGAAATCGAACAGTGAGGTGGGGACCTGATCTTAATCTACTTAGTCTTCTTTCAAGCAAAGTCTCTGGTGATCTCAGTGTGAAGTTTACCTAAAGAAGGACTTTTGGATTTGATCCCAAGTTAATTTAATAGAAAGCTTGCCACGGAGTTAGAAAAATACTTAACAGGGAAAAAAGCCCAGTTTCAACTGGATTTCTTGAAAATTAACCTCCTAAAACAAAGAAATATAAATATAAGCAATGAGGCAAAACCAATTAGAGAATGAATACACTAACACTATTTCCCTGTGAAAATTAAGTTTGCCAATAAAAGCAGAAACCAAACGAGGTGCAGTCTAAAGAGTGTAGCCAAGGAGAAACCACGTCAGATCCACCTGACATTCTCCACATGATGGGAAAACTATCTATTTTGCTGTAAGCACAGTCAATGCTGAGTGTGATGCATTCTCCTATTGTTTATCTCTATTAGTGGCATCTGTCCTACTGCCCCACTTTTCCTCCTGCCTCCGACTCTTTTGTCTTTGGGAAGTGTGGTTTTGGAACTTGTGATCCAAAAAATGCACACAGAGTATCATAATTAAAGACCACATTTCCAGCTGACCTAATTCATGTTCACAATCTGTGTGTACCCAAATAACTATCTGTGCAGCCAATACCTTTGAACTTCAAAATTTAAAGTTTGTGACACAACAGGGGAGAGGAATTACATAATGAAAAAAAAATAGAGATTAACGAGTTCCTGAAACAATATAAAAAATGAGAACTGAAAAATAAAGTAAATGTTAGGACAACTAAGCTGGATATTTCAGCCTTCAACACTTTCATCTCACTTCTGCTTCCACCTGTAAAAGACATTAGAAGCTTTTCCTGAATGACAGAGGATTTGTTAAATAAACATAGTAGCCTTAAGTTCTGCTTTTCCTGATTATGAAATCTGCATTTATTTAATGCTCTTAGATGATCAGTTTGTTTCATGTGTCACTGCATTCCCTCTATTGTTCCTTAATTTTAGTCTTTAAATAGTGTCAGTGCTAAGCCCTGTTATTCCACATAAACAATTCTTGCTATGTTATACAAATAAATACAGTGCAAGCTTTTTTTATTGCAACTTTAATCCCCATGTATAATTTCTAGGAATAAACAGTCCATTTTATGGTAGCAAGTGAGTCTGCTGCCCACATTGAAAATGCAACTGCCCAGTTACATCATGCAGTTAGTGCTCCCCTTTATATTGCAGTAAATTTCCATTTCAGAGTTAGAGAGACTTTGGGCCACTGACAGCTTTAAATTCCTCGTCTTGCTTTCTCAGGATACGCTAAGTAAGAAATAACTGAACTTGATTAAATAATGACAGAAATACCTTAAATACATGTAAAGCCTTTCAAAGAATTTCAAAGCACTTTTGAAAAGAGTAATTTATAGTCTAAATTTATATCCCAAGTCAGAAATAAAACCAGAAAAAAAAGTGGCAAGTAACCACGATCTGGAAGACCTTGCATGGATTTATGAGTCAGGAAGTCCTGGGTTGTAGCTCCTTCTCCATGACGTCTCAGTCTGCAGCTTTGGCCAAATTACTTTACTTTTCCACCCAGTTTATTCACCAGTTAGATATGAATAATTAGAAAGTATGTAAAGAAAACAAGGAACTGCATTACGACTAAACGCTTTCTCCTTGTCTTCCTATTTCAGATGATTATCAACAGATTACGCTATTTTTCAGCATTATTCTAGCCAGTTTTGAAATTTCAACATGTTTAAATATTATTAATAAGGCAGTGACAGAAACAGAAAGGCTTCCAAGAATTCTGAATGTAGACTTCTGCTCTAGTACTATGCAGTTGCACTCAAAGGATTAAAAACAAGAATAATAAAGACTCCCATACACGAGCTCTGACAATGTCTGAGTTACACTACTATAGTGTTACAATCCCCATTCCTCCCTAAACTCCGCACCTCTCTTGACCTCCCTCCCATCAGTCCTGAAATTTCTTGTCTTCTCCTTTTCTAAAGCATTTCATTAGGTCTCCAGTCCTAAACAATGTCAAAAACATCTTCCCTCCACTCCCTCACACTGAGTTTCACAATCTGCTTGTCATCTTCCCTCAATTCAAGTCGCACATTTTCTGGGGACCTCAACACACAGGGAGGCAATAAAGTAAAGCACATTTTGGTAGCAGACAGAAACAACATTCTGTGTCAAATTTCAGGAAATATATGGCACCTCAGAAAGCTTGTCATGAGGAAGGAAAAACCAGTTTCCCAAGGAGAATGAAACTGCAGAGGGAATAGGGACCTACTAGAAGGCTCTAGAGGAAGTAACTTGATCCTGAAGGGGATGTTGAAAACAAAATCTGAACCAGGTATGGTCAGAATAACTTGGCCACAAAATATGAATTAGCAACAAGTAGTTGTTTCTGTCTGCTTGGTGTAGCCTCCTGGGGGTCCCAAGTAACCTGCCATAGGCTGTGCTTGAGCAGGGTGGGTTGGACCGAACAACCTGCCAAGGTGCCCCTCAGCCTCAAGCATTCTGTGTAGTTCTTCAATGAAAACATTACTGCTAAAAGACAATCAGCATTCAGCCACGCTCCCAAGAACTCCGGTGGATTCCTACCGGTGGACCTGATGGGGCACATTTCGGGAGCGCTGGCTGGACTGGAGGACCAGCACCGGCCGCTGTCACAGCAACACTGCATCTTGGACATGGGCTGGGGCAGCTGATTCCCGCAGCGCCCGTTGCTCAGGGTGGAGAAGCAGTACCCGGGACGTACGTCTGCAGAGAGAAAGAAATGGATATGGGATATGGAACCATCCAGTGAGGAATGTGACTTTAGCAAAAGGGAAATGTCCCACTTTTCTTGACAGATTTACATTATCGATGACACAGCCCTTAAAATGTTACAAACACCAGGAAACAAAAGGCAGAAAACCAGAAAAAGCTAGATAATATTTGGGCTGCTTTGGATTCAGGTGTAACACCTCCTGTGAGAAAGCTGCAGTGAAGTACAGAACAGCAGTGAATTAATGGAGGCAAAAATACAATAGAAACATGTATTCAGTACATAAGAAGATTCTGTGCCCCTAAAGAAAAATTGCAGTGTCATCTCTTTTAAAGATAGTACCAGATCAGCTCTGTCTAAGCCTTGATTTGAAAGCCACTGAAGCACGGCAACAAATTCCCAGCATCACAGCTCTCAAAGGATTACTTCATTTTTCATTAGTCATGGCTTCCCCAGCTGAAGTATGTAGTGATTTGACAAGATATAGGCTTGCAGGCAGTAAAGAGCAACACAGCTTTAACTGGTGCCATCACACTGTTTATGGAGATGTACTGGCTTCCTGTCTGAAAAGGGTAAGCGTGTGCTGTGCAAAGAACATCCTGTACTCAGATTTTATATACTCAGCTCTAACAACACTGCACAGAGATCCCCCAGCTTAGGGAAGAAGAGAAAATGTGGATGGAAGAAAAAAAAATCATCAAAAATAATCTTGTGATACCATCTCAAGCTTTGAGGAATTGTTTCACAATATGTCACATCATGTCAAACTCAGTATAAGCTGTGACATGATTTGATGCTGCATGATAAATCAGACCAAGTTTGTTTCTAAAATATACAAATATTTGCTGTCAAAATGAGGCAGAAAATTTGCACACGTGATCTTACAACAGGAGACACTTCCTAAAGAAACAATACAGCAGCTACCCAGGGCATGGTGGATTCATCTGTCTAGTACCAGTGCTTTCCAGAATTTAGTGGCTATTCAAGCAGTTATAAAAAAAAGCAGTGAAGTTTCTTATTATTTTTGAGGCAATTGACATATAGTGATATATTGCAAGAGTCTGTGATGGTTCTGGTTTTTGTTAACTGGAATCCTGAACATGGATATTACTGGCAATATGGCTAAAAGAGTCAGTTGGCCTTTGTCTCCAAACTTTAGTTTTAGACCACTCATATTATCTTATGATGATAATAGATTGATAACAGAGGGGAAAAAAACCCTACTCTGTTCCGTTACTTGTTCTCCATTTTCTCCTGGTACCCAGCAAAACTGCCACAAACATTTACTCCTTCATCTACCCTTTTAAAAATCAAAAAAAGCTCTGATGCAAATTGTTGGTAGAAAGGAAACGGTCCTTCAGTGCCCCTGGAGAGAGATTCAGATGCTTGGTGTGATGGTGGAGTAGATGGCAAGGAAGGAAGTAATCTAACAGACCCCATCATCATCCTCTGTAATTCACCCTTCTCAGTTCTCGTCAGTACCAGGTTTTGAAGCATTTCAAAGCAGTAACGGGAAATTGGAAAAAGAATCTCCATGGGATCTGTGCAAGCACACGATGTGCCATGAAGATGGAATCACACAGCAAATATCTTTGTCTACTTACAGGTGTAAGAGTGTGTCCAAAAGTCACATCATTTTCAGAAAAAGACAGTAACTTTTTAAGAAAAATATTAAATCTTTCCATATGCATAAACTTTTTTTTTTTCCCTATTTCATTTTCATTTTCTGCTCCAAATGGTAAAACATACAGATATGGTCAAGAATAGCAGGAAACAACATTTTCACTGTTTCATATTTAAATAATTTACTATTTTTACTAGAAAAATAGTCTTTTGAAAAGGTAAAAAAATCACTGTGAGAATAACTTTCAAGAAAAATTTGTCTCTTAAAAAAAAAAAAAATTTTAAAAAGGCCATCAAAAACTAACACAGACCAAACAAATTTATGCCAGCTGGAAGTACGGGCATCTTTCTTCACAGCATTCTTTGTGTACTTGGGTTGAGATGCCCCACTCTTGTTTCTGCTCTTCAGCTCTAGGAGATACTATCTTTGCTTTGTCTATTCTAATTTCTAAGGTTTGTAATAATGGAACTCCCGGTTCTCCCTTTGGATGTTTGGCCCCAGAGCTGCTCAGTTTGAGTCCCAAAAGGGATACATTTCTCAGAAGCACTTCCTCCTCTCAAACAGAACAGACACGTTCAGCTAACACTTTTCACTTAAGACAGGCATGTTGTAATTAAAACAAGATTACATGCTTTGCCCAACACTACTGCAGATTTGGGCTCTGTTCTCATGAATATGGCAAGTATGCAGTCTGCATATTAGACATGAATCCAGAATATCTGCAGATAATGAGTAGTGCTTCCCATTTAGCACGTTTTGCCTTAGACACAAAGACAAAATCTTAATGATGGCTCATAGTCTGGCATATTATTTATCACATCTTGTCATCATTTAAGTCCCCAATTCTTTAGCTGAACTACTTCAGCCTACAAATACGGGGGGTAAAAAATGCTGGAAAAATGCAGGAATATGACATGGGTGTGAATGACAGGCAGTCCTGACTGAGTGGTGATAATAAAAAGCAAAAAGCAAATGAAAGTTGTACATCTCTAGAAAGGTGAGTCTCCATTATAAATATTACATGCAGGCATCAATCAATGATTTAATGATTCACAGTCATTTAGTAGCTATTAATCTGGAGCAATAAAAGCAAATCCCACTAACATTTTAAGTGCAGAGTATGGATCAAATCTAGAAAACTGCTGTTCTGGATGAGGGAAGAAATATAGTTCATTTCTTACAACCTGCAGAAATTGAATGGCATCATTCAAAATGAATCATTACCCAAACTGTTTCTAGATCTCTTGGGCAGGTTAACATCATTTGGTACTGAACTCTCCATATTTAGGGGTTTTTTTCAATTTTTTTCCAAAATTATTTTTCTACCAAAGGTACTAAAGACAGAATGCTTTCCTGAACCCCAGAGCTGGCACTGCCAATGAGCCTTTAAGTAAGCAAGCTAAAACTGAGGAAATAAACCTTTAATTTGATTTTTGCCCAAAGTTCGGCCCTGGCACTGAAAAAAGAAATTCCTGCACAAAAATGAGAAATAAATAAATTAATTGAATACTAGACCTGCCTCAGAGCAGGCTGCTTGCTTCCGAGAAGCAGTAGCTGCTAACACTGTTCTATGGCTTTGGCATTGCAGTGGCAGTCATTTAATTCACATAGTTCATGGGTGCCTGGTCTGACCAGACTTGGAAGACAGGTTCAGCTCTGCCACAGTGAAAGCCTGAGAGAACAGCCCTGCCAAATCATCAGCATCGTGAAACCACATACAAATGTCCTATACCCAGTTTATCACACTACTTACTTTAATGAAAAATACCTGTGTTAGGGTCGTAACTGTTGGAATGCAAATTTGCTTTTCTAAATGATTGATGAATACAATAGGGACTAAATAAAAAACAAACAGGAGAGCAACAATATCAAGGTGATGGGTTAAACAAGTTCTAAGGCAACAAATATGGCATAACAGAAAACATGCAGTAAGAAAAATGAAAAGGGAGGTCACAATGAAGGGGGAAAGAAGAAACATCCTGCAAATGAAAAACTCACTTCAGAATACTTATGCAGACACATGATGTATTTCTGTGTAGAAGGATTTCTAGACCACAAGTTGAAATACGTTTCTGGTACACTGTTACCCATTTTAGATATTCAGGAATGTTTATGACACCTATGGCTTACAGGATTCTACTCACCTATGCATTTTAAGCCATCAGGAGCTGTATAAAACCCTGGAGGACACTTGCAGAAGTAACTGCTTACTGTGTTTGAACATTCTCCTCCATCACAGATTCCAGGAATGGTGCTGCATTCATCAATATCTGCAAGGCAAAAAGAGATACAGAGGCAGGTTAGCTAAATTAGTTTTGGCACAAGAATAGGTATTTTGTAATTACTATTAATGATCAAATTCAGTGTGGTCTGAGACCCCTCCTAACTTATGCACTAAGGGCATAATCAGCAGTTTTGAATCAGCATCTTCTGTTAGGCATCTTCTAAACAGAAAAGAAACAGAATCAAAGAAAATCTTGTATCTGTAAACTGGAAAAAGCCAAAGAGTTTGTTTTACTGTTTAATAATGATGGATGAAAATCCTTAAACTGCAGAGGAGATTTACTAACTGTAAGTAAAGTGTAACCCCTTCAGTTAGAATTCTGCATACTAGAGTTAAGAAAAGTCTGTTGGGACCACAGAGTAAACTGTGCAGTGACTATAGTGATCAGGATCTTAACATTATCTCCAACAGCACAACACCTCCTGGTACCACACTGAGGCACTAGTTCAGCACAGACTCAAAGGGAAGTGCAGCACCTACTGAATGGCCTGTCCTTCCGACTGCACCCAGTTTTTGTCTTGGAAATCCCTCATATAAAAGCATTGAGCAGCTAGGTATTAACTAATCTCACAGGATTATAGCTCAGAGCAGGATGACTGCAGGCAACAAAAATCACCTTTCTTGCCTTTCTTCACTAACTCAAATTTCACTCACTCACAAGTTCTGAAGTTTCAAGAGGTTTCTAGACAGTAACTGAAATATCTGCTGCAGAAGTCAGGCAGTGTCCATAATTCCCCCTTATATTTTGCCAGTGATTTTAAAATAAAATTTTCATATCGTGATTGTCTTCACTAACAAATCTCAATCCATATACACTAAATCATCATCATAGCTACAATGCAGAAAAATTTTCAAAGTGTGCAGAAAAAAACCCTAACAAGTACCTGCCTACACCTCATCATAGCTGCACACAGGAACAGAGGAACTTGAGGGGTTTCTTCCACAGCTAGTTTATATTATCTACAGCTATGTGAATAACAACCTGTGTCAGCCCCAATTGCTCCTTAATTACCACCAGTAGCCCACTTGTGATGTGCAGTTACTTTCCCTTTGGTTTCTAGTCTTAAAAATGCAGCTGTATCTAACAAGCACTGCCCTCATCTTGTAGGCACCTGGAGTTCTGCTGAGCTTAAAAATAGCTCGCTCTTTTCCATGGTACCTACAAGAAGAGTCAGCAAAGAAGAGCAGAAAGGGAGGTTATTCTTTGGAGTGATCCATGAAAACTGCCTGTCACAGCCATCCTGAATCACCCAGTTGGTCTCCTGACAGTGAGCATCCAGCTAGAAATAATGGCATCACAGGACTCTACCCAACCTCTCTCCAGAGATCCAAGAACAGATAGACACATGGCTGTAATAATGATTTCACCAACCACAAAAATTTCTGAGATGAAATACTGCACCACCACCCAGCACACCAAGGCAAGGAGTGAATAATACCACAGTCATCAAAAACGATTGAAGGCATTTAAATGTAACGCCTAAATTGGAATTTGGCCCCAACAGATGGGGGAACACCCAAAGTCCCACAGGACCATTAATGAGTGTTTTAGCAAGTAAAGAGGATCTCTGCTCTACTTCTCCCGTGAAGACAGAAATACAAAAACTCAACGATACAAAAACTAACAATTTCTTTCTCCTAGGTAAGGCACAGGATGCTCCTATACCTTTGTGGCCCCTTGCCTTTGCAGGGAAGTAGTAGAGGGCTGGGATGGCACACAGGTAACCAAACTCTGCAGACTGACCCCATCCTAAGTGTGCAAGGCTTTGGGCCCCCTGTGCACACATTCTTCTCCAGCATTTTGCCAGCTGTCCTGATGTGGGTCACATTCCTCACTTGGGTGTGTGAGAGGGGTGTGACTTTTTGTTCAGTGCTACTTCCAGGGTCTTGCCAAAGCCTCAAGTTCGAGTGCCCTGGGAGCACTGCTAAGAGACTTCTGGCTTCTGCTCCAGGATTATGCTCCACAGGAGTCCCACAAGTCTCAGTGACAAAAAATGTGGAAATTGAATTTTGGTCTGAATAAAGCCCTTAATTAACAGAGAAAAATGCAGTTGTAAATGGATCGGATTCAAGCATTTTCTGACTCAAATTCACCAATGTTTATCTTACAGTCAGTGTTGCCACTGTTTATATAGAGTCTGACCTTTTTAAAAGTAAAATCATCACTCTTCATTTTAGGGTTGAGCCTAACCCAAACAGTATTTCACTATTTATACTTGTGTTGACATTCATATAAGCAACATTGCCGTTGTTAAGCGTGTGAGTTTTATAAAGGTAAGTTTACTTGATGTACTCGCAGATTGAAATGTCACTCCAGGAAAAATTACTCCCCCTGGCCACCAAAGTATTTACCTCAGAATTAACGCAAATGGAAGAGGAATGGTTATCTGAAGCAGTGAAATAAGGTTCCCACCAGTTATGCTAAGAAAGAGAACCAACAGACCCCATTTCCCATCTTGTTCATCATCTCCCTGTACCTGACAGTTGCTATCATGATCCTACTTTAATGGGGACTCCCTGAAAAAAGCACTGGTAATTCAGTAGGTAGGTCCCAGTTGCACTAAATGAGTGACCAAGGACATGTTACAGCTGCCAGAAGTACTTCTTGCTGGATAGGAAGTTAAATCAAGCACGTGATCAGATGTTATTTATTAAGTGTAAGAACTAATTATATTTAATTACTAGAAAACAAACATCTTGTCCCATATTGCCGAATTAAACTCAAAAAATAATTTAAAATACTGGAATGGATATTCTGCTGTCTCTATTGTATTTCGTGACACTGGTATAATGGTGCTACTTTCAGTTCTTTGAATTGTGTTAATACCTACACAGCTTTAACTAAAATTGTTTGGTACATACAATATGAAGATGCACTGAAAGGAGCTCTGTCTGCTGAGGTCTAAAAATCTACAGGTATGAAATTAAGGAAGGAAAAATTCATCTGATCTTTGCAGCCAGGCAATCACTCCAAAAGGATTTCACAAATGGGGCGGGAAATTTGTGGCAGCATTTGGGAGCAAAGCAAGCTACACCAGGTTCTTGGGTCCAGTCCCTTAACTGTTAGCAAGTACAAGCTCTGAATTTTGGTGGCTGTTTGGGGTTTTTGTTCTTTTTTTGTTGGTTGGGTTGGGTTTTTTCATGATTCAGCAGTTAAAAAATGTTCATGTGATGAAGCCCGTGCAAGCCTACAAGCTCTCAGTTTTTCATGTACTAAAACCTAACAAGGCACAAGTTCATTCTTTCCTATTCACCACTCTCTTGGTACTTCATCCACAGAAGGAAACACTTGTAATGTTGTTCTACTCTAAATGTAGGTTACATTCTGCCAAAACCATTGGCAGACGATACATAAACCACGCTGTGTACAAACTCTTCTGAAACTGCTCTCCCTAACCTGCAAATAAATTATAAAGTTTTGCCTGAAAAAGGATTTTTCTTTTGAAAGAATAAGTCACAATTCTTCTGAAATTGCTAAAAAATTTTGAGTGCTTCTCAAAAGGCACCTAATGCAGGAAAGGGTGGTGAATGCCCACCTTATTCTTACAGTCAAAATCCTTTATGGTAATGAAAGTTAGCAATCCAAAATCACTAACTACTTATGAAACTTGTCTGTTCAAATTAATTTAACTTTTGCCTAATGACTAAAAGTAGAATGAGTTGCGAGAGTTTAAACATTATATGGACTTCACTGTAAATATGAATCAATAATGTGTAACTGACACATTTTAGTGCTACCTTCCATAGGTATTCAAAATTCTCTTAAAGCAAGGGAGACATCTATGCTTGATTATTATATTATAAAGAAAAAATACTATCACATCACAGTCAAAAATCAGCAAGATTCCATAATCACACACTGCAAATTTCCACACTATTATATAGCAGCTGCAGTACTGCCAAATTAGGATGACCAATAAGTAAAGACAAAATGTTTGTCCTTCTGTGCCATCTGCAGCTGCAAGGGTGAGTTTAGAGCACAGTCTTGCAGTCTTCACTCAGCAGTGTCAAACTCTCACTTATATTAAATACAATTTAGCTGAGTAGGTAGGAATGTTTTGAACCTTCCACTCATATACAGTCTTTGGTTAAAAGATCCACAAAGAAACGTGTGCCTCAAGCATTTCTGAAGCAATATATCCGTTGGAAAGTATTTTTAGTTTTAATGTTTAATGTTATGATGTACCTTTAAGTCTGTGAAATATTACATGAAAAATAGGCTGTAAAAAACCTGCAGGGCCAATATTTAAGATTAGGAGAAAGCATCACTGTTTGTATTTATTGTGAATAATGGTGTTTGCACACTCAAGGCAAGAAACTGAAAAGTTTGTTACAAACTGTTAAAGTCAGTTCCCAAAAGAAGACTGTCCCCTTTTGCTTTCAGAAGAAAGTTCTGGAAGTTCTTACCGTCACATTTTTGTGTCACTTCATTAAACTTGTGTCCAGCTGGGCATTTGCACTCAAAAGATCCAACAGTATTAATGCAATTTCCCCCTTGACAGATCCCAGGGATGGCTTGGCATTCATCCACATCTATCATATAAAAAAGGAAAAAACATCCACTTTTATTTCATTTCTCAAGAACAGCCATAGTAATTTGTCTACATAGAAATTAAAGTAAATATGCCTAAATCCTTTCTTCACCCATCATAATATTATGATACTTGCTTGTGAAGACAGACACTAATTTTGTAGTTACTCCATGAAAAGTATGATTAAGTGCAGTACTCTAAATATTTTCTACAAGAAATCACATGGTTATTATTGTTACAGACATTAAATATCTAACTGCTATTGCTTTGTTTTCCTAAAACATCTGGGGAATGGTGTGCAGAGAACACAGCCTGCCAGAACTCAAGTTTCTTTGAAGTGTCTGAAGCTGGGCACCCAAAATCACTTGCCCCTTCCAAAATCTTGGCACCTCCATCCAGTGCTTAGGCCACCAGCGCAGAGGAGCATGGTGTGCATGGAAGGGGCTTCAAGGAGAGCACAAGGAACTGCAGAGTCATTATCGATGGAAATGATTAACTCATCACTCCAGCAAGATGAGCACCAATGACCTTAGACTGCGGTTAGAATTCAACTCAAGAAGTTTCAGAGCCATAATTAATGTCTCAGGAGGAATTATTAATGACCTGCTTAGACATACATCAGTTTGGATGGGGGTTTTCTGCTTTATTTTTCTCTCTCTGCTTTTGATTTTTTTCACTGAAGAAAATGAAACAACAAAGATGGTATCGCAGGCTAGGTAGTAAGCTCATGACAAATATTTTCAAGAGGCCCCAGTTTCTGGCCTCACAGCTATTTTAGCACAACAACATGTGTGTCGCCACTTAGCTGCAGAATTGTTGCCACAGCTTAATAACAGCTACAGAGAAGAGGCTAAAGGAGGAGGAGGAGTGGATTGCAACAGAAGACTCAGGAAGTCTGGCTCACAGTCCCCAGGGGCTGCTGAGGAGCTCCTTCAGGAGCACCAAGCACTCCACTCTCCAATCAAAATTCCTGTGCTTCCCCCATCTTCCCAGGAGAATCAGCTGCTGCTGATAAAACCTGATTAGTTGAGTTCTTGGGCTTCACACCAGGCTGGAGATGATGCCTTCAAATCTCCCTTTATAAATCCCAGAGAGCCAGCTACAATGTGTCTTGCGGTCTGAAAAGCGAAGTATTACGTCTGTACAAAAGGCCAAAGGCAATTTTCCTGGGAGCCACAAGTAGGAAGTTTCAGGAATGCCAAGGGGCGTATCTGTACCACCTGGTAAAGTGTTTTGTAAAGATCCCTGGGTGGACTGAGCTGGGTCAGGGGGTGCAGCAGCAGAGGCAGAGAAGAGCTTTGCCCGAGGGAAGAGCTGTGCCCCAGGGAAGAGCTGTGCCCCAAGCACCCTCTGCATTGGGAGGCCACAGAGCCAGCACAGCCTCAGCACCCCGACAGCGACATTGCTGCTGGGACTCCAGCTACAGCAGTATGCTGTGCTTTAATAACAGCAATCAGCCAGACTTCATGGCACTGTACTGATTTAAAAAACCCTCAGAAATTAAAAAAATAGAAGTCATACCTCTGAGTCACAATGTCTGTTTCAAAATCCCACCTTTTGGCTTTCTTTTTTTTCTCCTTTGTATCTTTAAAAATCTCAGCTGTGTTATTAACTTTCAGTCAAAGTCAGACTTGAGTAATGATATTCTATTTACTTTTGAAAATAAACATGCCCTCCCCTCTGCTTTATTTTTTCTGACTTCTCCACAAAATAATAAGGATTCCTTTTTCTCTTCAGAGAACCTGGATTTTGTTTAACCTGCTTTCCTTTATTTAGATTGAATACGGATGTGAAATCCCTGAAATGTTTCCAGTCTGAATGGAAGTTATCTGATTTCAAAAGGAGTGGATTTAGTACAATTGCGTGAAAAATAAAGCTAATATGTGATCCCATAACAGATCTGTTCAAATTATGAACACAACACTTGAGAAAACTTGAAAATACGAGTCAAACATGCAGGGCCAAAACTGTGTTGGCACCACACAGAGATTAGCATCAATGTAGCTGCTTGCTAAGAAATGTGCAATAAGCAGGAGTGTCCTTATTCCAAACTGCACAAACTCACTGGAGAGGTCACTGCAGCTTTCCCATGACACACCAAGTGGGATATAACTAGGCGTGGCATAAATTCAGGGGTGTGGGCCACATATTTATGGACATAAGTTTTCAGAAGTGTCCAGAACCTTGGTTCACAGATTTCTGCACAATTCAGTCCTGGCCTTTACAATGAGAGGGGGAACAGAATCACTGAGGTCAAAATTTGGGCACA
Organism: Lophotriccus pileatus; assembly: GCA_035583135.1. Taxonomy (NCBI): domain Eukaryota; kingdom Metazoa; phylum Chordata; class Aves; order Passeriformes; family Tyrannidae; genus Lophotriccus; species Lophotriccus pileatus. The sequence goes on along the minus strand of JAWWES010000018.1, from coordinate 10,947,622 downwards.
TCATGCAGGACACACAACCATGTCCATCTCTAAGTTCATGATGTCTGTCTGCAGGCACCAACCAGGACTTGGCTTGTGACAGAAGGTATCTACATTTTTAATGCAATGGAATGCCTTGAAGTCCTTCATAGGAATTTCACGATTATACAAAATAACTCATAGATTCATATCCTTTAACTTCCCGATTTTCAAAAGTATTGTAACTTATTAGAAAATGTTAGACAGATTGAAATAAACTCTCCCCAAAGAATATGGTCCTGGGAATGTATAATTCACATCAGTTTAATACACAGTTGCCCCTGTTAACTTTCTCCTGTTTCCTGCCAGACATCCAGACAATAAAAGAATTTATACAGCTGGAAGTATTAGAATAAAAGCCAAAAGCAGCGTAAGGACTTTCTATGGTAAGGCATGCTCTGAAAGAAGTAAGCAACATCTGGGTGGATTTTACAATTTGAAACAAATGTAAATGCATTTCCAAGATTGTATAAAATGTATAATCGGGCACTTCAATTGGCATGACAGGCACTTTTCTCCAGGTCAGAGCAGTGTAGCTCTAGAGATAAGACCCGCAAGATGAATTCAAAATCAACTTTTAGCTAAAAAATCCCACACTGAATAAATGCCACAGACTGATTTTTGCATGTTTTGAGTGCTTTCTGCAACAGAACAAATTTCTCCACAGTGTGATGGAGTGGTACACTCAGAAAAACACCATCACAGAACCAAGGGAAAGGGCTGCTGGCAGTGAGAAATTCATTAAGATGCTGGCTGCTCTCACATGACCTGAGTTACTAATGTACTCACTTGAACAGCAGGCATTCACTGAATCATGAAGTAATGCATCTGACAGTGTTTTTCCATTCTTCACACATATAGCTGAGAATGGCTTAGGACAGGTTATTCACAGCAGTGTAACTCAATTAAGATTAATCCAGTAACAATTTCAGCGGCTCTGGGGGAGGCTTTGCTGGTAACTTACCTTGACAGGCCCCCGTTCGGATGTTTGGAATGAAGCCCCGGCGGCAGGGATGGGGCTGGGCAGGACACATTTCGCAGGGGTGGCCCCACGCCCTCCCGACGGTGGCACAGCAGAGGGTTTTGGTGCAGACTATTCCACTGAGCTGCCCCTGGCACATCTGGTTGGTCACCAAAGTGAAGCAAGGGCCGGTCCTGTAATCTGAGCCAAAGACAGGACACAGAATCAGCACCACAGCAAAAATACACAACAAAACTCTTAATAAAGCAAAACAACAGCACCTTTAGGAAAGTCTTTTTCACACAAATTGCCCACCAACCCAACAATTTTACTTAGTAGTGTTCTGTAGAGGACATTTTGTTTCTCTCATTCAAATCCACTGATAATATAAAGTGTTATATTTTACCAGGACTATTATAAACTTAAGATCCTGGAGGTCCCCTTTGCTGCTTGGTTTAATCACTCATAATACTCTTTCAGGGGTCTTTTCACCAGTTGCTTTAAATATTCAAGAAGAATAGAATACTAACAAGAATACTAACAAAAGAGTTAAGAAAAGAATACTAACAAAAGAGTTAAGATATGTTTATTTTCACAAGTGTTGTTCTCAAATGAGGGTCAGGGGAAGAGAACACAGACTGCAGGAAGTTTTCTGAGGACAATTTTCACTGTTACTCAGGCATACGCTGCACCAGATACGTGGGTAAGCTTTGCCTACAGCTGAATGGAGGGCATGTGGAACACATCTGCTTGGATTTGTTTATGGTAGGACAGGCCACTTAGCCAACAGACAGAACTAAACTAAGATATTAATAAAATACTAGTAGGCTTTATTTTATTCCATTCTCCGACGGCAAAAACAAACAGTGGTATTGCCAACTGCTGCTGTCTCCGGAACATCCGGGGTGCACACTCCACTCAGCTCTTCACAAGCAGCACTAAAGTGCTTTTTTTGTTGTGGTGCACCAGGACAGAGTCCAGCATCCTGTAAGCATAGCCAGCAGATGATGAACCTGCTGTTTGTTTGTACTGAAGTAGGTACCAGGTGCCTCAGCCAAGGTCGCTGAGTAACCCACATTACCTTAGACTCATAACATTATAAATTCCTCCAATTTTCATGCCACTTCCAAACTTTGTTAACAATAATATGTTTTCACTTTGCCCTTAGAAAGTGTGAAACAGGGCAGACATGGGAATAGGTGCCTTTCCCTCTGCTCCATCCTCATGCCAATCTAGGGATGCTGTGTCCACATCCTATAATTCTGATAATTAATCAAGGCGTCCTGATATAATTAATCAAATAGCTTACAAAAGTCCTGTAAGCCACACAATAGTGCTGTACTGCTACTGTTGTCTTCATCAATTAAACATGATGATCTCAGAAAGGATATCAAGTTACTCTGAAGGACCTATCTCCAAAAAACTTGTACTAAAAGACAATAAATACCATTTTTATTTCATTAATTATGTATTACTTCCTATAATTGCAACTCTATATTTTGTCTAACACTTCTATAATCACTCAGGTCATCTCTTTTCCTTTTAAAATACTAGAACAACAACTATCTTCTTTCAGCCTCCATATTTCCAGATTCATGCAGAATTAACCTGTATGACATAAGAACCCATTAGCCAGCTATTTTCAGGCTCCCTGGTTAGCTGGACTATAAAAATATGTACAAAAATATGTAAATGAAAATCCTGCTAATTAATTTCATCCTTAAAGGCTCTCAGATTACAAGTATAAAATTCTTGTCCTATCCTCTCAAGTCAGCACAGCTACATTTACTGAACATTTCTCCCTCCCCTTCTCTCATTCCATCAGCCTCATCACGAAATGGGTCAGAATGTCTGACAACATCTCTCTTGCCTTTGATTACTTAATTTCTTGTCATCATCCTAACTTTCTGTGGCCTGGTATTCCTTAGTGGGTCCCTTCATTTCCCATATTAATTGTCTACATTACATCTTCTATCAAGTTTTTCCCTATTTTAAAGCATTTTTGTAACTGCTTTAATTTTCCCAGTTCAACAGGCTTGTTTTGCTTTTGTCAAAACTGCCATTGCCTCCTTTCTCATTTCTCATTCTAGACATGCAGCTTTAGAAGCATATAGTAAAAAACCAAGTATTACCAGCTTTATCTTATTCCTTCAAAACACAAATGAATACAAATAGGTCATGAGCAATTTTACCTGTCAGTTAAAAAAATTAATTTCCCAGATCGGTTCTTCATCCTTAACCAACATGAGAATTCGTAGTTTACTCTGTTTAAAACTCCTCATAGTGTAATTTCTAATGTTAAAACAATAGATGACAATTTTCTTTAGAAACACCACTGGTTTGTGGTGGCAACAGGAAACCTTCAGTGCACCTCCTCAGAATGAAATCCCTCATTGTAGACTGTCCCTGTGCCGTTTATATATAGACGGTTTGAAAAGGACTCATTTTGTTCTCTGTGGCTGCGTCGGACGGCACTGAATGACCCATCTTGTATTTTGTGGTAGGATATGAATGGATCAGCATTTACAATTGTTTGCTTTCAAGCTATAAATGACTTAGCAGTGGCTAATATGTCTTAGAAATATGGTGAACCCAATGAAGTTAACTTCATAATCACGCAAATCTTGAAGTAGGTCAAATATGCACTCAAAGTGCATGAAATAGGTCAAATATGCACTCAAAGCCAAGCAAGTCCAGCTCCTATTTGTTATTACTGAAGTTCATAACACTTCAGAATGGAGAATTACAGACTATTTTCACCTAATCTTTTGCCTTGATAAGTTTTATTCTTAATATTCAGTTTTCTGTTGAGTACAGTTTTCCTTCTGTTTTCTGTCTTTCACCTTTTCACAAGGAAGATTTTTGTGTGTGTTCTTACTGGAAAATTCTAAATGTCAGAAAATGCATAAGAAAAAGATCATTTGGATGTACACACCAACCTAAGGCAACAGAGAAACCCACACGTCAAGCCTGTTTTTTTTAATACAGAACAAATAAGCTGAGTAAACAGAGCTTTAAAATTAAAGCATTCTTAATAGTGAGGTTAGGATTTTTTGACTTATTACAAGATAAAGGTCTACGAGAAGGAAATGGGATTCTACTAACACGTCAATTGAAAGAGACTTGGGATACGAGCTTAAAACCGCAATCTTTATTCTGTAGCAACAAAGTTTCCTTAAACATTCATGTCATATGTGATTACTCAAACTACTTCAATAAGTAAAGCTGAAACACAAGGTACCAGTGATCAGTCAGGAGTTGAAAAGATAGAAGAAGGAAAAATATAACCAGAAAAGCTATTACACAATTTGTTTGGGGTTTTTTTCCCCCCCAGAGGTAATTTCATTTTAACTGAAGAATGTTGAGAGTTGAAACTACTTTAGTAAAATGATTTTTTGAAGATGTGCAACTGGTAATTCAAATCTTTTAAGTCACTTCTAATGCAAATTTCAGCACATGCAAGTAGCTTTCAGTAAGGCATTAGTCATAATGTTATAGTCATAAGTTATCTAACAACTTTATCTGCCTCTTCACATACTTCTCAGTTATTTTGAAAAGGAATAATTCCACAGGGAGCCTCAGACAACTGAAAAGATGGTAGAAACTGTAAAACTACATTAAGTTGTAATATTGTCAAAAAGGGGCAATAGAATGACACTGGTTTACACCATGCAACAATTTAGCTTAGTAATTCTACAGGAAAGAATCACATTACATTTTGATCTAGAGCTCATTCCTGTTCCAGACACAACCATCAAATAATTTTAGTTATCTTCTCAAAAGATCCTTTATGTTCCTAAAAGCACCAGAGAGGCTGCTGAAGTATGTAGTCCTGGCAGACTTTGATCAAACGCACAGCAATAAATAACGATAATTATTCCAAGTAATTCTGGACAGCACTGAAGAGACTCTGAGCACCAGGATAATGCAAGACTTCTGAAACCAGATACACATCTTAAGCCCCCAGTTCATGTCCACCTCTGCTTGGCTTCAAGCACAATATAGTTTTTAATGTAAAAATAAAGGTTAAAAACATTGTGAACTGATGGAACCTGGATTAAACAACTATGCTAGTGCACGGATGCTGAAGGAAATTCTGGTCCCTCTTTCCTCCAAGATGCACTATAAATCTCCGATAAAGAATTCTTGATGTTTCAAAGTAACAGTCTGATTTTGCAAACTGATAACCACCTGTTGTGAAGGCTGAACGGGTGTAAAGGTCAAAGGATGAGACTGTAGCAGCCGGCATTTATCTGATCATGATCAAGATCTCACTGCTGGAAACAGGAAAATGCCATCTCTTCCCATCATGGAAAAAGGGATTACGACAAAATGAGCGCTGTTTTTCCAGTTCTCCGCACACAGCATGCACAGCTCCCATGGGACTTGGGGCTGCAAATCCAGACCATTGTCTGGAGGGAGGAATCATTCCTCCAAGCTCTTAGTACCTCACGTGGGGAAAATCGGCATGAACCCCCAAATCCAGCCAAGCCCGCTTTGCAACTGAAACCATCCTCAGCAACACAAACTGGCAACTTCCCCTCTGTTTAGTACAACAGGAAAGAGAAAAAAAGGAATATTCCATTAGCATAGAAATTATGAAAGAAAGGTCAGAAAGGGCTCTAAGGCAAGTGAAGTACCTTCAAGCTGATCTTTCTTACAACTTCCTTTCCTGCCTGGCAGCATTTTTTCTTTCTGCTGTTTGAAGGGTTGGTTGTGCGTTTTTTACCAGCCAGGGATAAAAGTGGGACATTGGAAGTGAGACTGCACAAGGCAGAAGACAGTTTCACCTCTGCAAAGCCCTCAGTGCTGCCCAGGTGGGACCTGTGGCACTTGGTGGCCTGTGCCACCGCTCAGCCAGCCATCTAAAGAGAATCCCAGTCAGAATCCCAGTCACTTGTACTCGAGAACATTCTTTTCAAAACTGATCTCACACAGCCCAAGAATAATGCAAGCTGAAAGGTTGGCAGTCTAAGTTTCAAATTGAAGAATCATTTTACCACAGTACATGACTTCAGGCATATTTCAACTACTTTCTTCAAACATCCAAAATGTGTTTTTCTAATGGGGAAATAAAAAAGAATTTGATAGCAATTCTGTTCTTCAGTGGCATTCTTGAAGTGCAAACCGGGATTTTAAATGGTGAGAGAACAAGTAACTAAGCAGCTACAAGCAGGAAAAAATACTGGATAATTAAATTGCAGCATTCTGCAGTTGGGTGTAGGAACAGTATGAGAAACAGAGCTTCCATTTTTTCTGAAAGGCAGGTGCTGAGAATGGTATATATAAAAAAGATATCACGCCTCTGTTAAGGGGAGTGAGGGTCTTCTGTTAAAAACAGCTTTTAGATTAGAAAAATTACGATTAGGATTAGAAAAACAGATTATAGGATTTCCAAAGGAGTTTCCAAAAAAGTCCAGTGACTGGATGCTTGCATATGGGGAAAATTAATGGAAGGACAAGGGAATTCTGAACGTTTCAAGTCAAATGTCACCAATAAAACTATATGAGGAAGACATGAAGAAAGTTATGGGTTTGGAACAGAGATATAATGTATTAAAAATTGTTTTCACTGAGCCATGAATGAAGAACCTTAAATGAATCCCAAAAACACGCACATATAATCATATCTACCTAATCCAATTCAGGTGTGCTTGCACAGAGAAAAAAAAAAATCTGTTTTTCTGAGTTTAAAAACTGGAAATGGAAGAAATATAGACCAGATATTCCAGTCTAAGACCTGAAATAAGTGGTGACACAATTGTAGCATTGATATCATAAGAAACACCAACTCTTAAAATTTTAGTTCTTTGAGAAAGTCATGTTTCTTGACAGGACTGGAAACCACACCATACTTCTCACTATACAAACAACTCTACTGTCAATGGAAAACAGTGTCCATCACTATGTTTCACTGTACTTCAATCATTCCCCTCTCTTCAGAGATGGCAGCAGTGTACCTTTGAAGACGATTGCCAAAATCACAAAGCACCATTTCAGGAGGCAGGATGTGCTGCGTCTGAAATGAGAATTTTGGCACTAAAATTCCAAAAATTGCAGAGAATCTCAGAACTGACGCAAGAGAACAGCATGACCAAGCTGACTGGAGCAGCAAGCATCACCATAGCACAGAGAGTTACAGAACTCAAATGTTTGTAACTGCAGGCTCAATTTCAAAATCCAAATGATTCTAGGTCTTTTTAGACATACCAAAATCTCCTGATAAAGACAGAAAAAACAGACAGAAGGCTTTACAAACAGAAGGCTTTACAGACATACCCCTCATAAAAATTAATGCAAACCTGTGTGTGTCACTGTACAAGAGAAAAGGGGAAGGGCAGCGAGCTTCTAACTCCACCTTCACTTGTAAAATGTCCCTTTCAGTTGCTGGTACTCTATAATGAAAGGATATTTTGCACACGAGATTTTATGGATTTTAACTGCTGGTCGTAAAAGTGAATGACCATGCTCAGGAACCCACGGGATAACTATTATTTGCCTTCATCTTCCCTAATACGGGACATGCTGTACATCTTGATTCACAGACTGAATCAAGACCAGGCACAGGACACATTCCCACATTAGCTCCATGCACTGACTTCCAGCTACTAAAAAACTCAGACACAATAATGCTCTGTCCACAGGTGACACTGAAAGGCCAGCTGATAAATGCATCCAATCACAACATACTTTTTTTTTGTTCCACACAGGCCATTTCCTTAAATAATTACTCACTGTTAAGCACTCCCTGTCCTCTCCTCCCCCCAGCCAGACACCATTACTCACCCCAGTCAGATCCCAATGTGTCATCATTGGAAAGTACATGGCAAAGATATCAGAGGGTGTTCAGAAGGAAAGAAAACAAAACTTCATAAATATTTTAAAACTTATTTCCTATGATGTCTGACACTTCTCACCAATGAGGTTTGGTAGGTTCAGATGTGGTATGTGAAGAAATTATCACCATGCCACTTCTGTCTGCTCCCTTCCAGTGCCAGAGATGGCTTCACATATTAGCAAGACCATTTCCCAGCTGCTTCAGAGCAGCACTGAGCTACAAATTGCTGAGATTTAACACTGGCTAGTGCTAAGATGTCACTGGAAATAGGGACTGAGTGCAACCACTCAGGCACTGTTTCTGGCTGGGATATAAATCTGGCAGCAGAAATGTCTCAAAATACTACAGCTGTGCTGTGCACAGATCATAGCTCCAAGTTGCCTCTCATTATTTTAACAAGAGTAAAAAGCATCCATGGAAGCATATCTAACACTGGTACCATGACTCTATATTCTGTATTAGTCAGACACCACAGTCAGTTACTGCCTCATATAATCCAGCCATGGGAATATTATCCTCTAATTCATGAATCTGATGACCCCATTTCTGCATGTCTTCCTCACCTTTGCTTGTTGCAAATTATTCTCATATATTAACTTGCTGGCACACTTCAGTCTAAATTTATTTTCCATTCCATAAGCTGCTTCACAAATCCATTTCTGCACAGATGATCTGTTTAACATGTCTATCTAGCAAATATTATCTAGTCTTCCTAGAACACTGGTTAAAGAACAGGACTTTTAACAAATAGCTTACTAATAATATGAGACTAATGTTATCAGTTGCATTTGATGTATAGAACAATGCAGGCTATTTTCTAAAGGATGTTGGCAATCCATTTTCCAGAACAAATACAACTATTTTCATGCCGATTTTGTTCTTGCAACTGACCCAGTTCTCAAAGTCTGTAACTGAAAAGTAATAACATTGCAGTAATAAAATAAAAAAAAAAAAATAGTGCTCAAAAATTATTATTACAGAATTGGAGTGATTTGTTGCACACACTTTAATCCAACACGCAGACTAAGCATTTCACCAAAATCAAAGCTTTAGCTCTCTTGTTCCCAATTATGTGCGGCAGCAGCCCAAACACAGAAAATTGTTACCACATTTTATTCTTTTCCATGATGAAGAAAACAGTAAGCAGTGCAGCTAAATGTAGAATAACTTCTCATTTTTGAATAGTCAGTAACCTGACAAACTCTAGCCCACCCTACTCTGCTGTATAACCTACAAAGGAACATGTCTTTGCAGATTTTAATTTTTCCCATTTCTTTCACCTTTTTGCTAAAGAGTAACTAACTTCAGTGACATATTTGTTGTTAAGACCAGATAATTATTAAGGAGAATGGATTCAACTAAAGAACTCTGCAAGTTTCACTTAAAAATAACAAGTTGGATGAAGTTTATTACTACTTTTTAAAAAGTGTTCTTACGAGTGCCTTGTTATAGAAACTCTCTTAACATCCCACAAACTATTACCAATTAACTAGCAAGGTAAAGACAAAACTAGTTGATGAGCTCTGTGTATTTTTTTTCTCTTTGGCTCCAGCAGACACTGACTAAAGTAACTAAGACTATCCAAAAGTAGTGCAAACTGTGTAAGAAAAATGGATTCTAATGACTTACAGAATATGAAATAGAGCAACATCCAAAGAGAGGGAAAATGCTTTCAGACAATGCAATGCACATGACTTAAAGAGATACTGCTCCATTTACAAAGGAGAGGGAGTGATACAATACATTAGAAATAACATGTAGGGTTTTTTTTCTAAAATATAAATGTTCCTCTGCAGTGCCATGAAACACAATACAACTGCAGAGCACTGGAATGAAACCCAGTCCAGAACTGAGAACGGGTTATAAATAAAAAGGGGAGGTGAGAGGGAGAAAGGAGCCAATTCTCAGTGAAATACAAAGAGTAAACATCCAGCAGGAGTGGAGAGAAGTCCACTCGCTTTCAGTGTGGGAAGGCAGGAAATGTAATAAAGATTTTTTAGGTGTTGGTAATTATATGTTAATTTAATGGCACATACACAAATAACTTTTGTGGTCCTAACAGAACTCTGAACTTCTAAAGTCCTGGCAGCTCTTTAACAACGTAGTTAGAACAATCAACATCTTATCCCTTTATAAAATCACCAAGCTTGTCTGAAGCAAGCTCCCTCTTTGCCATAACTCAGAAAGACCAGCACTCCAGAGAAATTATAACAATGGAAAACTTCCACCAGATGAAAGAAAGGGGCACACAAATTGAGTCCCTGTAAAAACTCTTCTCCACATGGCACTCAGCTCCCTGGCCAAATTTCTTCAGCCAGGCACTTACCCAGGTTTTTTTATTCTCATATGCATGTATTTTCTGTGGTATGATTTTAGTGATGACAGATTTGATATTATGTAAATAATGATTATTTTTTTTTCTAGCTAAAGACTTTAGTTGGACTAGATGATCCTTGTGGGTCTCAGAATTCCAGCTCAAAATATTCTGTGACTCTGTGACTTTGGAATAACTAACACTGTTCTTTTTGAGTAAGGCTATAACACAGAGTTTTATACTGTATACAGCCAGCTAAAAAGACAGCAAAAAACAGCGACAACAGAGAGTATTTTGATTCTCACAAAAATATTTTAACAATTATTTCATTTCATGATTGCACAATAACTTACAAAAAAAAATCTCGGAAAGCATTACAAATTTAAGTCAATAATGTACAAAAACTGCTTCAGACACTAATATCTCACCTCTAAGTCTATGGTGAAAAACATCAACTACTTAATTGAAATACCATGTAACCCTCTGTGTTACAGGATCAGATTCCTTCCTCTATGAAGCTGTGGCATCACTGTGTGTGTACACCAGTGGAATCATGACCAGAGTCTGGCTCCTTTTGCATAACCACATATATGGGATTTGCATTAAGACCGTGGTCCAAAAATAAACATGGTAATAACATGCACTATTTAACTCTAAGTCTGATGGTATCTCTGTCAAAATGTTACAGATTACATGCCGTAATTCTAGAATTATCTCATGTATTCAATTCCTATTGCTAGAAGTAGAAAACATCTCCTTACAAGAAGGCAAATGATCTAATCTTTAGTCGCATGTTTTCAGCTAAGCAAGTATGATTTTATTAAATGTATAATATGCCCACTAACATGAAGTACACGAGATGCTAATACATGTGTTTCATTACTCGTATGATTTCTTTAAGGTCTGCTGTCATTCCTGTCTTCACTGACCACTTGGTTGAAGGAGTCAGCACAAATAGAGGGATGTCCCCCAGCCACGAATGACAGGCCTCAAGTGACTGAGGACCCTCATATCTTTCATCTAAGGGTTATAGAAACTATTTATGACAATTGGCAATTAAACTCTTTGTAAAACCACATCAAAAGTCTGATTTTCCCAAGCAGGGAGAGAGACAAAAATAATAAGTATTTTAAAACAGTGAGGTGGGGAAAACTTTGTAATAGCATCCGTGCTGATGCCTTTGGCCTTTCCTTGCTCATCACACTTGATACATTATTTTAGTCTAACAGGTACTGTAGGTCTGCTTTACCTCAGCACTGGAAACTGGCATCTCTTGCACTTGTTGAGGGAAACGTGTCAAGATTTCCCATGTCTCTGCACATGGGATAAATCATTAAAACTTGGAAATAGTCACCAGCCTGAGTGTCTTCAACAGGAACACTAAAGATCAAAGACTGCAATGTAACAGACTTTTGTTTTCTCCCTATTAGATAGAACTGTTTGGTATTGTAGGTGCTCAGACACGACACCCAGAACGAAGCCCAGCCCCTAGAGACAAGTAAAGGGTCAGACTCACTGACTTGGATGAGAGAACGACAATTCAGTGGGGGAATCCTCACACAGAAAACAACCAGTGTAGGGGGGGTGAAGGGAAGAGAGAGATCCACCCAGCTTTAGGGGCCTCTTTCCACATACTGGCTCAACTAAAAGTGACACACCCCAACTGTATTTTGGTAATTATGTGCTTTGAGGAATAGCATCAGAATCCTGGAAACTGTAGTGTGTACTGAACCGTCCATTACACTGATCACTGTACAGTTTTGGATGATTTCTCATTACTTATTTTAGAACTTCTGACTCGAAAAGCAAGGTTCTCTCACCTTCATGCTGCATAGATCCCAGTGGTCCCGCAAAGTTGATTTTTGTATTTTTTTCCATGTTAACCACTGACTTTTATCTGTATGAATGCACAGAACAACTGGGATTGATGGATTCAAAAATGGAGCTCCTTAATGGTGCTCCAGAACACATGTGAAAGCCAGTGAGAACCAGTTAAGTAATTTTTATTTGAGGGATGTGGGAGAAAGGAATTGGGGGTTCAGCAAATAAAGCAGGTGTCTGTGAATAGATAACCAGCACACTGAGGGGAACAAAGAGCTCTGGCATGTTCTTTGTATAATAATAACACAGTAATGCTGATTTCATACAAAAATGGGAGATCCCAGTTGAAGAAGGCTGCTGGTTATACATGTACATATATCTGCACATACTTCCACTTTTTTTTCCTCTTCCATTTTGGGTACAACAAACTCAAGTTGAAGTTTTGTTACACCCTGGCTATACAGAGATGCTCCAAAAGATAAGCAAATACTCAACATAATAGGAATCACTCAGATTTAGGTCAGCAAACTACAAGCCTCACTAACTCCCAACACAGGAGTACTTAACCTTTGCATAACACGGGTGCCTTAGCCTGTCATGCGACCCAAGCCTCCCTTTCTCTGTTTCCCCTGTGTGGTGTAGCACCCTGCCCAGCCTGGCCTAGCTACACATCACTGCTAATGCCTCATGATGTGTGAGGAGCACCAGAATCTAAAACACATGAAAATTAGAGAGCCACAGACAACAGAAGTCCTTTAAATGCATTTTCCATTCTTAAAAAGAAAAAAGTCATTAAAATGCCATGAAATTAAGTACAGTCTTTATAAATTTAACCATGTTATTTATAGATAAAATAATAATTTATGTTAAATTTGCAAAGCCCTAACAGACTTTGCTTCTGTTTACAGATAAAAGTATCCGCAGAAAGTGCCGTTGATCCAGATGCCTGTCTAGTACATAATACTTCACAGCCTTACAAAACGCTGTGTAAAAAAGGATGGAAAACGCTTTTTGGCCTACTTTCTACACTGACATACTGAAAAGGAGGGAGAGTCTTGTGGTTGAGACACTTGGCTGGGACTGAGATGACCTGGGTTCAGTTTCAGACTCTGCTACAGACTCCCTGTATGTCCTCACACAAGTGACTTAATCTCCCTGTACATTAGCTCCCCACATGGAACGTGGGGCTGCCAATATTTCTGGATGATGTTGGGGTTTTTTCCTCTTCAGGCTACACAGCCTTTGGGATGCAGACTTGTATGTTTTCTGAATGATAAAGGGAGCCTCAAGCTGAGTTCAGGCCTCTTGGCATTACCCTAATAAAATGAGGAAAGATCTTTCATGTAAAGTTTTTTGTGTTAAGATCCTTCAAGGCTTTTTGTTGGGTTGATTTGGGGTTGCATTTTTTGGGGGGGGATGGGAGGCAGTTGTGGTAGGGTTTTCTGGGGGATTTTTTGGCTTTTTAATTTTCAATTAATTGTCAGTTTCTAGTAAAAGACAAGAGGAATTCACTCCTGGGATTTTCTGTGCTGGGCGAGTGCAACAGCAGCAGAACACATTCCACAGAGGAACTCATGCACAATCAATTAGGTCGTTTAATTAATTTTCCAACTCAATAGATGCTATGAACTTTTTTTTTTTTCAGCAATATATCTATACTGGATACACATGTGCAAAAGCAATCCAAAAACTTCTAAAATCTTAGAGGAGAAGGACAGATGATATTCACTGGAAGGGAATGGGCTGCTACATGGGAATGATGCCGTCTCACGTGGGATTCATATTTCTGTCATGAAGGAAGAAAACACATACCGGGGGGTAAGAGTATTTTCCAGTTGACAAGGTTCTGTAGTTACCATTAGGGACTGACTTGTTAATCAGCATTTAGAGTGATTTATGATATTAGGGCACCCTGTAATTAGGGAGAACAAAAACATTGGCCATTTGGAGAGAAAGAGCAGAAGAGCCATTTAAAAATAGGCTTGAACCAAACAGGGACAAAAAATGTAAATATTTACATGGGTTTTAACCACAGATTACATAAGGTGCTGTAGCATCTAACAAAAGATATCTGTTTCTCTAGTTCTAACTCAGACAAAACCTCAATTAGCATCACCAGGAGCTGTGTCTGAATAAGGACTCTGGAACAAAGATTGAAATAAGCAGGAGAAGAATGGCTACAGAATTTTCTGCCTTCTCTCACAGGAACTTCAGCAGCAAATTTTCAACTGCCATGAATTTGCTCTGTACTTCCTTTCCCATCATTGTGATCACCCAAAAGTCCTTATTTCACATTAAACATGATGAAGTGTTCGTGAGATTATAGTTATAATTATGATGTCTGGATTAAAACAGTGAGTTGTGACATTTCTAAGAGTCCTAAGGGAGATGACAGTGAGTTACAGAGAATACACAGATACTTGATAATCCACAATTATGGGAAAGAAGACAGAAGCACAACAAAGCAGCTGGGATTTTATTACAGGCATTTCTATGGAAGCACAGACTAGATTTATAGAGAACTTATAAAAATGCCCATAGTAAATATAAAGTGATAAATGTAACAGTTTCTCCAACCTGTAACACTAATTAGTGTTCTTTTAGTAACTGTTTCAAGCAATGTGGCTGCTGGATCAGATGAAGGGATGAGAGAGAAAGCAAGCTCTGGAAAAGATACATACTGCTGGTAGGTAGGGGAAAGCCAGAGCAGAAAGCCTTCAGGGAACAAGTGTGAAGGAAACAAGGATACAAAGAAGCAAAACAGCAAAAGAGCAGAGGGAAGAAAAACAGGAAGGCAGAAAAGACGGGATGGATCAAAGCAAATCTAAGAAATGAGTGGGAGGCACAGAGACAAGGAGAGATAAACAGTGGGAGCCAGCAGACACCATGTGTGAGAAGGGGAGAAAAGGAAGGGGAAGGGAAGGAAAAGGCTGGCCAGCCTGAGAGCTCTGCCAGCCGATCAGGAGAGGGAAGTTTGCCAGGACAGGCCAGCCAACTAACTAGGTAAAAACGAGGGCCAGAGCCAACTACTAGAGAGCAGCCAGCCAGCCAAAGCCATCCAGGAGAGGAATGAGTGCACGGAGCAGAGTGGGAGCAGTCCCAGCTCCACCCAGGAGCCAGGTGACCTGCAGGAAACACCACCCTTTGCAGGGGATGAATTGGGCATCAGCAGCACTGCCCCCTGTGCTCCAAGAATGGCACTGAGCAAGAAGCACAAAAGTGTCTGAGAATGTCCCAGCAATGGAATGAGAATCTCACTGACACATCTGGCTATGCACTCTGAAATACTATCCACTAGTATCACTGGGTGGCCAAATGTGAATAAACAATGATTATACAAAGTGCAGATATTAACTACCATTTTTCCAAAAGGCATTTGGCTCACACTCGTAGAGTTCATTTCCATATTCTTTTTCTATTTTGATATTTTCAAGCTGATAAGGTACAAATTATGTACCCCAATATTATTTATCGAGTTCAATGTCATAATCCTAAATCAGGAAGAAACAAACACCACCCCAGTGATAAATGAGGGTATGAGATAAAAAAGAGGTTACAAACCACATGAAGAATGGCCTAATCTAGCACTGACAACATACTGCTTATCTGTTAAATTAGGGAGCTCCTATCTATCCATTTCAAAGAAATAAAATTAAATGTATTGAATAAGAAAAATTTTAAAGTTGTTGCTAATGGATTTCTACTAGATAGTAAATACTTGTGCTGCCTTCTGAACTATTTCTCACCACTGAATGAATAACTGAACAATTGAGTGGATCAGAATAAACTGTGGCAAGGCCTAATTGTGTTCCTATCTTTAAACTTTATATTTAACAACAACACCACAAAAGGCAGTAAATTATATATACTTAAATTATTTCTGAGAAAAATAAGCTTCATTTCACAGTCATTAGACTGTTAAGCACATCCTGTTCATTTTTCTCCCTGTTTATTTTTTTCTCCCCAACAAGTCTTCCTGCTGTAATTTAGCATCAAGTGAAGCGGGTACTTAGATTGACAGGTGGTCCTATCAAGGAATCAGGACTCACAGAATGAACAGAAGTGAGTATAGTGTTTCAATGCTTACCTTACCCTTCTGGATATAGGGTCTGATCCACAACACTGAAACCCTTGAGTATCTTTTTCCTTTTAACTTCCCTGGGCTTTGAATGAAGCATTAAGCCATTAGAAAACTACTAATCCAATTCAACTCCCTAAACTCCTCAAGCCAGAAGGAGATTCCCAGCTGAGACAGAGGATACTTTACATATTAAAAGACAAATTCTGCTTGGGACCAAGTGCAAGAGAACAGTACATGACAGGCAGCACTTTGGGTTTCCCACAACAGGTCAGAGGAGAGAGAGGAAGGGAAGCAGGAGGGAGTGCCCATCTGCTGCTGGGGAGCAGTGAAGAGTTAAGAGGGGTGGGCATACAGAGTACAGCATAATGCATCTTAAAGTTCCTCTGTGTGAGCTCTGGCATCTGTCTAAGCTGCAAGGTTTAGCAATCATAGTGCAAATTTAAACTTGTACCTAAAAATATAGGAAATATTTTCTTTTCATTTTTAGTAGAACGGGTACATTTAACAATCTAGGGGGTCACCGATACACATGTGCATCACCCCCATCAATGTTAGTGGGACAACAGGCTGTTCTGAGGGCTGGCTAAAGTTTCAGCTGCTTGTAAACCAGCATTGTGGGAAAACTTTTAGGTGGCTTTAAAAAAGTTCTCATTAAACAGTAGACAGCTTAAGACACTCCAGTGGAAAACTTCCTCCTGACTATCAGAAGTATTTTGCACTATATCCAAATGGTAAGTAGGATTTCCTCAAGAAATAATGCCTTTTATCCACATCATTCTTGTCAGGAAAGGGTCTCAATATCTGTTTTAATAATTAAGTTTCAACTTACACTAGTTTCAACTACACTAGTGATAAATAACATTCGCATTAGAAAAATGTTTTTAGAGCATCAAATAGTTTAGTCTCACAAAATAAAATAAGCTTTTGGTGGTTAAAATATCCTTACATGAGAACATTTTATTAGTGTGTGAATATACTATAAGCTTAAGTTATAAAGATAATTTAGGCCACACGTCTGAAATGAGATAACCACTGGATTGGAACTCTTGCTTGGCAGGATGCTGATCTCTTTCTTTCCCCCATTTCATTTAATTAGGAACTTGAAATTGGATCAGCAACTTTTAAACAGCTGATTAAAAGCCCTGTTCACAAAAGTGATCTTGGTTATTTTTCCTGTGAGCATCAGGCTGCCCCTCTGCAGGGCAGCAAGCCCTGCTGGCACCCTGTGATCTCATCCCACTTTGGAAGAGGGGTGGCAGAATCACTGCCCTCCTGGGTACTGCCTCTGCACCTCTGCATCCATACCCCACCACTGCAAACCACACACAATACTGACTACTTAAACAGGAACCAACCAACCAAATAAAACCAAACCAACAACAAAATAAAGACATCATCTCATGGGAAAAGGAAGGCACAAAACTCTTTCACATCCATTCCAATTTGAGCGTAACCTAAAACCAACTAAAATGCAAAGATCTGCTTACATTTCACCAGAGGCCATTGGAGGACACATATACAAACTTGTCTAGGTGTTAACCAATGTACATTAACACATCTGCATTCTAAAACCACTTTGGAAATGAAAGACTCTGTATGCAGCGCACAAACCCAAAAGGAAAAGAACAGGAAAAGAGCACTGTACTATAAATCTGAAAGAGATTGTATTTTCTTTGCTATTTACTCTACTAGAATATTTCTTATTCATCATATTGAAATCCCTAATTGCAGTTAAAAATGAAATACCATTTCATAGAATGGTATTTCCTATGCCCTACAGCCATAGATAAGAGTCTTCACTGCTAAAACACATTCATATTTGTGGCTTATGCCTTTAAGCACTTTTAACTTTTATCCAGTATTACTGATTGGAAGTATTGTGTTGAAGCACAGCACAGATCCAATTGCTTTCTCAATGACCTTACTGAAATCTGGCTGACAAGATCTGATCAGGTCAACTCAGACTCCTGATTCAAAGCCCACCCAGATCTTTGGATGTCCCTTTCTTTTATGTGAGTAGGTTTTTGGATCACTTTGTCAGTGATTGAGAAGTTTTGTCCAGGTTTCATGCCTCTAAACAATATCAGACTTCTATGTCTGAGTTTAAAGTACTGCCCAAATGTCCAAATATACAACTGACACAACAAGTCTACAACACACACAAGTCTATGTGTCTGTGTGTGAAATGAATGTACAATCTACCCTCTGGACACAGCAAAATAAATATAAGCCATTCCCTGCAGGGTTGGACAATAGTTTACACTAAGTGGCAAATCATTACTGCTTTTGATGTTCATTGAAATGCCCGTCATCTCAAACTCTCAGTACTTTCTTGGATGCAATGGGCACTTGCCTAGAAATATCATATGTGGTATTTCATGCAGAGTCACTGCATAACATCTTCTAAGATTACCCAAATATTTATGAATAAGGAATAGAAGTTATATGTCCATATGCACAAACCCCACCTAATTTGTTTAAATTATTTCAGGCACTAAAAAACTCAGCTCCCATATCGACAATTCCTTCAGCAGACAAACACAAAGCAGTCTGTCAGCAGTAGGAGGTGTCAAAAGCAGCTCCTGTAAGCTGCGCTCCAGACAACTACAACTGAAGTGTCAAAACTACCTTAATTCTTCTCAGTATCTCTCCTCCATTATAAAGAATTCAAAGGATGTGTTACCATTTTTTTTTTTGAGGAGGACCAGGATACCACTCCTAATATGTGGGGGTATGGTCAAACCATTGATGCAAAATCTTGCTGCTGCTCCAGAGTAACAAAGAGAAATTCCTCCCAGCTTGAGACTGAAGGGGACATCAACAACGTAGGCTGAAGGAAGTTGTTATTTCTATTCAAAATTCTAAACAGCTGTTTTCAAGGCAGATTAAAAGATTTTTCAATGTTTGGATTCAACTCAAGAGCTTTATCTAACGCATACTTTGTATTTGAGTATTTGTTGAATTAGAAATTTAATAGAGCAGCTGAGTATTTTAAAATCTTTTGGAAGATGTGAAAAAGGGATGTGAACTCTAGCACACCCTGTAAAACATAAATTTCTTACCAAAAGAATATGTTATTCATGTGCTCTGTACATTAGGTCAATTATTACTCACTTTCTTTGGAGAACAACCAAGTGCCTCCACCCTTTATAACAGAGCACTGTAATCAACTGTAGTAAGAATAGCAGAATTATTCTAATACACACATCAGTGGCTCAGGCCTGAGCTTAAAAAGACTTGAACAGTAAGAGACTAAGATGGATTTGCCATCATATTTCCTCTTTTTTTTTTTTTAAGAGGGAAAGAAATTAATGTTTCTTTGTACACCTTTGTAAATAATTTTAATTTCACATAAATAGGGGGAAAAATATAAAAAGGAATGCTTTAAATTTGCCCTCCAATTTAAACACTTCTACTATTTAATAACAAATTCCATAAACATTCTGATACCAATACTTCTTCCGCTGCACGTCTTTCATTTCCACTAACCCAATTTAACCTCTCATCTTCCTTGCAGTCAGCAGCTGTACAAAGCATTTTTTTTGTACTGACATCAGCAAGTGACTGAAGTGCTAGTGCTAGATTTAAAATGCCTTCTGAAACCATGAGGTTTTGTATTGAATTTGGAACAGAGTTTGATACAACTTGTACTGTTAGTTTAATATAGTATCACCTTTCATGGAGCCATATCTTTTTGGGTTCCTGCTGGGACCTGAGAGCTGAAATAGCACAAGGTTTAATGCATGGCACTCCATTTTGCCCAGCCTGGCTCAAGCCAAGAGAAGCATTTCAAATTATTTAGATAACCACACAGATTAAATACCCAGCAAGATAGCCTGCTAAGTCATTCATCATTTGCCATTCCTGGCCTGTGCTTGTGTCTAGCAATGTTTTTACTAGAAGGGCCATTCAGATGAATGGAATGCACATCTCCGCTGGGTCTCCCCTGCTCAAGCAGCAGCCTAAACTTCTCAACCTGCCTTCAACACTCTTTTCCCAAGATTGTGAAAACTGTTTGGCTACATCCCTTCTGACATCCTCTTCTCACCTATCTTCCCTCCTCACCTGTATCTCTTGCTTTTTCTTTATGAGCCCAGATTTCAGCGTATTGAAACACATTACCCCCTCCTTACTTCAATGCCTCAAAACAGTCACAAATCATCCTCTAATCACTTCTCTACCCCTCAACTCAAGAATCAAGCCACTGGAATTAGTTCACACAGTGTGGTGCAATTCAATTCCAGACACAGCATCTGCATTATTAAATTATGTCTTATGTTAAAGATTATTGGAGCCCAAGTAACCCAACACCAACTCTCCTTTCGCTTCCCTAGTTTTTCACTGCCCATTTCAATTGCTTCTTGCTGCTGTTCTCAGGAACGTAAGGAGACATAGGAGCTTTTGAGGTCCTGAAATCTCCCATCCCTGAGGAACCCAGCTGCCTCCTAAATCAGGTGAAATATCACTCAAGTACTTATTAGATCTCCCCATCTTTTTGTCATAAGTGTCAAGCAGGTAAATACGATCAGTGCCCAATGCAAACAGGAAAATTCCCCAACAGTGTGTCTATAGTTACGAGCGTTACCTGCAGTTAAAACCATTCCCAATTCCACACCCCATGAACCACTGTAATTTTCTCAGTAATTTTTGTGACTGGCCACAGTCCTGAGAAACCTGGTCAGGCTGATACAGCTTGATCAGGGGAGATGGACTAGAACATCTCAAGAGGTCTCTTTCACATAAACAATTCTGCAAGCTGAAGTAGAGTTATAAATTATTATCTCTCCCCTGTAATTCTTACAGTTCTATTTTTAAAAGAACATAAATGCATTGTTTGATAGGTGGGAGTTACTCCACTAAATAGCAGATGCACATTTTAGTGTCTGTTTTTGCTGGAGATGAACTGATTACCCAAGCCTTGCTGAAAATTCGTCTATCAGCAGATTCAGTGGAACCATTTTAAGCAGTGGGACCTATGTTAAAGGACTCAGGGCAAAAACTGGTGGCTTAACCTTGAGATCAAAGAGCACTATGAGATTCCTGTGTATATAGAAACAAGAAAGAAAATGCTAAGTCTAATAAAACACCACTGAACTTATGACCACTGCTGCAATGCCAGCAAGAACTCTTCTCCTGCTTCAGCACAGGGGAGCAGGGGCTTTGTTCCGTGCTGTGTGTAGTGGTGTAGGATGGAAGGATCAGCCACCACTTCCCCAAGGAGGCAAGAACTGTGAACATACAGGTTTCTGCTGAGCTCTGCTTCCCTATGGCTGTCAGCACCTCTGTGTTGGAAGAAAAAGCATTAGAGGATCACAGAAGACCATTTGTTCCAAGGAGAAAGGAGCAAATGGGGACAGCACTAAATGCCTGGCAGTCATTGGGTAAACTTCACAGAAAACATAAATGTTGGGGGCAGGACCATTACGAAACATGATCAAGACCATTTGGTAAGCCAGGCTTACTGGAGTTAAATGCTTTTTAAAAACAGAGTCACGCACTAAGTTAAACATTCAGGGACAAGTAAAACTTGTAAAAAATAAAAGAGAGGCCACTCCTCCAGTATGGGACTTGTAATCTAAATTACACCATCATGAAACAAAATTGAGGCTATGGTACAGCAGTCACATCAACCTACCTGTGCTAGTTTAGCCTGGCTAACGCCTGGAAGAGATACAAAGCAAGTGTATAAGGTCACAAGCAAAAAACAGGTGCTTACAAGGTTTAGTATTTCTTTTCTTAAAATATAGAACCCTAGGCGTATATATGAGTGTAAACACACATGCACTTTTAATAACTTTCATGCTTTTTTAAAATTACATTTCCCTAGCCTTTGCACACCTTCCCACAAAAAGAAATACCAAATCTTGGTTTCTTTACATAATAAAATTTCACCTTTTTCCAAAAGGAGTTTCTTCCAGATAAGGAGGGCAAAGACAGGCTCTGTTTTACAGCATAGAAGAATTTGGAGAGTGATATTTCTCTCAGGGCTCCTTTCTTTTCAGACCTTATTTAGGCCCCTTTTCTTTTCCTACAGCATTTCTCTAAAGTGCCAAACGTACAAGCCGTCACCAAAAAAAAATAAACCCAAACCAACAAAAACTACTCCGTCACTACTCATGAACTTCTCAAGGGCAACTGGAAGTGAGAATGTGCCTGTTCTTACAGCTGCTCTTAGGTAGTTGTTTCCCACAATTTTTTGCAGCATTTATGCTGAGCTAGGATAAGAGATATCTTTCTAAATACAACAGTTTGCTTTAGAAAAGTTTTAATTTTTACAGAGATTTCATCAGCTCTGTTACCAATATGTTGCAAAAAAACTTACATGTGTCAAAATAGTCCCACTGACCACTTTGAGCACCTCTGCTTAAGATCCATTCTCATTAGCATTTTGCAGCTGACCTACATAAAAGAACTGTTTTACTTGGACATGCCCTCGTCAGTTTATCCTTGTGTTAGGTACTATCTGTGATGTTTTAAAAGAGGTTTCTTTTCTTTGTTAGAGCTGACCATCATGAAAGTTTTAGATCACTTTAAAAAACTAAGAAAAAAAATTAAAGTCCATAACCTAAACTTGACTGAGGCACCATTCACACTCATATTTATTTCTGCTGCAACTGCAACAAAAATGTTCAGTTTACCAGCCCAACAAGAAAAAAAAAAGCTATGAATGGGTGATTCACAAGGAAAACATTTGTTTTCACTGTAACAAATGAAACGATTTCAGGTAGCTGTGCTTTCTTATATCAAAATATATTGCAGCCCATGGAAGAAGGAACACTTTTCTCCAGGAACAGCTAAGCACGCCTTGTTAGATAAGTTCTCAGCTGCATTTACTCATTCCCTGTATTATGCACAACTCCAGGAGTCACCATTTTTAAAGCACCTTTTCTTTGGAAAGTTTCATGAGAAATTAGTTTTGCCCAGCTATTTTATTTCCCACAAGTTTTGTAGTGACCCAGAAATCAGGAGGTGGCTGAAATTAGAAAAAATGGGCCTGGTACAATGGTACTGAGAGAGGAAGAACAGCTTGAGGATACTCATTCTGCAGGCCTTAAATGTACAACTGTGCTGCAGTTCCAATCAACATTGGTAAAAGCTGATTCAATCTTTCAGCACACACAAAAAAGTTGACTCTCGTGATACAACACATTAGATGGATTCTTTCCAATTCTCCCTGGAATGCCACAGAGCACAGATCCAGCAGTGCAGGCCATTCAGGGAAGATGTGTCTTTCAACTGCCTGCACTGTGTATGAGGAAGTCATATCTGTATTACTGTAACATCCCATAAGGAAACAAATATAGACATCTCTCTGTGTTATAACTTCTACAAAGCCTCGTGATGAAAGCACAGGCTCTGCTCTTCCTTTCTTAGGGCACTACAATTCCGACTGCAAGTACCCCGTGCAAGCAGAGCCAGCACAAGGTTCAGCCTGTCTGCAGTGAGAGCAGAACCAAATTTGTTGCACAGCAAACAGGTACCACAGGCTGCCAGCACGCGTGGAGGTAGGAGTCAGGTTCAACAACAAAGCTGCCTGCAGTTCCACAAGCATGATCTCATGTGAGTCCCTTCAATATCCTATATGCAAGAACAAAATCTTACAGATTAGAACAATGTTTTTATCCTCACTTATACCAAAAATATGGACTCCTCAATTTGTGATTACATTTGTATGCATCTCCACTGATACAATGTAAATCAAACCAATGCAAAGTCCAAACAATACCTTATTGCACTGCTAAAGGTCCGTGCCCTTCGCAGCCAATCAAGGAGGCATGGAAGTATAAAAAGGTCTGCCAAATAGTTGACCGAAAACTTTAGATTTGGATTTGTTTGACTGAAACCAAAACTCAATTTGGAACAAAATGTAAATGTTCAGCTTCATCTACAAAAGTTGGAGCCCTCACATCTCACATGAGACCACAGCCATATGTACTTAATCATTTATGAATCTTGATTAAACTTTTAAGCATATATCTGAAGAAACATTTTAAAACTTGATATGTGATATTTTAGGATACACAAGCAACACAGGACAGGTTATGGGGTCTATTTGCAAGGAGAAAAACAATGGATAAAAGCCTTCACATACACAAGATCCCTAAAAATGCTTTTTGGCATTAAATAACAGACTGAGCTGAGTCCCGAGTTCTGATCCAGAGATCTATTGATTATATTGCTAAGTATTATGAACCATCTTAAATCACACACAGTTATTCTGCAGAGACTTCTCCACCATAAAGCTGCAGCCTCAATTTTAAAAATTTAAAAACTCACCCACTTAATCTCAATCTCTTCTATAGAAAAGATGATCCCAGACACCAACATTGAATTTTTGTTTTATAACAAAAAGGTGACAACATGTATTTAAATTGTTTTAAACTCAGTAAAACATCACTCTGTGCTTCAGCCTAAAGCCATTTTTCATAACTTTTCAGGGTGAAAAATGCGTGCAAGAATCCTTATTCCAGGCCTCCAAGTTCAGCCATCCTTTAGCTCGCTGCTATAACACTGTACATGCATTCATGTTACAGGGCTGCAAAACTACATGTCTATGTCAACAGATGTGTTTCTTGGAAGAAAGCTACAGAAATCAAGTTTATTCAAATGTTTGCCAGCTACCATATGCTGCAATACTACTTTAAATGCAACATAAGGCTTTGGGAACATACTTTTACTGTTATCTACACTTTGTTATTTACTTTCCATTTAGACTAAATACCAGAGACGGGGCACACTAAGGGGTGCAGTGTCCTCTTTGTGAAAACATTCTACCCGTTGTAGTATTTAGAAAGAAAAAAATATACAGAGCCCTACACTGCTCTTGACCACTTTCAGTGGCTGCACTTCCATAAAGAGGCTCTGGGAAAGATATTTTTACATATGGCATTAATTCTGGGAACTTTTAATAATGGTCAAATATAATTAAAAATTATGCAAAAATTCCTGCCATGAAGAGAGCAGTACAGAAACGACTCTGTTTGAAGAAAAAGCAATCATTTGCTCATATTCTGAGTCCAGAAAAAAAAAACAAAGCACACGTGGTACGTTTTTGATATTTGAACTACTTTGGGCCCAATTCTGCTCCTATGCAAAGCGAGTGGCAAAACTCCAGAATGCAGCAGGATTGAGCCCCTGATGTTGTCACAAGCATTCAAATAAACAAACAGGGCTGTAACACATTCTGAGCTTCCACTGTGTTCCTCTAAATGAATCCAGACAGAAAAAGAAAAGCATATTTCATTGCATTTCTGCAAGACGAGGGTAACAACAATGTACAATTTTATATTCTATGGAATTCTCCCTCTCAGGGTATAATTACCCAAATGTCCAAAGAGAAAGAGTTTTAAATAGTCAAGAAAGCCTTTATGCGCTGGTTTGGAGGCACAATTCTACCAAATCTGATAGGGTTGTCTGATCTCTCTGAGCTCCTAACATCAATTTTTCCTATGGACTTTCATTAAGTCCATGATATAGGGATGTTTTCACATGACCCAAACATGGGCATCTCCTATAGCAAGCTAAATCCCCCAGGCTCTTACAGATAACGAAAAGAGCTGGAAATGTTCTGAATCATCCTTAGGGGAATATAAGCTAAGTCTCTGCTCTCAGTCTCTTCAGCAGTTTTAATAGGAACCACAGAATCTGTTCAGAGTAACTCACTCAAGTTATTCAGCACTAGCAGACAAATGGCATAAAGATGGCATCTGGTTTTTAACCAATGGGAGAAATTTTGCATTGCCTGCATCTTCATTTTCTATTACCTTTCATTAACAGCATGACTACTGATAAGCCAAAAGCTGAGTGCACCTCTTAGACCTTAACTAACTATGAAAGTTTGGGCCAAAATCCAGCAAGGTCCTTAAGCACTTACATAATTTTAGGCATAATGGCATCTCAGGTTTGAGTTTAAAGGCATGTCAAAGCCCATCGCTGGACTGCAGCCAGAGAACTCAGCACCTTTCAAAAAAAATCCCTGAAGTCCAAATTTTAACTGAGACAATATCCATTAAATATTTCCCTTCCTGGACTATGTATTTTAAATGTGTTTTAAATGGCTGTAGGAAGCATTTCCAACTCCACTACACTTTTACTGCTGACCTTATGGCAAGTCCACCTTTTTTGAACACTATCCCACAGAAAAGCCAGGTCTGTTGTACTTATGATACGCCTGCATGCACTTGACAGTACACCCAGGCAGCTTCTCCTGCTTTGGAAAGGTGCCAAACAGCACACCCAGCAGCTCAGGAGTTAACCATACACGTGTACTGCTTACAACCATGACAGAGTTATCCATCCAGCCCTGATGAAGCCAATCTCACCAGTGGCATAGTACACACTCCCAGAACACGAAGAGAAGCCCTGCTGATAAAAATGAATCTCAAAATTCCTTGTGCTCCTGTTTATAGTGTTTATAATGTTACACTAACATTAACACTTCTAAGACACACAAAAAGCAACTTGTGTGCCAAAGCTGTCCAAGGCCAGCTGCTACCCTCTCAAAGAATGACTGAATAAATACATAAAAACAGTCATGCCACAAATTGGATGGAGTTTGCTGCACTGTGAAAGCAGCAGGTCTTTCACCAGATAAAGCCCTTTCACTGCACATGTGTTTGATGCTATTGACCTACACAGAAGTCTTTTAGATCTTCATTAACAATCACATTAACAGTCAGCATCTCCTGAGGTAATGCCAATCAGGGTAATTTGTATTATAAATATGACCAAATGTATGGAAAAACTACTTAAAACAGAACTGCATGACTTGTCTCTGCATCTAAGAAACTCGCTCTTTGTTCTAACCACCTGCAACATTTTAACTGTTTTCCCTATCAGACTATCAGAATAATCTCATTATTTGGTTGCCTCAACATTGTTTTATTGCAGTCAGTTCTAAGCTACAACACATGCAGCAAAGGCTGGAATTTTCTTTGGTCTGTCACGTATGTGCCACAAGCACTGTGTGATTGTTACTGTTAACTGACGCTTGCAGAGGAAAGCACCTAAATGACTTCAGTAAATGACTTCCACAACTTGAGCCTGTGGCATGGCATAACCTTGACATCAAACCACAGCCAAACAGATGAAGACTGTGCATATGCCACAGAACTAGAGCACTCCACATTACCTTTTTATCCAGCAATGATGTTTTCAAAACAATCTGCCTCTCCTGCTTCCCCCAGCAATGGGATAGTTTAAGAGACTGTTTCTCTTGAGGAATTTCCTTCTTTTTTTTTTCCTCCTCCATGCACAGAGATGCTTTGGTTTTGTTATTTTGTTTCCACTCCCCTTTCTCTTCTTTCTAATAAACACACGGTTTTACTCTACAAGGCATGAATCTTGTCAATTTACTGGCTAACATCCATTCACATCAGAAGCCCACCAGGGAGAGTCACAAATCCACATAACTTTCCAAACCTAGATTCAAAATACGGACCTCTTACTTAGCTGACAGCTGTGTAAAATCATACACAGCCAGACAACTCCCCAGTGACCACACAGGTGCATGTGCTGAACAAGGCAAGTTATTCTGACTAAGGCCAACATTAGTTTATACTTGTAAAGCTATCTTCAGAAAAAGTTTTTCTGATGGCATAATGTGATTCTGGGACCAAAAACCACCACACCCTTTTTAGAGGAGGGGAACATATTAGCTCAGCTAGGTAGAGAGGCTGCAGGAAATCTCTGTGAAAGGAGCCAAATTTCAGAGGTTTTCTAGGAAGATATGACTATCGTTTGGCCTCAATACACCAAGTGAGCATTAGCCAGAATTACTACAGCTCATTAACAGCTATTTCTCTTTCACTGATAACTACAGAATCAAACAGATGTCCTAAGTAAAAAAACTGCCTATGGACAAGGTATATAAGTTACACATTTCCACCTCAGTTATGCTCAGTAACATGCATGGGATTTCAGGACAGCTTGATTTGGCTCAAATGGCTCTGTGTCACCAGTTTCTCTCTCCACCCACCAGAATACAGGAGCCCTGAGGGGCAGGACTAAGCCTGTCAGCAGGATTCAGCCTAGAAACTCTCCCTAATACCAGAGAGTCAAAGTGGACTCAAATCAGCCAACACAAAAGTAGCACTGAACAATCTTCCTCTGAAGGCTCAAAAATTTCACCCATGAAGACCAAGCAGTAGTTGCTTGAAATTCCAAGTCTTTACAGTACTGTTCAGTGCATTCTTACCTATAAGCCTTTTTTCTGTTCAAACTTAGGATTTTTAACCTAATTTTCTATTTCTCTTACTCTTCTCCAGCAGTGAGAGCCAAAGATTCAGAATAGAGCTACTTTTCAATCTTTGGAAAAAATTCACCATTGATTTGAACTATTTTTATAACATCTGAGTGGACAATTGAGAAGACTTCACACAGTGCCAACAGCAATTTTATCTGCTGTAGGGAGTATAGGCAATGCCTGCTTCATCCTGCCTTCTGTTCTAGCACAGAACAAAAGGTTTTGGTCCCCTAAGAGTTGTTGTTCTGCATCACCCACCTGTGCTGCCCACACAGAAAAGCCAACCAGTACTCCTCCAGGTGCAGCACTGACAGTGGTGATCATCTGACACAGTCACTGAAGAAATTTCATGTGCTCAGCACATCCTCCACGTGCCAGTCCAAAATCAGATTATTAATGTCTATTCTATCTGAGGTTCACAGATATGTAACACAACCTAGTGTATGAGCAGTATGTATTAATTTCCAACTATCATAACCAATTGATCTAACAAACATTGTTCACTATATTGCTCGCAAACGAACCCCTAAATTGGTTTTAATAACCCCAAAAAAATCCACACACCAGATAAGACAGAGGGTATAGCTCTGTTTTCATTTGAAAATTGATGACAATAAATCTGTACAAAATAGAAAGAAGAACTGAATAAACTCTGCCCAAACAAAACATACCAAAGACAGAGGCAAGATGTCGCTTATCACTGGTGTGCAAATGTATCAGATACAAAGAGCTTTTCTGGTTACTTAGAAGCTGAAGTTTGAGTAAAAGCACTTATCAATACCTTCCATTTTCCACCACTTCCACTGGAGTGTTTTCATTGCAAAAAAGTAAACAACTGCATCCGTGTTTCATCCGGGCCTCTATCCTTATGATAGGGCCTTGTTCATACACTTCTAAAAATTTATTTTCAGCCTTGAGACTAACAAAACCAAACACAACCAATTCAACCACAGAACACAATAGGTAATGGCCCAACAACCCCACAGTTGGAGCAGGGGGTTCGCCTCAGAAAAAGAAAACAGCGTTTGGTAAACCTACCATGAACTGAAGAATTAACCACTAAAATCACACCAATCAGGACTTGTGAGATATAAAAGTAACAAAGAAGGTAAGATTGAATGTTAGATTTTAAATCTAACCTAAAGCTTGCTTTCTCCCTAAAAATGCCATTTAAGGAATTTACTATATTATTTTGTCTTTTTCCATGAGCAGCATCCCTACAATATTCTTAGACCAAAGTTCTCCTTCACATAAAACATCCTTAGGTTGCATTCTACAAGAACATTAATGCTATTTTACTTCATTCATAGACAGCAGTATTACTATTTTATTTTGTATCACCATTTCTGTATTTTTAAGTTGCAACACAATTTTTCCCCCATTGATTTAGGGCACATACCTCTTTCACACTGGGGTCCAGTAAAGCCATACGTGCAGGCACATCGGTTTGGAGCCACACATCTCCCACCATTTAGACATCCATTTTCACAGACAGCTGTGTCAGAGGGAAGGCAAAAATAATCTTAATTGAGCCATTGCCACAAAGACATGAAGGTATGTACTTGACCAGCTTCACTAAACTGGCAAAAATGGCAAACATAACAGGATAGAAAACCTTTTTCCTAGAATCTACTTACAGTCTTTTCCTATTTCCTGGCCTCACTGGTATCATTAACTCATCTTTTCAAGGGAGCATAGCATAAACACAGTATCAACTACAGCTTTTCTGACCTCTCAGAGCCTTTCTCTTTGGGATGGCTAGACAATCCCATAACCTCAAAATAACATCTCTTTCAAATTTTCAAATAAACACTGACAGAGATTGCAGATAGAAGATACACGAAAAAAAGATCTCATCTCTAAATCCTCAAATGTATCTGTTCCTCTACCATAATAATCCAGTATTAAAAGGCTGTTTGCTGATGTTAAGTAATTCATACTATCAACCAGGACAGAATAGATATTGATTACATTTTGCTATGTTAAACCAAGATATTCTTCCCCTGTACAATGTTGTCACTAGACTCAGGACCCAATTTTCCTCAGAATAAACTCTAAAAGTAGTTGCTCTCAAAAATAATCAGAAAATATAACATGCACATGAAAAAGGAGAACTTTAAATCTCACAACTTGATGATCATTGAGTAATGTTATTCTTTGTTCCCTTTCACATTCACTTCAGTAGAAAGAAGATTTCCATTTATCCTCTTTTATCCACTTGATATTTCACAGAGAAGGCAGAAATACAATTCTTAATCCTTTCACCATGTGATCCTCCTCCAGATTATTAGGGTAAATTCCTGGTCCCAATGAAGTTCATGTAAAGTGTGCCATTGATCTTGACAGAGCACGAAAGGTTTTCATTAAATGAGCTAAACACATTTTCTCTGTCAGACCAATAGTTCACTAGATAGCAATGTGACAGCCTTGGTTAAAAGCAGTGTCTACATCCTTATTTGAGCTACTTCACAGCATTCCAGCCAAGGACAGTGAGAGACCACCAGAGTGAGCTCGGGAGAAATTTTAAGCAGCAGATCCAGGAATACTTTTAGCTAAGGATTGTTTGAGGAAATAAAAAAAATCTGTCTACCACCTCTAATAAGACATCACCAAAATGAGCAATATTTCTTAGGCATACTAGCTAAGTCTGATGCAAACACTGAAATGAAAACAAAGCTTTGCTTTAAAATCTTAACTTTATCTATAAAATGAAAACTGAACCCCATGTAAACTCTGGATCTATGGCCCATTGCTCTAGTGAGTGAAAAGTCCTGGAGGTCAATGGAAATAATGGTAGTGTGAGAACTACAGGATCAGGTTATATCCAATTATTATGAATTCACATGATGTTTATTTTAATAGTCCTGATTAGAAAAAATTCTCTCGGCATTCATTACCAAGTCATGTGTTTTTCTGTAAAACTCCACTATACCTGATAAAAAAACAAGGTCAACGGTAGTTGAAATTCAGTGCTAAAGGGTGTCCAATCCACACATCACAGGATTACTTAAGTGTGCACAGTATCTACGTTCACAGAAGGGCACTTACGCTGTCCACAGTGTGTTCCTGTGTATCCCTTCTGACAGAGGCAATGGTCATCACTGCAGCTCCCTCCATTCATGCACCGGATGTTGCAGTGTTGTACTTGAAAAGGAAAAAGATTTTCTTCAGTTAAATCAAACCAGTCAGAAACATTTAACTGTCTGCTAAAGCCACAGAACTTGTTTCATAGTTTGCAGTGATGAGAACAAGCCATTAGTAAGGGAAAAGTAATAAACTTCTGGCAGATACCACCAAAACGAAAGGGAGTCTTATCATCTGGGAAATTGTGGAGGGAAGTATCAAAGGGAAGAATACAAGGAAGCTCCTGAGGACGACCTTCTTTTGCCAACACATGAAATACCAGAAGCTGATCTGGCCAGGTAGGACTTGCTGCATAAAAAGGAAAAATAACAGAGCGATTTCTTTCTCTGTGTCATCTGTGGGTTTACCCCAGCGGTAGAGCTGCTGCCAGCTGCTGTGCTTGGGAGCTGCAGAGCTCCCAGACAGCATTTTCCCAGAGCCAACAACCTCCTCCTGCAAGGGGCAGAGGGAGGGGTGCAGCAGCAAACTCTCCTCAGCTGCAGCCCCACCATTTATAATGGTTAACAGGCAGCTGAAGGGCCGTGCCAGCAAAGCATAACGTCTGTGCTGTATTGCTCTAGTAATAGGGAAAAATATATTGTTTTAACTAGATGTTAAGAGCAACTAAAAGTATGTCAGGCTCTTCATCAGGCACAGAGATGCGGGCAGGCCTCCCAACAAAGCGAAGTCCTTACAGGTCCTGCTGTCCAACACAGCTGTGAACTGGGGCCCACGCTCCAGTAAGCAGCTGGGAAATGGTTTTCCTCTTAACAGGAACCACATGAAAGGCTCCTCCCCAGATAGGATTACAGTCTGATCAGCAGTTCAGTAGACTGTGATGCAGCACTGGATACCTACAACATGCTGTTTGAAATGCTCAGGACTGAAAAATAGAGATTGCATCCCCATCAGAGCCTGTTGCTAACAGGTACTATGCCAACCACAGAATTTTTCCTCTTGCACAAAACCCTTAAGCATCATTTGGCTTTTTACAGTTCAGAACTATGTGAATGGAATTTTATTTTTAAGTAGAAATAATAATTTTAGCTGAATTTCCTTCTATAGAAGTTAAACATGCAATTGGAGAAAGGATTTAAAACAATCTAGCATTTAAAACACTGCCCTCTTAATTTTTCAATTATAAAAGTAAAAATTGTGTATTACAATTTTTATGTATTTAATAGTTATGATACATCTTTGTTCTGCTTTGGATGTACTTCAGTACTTCAGGCAACAAAAATGTACTAACATTCCTCAATAAAAAGTAAAATTGTCTGCAAACACAGAGTGAATATCTGGTGAAGATTTTTGGACTATGTCCTAAGTAGGTCAGAAAAAGGTGTATAGTTACTTTAAAATGTGTAGTTCAACTTAGCTTTATACAATCTTAGAAAAGCAGAGGGGATTACAAAAAGCATAGGAAATGATATCATCTGTCAAGCAGGGAAGGAACTTAAAAACCACAAACTGATTTCAATTAGAGCAAGCTATGCCAAGAGCTAATTTCCATTCCCACATGAAGACCAAAGCCATTTAAATAGTTTGAACTACATTTGAGATAAAAAGGTTAACAGTAGCTTATATAATGATTTTCATATTATTTGTTCAAGTAAAGTATATTTCCTCATTTTGGGATAAGGAGTGGTTTTACACATAACACACACACACATACACACAAAGCTTCCATAATTTGTCCTATTGCTTCTTAAAAGAACTTTTCCAAGGTAAAATATTACTTCCTCCCTTTTAAACTAAAATCATTATGAGAGATTGCTGGGACACCAGTAAGCTTAATTAAAACAAGCCATTTAAATCAGCAAGCTTTCTCCCTTATTACCACGCAAGAAAAATCAGTAGCATACAGTTGGTAAACTAATTACTTATTTTCTGCCCTCTTTTGAGGGAACGTTGAAAAGAGTATTTCCAAAATCATACCGACTATTCTGAAACATTACCCTTCCAAAAGTTTATAGAAACACATTCAAAGGCTGTCTGGAGCTCAGATGATGATGTTAAGAATGCATTTTTGAAAACTAGCATATTAATGCTGGTCCAGGTTCTCTTTTCTCAGCTATATCAACAATTCCACTAATGTCAGTGGAGATATTCCGGTAAATGAAACAACCTGTTCCAAAATATCACATTGACAGAGACGCAAGGAAAAAGCCCAGGAATTACTATTAGGCTGGTAAATCAATGCATACACCTTTGCCTTATCTCAGCATGCACAGGAAATGTTTGCATTCATAAATTATTGCTTTTAATCAATTATTTTTCTTTTTCACATCCAATTTGTAAACAGTCTGTGCTGGAAATGCCTGAAGTCAAAACAGGGATAACTGCAGGAACACATAACTTTATAACCCTGCAATAGAGCCAGCGAGACCAAACATATCCACACAGGCTTTGTGCGTGGGCAATAGTTGTGCTTTTTATCAAAGCGAAACAACAAGCTCTCCACTTAAGCATAACAATTCCTGACTTTTAAAACAAATACCGGGCAAAAGCGAGCGAAGCCTTCATCACACCCTGAGCACTACCACAACCACAGCCGCTCGCGAATCATGCGGGAGCTCACCGGGCAGGCGAAAGGTTAACACAGGCGCTGTCTACTCCGCGATCCCAAACTGAGGAACACCAGGTGCGAGGCTCTGTATTCCTCAGGTGGGAGAAGCGGCGGAGCCGCTGGCCCAGCATCCCGGGCCGAGGGCGCGGCAGGGCAGCCAGCGGGCACCGCAGGAGAGGCCGCCTCTCGCCTCCGTGCCACTGCCGAGGAAACGCTCCCAGCCCCGGCCGTGCATGACGCAGGGCTTTGCCTGCCAGGAGCTGTAAACAAGGAATGACGGCCTCATCGCATCCCAGATGCTCAGCGTGCTTTCTCTGTCGAGTGACTGACTCAGGAGATGGCAGCCAGCGCCAGGACGGGACACGGGCCTGCAGCCCTGCAGCCCTGCACAGGGTGCAGAGAAAACCCACAGCAGCCTCAAAAACTCTGGAAACATTCAAAATTCAAGACCTTGCACACCTCTGACAG
Source organism: Lophotriccus pileatus (assembly GCA_035583135.1). Classification (NCBI taxonomy): domain Eukaryota; kingdom Metazoa; phylum Chordata; class Aves; order Passeriformes; family Tyrannidae; genus Lophotriccus; species Lophotriccus pileatus. Next base: position 10,913,188 of record JAWWES010000018.1, on the reverse strand, counting down.
CAGCAGAACATAAGGGAAGGGGCTGAGCTCCAGGTTTTACTGCCATTGAGCGGACACTTCCATAGCACCCGAGGAGTGGGGTCCCGGGGTGCAGAGCCAAGGCTCGGGCTCAGCCCCCACTGCGGGAGGACTCTGAGGAAGACTCTGAGTGGGAAGTCTCTGAGGAAGAGTTCAGTCCTCAGCTGTGCCTCTGATGCTGTGGCAGGGGAGTGAAGCAGGCCCTGCTCTGCACTCAGGCAATGTAAGGAGCTTGCTGGGGCACACAGACACTTGTCTCCATCAGCTGCCACCGCCAGCACCCATCACAGCCTCCACTGCCTCTGTCACATCTCCTTTCCTTCAGAGACAGTCCCATCAGCAAATGCCTTCTCGGTTTCAGCCAGTCCATTCTGACCACACTTGCTTGAAGCAAAACCAGTGGCTGAGCTCAAAGACACACCTGACCCATAACCCTGGGGGCAGCAAACAGTGCCTGATGCCAAAGGAGATACCATCCTCCTCATTCACCCTCTGCTCCCACTGGGCAGAGCAGCAGCTCCCACAACGTGGCAGGATCGTGGAGCATGAATGCAGCACAAACTGGGGCCCAGCTGCAGCACCAACACACAGCAACCATGGCAGCAGCGGTCTGGGGGGCAGCAGCGAAGCCACCGCCACAGAGCTGGCACAGCACGGAGCGTGGGACACCTCCCATGGCATGGAGCGTGGGACACCTCCCATGGCACAGAGCGTGGGACATCTCCACTGGACATCTCCCGCAGCAAAGAGTGTGAGACATCCCTCACAGCTGCACCTGTGCAGCATCAGAGCACCCACACATCAGAACCAGGGCAGAGGGTGGGGGGAGGCCTCCACACTTGGCAGTCTTGCCTCCAAGAATGCTGTAAGCTTACCCAAAAATTCACTAATTACACAGAAATAACCACTACTCAGCCAGCAAGTTTACTGATGTCACTAAAATCCCTGCTGAGAAAACCACCACTTGATCTTTTCAACCACGAATCAGATTCCTAAAGCTGACTCGTAACCAGAAAAGTCCCAACAACTGACCTGCGTGAGAACCAAACTTGGAGGCTTTGTTTTGCTCTCCAATTCACATGCTTTCCCATCCACATTAAAATCACTGTTAATTTGGTTACTGTCTGTGGGTGTACCTGCTCTAAAACCTGTGCCAAGTACTGATTCTTTAAATACTAAAGACACATGTAGCTTAAAATATCCAAAGGATGCCTCAGACGCATCTCATATATCAGAAGCTATACATTTAATTCTGAGAAATCATGGCATTTTGACTCACATTTATGATTTTTATTTTGAACGTGAAAAACTTCTCTCATATCCGTTTTTTTAATTATTATTTTAATGAGACTTTCTTCTCATTTGTTAAAACATATAATTAATATAAGCTTTCATGAATGCATATTCTGACAAAAAATTAACTGTTACCAAAGGGAGTTGACAGTAACCACTTGATGTCAAACAGTATTTCTTGTGTTTATGTTTATGTTTACCTAATAGCAGATCTAAGTCATTGTGGTCTATATGTAAATATGTATTTGTAAATATATATGTAAATATATATATGTAAATATATATATTTGTAAACATATATATGTAAATATGTATCTATGTGTAAATATGTATTCATGGATTTTGTCTACAGGGCCAACAAAGCAAATGACTTACATAAAGTATGTGCTGTAAATACTAATGATGTGCTGGATCATAAAAAATATTACACAAGATGCACAGAAGCAGTGGAGTCTTTTCTCTCTACTGCTTAAAGACACTTTTGCTTTTATAATTGGTATGTTTTAATAAACAAAGGGGATGTAACCGCACATGTAAGATGTATCTTAATTTATTGAAGAAATTGAACAAACAAAACATACAAACTGTATCTTTTTTAAACCAACTGCTAAGTCTATTTGTAAACTGTTAAGCAACACTTAAAAGTGGGAAAACCAATGTAGCAATGCAAGGAAAATAATGTCAGCACTGAATAAGATTTATGATTAGTAGAATATTCATACCTAGGAGATGTAATTGTCACAACTAAATTAGCTATGGCACACAGGCTTAAGAAGCTGCTTGATTAAAAACTGTAGTAAAGTCCTGCACTCATTTATCTATGCTACTCCAGTGAAGGCTAAAACTATGGAGTTCAATTGTAGAATATTTCAGAAAAGGAATCACAAGAAGAACTGTAACTTTACTCATACTTCATTTTTCTTTTAAGTGTCAGTGTGGCCAAAGAAAAAAGTTAGATAATACTAAGGCCCTCTCGTTCCTGCCTTTTACAAAGCTACCAAAACATGTAACAGATGGAGGGATATATCTCTCCTTCTGTACCCTGAAGGGTACTTGGGAGAAGGTCATACTTTCCCTTACTGGCTTTCAAAACTAAGGCATATGCACCTGGTAAAGCAGTAGCTGCAAACCCAGGCACGAACACACCACCACACATTTCTGTAGCATTTTGCACCCTTCCCTCCTTTCAGTACTCTTTGGGAACTCCACAGCTCCATACCCTCCTCATGATGGCCTCTCCCTAACAGCCATCACAGGAGCCTGGGAAAGGGATTGAACTCCAAAGAACAATATTTACCAACAATATTTTAGTACATGCCATGCCATTACATTCCACAGTTGTTTTTGGTTGTCCACTGTTATCGGATGAAAAGGATGCTAAAACCACAAGCTGAAATGGTCAGTTATGTGGTAAAACTTATCAATCAGGAAAGCAAAAAAAAAAAAGGCAAGGTAAAAAATACAGATGCAAAGCAGACCACACACTGAGTCACATAAGATATTCAGAACTAAAAGGATTACCATTCAGCATAACATTACAGGCCTCAGCTGAGTGCATCCCCCACTGACTTCAGTTAATATGTTGTTCAGAGAGTTAAGGGCATTTGTGGGAACCAGTTTCCTCCAAAATTCTTTCTGGAAACTTCACATTTCATATAAAAATCAAAATCTTCTACATTCTAAGAGACAAGCACCACACTCAACTGAGAATACATAGTAAGTACTTTACAGCTGGCATCTCAGATATGAACAGATATTATCCCAAGCAAAATCCTACTTTATATCAAACACTTAGCTCATGTTTACCCATTGAGTTCTCTGGTTGACTGAATGAATTTAATTTTACTTATTTTTCCCTGGATCTGGAGAACCTTCCTTAAAAATCTGAAATCCAAATATTTCTGGGAAAAGATTAATTTTCAGAGCATCTTTTTTTTTTCTGATGAAAAGTGTTCCACTTAAAAACCTTGCCCATCTCTGTACCTCTACTACCTACAGAAGTGTTACCTGAATAAAGTCAGCAATATGAGATTCAAAAGGTATGAACTGAGCCTGACAAGGAAATATAAGGCCTATATAAGTAAAATAGAGCACAGTGTCTTCCTTATAACCCTCGAAATCAGAGGAGAATTACAAAGCATGTCAAGTTCAGCCAGTTGTCGAGTTACCAGAGTCATTACAACTTTTGTGCTGTACACACACTGTGCATGTCTACTGCTGAAGAGAGGTAAGGCATTTTGCAGAAAGAAAGGAAGACTGGAATTGGTGTTACAAAGTGCCAAATGAAAATAGCTTCCAATAAGACTAATTTGGTTTTGATTTGGCAAAGAAAGTGTCTCCAATAGCTAGTCTGTGAGTCACTCTTCAGTTTCATCATAGGAGGCTACACTTCCCTTCCTGTGGCAAAAGTATGTCTGGTGACTCAGAGGTTATTTGTCTTAAATATTGACCACTGAACTATTTGACATACCTTAGTAGGTTCACAGACTCGAAAGAGCAATATCAAAGACACAGAAGAAATACTTACTTGATTTTGAACCACAGGAGGGGGCTATCTGACCATTTGGGCATGTGCACATGTTTGGTCTAGAGCAAAATCCATCCCCACAGGAATGTCTGCAGATTGCTATAAAGAAAACAGAAATGTCTTTAAAATATGTTTCAAAAATCCCAAACACATAAAAAAACACCTGATAGAAAATTCAGTACCATAACAGAAATACCGAAAAACTCGTTAAATTGCACACAACAGATCCCAAAACAGTTCCTCCTGCTCGTCTGCATCTTTATAGGGGACAGCTAAAACCTGGACCTTCACCATCTGCTATGGAAAGGTCTGGGAACATGCCACAGGCCACAGCAGATTTCTTTGGAAAAGGGAAACTGTTGTCCATTTAACCAGACTAATCTTGGAGGAAGGATGGCACTGAGGCAGCATTACAATGCTTCCTTTATTTTTGCTCCAGACACAGAATAATTCCCAGCTGACAGCACGTTGCCTCAGTATCTCTGGAGAGTCTTCTCAGCCTTAGGCAAAGTGCTTTTAGGAGTTATTTCTGGTATGCTGTTCCACTACACACAAGTATGGATACAGCACCATGATGCATGTGTATTTATATCCCTACATATATATTTCAGGGATACGGTCCAAACAAGCAGAGAAAATGCACTTGCTGGCCCATTGCTGTTGCCTCCTTCCCTTTACTTAAATAGGTTAACATATTCCACAGCTACTCACTCCCGAGAGTTCACACACCCCTTGGAACCCTTTACCACAGACTTAAACAGAACATGTGGGTAAGATTAATCCTTTGTTAAATTCTGGTATCACATCACTGTGTTGTAGCCCACAAAGCTCTGTAAATTGGCTTAATATATTTAAAATGGTAAAGAAATGTACAGCTGCTATTGAAAACATATAGCAACACATTTCAGTTCTGGTGTACAATTAAAAATACCCTGACACAGAGGGACAAAGATAAACCTCAGTCGTAACATATAACTAGATTAACTTACGGACTATGCATTGGTTTCCACCAGGTAAAGTTTTCCATCCAGGGCAACAGTAGGCATTGTAACGTGATCCACATACATTTGGCCTGGGAAAAAAAGGATGAATTCTTATTTTTTTTTTACCCAGAAATATGTTTGAAAAGTAGAGGAAATAAATCACTGCAATATACATTTCAATAATTACATGTAGAATGTTGTACGTTTTTAGCAGAACTGTATGCCTGCATTGGGGCTTTTAGGTAACGTACACTTTTACAAATCGGAGATTACATTACAAACACAAAATCAAATCAGCAACATCTGAACAACAGCAACGGAATGGGCAAACCTTGTCTCATATCACCCCACATCTGAACAAGTAACCATACAGGTTTTTGAGCAAAACTAACACTTAAATATAAAATAAGGGATCATATCCATTAACATGAATGAGCACAGCAGAAATCTAGTGCTCTTTGAGTGGTAATTTTTAAGCTTCGTGTTGCTTTCTTTTCTTTTCTCTAAAGCACTGTTAGTGCCCCCTGTTTTGTCCATGAGCAAAACTATGTACCTATGACTGAAACATGCCAACCAGAACATTAGCCAAAAAAAAGAGTCAAAATGTGTAAATTACTAACTACCAAAGAATCAAGGATGTGGGTGTATATGTAGAGCAGCAGGATCCTGTGAAATGAGTATGAGGGGTCTACTGCCCTCCTTAAATGATGGATCCATAGGACTTTTTCTTTCCAGCTCTTTCCTCTCATACACATTTTTCCCTGTCAAATAACTTTATCACTAGAGTTCACAATGAAAGCTGACAGGACATGACACTATTCCTATTATGATTTTATTGCTAAAAATAGAAAAGTTTAAATTATTCTATGCCCCTCACAGATAATAGATGTTTTAAATCTATCTTGTCCTATTTATTTAATGCATCATCCATGCAAATAAAGCTGGTAAGAATAGCTTAAAAAATGGCAACATGTGCCTTCTTTTGTTTTATGTTTAATAATCTTACCAGAGGAAAATTTTACAACTTTTATTAATATTGTGAGCAACTACCAATAGATTAATAGACTTAGAAATTGCTTTATTAAAATATTGTACACAGATTAGAGACAGATTTAAGTGTTTGCTGTTTTAGGAAGGGTTTTCTATTATTACTTTGTCTTTAGTCTTTCAGAAAGTTATTCATTCCTAGTAATGCAATGTGTAAGTAAACAATAGTTACCTCATATGGTGAGGCAACTTAAGACAAACAATCTCAATATATACAAACATTTCTTTATGTACATTTTCTAATTAACAAATGTTTTATACTGTATTTATTTAGGGATATGCATTGCTAATGCAGTTTCAGGTATTCTGATTACACCAATTGCTGTGACACTTACTCTTTCCAATTACACGTTTGGCCAGAAACTACTTGAGTCAAAGCAAGGACTGCCATCACCTTTCTCTGGGTTCTGGACAAATACAAAGTGGTAACCGAGGGGAATGTGAGCAACACAATTGGACTTGTTGCCAGAGCCCTTTTCTCTTCCTGAAAGTGATGTTAGAGACTCAAAAGTCTTATTCATTTAATTCCAATGTATTCAGTTTTAGTAATGTCAGCTACTTCCCTGCAGGGCTATATAACCATGTAACTTTCCTAGAGTTCCCTGTTCATCAATGCCAAATGTTGCTCCACGATCATTTGCCAAGTAAGACTGGCAAGCAGACAAGTGAGATTGCTTTTCACTTTTGCCAGTCAGAAGAAATAATAGAACTTATTAAGACAGACAGAGTGGGTTTGTTGCTACCTGTTACAACCTACGGGCATAAACCACCCATTTCCCATTCCGGTTGTGGAGAACCTATAAAGGGTTGACCATAAAGTGATGTTTATGTACTCTGTCAGATTTCAGTCTCAGCAAGTACATGGCTTTGGAGACCATCTGGTCCATGTTAAGAGTCAGGAGCAGATTTCTGTGTCACAGAGAAACCTGGTTTTAGAAATCCGTTTCCAAAATGGGACTCTGGAAAACCTAAATGTGCCAGCAACCATGAAGTCAGAGACCCCGAGAGCCCCAAAGCTGTCCACGGGGTAGGCTAAGCCATACACCCAAGAGGCTCCAACTCAGATGCAGCACGCTTAGCTTTGAAAAAAAACTTTAAAAAAAAAGTCATCAAGCTGTACTTCCATGGAACAATTTGAGCCTGACAAGTGCATTTTCCAGTGGAACAGTTTTTCGTCAGAAAGCTGCTGTTTAGCTTATAAAAGAAACCTATATTAGAGTCTGAATGCCACTCTTTTGAAATGGAGAGTTTTGAATTCGTGCACATTCGTAAAATGTCTTTGAAAATAATTAATTTTGAAGGTTATATTCATTGATATTTATGAGGTGATCAGACACTATAGCAATAAATCCCCATAAATAAATAAAGTATTCAAGGTAATAACAATTTACCTCATGTAAAATCATGGAAACCATCAATCAAATTGTCAAGGCTCTATCGTGGTACTTATTTTAAACAGTTACCCACTGTTGTATTAAATAAAGCATATTTTCCTGCTGATAATATAAGCTATAAATACTAAAGATTTCATATTCTTATAAAACTGTTTTTCTGAACAGCACTACAAACTGAGTTCAGTTATAAAATCTAATTTGGAATGGTATAATAAGCAAAAATGCATCTATACACTCTCAAACCACCCACAGCACCTTCCTTTCACTCCAAAGCCCAGAGGAGGGAGAGAATATCTCAGAACAAAGCTGCAATTAAAAAAAGACTAGTCTTCCACTTCATTTTAGAGTCACTTAATTAACTTGTAAAGTATAAAAGGATTTCTGTAAAGTTATGGTGCTGAGACAGGATGGCTGATGCCCAGAGTTTCATCAAAGATGTCCAAAGTAAACAAGAAACTATGTCTTTGATTAACGATACACAAGTACAAATTCAGTAGCAAAAGGAGTTGAGCAATTATCAAAAGACATTAGTCATCAACTAGAAAAATCTTAGAACAGCAGAGAGGAAAAAGTTCATCTGGAAATCCTGATAACTCGTGCTTGAGAGTGATATGTTTGCACAGATACTGGCAGCATCTGTGTGCACCAAATTAGAAGACATTCTTCTTCAGAAACAACCACAGGGACCCTACACACCCCCTTACAAAGTAAAGCCTTGCCTGTCCCATCCCCACCTGTGGGGATGGAGCCTGGGCAGAACTGCAGCATCAGCTCCTTCGGAGGGACACCCGTGGTCCGGCCCCAGGTCAGCACCGTGGGGCAGCACAGCCTCTGCCTGCAACACCTTCTCAAATACACATTCTCTTTTCTCCATGAGGCAACGCTGACATCATCTCACAGAAAGGACACACCGGGTCTGTCCTTCCCTTGCTACTCCTGCTCCCAATGCCCTGTCTCAGCAAGGATGCGTGGCTGCCCGGCTCTCCCAAACTGCACACCATTACCCAGACACCAGGGTGGATTTCATTTCTGGAGCCGGTACACAAATGTAAAATGATAGGAAGCAAATCATGCTAAGTTTGGCAGAGCTTTTTTTGTCAGATATAACAAGGCAGTGACGGTACATGACAGCCAGAGAAGGGAGGGAGGTGTTCAAAAGAACACCCCCCAGACCGGGAATGGTGGGGGCACTTCTGGCATTGTGACTGTCCCCTCCAGGGTCCCAGCAGAGCCCCGTGCTGCAGCCTGCCAGGGGGGCCTGCTAATTCTGCACATCCCCACTCTGCCCTGCCTGTGACCCTTCAAGGAAATTACAGCCCTCTCCCGAAGAAAGCATTGCCCATCTGCAGCTCCCATGGGAGGAAGAGTTTCTGGCACTGCTGTGAGCGAAGCTTCGGGCAGAAATTTTGTCAGCACCACTGCCATGCACCGGCCAATGCTGGCGTAATCCGGGCTGAATCAAACCCAAAGCACAGGTCTCAAACAAATTAGACAGAGACCAGACAGAGTGGGCAGAGAGCAGCTGAGTGAGTAAAGAGAGACAGCTGATCACCAGCAAGAGCTGAGCTGAGATGCAGGGATAGTGGGAATGGTTTCTAATCCCTCTCTCAATGTACTTTTCCTCTTCCTAGGAAAACACACAGCTATTCTTTCTTGCAAGAAAACGTTTCATGAACAACTTCTATTAACTATTTTACTGCAGTGGCTATTATGTGTTTAACATAATGTAGGGACCCAGTCTTCTAGCAGAAGAGACACAATTTAAAGCAACATCATCAGCCAAGGATTATTTTTAGAGCAGCCTTTGTCTATTTTTCTTCTTTTGTGGGTAACTCTCGTACCTGCTAAAACTGTATACAGAACTATTTGCTGATAATTTCCACATAAAATAGGAGTGATGCCTCCACGTCTGCACTGGGACTTAAAAAGAATGACAAACAGCAGCAGAAAAAATGGGGGGCTGGTCTCAGAAATGTGTTTGTCTGAGCATAACCAAAGTACTAAGAAATAGTAGCTAAGGCTCCAGAATGTGAAGTGGAATAGCTTTTACTAGTAACTTTCAAGAAACACAAAATCAGATCTAAATACCTTTTGTTGTAAAACAGCTTAAGCACCTACCTAAACTTCTCAGTGTTTCAGAGTAAATACTAAATACATGGAGTGACTGAGCTCTGCTGACTCCACTGGAGTTTTACTCAGCTCTCCCAAGAACTTCCATCACCAGAGACACTCCAAACTTTAGCGGACACAGCCATGAGCAACCTGATTTAAGTTCACCCTGCTCTAAGCGAGGGTTGGACCACATGACCTTCCAAGATCCCTCCTCACCTAAATGACAGAAGCCAGGTACCTCATGCACAGATTAGAGGTCACTAAGGCACCACCTTTAGCTGCACTGGTGCCTACCCCCTCCTCCAAGGAGCAGCAGAGCTGCAAGCAAAGCAGAAGCGGGAAGGGAAGATCTGGTTCCTAATGGGATGCAGCAGCCAACAGCTACAGCAGGTGATGGGCAGCTGTCCCAAGCCACCTGCAGCCCTGACACACACCACTCTGCACCAAGAGCCCAGGCAAGAAGCCTGGTTGTGCTCTGAACTCACTGCTTTCAGTGAGAACATCCACAAACTGAGAAACTTAACTGTGGATGGGATGGAACTAAAACCACAGACACATGTCTGCATTTAACATGCATAGGCCCCATTTCCAGGCACCTCAAATAGTTTAAACAGGGATTGCTTTTCTGTTGTTTAGCTAAATATTATAAAAATGGCATGGTTTTATCACTGTGCCCTTTTTCTTCATGCAGTGAAGATTATTAAGAGAATTCTTGAAGCCATCTATTCCAATCATATAAAAGGAAAATCTAAGAAACAATGCTAGATTCTGGAACAAATGCAAAATTTAGCTTCTGTTATCCTTTCAAGAATAAGGACACATTTTTAAGCAAAATATACTTTTTACATACAAAGGATTGCATCTGATGTACTCATTTTTGCACTGCAATAAGTGAGCCCGTGCCATGCAGAGAGCCTAATATGATAACTATTTCTCACTCTGACAGTAAGGATACCACTGTCCCAGAATCCTGGCTCAGTCCAACTGAAAAAATAACACGCTGAGCAGCTCTACGGGTATCTTTGGCTCCAGCCTATGTGCAAGTCAAGAGTTCAAAACGACATGCAAGTTTCCTGCAGCAACGCTGAACACTTTTCTAACCCCAACCTCCATCACACACTGTGACAGCTAAATACAGCAATCCAACAACAGCATTTGACATTAAGTGAATTCTTCCGCACTTGCTCTGGAAATCTGACCATGTCTTTTGCAGGGACACGCTCATCTAACCTGACAGCCAGGCATTGTTCTCATTCAGAGCCAGGGACAGACGCGTTTCTGGCATGTATTCCTTCATTGTTCCACTTGAGAATGTCAACGGGTCCAGTTCAAAACCCAATCTGCATGGCTGGGTAAGACACATAAAGTACAAGTATGCCACCACAAGAAACTGTCTGCTGGGCCAAACAAGTACAGAGGGAAAGCAGGAGAGATCCATCAGGTACTTTCTTAGAACAAACAAATAAATACACACAGAAAAAAACAAAAAGTACTTTCAGAGGACAAGAAATCATAACCTTTTCTACCGTGGTAGCAGTAAACAGCATCCCATGGATTTAACTGCGGGCTAGGACAAGGCTTAGCTCTCCAGATGTCACTTCCAACAGGGCAACAGGGAAAGACCACTTCCCACCTCCAGCTCTGCTTCCCACACTCACCATGTGCATGCTAATGGCTATCAATAGAGGCAAACCTCTAACAATTTCCCATGGGAAAACACAGAGGAGAGCTCAGGATTTCTGCCAATCTGCACTGTGCACCAAGCTGAGCAGCAGCACAACTGGCTAGCCAAAGCCAGGGCTAACCAGCCCCTTGTTGAGGGTTTCCTGGAGGCTGCGGGATGTGCTGGTGCCACCCACCATTCCCACCCATGAAGGAAACACAATCCTTTAGGGAGCCTCATAAACCTGACCCTTCTTCCATCAGCACTTGTCAGTGAACGCCCTGAGGTGTTAAGAAATGCTATTAACTTGTGTGTTAAGTGCTCTCCCTTAGGCTACTGGAAGATTTATTTTAGGTAATATATCAGTGTTTCTCCTCCTCCCTTGACTACACACTGTAATCTACCCTCTGCTTTTCTCCTTACTGGGACAGTGATTCCATGTTTTCAAAAGGTCTGCTACCTGCACCTCTGCCGTAAGGAAACAGGAAAACCCTGTTGATACCGATGGCACTCTTTTAGTTCACCTTTGTCCCTAGCAAACACTGGTAATTTACTCTGTATATAGGGAACAGAAAAAGACGGAAAATTAGTGGGAAAAACAAAGAAGGAGAAAAGAGACAGGAAAACAGTGCTCCTGAAAGGAAACAAATTTTAGTTTGAAACATCAGCTGAACATCACTGGATATTCTGATGTCCTCCAGCAAAACATGAGAGAGAGGGAAGCTTGAAAAAGAGGATGAAAATTATTAAAACTGTAGACAAAAGAACTGTGGCTTTCATTTGGTATTTCTGAGGCTTTAATGGTCATGAATCATTTCATAAAATGAGAAGTAGAAAGGAAAACAACAGATTCTCCAGCAAGTCAACATTCAAAATATTCTTCTAGATAAAAGCTAGAACTTCTTCATACTCCAGTGAAGATCTATAAGCAAAACCAGAAGGCAGAGGTTTTAATTTGACAGGCTACAATTTACACCCCAGTGTACCTTCAAAGAAGAGCCTACCTTTACTGAACTGTCATAAAAAAGCAAATGATTCTCCTCATGCCTCTATCTGCACACCAATCTTAGCATGAATGAGGCTGTTCAATAGGTCTGAAATCCTAAAATTAAGTAAACAAAATTAAGTGGGAAAGTCAGAATGGATGAGAAAATAACCAAAGGAGACATTCACAATACAAGATCAAAAAATTACAAATGTCTTTTCCAGCACAGTGCAATGGTTAATCAGAAACATTCCAGGCCACAATTGTTCCATTCTACAAAAATATCTACTGAGTCTGGGGAGTAAGACCAAAGTGACAGACATGCATCTCTATCCTCTTCATCTTTAGGGTTCAGCAGGCAGATGAAGAAAAGGAATGAGACAGAAGGCAATCTTATTGCTAATGATTCATTTCTTACTACTATTTCTATATTCACATTCAAAGACCTCAAGCTCCTAAAGTCTTGTTTAAGTAGAGATGGCCTCCTATGATTCAATACCTACTACATTTCTACCAAGAGGAAGTTTTCCTGGTGATCCATGTAGCTAAATATTTGGGATCTTTCATTTTGGGTAGCACTATTCTAATACAGGTTGCTTGAGTCCATGAACGTATTTAAAGTGAACCTTGTCAATACTTGTATTGAAGTTCACATACTAAGCATTCAAGTTTGTAGGACAGAAGATGAATGACAAAGACTGTCCTAAGTGAGCAGCACTGCTAAGAAATATACCACAGGAAAGGAAAACAAGCTTACAGGAAAACAGAAGCTGCGCTTTTATCCGATAAGGATGACTGTAAATGAAGTTGACAGATGGACTGTCCCTGCCAAACTGTAACCCAGTGATCCTCCTGTTGCTCCCAAATAAACTGAGAGCAGCCCTGTGCTTACTCCAGGTCTGCATCCTGAAGCCCAGCATAGGTTCTGACACCACTGTGTGAAGCTACACATAGAGCAGAAGCTCACCCAGTTAACAAGGCAAACAGACACAGATGTGACTGGATCTGGTGAACAACTTGTGGAACCACCACTGAACACAAAATGTATCTTGTGCTTGCTGACAACAGGGGAGAGCTCTACTTTTATAACTCTTCAGGGAGGCTCTCAATTGAGGAAAGTGCAGCTGAGTTTAGCCAGAGGTTTCTCATGTCCCCTCTAAACAATTCTCAGGAAACCTGCAGTGCAAACTGCAAATTACTGCCCCTGCTCTACCCAGACGCACTCTCTGCAGGCGCTGTTCTGTTCTTTGCCTCAACTCTTTATGCCTCCAGTTTCTAAAGACAGCACATCATCTGTCCCCATCAATGTTCAACTAAACACCAACAGAGATCAGAAAGTCTCCAGAAAGACAGCACCACACATATTATAAAATAGCATAACAAATACACACAAGAAAATTATTACCTGGAACACAAAGAAAGACACAAAGTACAATCCATGACATCTCGTCTCCTGAGTATGAGCTATAGGATTAATCTGTTTCTAACCTGCCAAGCAATTAAGTCACAGCCACAATCAGCCTTACACAGGATCGCTTAGGACACAGGACAGCACAGCACCTTCCTGCACTGGGACACCAAGTCAAAAAACTGATGTGAAATTCTCCACTCGCTCTGTACATGAAGTACAAACCCATCACAGCTGTGACCAGTCCAGCAGCATCATGAGTCCAAAACACTCATGTTTCATCATGAATGCTGCTACATTGTCTGTTGCAGCCTTTTTCCTCTGTTTGCTCTATTTGTGACCTACTATCATCAAATGGCAATAAAGTATCTCTTTAATGTATTTTAGGAGAGACATATGGCACTTCAAAACCATTTGTGTCCAGGTACAATAGAAGATGAAAAAAGATGACACAGGGGAAGATTGGCTAAGCTGTTGGTAACAATCACATGAGCCCCAGTGGCTCGCTAGTGAAAGAGAGACTACAACAGTACTCACCAAGAGTTTTAACCATTGGATGGTTTTTCCCTCTCATGCCCCCAAAATCAACAAAGCCCTAATTCTGCACTACAAACCACACAAGCCCAGAAGTCTATCCCCATAAATGATAAAGCAGAATTGGGATTAAGGCTGTGCCTTTTAAAGAGATGGTGTCCAAGTGACAGGATTTAAAAACCTAAATAGAGAGTACAAGGACTATGAAGCCCTGAGGATTATTTACCTTCTACAGTTTTTCTTCAGGCTGAAGAACAACATGGAACTAGAACAAGAATGCCAGGATGTATGTATTAGTATGTAATCCAAACCTATTGTGGCAGCCAGGGGAAGACATCTATGGGATCAGAACTGAAAATAATGTGTTACTCCCTGTTTAAATATTAGCCCTTCAGCAAGCATTAATGACAGCTTTTGCCAGCCACAGAATACGTTCTGTGCTGGCTTCTTTCTTGGTTCTGTTTGCTTTCCCTACTCCTCATCCATCCCTCCTATCCCCCAGAGAAAGTTACACATGTATCAAATCATACCATAGTGAAAGAAAGGAAACATGTACGTGGGACACAGTGCCAAGATCTATGAACTCATTTCACTCTAGAACTAGAATTCCACGGATCACACAATAACAAAAAAACCAGTACCACAAGCATTGGCAGAGGTGTGGAGAGGTGCAGAATCTTAACACTGCATGTAACTGCCAAGGACTTCAAGTTTTACACTGGGATGTGCTGGTACAGAAGTTCTTCACCCTCCATGTAAGCTTTACCCTGTGAGGCACAGAGGACTGGAGGGAGGTCAGCTGTGCCACCTGGGAGCCAAAGGGGTGCTCCAGCACATCAGGTATTACGGTAACCCCCATGTATTTTTAATTAGGTTTTATATTTCCAAATATTCAGGCTGCCTCCTGCTTGTAGAGTGCCACGGATAAGGTGGGGCACCAGCAGCTGCCCAGAGGTGTGCAGGCCACAAGTGGCAAGAAAAATATTTGAGGTTTTTTCAGTATAAACAAATATTTACCAGTACAGAAAGTCTGCTTTCCTTCAGCAGGCTTTTAGTGGTAATTATTGGTTTAAAACGAAAACCAGAAGCCTTAATTATATAGCTGAACACTAGAATTATGTTATAGATTTGTAAGATTCATTCTATTTCACGGAGCACTGATGCATAAAAGGGTCAAATCCGACCAGCTTTACTCAAGTAAGCATATCAATAAACCTGTGGTCTTCATTTGAGATAACCAAAAGAAATTGGTCCAAAAAAACTCAATCCCCTGTGGAACAGCTTTAATCCAGGACTCATATGAATCACTTTGGAGCCAACTATTCTGTTCTGCAATATTCACTATCATTTTGACTTAATAAAAACAAAGAAATTAAATCATTCTTGCACAAATAACTTTAATTAGTATCTTAATTAGAAACATGTCACGATTGAGCTATCTTGAAGAAATTTTAGTTCTTTCAAAACTTCTGCTATTTGTTAGATAAATCATTGCTTTCTTTGGCCATTATACTGAGAAAAGATTGATAAACATGACAAACATTGCTTAAAATTTTAAGGACTGATACTCATTAGTGTTTGAAGTCATTGTCTGGCATCATCAGGAAATGGGAAATCCTAATTAATTCTAAGATCTTTAAGCATAATACTTCTTGTACTGAGACAGCTACCAATCAAACCACCAGTACATTATTTTTTACTTTATATTCAAATGACTGAAATACATATAAATAGTCGTCTTTGAGCATATATTGTTTAGAAAGAACTTTCCACTGGTGGACAGTTTTGTGGGGTTTATTTCTTCCAGAAGTTTGACACCACATTCTTAGGTGTTTAAGGGGGGTAGCGGGATAATGGCTTGATGCCTTATAATTCAATACAGTAACATCTGTGATAAAGTTCTGGGGATCCAGAGGATCAGTATCTCAGTAACAGCTTATTATTTTAACTTGCTGAATCACAATGGATTTCAGCAACATTTCCATGAATAGAGAATCTAGTTATATTTTTTAATAATTGCTGCTTTATTCTGATTGCTTTCTGATCACTTAGAAGCATCAGGCACCAGCACATAAATATACACTGCCTTAGGCCAAACACAGATGGCATTACAGGATTTCACCTCTAATGCCTTCATAGCTGGATTAATTTAAACTGCATGAGCAGCAAGCTTAAAGTCTCAAAATGAGAACATAAGAGGTATTTCCAAATAATTTACAATTATTAAAATTAGAGTATACTTCTAGAATCACGTTATACATTCGGACAGCTCACTGGCATAAACAATTAGGCAAAGGTCACACGGAGGAAAGCAAACATCTCCTGCAATCAACAGCTCGCAGTAAAAAATGTTAAGTTGGAAAAGTCACAAGAATTGAAACAGATCTTTGGCTTCTTCTTTTTAACATACAAGAGCAGTATTTACACACAAACTAGCCTCAATACTTTCAAATGTTAAAAGGCTTCCAATAGTCATTATAATCAAACATACAAAAAGCCTAAATGTAAGGGATTTTCTCTGAAAATATATCCCTATGCTCCTTACAATCAGAGCAAGAGTTCATTGCAAGAGGAAAAAAGTCCTAGACTACTACAATAACATGAAAATAAAGTTTCCCAGCATCTGTTATGACTTGTATTACAACCACCAGATTCCCAAATGTATTTGTGCTGATGAACAAGTTAAAAAAAATAGTATGTCTTCTTGTAAAATCATACTTTCAGTGTTTTAGTCCTCCACTTACAATGAATAATGTATATAGAGTTCCTGTACATTCAAAATATGTTTTCCATCTGTCCTTCCAAAGAATTCATTCCAACCTTGTCTGTTAAAATGACAATTCTTTTTATTCACATTGTACAGTACAGTACCACACCTAAGAAAGTGTTCACAACTTCTAAACTGGAAATACCCAGCAGGATTCATCCAACAATGATCAAAATGACTGTCCTCCAAGCAGTCTGGGAACTCTACACTCAGCCTCAAGTTGGGGTTACATAAAAAGGTCTAAAAAGAAACCAAACTAATAATTTGTTTTGTTTCTACTGTTTCTCAGATCATCTGGCAAATTATTACAACCTTGTTAAGAATCCGCTTCCCAGGGGCACTCCAGATTTGTAATATTCCACATAATTGACCAAGATATATGACAACTAAGATATATGATAACTAATATTGACATTGTCATTATCTTCATATTTCCAGATTACATTCCTTGATGCACTATTACTACTGTCTAAGCAGCATAGTTTAGAGCAACAGTTACATAGACCAAAGAAATCTTATCCCCAGCTAATGTGAGTCTGACTTTCACCAAGTCAGCACAGTGTGCTAGCTGGCACACTCTGGGCCACTGGGCAGAAAATGGTGTTTATTAGTTTGATATTAACTCAGAGTTCTATAACAAGGAAGTTCATTAAAACATCCTGCTTTCTGACAAATGTTTTTCCTTATCATCTTTTATTGCTTACAATGAGTCCCTCAAACTTTCCTATACGCTCTTCCCATGTCCTAGTTTCCGTCACATCTACTTTGGATCTGCTTTGTCCAACTATTTCTTCTGTGACAAGGTATAAGGAAATTAAATAAGAGATTCTGATCCTACAAAATCAGATCCATGAAATACAGTGCTGACAGCTTGCATTCATTTTTGCAGCATATGGACCTACAAATGTAAACCTTTTCCAATCAGGCAAACATTAAAAAAGCCAAGATTGTAAATCCAAATATAGGTTAAAAGTGCTATAGAAGTATGAGAAAGTTAAAGCATATTCATCAAGGCCTCTGACAATAAAGTTGTAATAGCTCCTTTTTGAGGAAATGGGGAAAAGAAAGAAAATAGCTTGAATCCCTTACAGAAGCATGACTATTTTAATACAATTTTTGCTACATTTGTCCTCTGCCTGACAACTGAAAAATCTGGCTGTGGGCTGAAGAGGCTCATTGGAACACCTGAAAAAGGAAACCTCGCTTTTATTCCTATAGTACAAGCTTTTCACCTTTACAGTGAATTAGATTTTCAACTGCAAATGCACACAATGCTTTTCAGCTGACTTCACAAATATTTTTGCACTGGAAAGGTGTTCCATCAGAATTGGAAAAAGTTTGCCTGACACAGATGTACCCTTTAGAAAAACCACTCTGCTAAGCATGTACCACAATGTCTCATAAGAAATTAAACTCCTGTGTGCTTGGGCTCATTCACATGAGTACTAGAGAGCTGGACAGTCCAGCTGAGAGCAAGAGAAGATGCCCATCACCAAAGATTCAAGGTGATGCGAGAGGACAGCTAATGGAAAGGGCATGCTGTGGGCTCCGGGCCTTACCGCTACGCTGCTTTATGCGAAGCAGAAGCACGGGATGCAGGAGGAATGCACAAGCCCGCAGCGTGCCTTTATCCAAGGCCTTCCTAGAAGATAAATCAGCAACCTCCGCGCTGCCGCGGCTCATCCTCACGGAGCATCGCCCACACAGAGGTGAAACAAGGCTGCAGCACGCAGGGGATCCAGCACCCTGCCCTCAGGGGGGTCCGTGAGGGTGGCAGGGCTCCGCGCCCCGTGCCCTGGCACTACCCCGCGATGCTGCGAGCGGTGTCCGGCGCCCCTCAGCCCAAAGTGCTCCTCGGCATGGGCAGCCCCAAGGGGTGTCGGAGAGTTCTGCCACCTCCGCCAGGTCCCACCGTGAAAGGGTACTCGATATGGACACACACACGCAGGCAGATGTGCCCGGCCCGGGGAGGGGCCGGCCCGGCCCCGCACCTACCCTTTGAGCGCGTCGTGCCCGCCGCCGTGCCCTCGCCTCTTGGCCCGGCTGGACCGGCTCTCCTTGGCGCTCACCCCCTCGCCATGCCCGGCGGCGGCGGCGCCCGTCTGGGACGCCCAGAGCACGGCAACTCCCAGGGCGATCCCCAGCAGCCGCCCCCGCCACATCGCGTCCCCCGAGCCCCCGGGCTGCGAGCGGCCGCCGCCTCCTCTGCGCCGCCGAAGTCCGCCCGTCCCCGCCGCCCTGCCTCCGACCAGCCTCTCCAAGGCGAGCTGCGAGGGGAGGAATGAGGAGAAGGAGGGAGTTAGGGACCGAGGAAAAGGAGCCGCGGCCGCCCCGCGCCCCCCGCCGCCTGCCCCCGAGCGGTGCCGGCGCTATCCCGCCCGCGGGAGGCGGCGGCCGCGGGGGATGGCGAGGGGCTGCTCGGGGCCGCGCGGGCTCCGCTGCCGCTCCAGCAGCATCCGCGGGGGCTCCCGCACCGCCCGCCGCCGCCGCTCCCGAAGCCGCTGAGGGGCTGGAAGTGCGCCCCGGGCATCAACCCTCCCGGCTCCCCGCGCCGGGCAGCGCTGGAGCCGCAGCGGCCGCGGTACCGCGGGCAGGACCCGCGCCCAGCCCGCCCGCCCCGGGAAAAGCCGCTGCGAGGGGCGCGCACCCGCTGGAGCCGCCGCCGCCGGCTGCCGTTCCCGCTGCTGTTCCAGCTGCGGCCGCTGCACCCACCGCTACTCCAGCTGCGGCTCCAGCTGCCCCCTCCCTCCCTCCTCCTCCTACTCCTCCTTTTTCCCCTCCTCTCTCCCCCCCTCTCCTCTTCAAGTATCGCCCGCCCAACACTTTCTCGCGAGAGAGAGGGGAATAAAAATGTCCCCCCACCCCCGAGCCGCCACCCCGGGGTCTCCCGGCGGTGCTGGAGCAGCCCCCGGCCCGCTCCGCTGCGGGTCACCTGCGGCCGGCGCGGGGCTGGCGGGATGCTCGGCCCCGGGAGACGCCCCGGGAGCCGCGGGGAGAGCGCGGTCCTGCCCGGGAGGACGGGACGCTGCCGCCTCCCTCCCTTCCCTCCGCTCCGGAGCCGGTGCTGCCAGCTCGGGTTACCCCGCGGGTCCCCGGCTCAGTCGGCGGCAGAAGCACCAGAGCCTGGGGGAGCCGGAATGCTGAGCCGCCGAGTGTGTAAAGCAGCACCCTGGGGAACCGAAGGAAGTGGACGCCTATGCCTCCGTCTAAAGGCATACATATTTATATATATGTTTATATCTCTCTATACCTATCTGCTAGAGGTGCAGCATTATGCATCTATGGCTTGTGAAAAAAAATCATGAAAGTATCTGTTTCCCTTATAAGGAAAAACAGCAAGGACGTTCCTTTACCTTAGAGGCTGCTGCAAAGTGAATAATGCACTTTCTAGTAACAGGCATGGCACAGACACCGAGGCACGGAGCTCTTCTGCACATACTTCTAAATCTCTACAGCCACCTCCAGAAAAAATGCCTGCCTCATCCTTGTCGAGGAAAGGAAAAGAAGCCCAACCAGCTTTTGGGCTGATTTAGAAATCCTGAAGAGCAAACAACTACTATCCCCTGAAACACAGAATGGTTTTAATGCCAAAATAATTGGGGGCGGGGGGGCCACACACACAAATACAACACAAGTCAGAGTTCAAGCAGCTCTGTATCAGGATTATCCCATTTCAACATAACTAGAAAATACAAAACAAAAAAGCAAACTGATTAGACTGAAAGTAAATGATACCTATGCATTCTGCGGCTCCTCATATAGAAATATTTTGGCAGAAATGTTACATTTCCTAATTTGCTAGTGTTTTCATTCTTTGTTAGTCTCAGGCAGGTACTGATGGGGAGTGGTTCTGTATTATTGAACTGATGTTGCCAAAGCTCAGCTGCACAATTTTATAAGCAAGTATCTGACCACCCACTCACAGCAGCTGCCAAACCATCCTGCCCAAAGATAAATGCATGGTGTATTCTGCCACTAATACAGTATCAGGAAGAAAGGAAGTACTATCTAAGATATCCTAGTACCAATCTGTGTTAACGGCTGAAATGGAATGATGACACAAGATATAACAGATACTATTTAAAATATACAGTTTGAATCAGTTAGTAGTTTATATATTACATGTATAAATATGCATTATCCTTCTAAACATACAGAGAAGTATTTGAACTCACCACAATATCAGCTTTCTAGTCCTTTTGTCTGATTGTCATCACTAAGAGAAGTTGTTGGTTCTGTAAATTACAAAACAGTCATTTGATTTTGACCATTTCAGTGCCACTGTTTAACAGTGTAACATGAAAAGTTACAGATGGACACAGTATACAGGTAAAATGTAGATGTGCAGTGAAATACTATGAGATATTAGCACAAGAAGGAAGTGATGGGATACAGAATATGCCTCTTCAGTGTCTCTGAACAAGGCTCAAGACAGTAGCAACCCACACCTTATACCAGTATCTTGTAACTTGGACAGAATAAACCAAGGGAATGAACTTCAGTTCTGCAAGCAGAGTATTACTGATTTGCAGTTTGCACCATGGAAATAGAAATTAGGGGTTGTGATTAATGCAAAGTGTTGATTTTCCTCCTACAATCCAGCTGGATAAATAGGAATTGGATTTTTCAAAGTTATTCTTGTTTGTCTGACACAAAAGCAGACAAAGATAAGATTTTTTTTTTAATGTTTATGCTTACTGAAGAGACAATACAGCATTGTTTAAAGGATTTTGAGAGGTTTTTTTGCATTGTCAAATTCAAATTTGCTCAGAAACCAAGAGACTAGGACAAAGGTGGTAGTAATTGTCCCCTCTATTAATAAATTCAGGACATGCAAGTACCTTGATATACAGTTCTCTTCTTTCACTCTCATCTGTGGGTACAGCAAACTCTAAACATTTATTTAGTGAATACAAAAGGTAAATATGTTTAAACAAAACCACTGCAAAAAATATTGTCAGATATTTACTAATTATGTTTACAATGTGAAGATAGAATTTACCAGTAAACAAAAGTGAGTTATGAAAGGAATTCTGGGTTACTATTTACTCAAACATTCTTTTGGCTTCAACATTTTCTGTTTCAACCACTTTAATTTTCTGGATGAGCTACCAGAAAAATATCTACTCTCTGTCACAGGCTAATGGGGTGACTTTCTCATATCTTCTAGGACATTTTATTATGTATTTTTTGGTATCTTGCATGGTTGCAGAAATGTGGATTACACTATATGAAGTAATGTTACATGATATGTGGGCTGTCTGTTCATTAATCTAGTGAAATATGTAGCACATCATCAACCTCTGATGCGTCATTTTAAAGAATATGCTTATATATTAGAAGTACTTACATTGTTGACAGCTTTAAAATAGTGCCCACCTGGGTTCTCAAACCACCAGAAAAATACACTGTCACAAGCAAAAGCCTTAAAACAACTTCTGCTCTCTGCTGCTGAACAGAGCAGCTAATAAGTGGCTTTCCCACAGCCACTTGAGACTTTGCAAACATTTGAACTCTGAAGAACATCTAGACAAACAGATTTCTATATGGCCTCCAAAGCACTTGTCATCCACTCGAAGTTTCACTCAAGGGGGAAAAGAAAAAGCAAAAAAGAAGCAATTCTGATGATCCAGTTGATCACCATCTCCCGTGACAAACAGAAAGATAAACTCTTGGACTAAACAAGATTTAGAAGCTCAGTGATATTTCAGTTCCTTTGTCAAACCATGGAATCAAACCCAGAAATAAAAGACACCAAAAACAAGGCGTAAGACACATTGCCACATGCACAGGGGAATTTTCCGTGACAATTAAGCAACTATTTTTTTTCAATGCTGATTCTTCCAGATGATTATGAGGATCCTACAGCTGCATTTTGGAGGATGTAAATGGCATGGATTGTGGTAGCAGGGCCCAAAATCCAGGGTTGATAATTACCGGTAGATTGATTATAAGGGGGATTGATAAAAAAAGACATAGGCTACCCTTTGCAATTAAGTATCAGCTGGGAAACAATAATCCTAAATATTTACATAACTACACAAACACACTTTAAATCAAGTCCAGTACATTCCTCTAGGGAAAGACATGCTACTGGCTAACCATGCCTTAGTGCACCTCCCTGTGCTTATCGACATCATGTACATAAATCATTTTATACTGTGCCTAAATGATGAAAGTTTAACTGATTCTCAGAGACGTACCTATTTGTCCTGTTATTTGGTTTCCATAAAAATACTGAACTGAAATTTCAGTGCTGGTGACCTTTGTGCTCAGCAGCAGCGATGCAAAGGACTGGTCTCCCTCCCTCCTGGCCTTTAGCTGGGCAGTCCTCTTCATCTCACATGTCTCCTTCCTCTCCTCTTGAAGGATGCTTAGCAGAATTGTCATATTTTAGGCAAATTTCTCTGAACTGTTGCAGACAAAAGGAATCTTATCACTGGACACTGTGATAGAGTTGGGAGTTCATTTCATGAAGTGGTTTTTTTTTTATTATTTCAATTTATATGAACTTATGCAATAATTGCATTTTTTTAATCTGTAAATTTACTCCAACCACAGTGAGCAAAAATAAGTACATCCATCTTACATATTTCTTTATTAAGAGAGCCTTGATTGTGCCAATGAAAACAAATAGTGTGGGAAAGTTTTGGTGTGTGTATTTTTTTAAGTATGTTACAAGCACAAACAGTAATTACATCCAGACAACCAATTAGCTGGTTTAAATCTAAAAAAAAAAAAAAAATTAGGAACTCAAAATAAAACAAACTATCACCCATTTTTATTAATGCTGTTCGGTCAGACAAGTGTGATAAGTAGCTATGGAATCTGTTTGCGATAGCTTTTAGGGGACATATTTCACTCAAGACTTTTACTTCATTTTTACAAATGGTTTTATTTGAAGTTTTCATCTGCCATCTGAATTTATAGTGATGGAGGAGGAAATCCAACCTACATTAACAAACAATTCCATAGTTTGTGATATTGTGCAAAGTATTTGGCTAATGTTTCTGTAATATAAGAAATTGAAGGTCTTTCTTGGCTCAGACTTTATGGGCCCAGTGCTTCTGGGGCAATTACAGTATTTTAGCTCGGTTGTATCCCAGATGAGCATAAGCCTATTACATTTTATTACATTCAGAACATCTCTCTCCTCTATGGAATAGTTTTAGCACAGAGCCCATGTTGCTCTAAGCAAAACAATACCTTTAATTTACAAGAACAAGGCAAATTTTTATATCACCCCCCAAAAAATTGTAGATTTGTCCTTACTAAGATCTGAATGAAACAGATGTTCCTACTCCTTTAAAACACCTAGATTTGTCAGTAACAAAGAAAGTACAAGGAAACTCAAGAGAGCCCTAATTCAGACACTCCCTTCTCAGTACTATTTTTTAACAAAATTCTGTACCCCATTCATAGTTGTTTTCTAAAACTAGATCTCATTTTAAATCAATCCTTACCTCGTAAGAGCGAAACTTACCATACCTCTTCATTTAGTAAAGAAATACGAGATTATATTATCAGAGTTATTCATGGAGGTCCTACAGAGAAGATAACTAAACCAAAAGAAATCCTATGACTTCCATTCTTTCTTCCAGGAAGGAGAAACACAATTTTATTTTTATAAGACTAGTGCTGAATAGAAATACAAGTAAAATACAGCAGAATTTCTTTTAATCCCGGTCAAATACAGTGCATATAGTGATATATTTAATTCTATGTGTACTGTTAGAAAACCTAGTTTAACAATAGCAATTGCTTTTTTGATTTAAAAATGAACATTTTAATCCAGCCTTAGTGCAAGCAAAGGAAATATGTACTCTACTACTTGCTGTCTGCTATAACCCTGTCAAACCTAATGGGAACTTTGCCAAAGTAACAATTGCAAGCTGAGCTTCCTCAATCTTACATTTGTCCCCAACGACCTCTTAAATCCCACCTGTAAAATCAGAAGCAAAGTGAAACAACTTTCATGGATTAGCATAAAATGCCAACTGATGGGTGAATTTTGAGCCTAAAAAATTGAGCAAACTGATCCAGCTTTTTATTTGAATTAATACGTTCCAAGTGGGTGGAAATCAGTAACCAAGAGCCTCTTCTTGTAACTCTCACTTATGCAGAATTCCCTACTGACTCCAACAAAAGACAGCTGAATCAGGCCCTACATTCCTTCAGACACTGTCAGCAAGGGATTGGGTGTCTCTGCCTCTGTTTTCTATCCTAGTGTTCCTCTGGCTGTGTGATGTCTCGGTTGATAGGGAGTTGCCCCATGATGCAGTTGAAATAATAAAATAGGTAATAAGAGACCAGGGATTAGACTCTGAACCCACCACATTCCATTTGCAAGGCCCTTCCTTTGTGAAATAACACTATGAGAGCATTGCATACAGCTCTCACAGAATCAATGATGAATTTAAGTTGGAGGTCATTCGGTTCAGTTCCCTGCTCAGAGCAGGACCAACTTAAGAGTGGGCTGTTCAGGTTCTATCCAGATGAATTCTGAATATCATCAAGGATGGACACTCCACTTTCCTGGAGTAATCTATGCCATTGTTTTACAAACTTCGCTGTGATAAATTTTTCTTAACACTTAGTAGGAATTTCCATTCCTAGAATTTGTGCCTGTGCCTCATCCTACCACTGCTCACCACCCACAAGAGGCTGTATCTCCCCTATACCCTGAAGACAGCAGTCAGATCCTCCTTAGCCTTTCTTTCTTAAAGAAAAGATCCTCCTCTGCTCAGAGAGCCCCTAACAGTGTGGTGCCCCCCTGCCAGGCTTGCTGCAGGTCTCAATGGTTTTTGGGTTTCGGGGTGGGTGTGGGTTTTTTTTGTTTTGTTTGAGGGGAGGGTTGTGCCAGTGTGGCCAGAGCTGGATATAGTACTGCAAATGCAGTTTCCAAAGTACCAAAGGAGAGGAAGAGTCACTTCCCTGCACTGACTGATTGCACCCCACTAACACAGCCCCATGTGGAGTTGGCCACCTCCGCTGCGAAAGCTCACTGGTGACTCACGTAGGACAGGGATGAGTCTCTGCCCAGTAAAGCATTCAGTACAGCTCTGATCTGCACTTTCCTTTATTCAATAACTTTCCAAAGGCTGACTTCATTTCCTCAGGTTTTCTAGATACCAGTAAACTAAGTGAGGCAACCTCATCTGGAGTCTGTGATTTCTTACTGGTATAAAATCATTTGGGGATTTCCCTCCCACTTCGTCTGTTGAAAGTATTAAAATTTACTTACTGAGAACCACTGGGGCGTTGTTTTATCAGGTTCATAAGTTTCAGCAGCCAGTCTTCATTGCCTCAAAATGTCCATCAGATTCAAGGTTCTTTATGCACCACACTGGAGAGAACATGATCCATTTATTAATGCATAGATCTTCAATATATTGTGTTGTGCACTTCCAGTACTGTTACTTGAGTATATTCAGCCCACAGACACCAATACAAAACTTTCTGTTAATTTATAGATTATTGTCTTTCATATTTAGCCCCTTCTCATTTTTGTATTGACTCAACCCATAGCAAACTGATTGCATCCTAAAGCAAACAGCTATAAAGAATCTATGTAATCCAAATCAGTCAAGTTGCCTTTCTTTGTAAGGAAACAGGAAACAATAATTGCACTTAATTCAAAAATATATTAATTTCACAAGTAACTGAATGAAGTAAAAGAAGCTATTTGAGTAGGAAGTTGCAACAGATTCCACATACTGTGGCTCAAAGTGGGAATGAGAAGGGACAGGAAGAAAGCTCTGTATGTTTTTTGGAAGTTTAAAACCCTTTCCTTCTCTCCTACAAAGAAAATTAAGATACAAGGATAAGTTAAATTTTATTAATTGAAACACCTGAAATGCAAGTAACTTTCACCAGATTCTAGTAAAAATTACTGAGATTACATTTAAATGGGGAAAGTACTTCCAACGTTTAAAAAAAAATCTCTAAAGCTTTTTTAAAAAATGGAATTACTGCCTCTAAAATGTCCCTAGTGGTTTACAAATTATCAACACCAGGTCCACCCAAAATTGCTATTACTGTGATGAATGGGGTGGAGTTCAGAAGAGACTGGTCTGCTACATTTCTTTGTTAAAGAGACAGGTTTTGACACTTTACAAATTTTAAATAAAGTTGTTGAACAAACTGTTTCTAGCTTTGTGAACTCCTTTCAGTACCAAAAAAAATACCACATAACTTCAGACGAATAAGAACGGAGGTCGAACAGGCACAGTCAGCAGAGGAAATGTCATCTGACACCCATGAGGGAGAGCCAAGGAAAAATACTCATGGGCAGGAGATGCTTGGGAAAAAGGACATCTATATCTATCTATCTATAGATACATGGATATATAGTAAGGCTGACTTTTCCCAGTCCTGTTCATGAGTAAAAGGAAGGAAGTGTAATTTTATGGATGAAAAGTGGATGATGTAAATAAGGAGATTCATGCTGCCTTTTCAAGATAAGGAAATCTTTCAGAGGCTCCAGTCTGGACACATTTTATGATAAATTATTGGGAAAACAGAGTTTCCCTGCACTGCAATGATCTGGAGAAACTTCCTTCGGCATTACAAGCCTACTCCAAGCTTGAGATAATTTTTTCTCTCCCCTTATTTCAGTGGACTTCAGAACATGCCCTGACTTCGGTGTGGTGAATGCTATTCCATCAGTTAAGCTAAGCTAGAGAAGTTTCTGAAGACAGCCTATTACATGGATTCAAAAGCATTATGGAGAACTGGAAAGAATTCCTTCCATAGAATTGGCTACAAAGCCTTTCCTCCTTTTCAAAATATGCAGTCCTCTGCATTCACTGGTCCATACATGAGGCTCTTTACTTACCTGGGGTTTTGTCACGAACAGTGAAACAACAACAAGCAGCTGCAGTCTTCTGACTAAATATTCAGAGCCCTGCACAGTGAAAACACAATGAAAAATCCTGTAAGTGTTCTCTAAACCAAGAAATTACTGCTTTTTGAATTTACCCCAACTTGTAAAAAGTAAGTCACCAGAATTCACATATGTATCATGCTCCAATACACATGTTCAACAGGGACAAATTCGGAGCTAAATGTGTTATAAAAACAACTGTACCATTGTGTTGGTTCAGTAGATCACTGATGTGCATGTGCCAACAATGGTCATTCCCCATGGAATCCTGAAAAAAGTTGCTTCTTTTAGGACATCGCAGCACTTGAAATCTTATTAGGCTTTCCAGTGTCATTTTATTTGGTTTGGTTTCCACCCTTCCCCGTCCTCTCCAGGGGTATCATAAACTTCATTTTAAGGGCGGTTGTCTTAGACAGCCCTGGTAGCTACTTACCCTGCTTTGGCAAGCTTGTTTCACAAGCTGTCCTTCCCCTTACTGTGGTCAAAAAATGTGTAGTGCCATTTGCAAGAAAAAATAAAATTTAAATATTTTAAAGAGAATATTATCAATTCTGCCACTGGCTACCCCCATAATATGGGAAATGTTAATCCCATGCTTAACCAAAAGCCATGCTGGAGAGGAGAGCTCTTCTAACACATTTGGAATTAAAGTCTGTATTAACTGTGATTGAAGGACTAGAGTAGAAAGAAAGTATGAGAAACTTCTTCCATTTGTGCAGAATGCAGGTGGGATTTAGCCCAGGAAGATTCTGAGAAGTACAGCAGTGTGTTAATCTGCAAATCCCAGCTATAAACCCGTGTGAGTCTGCACTGTTCAGCCCTCTCCTGAGCTATCAGCAGGCAGCCGTGCTTCAAGAAAACTGCTGTCTGACAGCTGCCAGGTGTGCAGGTTGCTGTTCTTCAGATGATCAGCAAAATATGTTCCACAGTTGCCAGCACTTCTGCAAGAAAGCATTCAGCAGACAGTGTGGTGATTTAATTTATAAGGTTGTTCGTGTTCCAGAAGCTCTCAGAAACCCCAAGTGAGACTGGCCTATTGCAGTATATGAACAGCACAGAGAGCAAGCGCCAGACAATTCACCATTGCCATTCAACACCAGGTCTAGGCAAACTGCAACAGGGGTGTAAAGACACTCTGACAGCAAGGCAGAAACATGTGCAGCAAGTGGTCCATTTCTTGGATGACCCCAGAACTTCATTTAGCCTAGCTGGATCATACAGCGTTTGGATATGGCCCCTTGCTTAGTCCATTTTTAAGACCTGTTTTCCTTGTCAACAACAGTCTCATTCATCTGAAGCTAATAAAAAGGAAAAGAATAATTATAAGGTTGGGGAATGTGTCACATTATTAGGGCTTTTAGCAAATATTTCTTATTAGTAATATCACTGCTTCTGACAGTAACAACAGTGAGCTTCCCAGTAGAAAGGCAGAGCTGACTTCTAGCAATGTTCTAAAGTACTGTGTCACACAGGACAATCCACACTAACTGCATGATCATAGAGTTCTTCCTCCTTTTTCACTGTTCTTGCTATTGCATGCTGAAGCAACAGCAGCAGATTTTTCCCTACAATTGTTTTCTTCCCATCCTCCCTGCTTTCCCCATCTAGATTTAATAACATCTTAATACATATTTCAAGGGTAGGAAGCATGCTGACCTAAAAGGCAGCTGTAGGAAAAGGGCATAAACTGGTGGGATCTTGACAACAGCTTATGGTCCAACCAGCCTCAGGCATCCTGTTATTCTGGTAGGAACTCCTTCACTAAATCTAAGTGGGCCCAACAAAGTAAAAGGGACCTGCCTTACCTCAACCTCACCCAGTAGGGGTGTGCTATTACACAGATTTGTGAAGGTGGCTGAGCACTGGGACATGTCGTGCCATAGAGGTTGTAGAGCCTCCATCTGTGGAGATATTCAAAACCCTGGGCAACTGGCTCTAGGTGGCCCTGCTTATGCAGTGGGGGTGGGACCAAATGACCTCCAGAGCTCCTTGCCAACCTCAAACACTCCATGACTCTGTGCTGTGACAAGTAGGGGTACCGGGATCACAAGCTTCATACTGGAATTTATTCGACCACTTTCTCTCTAATATTTCCACTGAGGCACAGTGTTTCAAAAGATTTTCTGTTTTGGAGACCCAGAATCATTAAGTCTGAATTCATGCTGGCCAATTTCCCTGTTCTCCTAAGCACAAGAACCCAGAAGTCCTACTTTGACTCACGTGTTAAGCTGTGTTAAGCTCTTAAATAACCACATCTGCTCCTTGGAGGAAGGTACTGGAGCATATGCATGCCTGGAATTGGAAGCTTATGAGACTCCTACACAGACTTCACGTGGAGAGCTAACAAATGGAACCTACAAACAAGAATAATAGCAATGCCACCAAAGGAGGCAGGGAAACTTGTCCCATCTATCAAGCCCCAGTGCCTGCATTGCAGTGCTGGAGTAGCAGAGCTGGGTTGGGGCCACCTGCAGAATTGCCAGGGGTCAGGCAGGATGCCCAAGCAGCAGTGGATCCTGCCCTGCTCAGGCCCATGCACTCCCAAAGGCAGGGCCTGCCAGCTCATTTGAGTAAAGAAACTTCTGCACCAGCTGCCTGCTTGTGTGCTTTTTACAGCCCTACAGAGAATTTTATTTCAACATTACATATCTTACCTGCTTCCCACATGTGTACATGGGAAGGGTTTTGATTTAGTTTGACTGTTGACACTGCTGTTCAAGAGCAGAGTTAAGAACAAGTTAAACTCCCTGGCTGATGAATTGGTCACAGCTTCCCACAGGGACTGCTCAGACATCCGCAGTGATAAATAGAGTCAAAGCTTCTACTGGCTCAGCTCATGTTTATTAGAACTATCTGCTAATGACCTAAAGAGAACAATCTTGAGAAGCGTAGGAAATAGTTTCCCCAGCTATTGGTCATTATAACATGCATCGCTGACACAGGCAAATAATCTCTTGTAAGAGCGCTGCAGGAAGACAGGAGTTACGTTTTATGTAGGATTTTACTTTTCACATTTGGTTTCCTTCCAGT
Organism: Lophotriccus pileatus; assembly: GCA_035583135.1. Lineage (NCBI taxonomy): Eukaryota > Metazoa > Chordata > Aves > Passeriformes > Tyrannidae > Lophotriccus > Lophotriccus pileatus. The sequence goes on along the minus strand of JAWWES010000018.1, from coordinate 10,882,542 downwards.
TTGGAAGGAAACTGAGATACTTAAGTTTTCCACAAAAGAAAAATCACGTGGAAAAAAGGCCGGGTTTGGATCTCCTAAACTGTTTCGTTTCAATTTTGACTTTTTAGAGCTGCAAAACTTTACAAACCAAGACTCCTTTCAAAAACAAAAGGTTCCACTCAAAAAGTGTTAAAATGTTTCGATTCTTGGAATGTTTCCATTTTTCTTCCATAACTAAATATGATGACAAACACAATTTTGTGAAGTATTTTAGGAGAACTGTATTTTTTCAAATGGAAAATTGTCAACATTTTCTCTATTGACTCTGTACTCCTTTTATTCCCCTTTCTTTTCTTCAAAACATTAGCCTAAACCATTCTAGAAGAAAATGGAAAAGTTGCTAGTAGATAGTTTTAAAAAAGCAACTAGCTTCTGAAAAGTGAATTCTCCATCTACATTTTTCTTAATATACTGTGTCTGAGCAGAAAATATCCTACAGGTTACCCTGTCTTCTCCAAAACATGGTTTTAGCAAGTCATTTCAAAACCTTTAAAATACAGACTCCAGGAAGCAAAGAAAAATTTAGCCAAGAATTTACCCATTAACTACTGCTAAATGAAGCCTGTGCTGCACACCTGGATAGTGTTGATTATGACATCAGTAACTTGAGCAAAGAACCAGCGAAATACTGGCACAATAGAAGTTTCCATTCTGATCCTGTAGGGTCTTGCCTGTTTTCCACCGATGAAAGCTGCACAGTACACAAAATGGCCAACTGGCAAGTCATTTGGCAGACTCCACGTGTCCCACAACTTCCACAGGCCCAAACAGTGTTAGACACGCACCAAAACTGGCACGTGCCACAGAACAAACATACAGCAGCACTGCAGATGGGACTGGGCTCTGCTGGTGTTTCTACAGCCCTGGCTGCAGTTTTAGGCACTATGACACTCACACCAACACCCCTTGTGAACACCTTTGAGGGCACAGAAAGGAAATGTTTGGTACATAGCCTTGAGATTTTCCTGCACGCGCTGATTTTGAAGCCGTGGGTGAAGTTTGGCCTTTAATTACAGTCAATATATAAAGAACAAGTCCACTTAGAGAGTTACATTGGCAAGAATCCCAGTCACTGAACTGGTTTCTTTGTAGAAGAGAAGATGAGCAGAAGGAAGGAGAAGTTACCAGTAGACTTTTGGTTTTTACAGAATTCTAACACTGTCTTTAAATGTATGGTGATGAAGTGTTACATAAACGTACGTGTGGTATAAGACCACTAGAGGGGAGTAAAGTAACTTAAAAGTGAATGTTTCCTCTACTTAGTTTTGCTGCACAAATTGCATTTGCACATGGTAATTAACAGCTATAGTAAAGTCAGAGTATTAAAGAATTGCATTTGCTTAACATTCTAAGCGAAGTTGATTAGATAATTACAGTATTTCTGTACCATTGTCCCCTCTCACTAGGCTGCAGGCTGACAGGGAACATTTGTCATCTGGATGAAGCCAGAACACCAGGGATGGCATTCAGCCAGAACATTTGGCAATAGGCATGAATTTCTTTACTTGTATTCAGATTTATAAAGAAGCAATGCTACATGATGGAAACAGACTCATTTTATCAAGTGTGAAAAGGGCACTGGGCTTAAAACCTTGCTTGGTAGGTAAGCCTGTTCAAGAAGGAAATTAAGAACCTTTGTTCTCACATAGATCACTGCCCAAGTCTACACAACAGTGAAGTATTTACCCAAGCAACAAGAACAGAGACAAACATGATTAATTTGGAAGTGTGAAGTACTCTGCATCAGACTGCTGGGTGAAATCTCCCTACAGCTGCAAGTAATGTGCTCCTGTATCACTGCCAGGTTACCACTGCCTCCATTGTAAGCCATCCACACTGTGGGAGACAGGACTGAATCTGCACAAAAGAGCAAAATAAATTTCAATGGGAAATCTTAGCAACTCCCACAGAACAAAGGGAAACATGAGAACAGCGTTCCAACAGCAGAAGAATGGCTTTGACAGCAAGTTTTAAGGATGAATGACTGAAATATATATATGTGGCTGTGTATCTCAACTTATGGGCAGTATACCCAGCTTGAGATTTTATGGGAAAAGGGACACTATACAGCAGTAGGTAGACTTCCAAACCTCAGGGGAAAGTACCAACTACAAAGTAAAATAAGAGGTAAGGGGGTAAGAAGGTATGAAATTCCAAAGGTGTTAAGGAAAGCCTGGGAATGCAAGCAAGCCAGAGCTCTCCTTAGCTGCATATTCACAGGGATACTTGAATGATAGCAGTGTTGAAAGGCTTTCACAAGGTGATAGGGTATTTTGCAAAGATTGTAATAATCCTGCAGAAGAACAGACAACCTGCTGAACCAGACTGCAAACTATCAGGCATGGTAGGATCAAGACCGTTTGGTCTAATTTTTTTCTATTTATAATTTGGTGTCCTATACTGCACTTGCAAGATAAATCAGCTAAAGAAAGCATAAAAAACCAAAAATACAGCTAGAAAGAGGACCACTGCATTCTGCTACTTTGGGGGTGTTGTGTAAACAAAAGTTTAATCTAAATAGTGCTGAACTGCAACATCACTACAGTAAAATTTGATCTGGCTCCTACTGCATAAACACAGTATTCAAAATTAAATCATCTGAATCAAAAAGATGGAACAGCAGGTAATCAGTTCTTGAATAAAGCAGTTAAGTTCTTTCATAACCTACTGGGTGAAAATACACGGTGGACTTCAGAGATTCATTTAGTGACTCTATTACAATCTTGGCTCAACTATACAAGTCCAATCACCTGCATTGCAACATTCCATCCCCCTCTCTGACTAGTGTCATCTGCCCAATTTCAGGAGCTGCCATCCCCTATCCTAGTGTGTTACTGCTCCGTTCTTTCCTACTGATGTTGGAAGGAGGGCTGAGGAACACTTCTGACTAAGAGGTGTTCATTCTTGGGTAGAGTACCATCTTGTACCTTCAGCTTTACTCACCAAGGAATGATTGCTGATGTTTTGGGTAGGGATCTTCCCTGCAGGCCTCTGCAGTTGATTTTCATTAAGGAGAACTTAAAATCCCCTTGGCAGCTCTGGAGCTCTCTGGAGTTGTCAGTGCAACAAGACACACAGTAAACATTGGGTGAGCAAGAATTTAACTGAATCTTTACCTACAGCCACATTCTCACATACATTGCAACTTTGGTCACCAAAGGTGCCTGGTACTGTGGTGTGATATGATACAGCTGAGACAGCAACCCAATCTACCTGGGCACCCAATGCCCACATTTAAATATCTTCCCTTTCACAAGCTGGTATTGGAAAGATTCCACCCACCCACTCTGTTTTACTGCACCTGCATAACATCTCCCTGCTCCAAAAAAGAAAGGACACCCACAAGAACACCTTTTCTCACATCAGACAGAGCCTGCTGAAGAAAACTCCCCTGGTTTCCTCACTGGAGCTGTGATCAGCTGCACCCTCAGCTTTCTGCAGAGTGGTCAGTAATGTGGAAGATCTCTCCTCATCAGTGTGGCCCCAGCTTCTAAATTAAATATGCAAAAATCATCAGCTGTTCAAAGCTTTAGCAGGACTAAGATCATTAAGCACTTCATTCTGCACTGAAATCACTGAGCTTTTTTAACACAGGGAATTTGTTAAAAGCTGTGGAAATGGACAGTTACTTATGCACACAAACAACACTGAACAAGGTGACAAAATGTGCTGTGAAAAGTTACATTTTCGAATTTTTTAAAGCAGTTTGCACATTGTCACTAAGTGTGGCATTTTGGGAAGCAACTACAGAGAAGCTCTTGAACCTGCCTCAGATGCAGGATCATTTGGAAAAGTTGCATTTGGTCCACAGCAATGAGCTGATGGGCCCTCAGCTGCTGTCTGGAAGGTCAGGGATGTCCTACAGGACAGAAGGATGTTTAGTTTTACAGATCCAATCTTCATCTGGAAAGGTTTCTGAACTAGTCCAAGGACTGAATTAATCTGATCTATTGGCTTAAACACTTGTACAGGTACCTCTCACACAGGAATAAATGTGCCTCTTTTTACCTTGTGGAATTTGGGAAAATGTTTAAGCTAAACAGAAAAAGCCACTCATCATTGGAAAGGGGATAAAAAAAAAGCCTCCACATGGGGCTTAGAGGACAACTAGTAAAAACTTTCCCTTGCAGACAAGGCCACAGCTATTTCCTCAGCTAAGAGCTCGGAATTTGGCCCTTGAACTTAACCACTGCCCATGTTTGTTTAGGCACAAGCGGTCTCTCATGGCCTCAGTTTGCTCCCACTGATGATGACAAACCCCACCTCACCAAAGAGGAAGTGGGGTTGGATTTATGGGCAACATTAAAGGCCACCAAGAAATTCAGAAGTCTCTCATTAGATCGCCTGAGAGTCTCAAGTCACAAGCCAGCCCTGCGTACCAAGAGCTGCAATGCCTTCTGCCTTGCCAGCTGGCCTGAAATAAAAACATGCTTTTTTGTGAGGGAAGTTAAACAGACTTTTCTTCAGATTCTGTACTATTTTCCCCTTAAAACTGAAAAGATTCTCAGACTAAACTGTGATGTTCAACTCCAAAAGAACAAATGAGCAACCTTACAGCAGTTAAATGTTACATATGAAAGGCACATATATCATCTTTGAGACAATATTCACTCTTTTTTTTTCTTCTGATATCACAGGATAGCAAGCAAAACCTTTTTGCTTACATTTTCCGTAGTACTGTTGATTTGAATTGCTGACCCATAACCATACTATTAATTGCAACAATTAAGATTTAATTACCCCCAGTGTAAGCCAGCAGAAAAACACCTCTACTCACAGGATCACTAGAAATGAAATGTCAACCCAAGGAAAGCAAAAAGTCTAGGAAAAAAGACACATTTGCAATTCTCTTTAGAATGTGAGCAGGCCTTTAAAATAGGAGCTTTCTAAGCCTCAGGAGGGACATGATGATATCTTTAGCTTACCCTGATAAACTCTGCTGTTGAAGAAACACCTGCAAAATATGGTCATTCTAATTGGTACCTTTCTTCTGCCCAATTTAAGCTATTTTTTTTCTTCCAAAGGGAAGAATACTTGAAATGTGGTTTGTGATAATAATTTAATGAAAAAATGCAAGTATTTTTGCTTTTATTGTGGGAACACAAACAAAGCCTTACAGGGGGTCCTTCAGAATGGAAAAGTCAATTAAAATACTGACTTCAAACAAATGCCAAAACATCTCTCATTATGCTCTGAAGGAATTTTGATAACCATTAAAAGAATTACCACAAGTTACAGTAGCTTTGTTTTAGATAAACACTGCACTACAAGCTAAATTGAATATAAAAATAGATTCTGTTTAATAGATTTGTGTATAATACACTATAAACAACTATGAAAGTGTTATTACAAAGGTAAACAAAAGTCTGCATTAATATTTCAAGTAACTCGATAAAATTTGTTCACATAACATTCAAGATTTGAAATATTGATCGTGAAATGGACACAGTAGAACAGATTTTCCTCAATCCTCACACTTTTATTTAAACATCAAGTTAATCTTCTTTTCCTTCAAAAAAGGAATTGCTGGTATCAGTTCAAGTTAGAAAGTGGACTATTAAAAACCACTATCTTGCTGATGCGACTTGGGATCCCACACCATTTTTCTCCAGGCATTTGTTGCAGCATTTTCCTCCGTTTGAATCTGATGATGCTTTGGGTTGTGGGAGGGCAGAATTTGATTTGTCAGAGTTGAGGATTGAAGTATGCTCTGTGTTTGTTATCTGCTGGTCTCTACTGTAAACTTTTGTGCTGCTTTTTGTGCTGAGAAACTTGCCATTGCCACTAGAAATGTCTCTCCAAGAAGTAACATTTTCATCTGCAGGGGAAGGTGACCTGATGTGAGGAAACTCTTCACAGTATACAGTCTGTGCTTGAACATTACTACTGGCTTTTTGTTGAGGATACAACAGAGGCAAATCACCACAACCCAGATACAGGCTTCCATTCCCAGAACTCCATTCACTGCTGCTTCCTTCATCTCTTCGAGTGTCTTTAAAATTAAATTCCCGAGTTCTCTTAGACTTAGTTTTCCATTTTCTACATGATTTGATATATTTATCCTCTTTTGAGACTGTTCTTCCATTCCTGCCTTGAAGCATGTGATGAGCTGGCCCAGAGATGGTGTGGCCATTTGTAACGCTGGGTTCCTGCATATGTTCTAGTGTTACCTGACAAGCAGATGGAGGAGCATTCTGATGTGCTGTGTTACTTGCAGCACACAAAGGTCCTTTGTCCACATTTACGGTAGGGTCGTATTTTTCTCTTCTTCCATCTTCATTTGGATAAAACTCTGGTAGAGCACCTCTAGAAGCACCATCCAGACTTTTAGAATTATTCCCATTCTGAACAGTCGCTGTTTCATGAAGCGTATGTTGAGTTATGGTCTGTGTTGCATCAAACTGCTGTCTCAAGTCACGTGGCACACACTTCTGGACAACTTTATCACTGGCTGTCTCAGTACTGCTTTCACCACACGATTTGCTTTGCATATGGTTTGACCTGGCCCGAAGCACACGATCTCTTCTGGAGCGCTCAGCTCCAGGATCAGAAATTAAATGCAGAGCTGGAGGAGGAAGGAAGGAAGTAGATTAATTGAAGGTAACGTTAATACTGGAGGAAAAACTAAGTTTGTTTGTTTTTAATAGAGAATTATAAGTGTTGTCAAAATAAGCAGCTTATATTTTCAACATTAGCAAGCTCATAAGTAAATTGTACTTCACTTTCCATCTGCATCTCACTTTCACTACTACGTGTGTGAAATCAATATCAAGAAGAGCACAAGTGCAGAATACCTGAGCGGGTAGGTTTGCCCTGGGGAATGTGTCGAAGAGGTGTTTCGAGTCCCTTAGCCATTGTAGCCAGTTTACTGGCAGCATTCATTATTTTCTTTTCCGCTCTGTCAGAAATTGCAGAACATGGGGGAAAAAAAAAAAAAAAAGACCAAGTTTTAGGGTAATTCCTTTTCAACTCTGCATTTTACTTCAAGATAATGTTGGTGAGAGTCAGAGAATACTGAAGAGACAGCGTGCCAGACAGCTCAGCACTGACCCCACGCCAGTGTGCACAGACTGGCAAGACTTCGGGTCGGGTACTGTTTGCTCCAAGGGGGTCAAATACCAACTAACATCTACACACCTCTTGCAAAGCCAACAGTAATTTCCACATGTATTTGAACTCACCCTTCCTGTCTGCCATTGTCAGTCAGGAGCTGCTGAAGACATGTCAAGTAGTATTTGCGCATTTTCCGTGCCGTCTCTTGGCGCTCTCTCAGAACCTCCACTTTAATCATCTCCGCAGCTCGTTCCTTACTTTCCCGGATGTAACAAAGCATATCACCTACAAACACACTTCATTAGTACCAGTTTTCCCCCAGAGTGGGGAAAAGAGCCAACATCACAAACTGGAATTGTCTAGCAAATCTGGAACAAGTCAGAAAGCGCATGGATTTACCTGCTGACATTCCACCCAAATCCTTGCTGCCTACTGGGTAAGCACCAGTGCAGATCACAGCAGGTTAAAATGTGATGCATCAGAAAGGAATTCAGTTGTCTGATTCTGCATCTTAAGAAGGAATAGAAAACACCAGGCATGGGGATTTGGGAGGAATGTTGGCTGGTATAATATTGGTCTAGAAACTCTTCAGTGGCAGTGCAGCTGGAATTTGGGGACCTGCTGTACTCAAGTAAGAGCTGGTGCTACATTTAATCCTCTCTCCTCAGCCAAAAGGTCTCTGATTAAGCCAGAAGGCAAGACACAGCAAGAGAGACAAGCAGATTCTCTCTCAGGACAAACTGCAGGTCAGGTAGATTTTTTTATGTGGAGAAACAAGATCAGTTTCAAAATGCACTTTAAAAGCTATAATTCAATGTAACAAAGCAAGGATGGCATAACAAGGCTGCACCTATTGCAATGATATATCAAATATTATGGCAACAATTCCATTTCTCCCATTCAGTCTAGTAAGAAGGAAAAATTTACTTCTCATGTGATTCTTGTCCAAGCTGGCTGAAGGAGGAAGCAACAGAGTAAATTACATTACTCCACTAACTTTCTAGTTAAGACTTCAGTACTTACACTTAATCTTGCTCACAGCTTTGATGTAGTGAGCACGCATTTCTTCCAGACCTTTCACAGAGTCAGACGATGCACAAGGTTTTGAGAGGCCTCCCTTTGACAGCGTCCTGAAATGCATATAAGTCACACTGTGCAAGAAAAGCAACTTACATCTTACCAAAATAAAAATCATCTTGTTTAGCTTTTTTAAAATACCTTGGTGGTGACCCCTGGTCGTTCAGTTTAGTCTTCATCTCAGAGTCTTCTGTAATTAGAGCCTTCTCATTTTCTATCAAAAAAAAAAGGAGATGAACCATAATTCACTGCACTTCTCTGAACTGGAGTTCAACAGAAGTTTATTACATAAACTGCTCTCTCTGGCATAAGAGCTCAATGTCAAAAAGTATCATCAGCAAACCTACAGCTGTTGCAGTAACAAGCAGATAGGAATCGATCCCAATGCACTTCAGTGAAGTCTGAATATAAAAGTCATCTCATATGGTAATTAAATAAACTTAAAGTCTTCATATGCCATTACTAATACTATGATGGAGGAAAACTTCTGAGATACCAAGTGTATGTGAAGAGAACGTACGGGATAAAAAATGACAAGGTTTGTTTTGACAAACATTAGAAAAGAGTACTAATTTGTGGGTTAGCAATTGTGCCTTCTTTGAGGTAGAGAGATGGAAGATAAAGCTTGGTTGGTTTTGTTGGTTTGATGCAGGGTTTTTTAGGGTTTTTTTTTTTGGTTTAAGGCTAATAACCAAAAGGCAGTATTCATTCAAAACTGCAAGATGCAACAGACAAGAGAATCAAGGCTGTCTTTAGGTGACTAACCATCCTAACCTTGGATTTGCTCTGACTTAGCTTCATGTTGCTTCACAGCAAGCTGAAGACGTTTGTGGGCCATCTCCAGATCTCTTTTCAAGTCCTGGCACATGGCCTCCCTTTTTTCAAGCTCCTGGCAGCAGTGTTCACAGCAAAAATCTTCCTGAGACCCAAGACTCCTTTTAGTGCATTTCCCACTTGCAACAGTAACTGCTAAAAATTATACATCCACAGGGGACCAAAAAGAAAAGCATCAAGCCCAACCTCTTTCCAGTGCTCTACTTAGTCCTCCTCTTGCTGGACAACTTAACACTTCAGTCCAATTAAATCAATCACAAGAGGCTGGAACCCTGTTACAGAAGGTGCAGCAGCATCTATCTGCTCACAGAGACCTCACAGCACTCCCATCAGTCTGAGTTCTTCAGTCAGCAACGCGACTTGTAGGTTGAATGTTTTTGAATTTCTTTTTTTTGTTGTTGGTTTTTTTTTTAAACCAACAGCCAAGCAGGGTCTTTTGAAGTCAGCTGAAGGAAACTGTCCCAGCTGGAAAGCCTCATACGCATCTGAGTCTAGTTAAGGAATACACAAAGACTGGGCTCCTTCCAGGAGAGCGACGGCTGCTCTCCACAGCCAGGACAGGGCGCTCTAGAGGCAGGAGCACGGCAGTGCTCGTATTGTTCTGTGTTAATAGATGGTTTGTTATTTTGGTGTTGAAGGAATCCAAGCCACACTGCAGGCATGAAGCCAAAGACTCTCTTGGGTTTTCTTGCTTTATGTTTTTCAGTTGTGTAAGAACTCAAACTAAACAGAAAGCCCCAAGGAGATTTCTGTCCCTCCCATGAAGCTTTTCCCATCTACGCTGTCTCCAGCTTTGCCATAGTACATGTGACAGCTTTAGGAAGAGCTACAGTGCTAACGTATATACTGGGGGGGACGGTAAGAGAAGAAGGAAGGGGGGAAAGAGAGAAATATCTCCTGAGGATTTGCATTTTTTCAACTACATTCTCGATCAAAAGAACCAGAAATGACTACAGACTACCATGCCAGGTGAAATATCATTCTTGACACAGTAATATTTTTCACATGAATGCAGAATTCCTTGTCTTGGCTAATGTCAAGAGCAAGTAATATAATTCAATTTTTGAACTTCTGATTTAGCATAACCCACTTATGAGACATAGTTTAGACCACACCCTGCTCATCATGATCAACACTGGCTTGTATATGAGCTAATAATAATATTCACTAATTAACTAGCTTTACATTGGGGTCATCAATAGGTCACTGACTATTAAAGACTGCTATTAACAACCTTAATTTGATGATACACAGTTTGCCAGATTAAGATCAAAGCAAATACCTTTGTCTGTTCCAGTTTCCTGCAAGGGTGTCCATCTTCTTAATCTCCTTTGTGCTTCTGCTTGGTGTCCAACGCTGCACACAGGAGGTCTGGCCACATCCACACTGTCTCCTGCACCATGTTGCAGGTAAGGGTATGATTCTTTATTTGCATTACTCACTAACTCTTCATATTTCTGCAATTGAAAAACACTTCCTGAAAACCCAACACATAGTAAAGTGTTCCACACCATCTTAAGTAGGTATGTTATGCTTAAAAACAACCAATTCCTGGCCACCAAGTGGCTTTAGTGATTTTAAAACAGGTGCTTTAAACCTGCAATAGAACTGTAGGTTGCAGTTCAAATCATGAGGAAAATATCTATTCTATGCTATAGAAGTTTACTTATGGTACATCCTGCAACAGCAGTACATGAATATTTTGAGTATTATTTTGGAAATGTGAGTAGTCCTTAACATTGAAGAATTACACTGTGCCTTTGAGTAACTGAAGTTAACCTGCTTTTTAAAAAGAGAGAAAACACTACTAAGAAATTACAGAGACTTCACTAGATAAGATGGTTCAAGCCAACCAAGGTTTTGAGGTCCAAAGGCATATTAAACAGTTTACCAGGAGACATTCATATCATTACAGAAGATGCATCAGGCACAGAAAAAAGCTTCCTATTCTCTTTACCACTGTGAATATGACTTGTGACAAGAAAACATTAAAGGCCACTTTCTGAACAGAAATACACTGATGCTAAAGAAATGGTGTCATTGACATGAGAAATCACTATGTAGTCATTTTTCCTCATCCCACCTTGTCTTGAAAAACAAGACATTTTCTCTGTCCTATTCTTGGATAATTTCCCATCTCCTAAATGCTGGATGGCAACAGCATTTCCAGTGGCAAAAGCTCCCCACAAAAAAAACCCAACAACTTAAAAGCATAAGCATTGCAAGAAGAGGAACCTGCTAAAACAACAGAAACAAATGCTTTTGGTCAGCATCTGACTTAGCCCCAAACTCCTCTAGAAGAGGGTGGGACACCTTTCCTCATTTGGGCAGGCACGTTGAAAAGGATTTCCTAGAGCCACAATAAAATTAAGCAAGACTGTTATTCCCAAGACACAATTGAATAACTGACAAACTGACCTACTACAAAAAAAGGATTTACTGTTTCCAACCGTATTTGCATAAGAAGGAGGGGGAAAAAAGCGTAACATGATCTACAATCACTATCCAATCACCACTAAAAACAGGATTTTGCAGCTATGCAAAAATCTGAGGAGAGTTCCTTCATTACAGCCCATTTAAGAGGTCACAAGGAGCTTTCAACAGGCTCCCAAACTTAAGAAGGTGGATTTATCTCCTTAACTTATGAGTCTCTGCAAAAATAACACTCTTAACCTGACTTTCTCTTCTTGAAAGATTGAAAATGTCAAAGACACACCCAATCCTTTCCCTTTTCTCTTGCTAATGGTAGATTTAGCCTTCTTTGACTTTTAAAGGACTCCTGTTTATCAGTGAACACAAATGTTGAATTCCTTTTTCTCAGGATTACATGGATACTCCATATTGGGAGAAAACAGGCCCGAGTGACTGGTCAAATCCCTTTTCTGATTGGCAGTTACAGTTTACAGAAGTATTACCTCTTTCCATTCTCGCTCTTTCTTTTCCAGAATTGTGCAAACTGTGGTCCTATAGGCCTTTTGTAAGCAGGCCTTCAGTTTGTCTTTGCACTGACTGTTTAACTGAATATGAGAGTCAAAACAGTTGTCTTTCAAAGAATGCTTACTATATGTGCACTTGACTAGTCCTTCATGAATTTCACTCAACAGATACTCCAGTTCAACCAGAGTCTTCTCCTCAGAACGATTAATTTCATCCTGCAGTCTCTTGGCTTCCTGAGCCTCCCATTCTCGCTGCTTCTGGTCTAGTAACATCTTTATTTCTGCTTCTTTCTGAATGGAGAGATCATTCTTTTGCTTTGCAAGATCCTCCCTTGCTGTTGCAAGTACCTCTTTAATCCTGTTTCTGTGATCATCCAAGAATGATCTGTAGTCTCTCTCATTTTGCTCTTGTATCTGCAGGATTTCCTCTTGCTTTTCCTTGTTCCACTGTGCACGGGCCTTTGCTAGTTCTGCTTTGATGGCTGCAGGGATTTCTTCTTGCTTTAGCTCCAATTCCTTCCTCAGAGAAATGATCTTTTCTTCAAGTTCTTTCACTCTGGGTCCAGATCTCTCTGCAGTCTCATGTTCTTTCTTCCATTTCTCCTCAGCAGCTGAGAGAACCAGGGCTAACTGGCAAATATATAACAGTCATTGTAAATATTTATAAACATTTATAGATACACAAAATGTAACTCTGAGTCATTATCGATCTACTGGAGATATTTTCAAGTTATTAAATAAAAATTAAACCTTTATAGGCAAAAAAATGGGTATGGACCAGAGTGCACAAGAAACATCTTTCCTTCCTCAGTAACACATGGGGTTTGGAAGACTGAACTCTTTATCAGTACACAAATATTTTGGGCTACCTGCTTTGCTGTGGTCTCTTGGTGTTCTTTTTCCCATTTTTCTTGTTCTAGCTTTAGATTTAGTTTGTACTCTTTGAGCTCTGTCAATTCTTGCAGCCACTTGGCACGAGCTTGGGCTAAAGCTGCATCTACCTTTAAACAGACAAAAAACCTACTTCAGTCACCACCACTGAACACATTTTTATTATTAGTTTTATGTAACAGTGCAAGAAGAGACTTCAGTTTGAATTGCCTGTGTTTACAGAAATGAAAATAATTGGACCAGCAGCATCTGATGCATTTCTTGATGCAAAAAAAATGATGCCAAAATTATGAACATTACATTTATTTTTGACAAATTTATTTAAAATCTAAGTCAGTGTTGCTCAGTTCTGCTCAAAATTCCTGCAAAACTTGGTCAACAGTACGAAAAACAAGTAACATGCTACAGCTTGTTCAGAACTTCCTTAAAACCATACTTCTAATATAGCAAATATCAACTACTGAGCTTAAGAGGAAGTTAGTGGAAGAGATCACTTTCTTTTTTTTAGGTGACTTAGTTGCACAGAGCAGCTTCACACAGGCTCCAGGTAGACAGAACAATTATTTGTTACCTGGCTGGCAAGATTTTTATGGTATTTATTTTCCAGTTCTAATTGAAATTCTTTTAAGGCCTCTTCAGAGGCCATAGTTTCTCTCTGAGCCTTCTGGATCTGCAGCCTCTGGTCTTCAACATTCCCTTCTAACTCTTCAGTTGGAACTTCATCCACAGCTGTTACTTGGTCAGTTTGACAGCTGCAGTCATTACATTCAACCACAGTTCTTCTCATTTCTTCCAGCCTACTTTGCCATTCTCTTTCTAGTTTTGCAAAGACTTGTTCTTTATTCTAAGGAAAAAAATATGTTTTAAGAAAATCTCCCCCACCTTGTCAAATAAATAGAATTTCACTGGTGTTTAACAAAACAAAACTCTGTTTACACCAATAATTTTCTCTAACAGGAGAAACACAAAACCATGCACAGAGAGGAGAGAGTTTGGTGACTTATCACAGCTTTCTTATATGGGACAGAAGACACAAAGGACTTCTGATAATTGTATTAAACAACAGAATGTGTAACCACTCTCCAAGGATCAGGGTGGAAAACTCCAACATATTACCAGCTGTGACAATCAGGATATTCTGCTCGTTACTTTACAAGATCTAGGTGGGTTTTTTTCCAAAATGTTAAACGTGTAATACTTAATGACTTCTTCAGAGGCTCTTAAAATGACAGATCCGAAACAGCCACTTCAAATGGTAGAACAGCACATAAATCTACATACAAGCTCTGTTTCTGAAAATAAACAACAACAAAATTGAAATTCCCTGATCTGAGTTCCATACCTCTTTTTCTTCCTTCTCCCAGTGAATTTTAGCTAAGGCAACTTTCTCTTCCACCTGCTGTTCTTTTTCTTCCAGCCACTTCCTCTTTGCTGCTATCATTGACTTGCTGTGTTTCTCTTCAAGCTCAGTCCTCAGAAGTTTAAGAGAGACTTCTTTTTCTTCTAGTAGCTGTTTCTTGAGCTAGACCAAAAACAAAAAAATACATGGAGTAATCTCCAAGGCAGAGCAGCTGCTCTGGTACGAAGTGATGAGAATGCATGAGACACGTAACTCTAGAGCCTGTGCCCTGATCTTGCTGATGATACCTAAACAAGAGATTTAGCTCTCAAAAGCAGATGTTTTAAGATGTTATATCAGAGGTTGGTTAGATTATATGCTTTACAGGTGTTTCCATTTGTACCTTCTCTTCCTTCAACTGCTGCTCCTGTTCAAACTTCTTCCTTAAAGTAACTTCCAAGGTGTCCTTCTCCTCACAGACTCCAATGTAACATTCCTTCACTGCAGTCATCTCTTTGTTCAGCTCCTCTATATTAGCCCTTCACAGGACAGATTATTTATTATCAATTGGACTTTACACTGACAGGACAGCAAGCCAATTTTAAATAAATGTCACTAGCACCAAAAGCCAGAGGGGAAATGTGCAAGTTTCAGTAAAAGGAGAAAAAATTGTAAACCTTACTTTAAGTGTGAGATTGTCTCTTCATAGGTCTGCATAAGCCGCTGCTTCTCCACAGCAAACCTCTCCATCAGGTCTTTCTCAAAATGTGCCTTTGTGTCTTCATGGTGTTGCTGGTAAGTTCTTTCACACCTACAGTTTCAAGAAAGGAAAATGACGACCTAATTTTTTCCACCCGCTTTTAAATGGGGTTCAACTTCTCCCTAAGAAAATACCTTTCTAACATAAACCTCCTCTTGTACCTGAGCTGGAACAAGATTATGTATGCAGGCTAAGAATCTACTAATTAAACTAAATGAAGTTAACAGACTTACCTGTCAATGGCTTCTTGCTTATCATGATCAAAATCCTGAACCATCTTTCTCATCTGACAACAGAGATCTTGATTTAAGCTTTTCAGTTTTTCCTCATTTTCCTTCAGTTCTTCAATAGTCAAAGTATGGGCCTGGACAAACAAGGGTTATAAGAACCTTTTCTAATCAGAGCTTTTAGCACAGGACAGGGTTTTTTGTGAGTTTTTTTTCTGCATGGATAAGCAGCATCTCTCTTACCTCAACTTCCTGTAGCAAAGCTTCATTAGCCTTTTTGAGTCTCAGAACTTCTTCCTTTAGATTATCAGAAACCAAAGGACTGGCCACTGGAGTATCAGTTAGATTTGTGACAGGCTAAAAATAAATAAAATAAGGATATCTTTCGAGCTATAAATGATTCAGAAGTTAATGCTTAAAAAAGTTAGAATGGTTAAATAAAAATTGTACTTAAAAAAACACACTAAAAGAAATTATTGCAGTGCAAGATATAACAGTGTCACTGTTTGGATGAATCCTTGAAACTCAGTATCATGAAGGTTTAGAGAAGCCCACACTGGATGTTGTGTTTGCAATATGAATGACTACTATCACCCAACAGAGAGCACAGCTCTCAAGTACTTTGTAATTCCATCCTACATCCACATCACAATGTATCAATTACAAAAGCAGATATTACAAGACTAATCAATTCATAGAAGGAAGGTACTAATGGAGGGAAGAGAGATGCAATGTCAAGGAGATTCCTTGCTGATCAAATTACACCATGAAGGCCCTCTGAAGGCGATCAGTTAAATGTTCCATTGGTACAAACTAACAGTACTATCAACCTTCTCTGAGAAATTGCAAGTCCTTTTGGCTGAAGAAAACCTACTTTCGCCAATGAAGTGTACTTCTGAAAAAAGCAGAGTGGTCATTAAATGCTATCAAGCAAGTGAGTCACCATATCAGAACTCCCCTAATAATCAATATGCTGCCCAAGTTCTGCTATTCTACCTTTTTCTTTTTAACCAGATACAAAACAAGGTATCCAAATGGCAATACTTTTCTTAAGAGTTGTTATGGATACTCAGCTATGGGTAAATTTTTGATCCATTCTCTGAGAAGCCTTAAATGCTGGTTTTGTTCACCAAACCCAGTGATACCTTACTTTTAAAGAAGTGCAAAAGAACAAACCTCTGACTCTTTTGATGCTTTTTCTGCTTTCGATTTGTATTCCTCTAATGTCTTCTGGCAATCTTTTAGATCATTCTGTAACTGAGTAATCTGGTTTCTCTTCATTTTATTACTGTTTAATAAACGTTCCAGCTCAGCTTTTAATTCTACAATAATTTCATCTTTGGAGAGTTCTTTATCCATGTCTCTCTTCTGTATTGCACTACCAGGGAAGACGTAACCAGTTCAGTATTTAAAGGACAAAACACATTTACCTGAAAGGTAGTGGTAGCAAAGACAAGAGGAACTAATGCTACCAGAAATACAGATGTCTAAGTCATAATAGTAAAAAGAATAAGAACATGAATACAAAAGCTTTTTAATCAAGTTGCAATTAATTTACAGCGCACTTATTAATTCAACTGTTTCCCCAAAAGATTCATTCTCACATGATGTGAGGTATTTTGAGACAACTCAACTGGTTGAAGGTAAAAGACAACTTTAGCTTTAAGTAACTACATGGAGTCTGAGCAAAAAGGTGCCTGTGAATGCAATCCATACAACTCAAGGAATAGTAACACAGTCCCTATAAAATCTAAAGATTTATTAATTAGTAATTGGGCAACCAATTTATGGTATAGGGTTTCCCAGATTACCTGGCAATACAAGCAATATTTCAAGTAAGTGTCAAAAACCTATGTTGATCCAGTAAGACCATCTTTTACACATCACTTGTATAATTTCTTAAAGATTTTAGATTTTCTTTCTACAAGAATTCACTCAATACCTGCAGAACTTTGGTTTCTTCCCAGGGATTTTTTTAATTCCCAGATCTACATAGGATTCACCCAGGTTCATGTGCTGCTCTTCACTTGCATCATTCAAAAATACTCCAAGCTTGGCAGCAGACTCATACAAAGCTATTTCTTCCTTCAGTTCCATTAATTCTTCCTGAAAGGAAGAGTCAGAAAAAAATTATACTGAGCAAAGACTCCAAGAAAACATATCAGGCCCATGATAATTCTTCCAAAGAAAACAAATACTTGGAGCTATTCTTTCTAAATATAGCTTATGTAGTTGAACCACCTAGCAATAATTTATTTATACTATCATTTTTGATACCTCCAGCAAAGCATATGTTAAAACTACAAATTAGAATATACTGAGCAACAGAAAATATTCCCTATTGTTCTTATTACAGTTCATATTTCTTTTGCTCTTACTTCTGCTTTCCTGCTGCCCTTGCATAGTAAAAGGGATGACAACAGAAAAGTACATAGCTGGAAAAACAGCAGTACTCCAGTACTTAGTAGGATTCATAGCTTACAAAATGGCAGATTTAAATCCAATGTATATGAATTGAATTTGAAACGTGGACTTCCACTCATATTTTACAAAAGACTCTCTACCATTCCCTTTTGCTGACAAAAGGTAAATTTCAGAACACACTGTCTCCAAATTCCCAGCACACTGAATTCACATTCTTTTCTCTCTTCCCCTAAAGCAGGCTAGACCAATGCAGGGGATCAGATGTGTGCCCATACAGATGCCTTGCTGTGTTTAAACTTGGGGGGGCAGGGAGGAAGTCCAACATGCAACACTGGAAAATGAAGCAGTCAAAGGAGATGTGCTTGTTTCACCAAAAAATTAAAAGCATTTTGAGCATCAACCCCTTAGCTATAATGCTCACCCCCATCAAATTAAAACAGTAAAATTCTTAATAAAATTAACCTGCAAAGCCTTGTTCATGTTGTTGCTCATCATGTGTGCAGACTGAGCTTGTTGCAATTGAAACCGTAACTGATTTGTCTCCTGCATTGAGCCTGTTGCAAGAAAGAGAAAGGAGAAAAAAACACGTCATAAACATGCAAGAAAGATTAAGCAATCTGCAAAAAGATCTCTTAAAAGGAGCAGTGTTGATTCTGGCAATAGGCCATAATAGTACTCTGTTTCTATTTCCTTGAGCTCTCTAACAGCTACTAGATACACTGCTATCGAAAGACTTTCATGAGTAAAGGTAGGCAAAAGTCAAACACACAAATTGCAAAATATTTCATAATCTAGTCCAATGATACAAGTTTCCAAGGATCAGCCTCCAGCTCCCAAAACAATTCTCTTCTCAGTAAGGTTTGAATTTAGAATGGCAATTCAAGTCAAGCACCTTAACACAAAACTAAGCAGTTTGTTCTCAAAGGCTGTTGTTTGTACAAAATAAAGTTTACACATATGCAGCACAAAATACATATGAAAACAGTTTCATCTTGTTGTTTGGGGTTTGGAGCTGGTATTTGCTTTTATTTTTATTAGGTTTTTACATTTCAGTCTAGACTTAACTAAACTTTATTTAAATTTGACTAATGCACTGCAGAGGAAATGGTCTAGTACACATTTAGCTCAATGTTGATTTCACTGCAGTAGGAACATTGACAGGCAATTTCATACTTAGAAAAACTGAAGACATTTCTGCAAGGATAGATAAGGTATGAGTAAAAGGCTGACCTGTTTGCAGTAAATTTGCACATTGCTTTTGGCTTTCTTCTAAGCTCCTTGTCAGTCCATTTATTATTTCTGCTTTTGCACATTTGGTTTCTTCCAGCCTTTTTTCCAGTTGTTTAACATGGTCTCCTAGATTTTTGCAAAGCTCTTTCTAGGAAGAGAGATCATTTTTACTCACATTACAAACATCTAGCCATGTAGAACAGGAGACAAACAATCAAACTGATACCTAAATGGGTAGAGGACAGCTAAATCAATCCCAGATCAAATGCTATCCTTGGCTGACAAGTCACTTCTTGCAGCATCAAAGTTCAGCTTTCACTAGGAGACGGTAAATGTACTAATACATAAACATACATGGATGTGAACCATTTCATATTTCCTAGAGCAGTTCGTTTTCAGCACATCAGATCATGTCCTGTAATTATTCACACATCCTCAGTCTACTGCAGAAAAATCAAGCCTTCACATTATTTATATTAAGCCCAAGCTTAACTCAGTTTATTTTAACTGAGCTTAAGCCAAGCTAGCAAGGGCCAGTACTCTTTAAAAGAGGAACTGTAGTTTTTTCACATGATATACAAAGTAGACTTTCATATGGCATTACTTAGTTCCCCACACAGACCTGGGAGGCACAGTACCTTGTCTTTATACCTGTTAACTCTTCTCAGAAAAAAACAGGAAATCTCTCTCCTTAAATAACCCAAACATGCTACCATATATTTACAGTAGAGACAAAGTTGTGCAAGCTTTGTTGTGGTACTAACAGACAAAAATTTAGCAAT
The DNA here is from genome assembly GCA_035583135.1 of Lophotriccus pileatus. NCBI lineage: Eukaryota > Metazoa > Chordata > Aves > Passeriformes > Tyrannidae > Lophotriccus > Lophotriccus pileatus. The sequence continues at coordinate 10,862,950 of JAWWES010000018.1, read as the reverse complement.
GCATTTTGTTTACAAGCAAGCGCTAGTTACATTTTCAAACATAAACCCCATTTATTAGGATGTATATTTATGCTCAGACAAGAATCACAGAAATTTAATTTTATTTCCTTGATTTGAAATAAGAGGACCATTAATTAAGGCCTGACTACACTATATTGCTTGAATATGTCTAGTAGTGTAATGGATTCTTATGACATGCTCTACAACCATCTATATCCAACTCCATCTCAAAGACAGCCTTTTCCCCTCTCTCTCTCCTTTTAAATTCTTACTTCTAATATAAAGTGACTGTTCAGTGGTTAGTCATCCTTGGTCATTTTGAGACCAAATCTTGGCAACAGACTGTTTAATAAACAGTTTTTCTTGTTTTTTTCTTACAAGAAAATCACATTTTTTAATTAGATCTTTTCTTTCCCAGACTTACTTGCAATACTCTTCCAAAAAGAGATTGTGCACAGCACAGAAGCTCAGGAGAGCAACTAAGACAATGAATTCTTGCCTCCTCCACATCTGCTATGTACAAAATGAAATTTGAACTCGCAACTTCCTCGAGTTGTTTATAAAAACAAATCTCATAGGCTTCCTAATATGGAGACTTTCCATTTTCTAAGCAGCTTCCAGAAGGAGTTACTAGAATTATAGGTCAAGAAGTGCAGATTAGGAAACGTGGGGATTTCTACAGCCTCTCCAGTACCATACTCAGCATCCTAAAATAATTTCTCACCTGTTCTCGGAGCGCAGATTTTGTAGTGTCAAGTTTCTGCTCTAATGACAGTACTTGCTTTTCATACTTCTGCTTTAGTGCTGAAACAATGGTCTCATGTTGTTCTCTGGCTCGCTGAAGGGCATCTGATCGCTGAAGTTCTAACAGCTGCTTTTGCATGCTCTCCATGGCCACCTCTGCCACCTTGGATTGCTTCAACATCTGTAGGAACAGTATTAGAGTAGCTCCCAGTTACACATGTTTTACTTTTGCTCCAATATTCTGTATGTCAGATCAGGTTTCTCATGCAAGAGTTGCGAAAAGTCCTCAGATAATGCCTGGGGTTTAATACTAAACCCCACATTACTAAAACTACTTTTGGCAATGGATCCTATTAATTCATTACATACTCGGCTTCTGAAACAGTCATGAGCAGCGTTCCAAGAGACCAGCACTTGTGTTTAATGCAAATGCACCACATATACAACTGTAAAGGTCTTCCACAATAAACAGTCTGAAAATATTTATAGTACCTGCTCCTCATTGGCAGTAAGAGTCTGGATTTGAGTTTCAAGGGCCTTGATTTGACCTTCAAGATGCACTTCCCGTTCTTTTCCATTCTGATAGAGTTTCTGAGATTCACGAAGACTGAGAGCCAAACCATCCTTTTCATCTAAAGAGACATAACAATTGTGTAAGAAACAAGGCCAGCCACCCAACCCATGGAACACAACAGCTCAGTATCTGCTCTACACTGTCTCAAACTGTGGGCAACAACAGAAGACAGAACAAAAACAGTCAGTCTCCATCCAGCAACCCCTTTCTCCTCCTGGTAGCAGGAAGCACTCCAGTGTACTGTTTCCACAAGAGTTCTGAAGATACAAGCCCCATCCTGTCAGCAATAGGACCTGGCATCTTCCCTGTCACCACTTAAAAGAAGAAACAAGTCCTCTGGAGGAACAGCCAAGACACAGCAAAATGGTTGGCAGTTGACATTTTCCCTCTCCTTTGCTCCTTCTGCATTCTAAAAAACTCAATTCTTTAAGTTCATGACTTTTTTTTGTCTGTTCCTATAAGAAATGGGAGACTACACAGAGCTTCTCTCTATGTACAGTCTGTGAAGTGGCTTGTTAAACCAGACACCACAAACAAATCTATTTTTTCATGTATGTGCACTTCTCCTATTAGAGTTTGGGTGTTCCGGTGTTGGTTTTGGGGATCTTTTTTTTTAATTTTCTGTTTTTTTAACAGACTACTCGGGCAAACTTCTCTTTTCTGTACATTTGTGATGCCTCAGACACAGGGACTCTGGAAAACAACAGCGGTTCTGAAAATGCAGTAAAAGTTAAGACAGTTACACAGTCAGACACCAACCCAAAGAATTTTCTTTAGAGCAATGTCTGGGGGAAGAGGGTTAGGTGCATATAATCCCAATGCAAGTTTATAAATATGATAACTACCTACAGAGACACTTTCTAAATCAAAGTTTCAGAATTATAAAGTTGCTAGGTATGAATAAAATATAAGAATTAGCACAAAACATTTTACCTTTGACCATCGAAAGCTGATGATTTAAATACCTAATCTGCTGTGCACTCTTCTCTAGCTTTTCATTAAGCTCTTCCAGTTGTCTTTCTCTTGCTTTATTTAGAACTTGAAGTTGAAGAATCTGCATATTTTCTGAAGAATCTGCCAAATTTCAAATAGCATGCAAACAACTCAGCACAGAGATCAAGCAAATCATCATCATCATCATTCCTGCTCCAAGACACTTTTTTATAGTGCTAAATTCATTGCTAGGCCACAAAATTGCATCATTTTTTTTAACCCACATTTGATTCGCATCACCCCAATTGCTCTGGCAGCAATGGCTGAAGAACAGTAGGAAACAGCAACACAATGCAAACCTGACAGCAAGCCCAGATAAAGGCTTATGTGCTGTGAATTGTCTTGTGGCCACTACAAGATGTTTAACAAATGTTCTGCCATTTGAAGTGTACCTGACAGAAAAGCCCGATGTGGCATCACGGAAAATATGCTCCCTAAGGAATAGTAAGTCACTATTTTCCAATATTATGAAAAGAGACAAAGTGCCAGCAAGACTTGACACCAAGCCATCAGAAATAATTTCTTTCAGTCTCACCAGTCAAAAACACATTTTTAAGAGCCTGAAATGCAAATACCTTGAAACACAAATATACCCTGAAAATCAAAAACCCTGATCAAAACCACCCAATTTCTAAATATAAAAGATCGTATACATTGACATACTTTTAGTTATCTCCTTATTTAAAAAAATACTGAAATCAACGTGTTTTTTACTGCTGATTTCCAGTGGACTTTTCACACAAGTTTATTTCAAGTCTAAGTAGCAAACACTTACTTTCATCATTGGCCAAGAATTCACGTTGCAAATCTTCAAACACTTCATTTCTTCTCTTTCCTTCTTGGACTACTGGAACATTCTGATGAATGCCATTTTGGTATGGTTTGTAAGTCACTTTGTAAGACTCTGGTGATTGGCCACTGACAACATCAGATGCAACAAACTGCTGTTGTGACAATATCCAGATAAGAGGAAATAAGTTAAAACCACAACTGTAGAGTTGCTCAAGGAAAATATTTTTCATTTTACAGGTTGACATCAAGAGTTCTAGTAGTTCTTCATTTTCAGGCTCCAATCCAGCACACCATTTAAACATGATAGAATCTTTCATGAAAGCTTCCACTAAAGTCGTAAAGTCTTAACTTCAATAAAGTAAGCATGTCAATGAATCACTTTCATTCTACCTCATGGAATTCTACCAGGCAACGGAGGCAACAAGAGAAAAAAATCATAACATGAACATATGAAAATCCAATTATTTAATGTTTCATTGTTTAAAACAGGCTACAAAAGCCTCTCACCAGTACTTAAACTGATAGTAAGAGACTGAAAGCATTAAAAATATTAATACCAATAAAGATCTGTGAAAACTTTCTGAGAGACAGAAAAACGTGTCAGCTTCTGACGTACCTTAAGATGTTCCTTTGGAGCATCTGGAAAATTTATTATTTTATTTTGCTGATTGTTAAACTCTGGTTTATGACCACTTGTATATGGCCTGAAGTTTTCAGGAAGATGATACACATTGTTCTGTTGATAACAACTTGGAGAGTTAAACCCATCTCTACCAAGATACACATCATCAGAATCCTCTTGACCATTCTGGCCACAGTAATCTTCTTTAACATCATATAAATGTTTCTTCTCTTCATCATTTTGCTGGTCACACAAGAATTGTTCAGGGTACATATTTTGTCCTTGTTCATAGCCCTACAGATGGGTAAGAAGTTTAAAATTGCTCTCTCAAAACTCAGATTTCCCCCCACCCTCCTTTTTCTGAGGTTACCAGCCCTCAAGTTAGAAACACTTCAGCTGAATAGCAGAATGTGAAAAGTATTTCTCTAATGAATTTAAACAATATTTAGCATGTTTTTAGGAACAAGCAGTTCATACTAATTACATCACTGCTTCTGCAAGCTTACATTTTGAGGATCACCTATCAATGGATGATCGTTCCACCCCCTGTCGTGCTTCCCAGGCTCGTGTGACCTAGAGAAACACAAGCAAGTCACTCATAACTTCAAGAAAAAAAACAAACCAAACCATCTCTTCTTAAACTAAGTGACATCTAGTTTACTGCAAACTGCACTACAGCTCCCCTTTTACTTGGCTTGCTTTTACACACCTCATCAACTGAGGTGTTGCTCTGTTCTCAAAACCACAACATAAATAATCAAAACATGGTGCCAAATGCCTTACTGCTGCTCAGTCTCCTGAATGCTGCAGTCTGAATAGCTGGAGAGCTGGTCTCCACTGTCCTCCAGCATATCATGGGGAAGGTCTGTCAACAGTTGTTGCAACTGAAACAGAACAAAGAACATTCGTTATATGCTTTTCAGAAGAATGCATACAAGGTCAGTCCAAAGAGAGAGGCCAAACAGGCCACTTGCACAAAATCCTGGTGTTCTTCTCCAAGGAAGAGTCTGTCCCAGGACAGACTACTTGCGCAGAAAAGTCTGCAAAAAATCATGCCAAGTATTCTCCTCTCCAAACCCCAGGCAAGAGAGGTACTGGAGACTCAAAACATGCTTTTTCTGCAGAATCTGGATGGAAATCCAGATAAGAAATTGCCCGTCATTTACTAGGTACAGGAGGTCATCACTGCAACAATTTAGTGGTCCTCTCATGTGTTCAGGTGAAGTCACCAAGAAACTGGACATGAACAAAGAAAATTACCACCAACTCTAATTCAGAAAATACAGTTGTGCCACAAAAAAAAAAAAAAAAAAGAAGAAAAAAAGGGGGAAAAAAAGAAAAAGAATCAAACCCCACAACCAAAACACACCTGAACTTATTTGTTGTAAGGACTCCCACATAGAATGTACCTCTTACAGTTTTCAGAGAGGCTTTGATATCCACACACTGGATTTCTTGTAGATCTCAGCTATGCACTCTCTTTTTCTTATTAGGTACCTCGAGAGCTACACAATATATTCAGAGCTTTACATGCAGTCTCTGAACCTTAACCCTGTTTTTCTCTGAACTCACAAAGCATGTGTTAATTTGAGCAGAAACATCATCTGCCTCATGATACATGCCTTGTTAGGTTTTCTTTGTTAAAACAAACAAGAAACCAGAAAACAAAAACTAGCATCTACAAAAAATTTATCTTTAAGGGACCGTGTTTTCTCAGATGCTCTTCTAGATGCTCTCTGAGACCAAAGGATAGGTCAGAAGGGTAACTTCTTAAAATGTCTACAGAACAATGTATCACCAAAAGTTTTTTCCTAGAAATGCAATAGCGGCATGAAGGAGTTTCCCTGTCATGAGGGTATTCCCTAGATTTACTGTATCTCAGCTCCAGGAAGCAGGCAAGTGAATATCATTCACTGAAGATCCTTTTTCCTTTGCCCCACCTGGAAACAAAGACATCCTTGAGCACCAGAGGTTTTGCTGGTCTTGTATTGCTTTAGAAACTTGAAAGCCAAGAGAAAGCAGTGTATACATAGTTCACAACATCATCAGGAGAGTTCACACTCAAACCGAGCTCAGCCTCCCAGGTGAGCTAGCTTTGTTTGTGCCCATTGCCTCTTGTCCACTAAAAAGAGCCTGGTTCCATTGTCTCCCTTCAAGTGCTGATACACATTGATGAGATTGTCCCTGAACCTTCCCTTCTCCAGGCTGAACAGTCTCAGGTCTCCCAGCCTCTCCATATAGCAAAGATGTTCCTCTCAACACTCTGAACTTATAACATTTATGCACTGTCTCACTGACCCCCTGTCATAACCCCACAGTTATTTCACTATTCATTCTCCTGCACAAGCACAACGTTCCTTATGGAGTAGAAAGCTTTGGAACAGACACCAGATTCCCTATGGTGCTCTCAAGAGCATCTCTGCAGTTTGTACAGCTCTCGTTCTACAACACATTTTTGTGAGCACTTGCCGCAACATTTCCCACACCCCAGACAGGGGACATGACTGATTTACCACCCTCTAGAAAACCATTATGCACACCCATGTTAAACACGTTTTACCAACTACCTTTATGAAACAAATAAAAACAGAAACATGTTTCAACTCCAAAGAAATCTCAAAATTTTGAATGTATTTTTCCAGATACTTAAATATGTGATTTATAATCAGAATTTGAGAAATGGCTCCTCATTCTTTTCTAAGCTAAGCAAATTTTCAAGTGAAGGAATTGTTGCTTTGTAAGAATTTGCAATAAGTGAAAAAGCTGCCAAGAAATAAGAAATGTAAGTGATACCAGCCTTTTTCATTTGGTCTACTGCACAGGCAAGGCACAGGCAAGTCTTCCAGCCACTACATATGACATAACAAGGCTCTTAAAATGCAGCATCTTATTTTCTTTAATTTTTATGCTTTGCAAGAGTGGCACAATCTGCCCTCTCTTTTGCTCTTACCAAAGGCAACACAAAACATTTTCCTTTCTCTTTAAGCACTTAAAAGAGAGAAACAGGAAGAAGCTAAATACACAAGCCTTCAGATTTCGTTATTTATTCCTTTTTCACCTCTTGTTCTCTTGCATAATCTTCTTGGTCATAGTCTTCATCTTCATGTTGTGTTTGTAGAGCTCCACTATCAAAGTCAAGGGACATTGTTTTCCAGCGACGTTTCTGTGTATCCAGCAAAACCTATCACAGGACAGGCAAAGAGCACCTGAGTGAAACAGGAGAGGAACCAAAAAGCACCACCCTCACTTCCTGAATTATGTAGCCAAGCAAACACACACAAAAACATCCTTTTTGAAAGAGACATTGCACATTATCAGTATCATTCACTTTAATGTCTGTTTCTCAGTATATCCAAGCCTACTGAATTTCTAATTTAGCACTTAAACCAATTATTTGGGCTTTTCAGATGCTAAAATTATTAAACTATTGAAGTTCTCTTACAACCAGACATTATTTTTTTCAAGTTCTAATACTGTACTATATATATAGCGTGATACATATCGATAGTTATGTCCACTTGTACAGCTTGCTTCATCTTCTTCTAGAGAACAACTCTATTTTGTATTAAATGCAGGAAACATGCTGTTTCTTGTACATTTGGTAATAGCTCCGAGAGCAAAAAATGGAAAAGTACCATGAAAAATCGAAAAGTATGGTGTCAGTTCCAGATTTCATTGCTTAATGAAGAGACCCCCGAGGGCTCCTCTGTGCTGAGCAGGGAGTTCACGCTCAGCTACAGCGTCTCAGTGCTGGCCCACAGTGGGTTGCAGGGTTAAGTTACTCCCTGATGAAGGTCCTTTGAGAACACAGGTGTAGCACCTGCTGAAATCGCCACCTGGTGTAAAGTGAGCGTTTTACTGGAGCATTATCTGCGAGTTAAAAGACCTGAGTGTTTCTCGTCACCACCTTTGAAGGCCCTGCTTGCCCACCGGTGCTCAAGGAAGCTCTGCAGTACAGAGGAGCCCTCCCAGCGCCGGTACCTTTCTGTGCACCCCCTCAACACCCGAGACCCCTCACAGGGGGCTCTGAGGCACCACCCGCCCTCTCCCCTTTCCTTGGAGCCCTTCCCAGCCCGGGAGCGGAGGCAGCCAGGACGAGAGAGCCGCGATCAGCTCTGGAGAGCCGGGCCGGGTCGGGGCAGCCCCGGGGGCGCGGGACGAGCTCGGCCGCCGCCACCTCAAGGCGCTCAGGGCGGCGGCGCGGGGCCATCGCCGCCGTTACTCGCTGCGGCTCCCGCGGGGCCGGCGGAGCGCGGCCCGAGCCCCAGACCCACCTGTGCCGCCGGGACCGCCGCAGCCACGGCCGCGCTTCCGCATCACGCCCGGCCCTCGCCCGCCGCGATGATTGACAGCCGCGGGCGCCAACCGGCGGCCACAGCCGCGCCTGGCCGCGCTGACTGACAGCCGCGAGCGCCAACCGCGTGGGAGGGCGGGAGAGTGGGGGGCGGGACGCGCCTCGGGCCCGCCCCCGCCGATTGTTCGAAAGCAGGCGCGCACGGCCGCGGGAAAGAGCTGGGCAAGCTCATTGGCCGAGCAAGCGACCAATGGCAGCGGTCGTGTCGTGGAGGGGCGGGGTCTCTCCTCGGCGCCATCTTGCGGCGGGACGGGGCGGTTGCCTGGCAACGCGCGGCCACCGGGTGACGTCATGCGGCCGCGAGCTCGCCCTCACGACAGTGTCACGATAGGGCTGAGGGAGCACGGGCACCTCCCCCGGCCCGGCACCTTCCCCAGGCAGCCGTCACAGCGTGCTCGGGCAACCCGCTCTGCCTCAAGAGCTCGATCTCCCTAAAAAATTAAAAGCTTCTCGGAACGGATTTCTGCTGCAGAATTGCCTGTAGGAAGCGTTCAAAAAAAAAAAAAAAAAAGAAAAAAAAGAATAAACCCCAAATCCGAAAGGTTTTGTGGACGGTGTTTGTTGCTGTTGACTCGCCCCCAGCCCTGACAGGGAAGGGGAGCGGAGGCGCTCGGGGCGCTTGTCACATTTTTGCTGATGGAAGCGAGCACTTAATGCCTTTCAGTGAAATTTATAGGAGCTTTGAAAAAAAACGGACATGCCGTACCTTAGAAATGTGGCATTATAGGCAAAATTAGCTGTTTTTCCCAGGGGGATTCTAGTAACCATCAGAACAGATTAACCAATTCTCAGCATTGTCACAGGCATTAAATGAATCAGAAAACAGCAACAAATAAAAGAGTCAGTCTAAATGTGTCTGACAATTCATATTCAGTTTCTCAAGAACAGTATTTTGGAAAACTTTCAGGCTTTTTTTTCTTTTTAGCCTAATTATTTCTACGACCTTCACACAGGAGCTGCCACTGTACTTTACATGATACGGCTGGTCCACAGAGCAGCATTAATTAAAAAAAAACAGCATTAATGACTAAGTCAAAGCATATAAATGTTAAAAACAAAAAACTGAGAATGGATGTAGTTTATTCTAGGAAACAATTGTCTATAATGCATGGATGTGTTGTGTTTGATTTGTGTCTGTAATTAGTTGGAATCTTTGCTTTCTGTCACATCAAGATGTTTTGAGATACTTGTTTATTGCAGTGGCACCCAATTACCTCCCTTTCCTTTCTTTTCCTTCAAAGTTCTGCTTCAGACACTTAAAAAAGATTCAGAAGCATAAAAACAGAGATTTGGGTCATTTCAACTTTCAACTTTTTAAGCTAGTGATATTCAAAAAGGGAGACACAGACTGCACCATCCTGTGATCCAAACATCACACACTGGCTGTGGATGTTCTCACGCATTGATGAAGTGAAAAAAGTCCCTGAGTCAGCATCTTGACTGGCATAGGCAAACAACTTTGATCTCATACTAGCATAACTCCAAATGTTCTTACTCTGGTCCTGGGTAACTTGGATTTGTACTAAAAATAGAGACAAAGTTCTGCACATCTTCCTTCTATGACCTGTCATAAAACTCAGCTTTGATGCAAATAGCAAACCCAGCCCCATGCAGGTCTTTCTCTCTCCTTGACATGCCAGAGAAGTAGCTGGTTGGCTTCACTGTTTGCTCAATAAAGGCATGCCAAGCACACTATGAAGTTTGGTAAGACGTGAGAACAGAAAGGCTGTTACTCAGGGGTTTAATATTCTAGTCCCAGTTTCTTGCCAGCCGTCCTTGCCAGGGCACAAAGCTCCAGCATGAACTCCTGCTGCAGGTCTTCACCTGTGAACACCTTGCATAGGATACAACAGGCATAAGCTTGAGCTTCCTGTCTGAAGGCACAAAAAATTCCAGACTAGTAGCAGGGAAGTGAACTGCTAATGTTTTAAAACCTCTCATTGCCTCAGTATATGTAATTGAGTATTCTAATCATGTTGTTATCAAGGAATGAAATGCATTTTATGGCTATTAGCTGAGGATAAGAATAAAGATGCTTTTTGAGTCAGCTCTAAGTGTGGCTATTTACATTATACTTTCCCTTCCAAGGAAGCTTAGCTTCAGTAATTGTATCTATATATGACCTCTCCTCCTGTTTTCCAGAGGGAAGAGTTCATACTACAGTGTCCCACTTAACATGAGCACAGGCAAAAGAACAGAATGTATTTTGTGTAGTCAAATCTTCCAGCAATTGCTGAACTCCACAACAATTGTCTGCCTTAGGAGCTGAGCCGGTGGGTTGGGAGACAGAGAGAATTATCTCTGCTCATGCCAGAGGACATTATTTATCTGAAAGGCACAACTTTCTCAGGCCATCACCTGGGCTACCAGTTCATTCCCCAAATCTCCCCTGCCTTTCTTCAGTTACTTATTAAATCACTGTTTCTTCAACAGGAAGCCAAATAAATCACTGCTCACTCTGAATATAAGATTGTTCATATTTAGAGTATTTATTGTGGCAAAACAATTAATAGATTTCCTTTAAAAGAACTTTTCCATGTTTAGGAACAAATGGACTCTACGTGAAGAGAGGGGAAAACTGTATCTTGTTTTGGAAAGAACACTGAATAAGAACACATGCAAAGTTCAAACATCTTTCAAATAGTTTTCTCTCAAAATGTATTAGTTTTGTTCAGCTTTTCTAGTTTGTAAACAACTACGTAATCAATGAAAATATATTTAGTCTACCTTTAAAAAGATGTCTCCAGTATTAATTGATAATAATAGTAAAATCATATGCAAGACAAAAATATTAGGATCTAGCATGCTTGTCCTTTAACAAGTTCTATTCCAAAATTATGTTACATATATTAATTTCAACTTTGTAAGTGTTCATAATCTCAAATCTTTGAGTATTCAGTGACAAAAAATGATTAAGAAACTGGACAACCTTTCTGCATTGTGAACACTATTCATTTCAAACATTACTTGCTAGTAAAGTGCTGTTACAAGCAAAATGAAGTTGTTAGTGTCTATTGAAAGAAGATGACATTTTAGTAATATTCAAATTGTACTTGTTTTTGGCAAATAGTCAAAAGCTTAGACATGTTGTTTAACCACCCAAAACTAATTCAGTATAAATAACATTGGTTTCCAATAGTTCTATGCTAAAAGGCACGTACTAATGTTCCAGCAGTCCATTCAAGTGAGCTTTTGTATGTAGAGTTTTAATTGTGCTTTTAAATAGTTACTGATTCAGTATGACCTTGAAAGTGACATGTGTGCATGTCTAAAATACCTTCTCACAAATGAATCTCGCACTCGGAAGGTGTAATTTCGTTAAGATTAGGATTATATGTATCTATATAACTATGCTTGTTGATCTCTATAGATCTACATAGATATACACATATACATATATTCATACATACACACACAAAAGGGTTTCTTCTGGAACAGCAGCAGAAAGTGAAGTCTATATTTTTTTTAATTGTCTTCATAATAGAAAGTTCTCAGTACAGTTTTCAGATATGAATTGTTTTGGGATTTGTGAGATCCAAGGGATTATTTGTGATATTGCATGTGTCCCATATTACTCTCTTTCCTTACAGGCTGCTTCAAGCTCACTTCACTTCCAGAGGAGATGATTGGCAAATTATTTTCCATGTGATACTGAATGAGATGACCCACACTATCAAATATATGGTCTTTGGTTCTCACCTAATGAAAGAAGCAAAGGAATAAATTTATGGTTAGACTGTGTTTGTAACTGGTTGGACATGATTCTAACACATTAAAGTCAAAAGGCATTTAAGCCACTGAACGAGCAGGACCATTTGGCTGCACAGAGCAATTCAGAGCTGTCCTTCGACCCACCATTAGCTGATGTGAAAAGCAGAGGGCCAAGTTAAAGAGACTGTACATAGAACTGGGCCGATGCTGCAAAGGGGAATTAAATAACTTTTTCTCCACAAAAAAGTGATTTTTTTTCCTAAATGCCATTGAGGATTACTTTTCTGATTTACTCCCTCCTCAGAGATGTCACTCAAGAGTGCTCCTCCAGCCCTGAGCAGAAGGAAGTAGAACTGAAGTGACAACAAACCAGTTCTACCTTTTCTGTATCCAGAAATTCATTATTTAAAGTTAGGGTTATTTTTCTAGCAATATAATATCAACTCAAAATTTGTGTTAAGGGTATACACTAATTATCAGCATCTGGACGAACAACATCTGGACTGTTTAAGTACCTCACTTCTATTTCCATGGTACTTCAGTGCTTATAAGTTCTTGAATTGAACTCTCAAACCTACTGAAGCCACTGGCTACATTTAAATTAACCTGGATGGAATCAAATCCGTTCCACTTCCTGGAATGCACCCGTGCATTTTGATTGAAATACCTGAGCAGCACTGAAATTTCAGTGTATGAAATATTCATACCTTGCCTTCAGGATCCACCAAGAGCAGATGCTTTGCTTGCCCTCCCTGAAGTCCACTGAGGACAAACTGCCCAGGTGACGTCGTGCTCTCTCGCACCAGAAAATCCCCATCGTTGACTAAGAGGCTCTCTGCTGCTTTCCTGTTTAATTTGCCATGGTAACAATCTTCATTCTTTAGCTGTTGCTTTATTTGTGGCAGAACACAGAGACCAGCTGTGTTGCTCGTGGCACTCTGCTGAACAGCTTCCGGTAACTCTGAAATGAATCGAAGGGGAATGCATTGGACACCTCACCTAGAACTTCATCCTAAAAGGATGCAAGACAGTATTTTTATAGCTTTTTAAAAATTCTAACGATTCAGTCTTGAAGCTGTGGTCAAACCAGCCTTACAGACTGTAAGAATATGCACACATGAATGCTCACAGCCCTGCAGTGCATTAGGTAGAATTATCATACCATCTCCCCCCCACCTTAGATGGCAGAACCTTGGGTCGCTAGGCAACAGGGAATAAAACCAGGAATTTTTCTGATGCTGTACTGCTTTGGGTTTATATTTCTTTGAGTGTATTAAAAAGTCAAACCTTTCCTGTAAAAACAAGATTTTTGTTGGCTTTTTAGCGCCTTCTTTTTTTTTTTTTTTTAAAAATCTTGTTTTCCTTCTTCCTTAATGAGCTCTGGAGAGATTGCCACAGATCACTGGGAGAGTCATGTTGAGTGGCTCCAGCTCTGTGCAGGAATGTAAGACAACATAGCCAACATAGCCAGAAGGGAGGAATTACAGCATGATGCATTTGCTGTGAAAAAACGAACAATTACTGAATGTACTAAAAAAACTGGGTGGTTTGGGATATAGCCAGTCAGACTGCAAATGATTCACAGGCAGGATTCTTCCAAGGAAAATAAGAGGATACCACTTCTTCAATGGAATTGTGCAACCTAAGGCTCCTCAGGATATAGGCAGTTCCTTTTAGAGCATGATACAGCCTCGGGTTGGAAATGTCTCAATGGTCACAGATTTCCTTTACTGTAGTTCTGTCCAGTCCTTTGTCCACTTTCTCGTGTGGAGCCAACTCTGACAGAGAAAACACTCAGTGGGAAACCATAAAAGGCAAAGCTAATAAAGTCTTTTCAGTTATGAGGACAATCAGTAGCAACTATATAGTTATTTAATGGATATCCACCACTATGAGTCCATAAATCAAATTTTAATTTGACACGCATTTAATAGATACTACTGATCAAACAGTTTGATTTAGCAATTACTGGATGAGATTCAATGGTCACTTATGGAAGAACTGAGAAAAGACAGTCACAATGATCCCACTTTGACCTTGCATGCTACTGCCTGTGAAGCAAAGGCATCTGAGGTCACTTCCACCTGAGAGTGGTTATTGCCTTGAGCATAAAGGAGAACCCTCTTCCTTGAGGCATGACACTGTCCCAAGGTTTTGTTTCATCTTAAAGATTTGCTTATCATTACCTGTGGAACTCTGTATATTCTCATCAGTCAACTACAGAAGATGAAAGGTTACTCTGCTTGTTTACCGTCTCTACTTTTACTCTTTAACCCCCCTTCCCTCGAATTTAACAAGCAAAAAGAACAGGAGAGATTTCTTCCCCCCCGCCTTTTCCGTATTTCTTATGGAAAATCCCAGCCTTCCTCCCCGCACACAGACGACAAGGCCCCTTATTTTCAGGGCTCAGACAGACGTGGTGTTGCAGTGGGACCTACTGGGCTGGCGCAGAGGGCTGCCCTGGCTCTGTGCTGCTGCTGCACCACGGGCTGCGCAGGCTGCAGGCTGCAGGGACTGCGTGTTGATGTAACAAGGGTCATCAAAGAGGTCTGTTTTGTAGGCAGCTTTCAATACTGTTGCCTCTTTTTTTGTCTTCTGTGATCTTTCATCACAATTACCTGCAATTAGTATAAAGTATGCACAGATTACCTTGGGTTTTTTTCTTTTTTTTTTTTAATCTCAAGTTTAAGTAACTGTAAAAGCTGAAATAGGTATTATGTACTTCTTTATATCCCACTAAAGTAATTCAGAAGGAAAAGAAAAATGGGCAAATGAACTTGTTTTTCCTTATGGCTAGAAGGCACAAGTTACACTGTCTAAAATTAATTAGAATGAAGTTTTCAAAAATGTTCTCCAGTGGTTCAGTTCTGCTTCAATCGATGTCAGCAGTGAACCCCCCACTGATTGGAAAGAAATTAATACATATGACTCTACAGAGACACAAACCATATATATTGTTTGTTGCAAAACCCTTTCCTTCCCTTCTGCACCACAAAAAGAGCTTGTGGGAAACTGAAAAATTCTCTCTCTTGCTAATCTGGTGGACCAGGAAAGATGGAGGAGTCTGGTGCTTTGCGGCTCTGCCTGGAGAGCCAAAGCCACATCTGTCAGGTCAGGATTCAAGCCTAGGAACAGGCTCACAGAATATCCCCTGCAGGGTATGAAAATAATAGCGCTCCAGCTCGCCAAATAGCAGGCATATTTTTGCTCTTCAGCAAACGTTTTATTCATAGATCTATTCATTCATTCTTTTATTTGTTCACCCTCTCTTTGTAGAAACCATTTGATTCTTCCTCCCTTGAATTGGAAATAACACAAGAAAGTGAAGTATCCCCTGCAGACAGAGTAATGGATCACTTCAGAGCAGTGCAGGTGGGAATTCAAAAAGGACCTCATTGTGCAGGGAAAGAGATGAGCTGAGGAAATGTGCTCAGGGCATCAGCTGTGGCCAGGGAAGACCAGAAAGAGATGGAGGCTGATGATCTCCCGGGGCCCCTGAGAGCAGGTTTTGCTAAAGGCAAATTGATCCTGGGCACAAAGCTGCCTAAGGCAGGGGAAGGGCACAGTCACACTGAGAAGTCAGTGATGCTGAAGCCAAGGGACCAGGCTCTGTTGGAACGACAATCTGATACTGATAATTTGGGTTTCACTGAGCATTTGTAGGGGGAAGGGGCATATTCAGAGACTGAAATGTAATGAAGTATCTTCTTCTTTCAAAGGGTATGAAAAAAGGGAATAAAACAACAAAGAGTATGAAAGAGAATTAAAAAAACAAAGAGCTACTGTACAGTATCATGAGAAGTAAAATAAGACTGCCAGCAGACATGAAGATAGATTAGTGGCCTTTAGAAAAGCTGTAAGGCTTTTTTGTCTGCCCTTCATCTAGAGAACTAGAAATGACCCACTAAACAGAACACTTTTCACCATTGTATCGAAAGCCAAGGGGCAGCTCTTTCAGGCAGCCTGCCTTGGTTCATTCTGCTTATGCATGAGAAGGAAGAGAGAGTACATACCCACAGCTTTGTTTTCTTCTGGACAATTTTCATATATGTTGATGAATGTTGGGCTGCCTGTCTGTAGAAAAATTGTAAAAACAGTCACATAATGCAGTCCCTTAGAAAACTCAGGCAACTTTAAAACATTCAAGCACCAGTTAATTAACATAGTGATAACTAAATGTATCTTCAAAAAATTCCCATCTACTCGAATAATATTTCATGCTGATACTTTTCTTCCTGCAGGGTGTTATGTCTGGACTCCAGCCTCACAGAGACCATTAACTGCCCAGTTATGTATCCAAGGTTTAGTATATACAGTGTAAGTCCTAGGTAAGAAAGTTCATATTTCCTTATAAATGCCCCTTAGGAAAAAAACAAGGAGACATAACTATGGGTATCACGGTTTGAAAGTGAAATGGTCACTAAGTTGTCTGAGCAGCACTGGAACTGAAGGGAAAAACACAAGGTAACACCCCATGGTAAAAAGGCATTTACATGCTGCAGGGTAACTCCTTGGAACAACTCTGGCAAGCTTCAGGTGCAAACTCAGAATACAGTAAAACATTTTTAGAATTAGAGAACTGGGGAGGTGGAGACCACCAGGCCCACAGGCCAGATGCAGAGTATGGTTGATGTTAACAAAGCAAAAAATGGAGGGAGCAGTAGCAACACAGAGCAGCCTGGGAGCAGGGGCTACCAGACACAAGTAACACTCGGGAGCAGCAACTTTTTAGACAGAGCCAACTAGATTCCAGCAGGCAAATGAGTGTGCTCCCTCTGAACAAAGCAGTGGTGCCTGCTTTCCTGAGTGGGGAAGGGATGGTGTTCCCAAGGACTCGACCAGCAGGCTTTAAAGTCTGTGCAGCCAGTCTGAACTTGGCTCTTTTTACTCCCTGATTGGTTTTAATTCCCCGTCATTCCAGACAAGAGCCACAGATATCTGCATCTTTAGTGGCTGGTTTAACAGAGCCTCCTGAAACACTCCAAAAGTAATGAATGTTGTGTATGTATTGCAATAAGTCGATGTTGTATGTATAAGTTGTAGAGCACAATGGACAGGATGAAATATTTATCAGATCACAGAATCAGGAGCCAGGAGGTCCCAGATTTTGCAGATGTTCTCTCAGACAAGCCATTTAAATTGGTATCTATTTTCTTCTCAGAGCTAACGAGTGAACAAGGGAATATTACTTGGTCTCCTAAAAGTACTCTAAGGACAAACCAGTTAATATTCAGAAAGTGCTTTGGGATTCAATTATGTACTAAGCATCATTAAATCTAGCCTAAAAAACCTTTTCCCAGGATAATCAGGACCTGGTTCTGATGTTAATGCCATGCTTTAACACCACAGTAACATTTTATTATTCATCCCCATAATAGGCAGAGGGTATTTATCCCAGAAGATGATGTACTTACTGAGCAATAGTGCTTTTTGTACTGGATAGGGCACTTAGCCCTTTGGTCTGTTTGCATTTTCGTTCTCATGTCTAACACTCCACCGGTGGGAGGTTCCTTCCCTGGAATTTCATTGTAATATTCATGATCCTCCCTCTCCTGTGAATTCCCAGCTGATCCATTAGTATTTGCTGCCTCACTGAAAAAAAATATGGGGGAAAAAAAAAAGGTACTGATGTAATCAATTGCTTTCTAGTGTAGGCAAATGTCCCCAGTGTCTGCACATTGCACAATACACAGATCAGCCATATGGAGGCTGTAAAGGGCTTTGGGCCTGAACTTTCAGAGCTGTTTATTTTTCCAGTTACTTCTTCCTGAATTAAAAATTGAGTCATCTCAGTTTGGGGTAAAGGGAGGTACAGTTATTTCTTTAGCACTAGGCAGCCCACATACCTTTTCTTTGACTTGAAAAGATAAGAGGTACCTACTGAAACTTTTAGAGAAGAGTGCCAATGCGTTGCTCATTAAGGTATTCAGAATGTTGACCATTAAACTAATTCCTCTGGCTTACAGGCTGAACTGTATAAAGCTAAGAGATTGCTGGGGGGGGCAGGCAGACTTACAAGAGGAAATTAAAACCTCGTGGCATTTAATCAGCCAAGCCTACAAATGGTTTCGAAAATCAAGTACTGCTACAAAGAAAAAAAAAATTGTTTTTCCGAGTGGAATGTACTCTGAATTTAACAACCATAATCAATATAAGTGTTCTGTCTCAGCTTGAAGAAAACACTGAATGACATGAAGGAGAGTGCCCAATGTTTTTCCTGAGCTAAACCAGAATGATGACAGTTTAAATGTACAGCTGATACACTGCAAAGCAACTAGGTGCTTCCTGTACTGTCTCCGGTCCCAAAATAAAAAAACTCATCTCAAATCTTACTTCTCTGATTAACAAGAGTATAATTGGATAAAAGGCCTTGAGCAGGAAAGAGATAAAGTTCAAGTAGTTGATTATGTGATATGCAGTGCAAGTATTTGATTATGTGATTCATAGTAGTTTGGAAGGGAGTGACTCATTCACACAGCAATATCCGACTTCTCTGCCCGAGGGCTGTTCTCCGGGCCTGGCTGTGGGTTATGCTCCAGAAGGAAATCTAATTAGCCTCTGCCATTTCTCGTTGCTCCTATGATACTTGTGGCATAACGTAGCAGAGTTCCATAGGAAAGGCTTTTCCTCTGGTTATTGTCCCCAGGGAAAACAGACCAGTATTAGCGGAATGGCAAGAACCACTCTATACACTGAAATAAATATAGGCTGGAGTTGCTCTTATGTAATAAAACCAGCTCTGCCATGTTGCATGAGGCACTGTACCAGGGACACTGCCTGCACAGGGCTCCAGTGCTCGGGATGCAGTTAAATGGTGCTACAGCTTTGCCTGCTCATGGGAGGTAGCAGACAATCAAATTTGGTGTTACAGTAAAAAGAAGCCTGAGAAAAATAGGCATGGCTAACCTGTGAGGAGAGCCATAAATTAGAGCAAGAACTGTGTCCCCAGTGCAATGGAAAAAGGGTAATTGAAATGGGGAACTGTGGTCCAGAAATTAATCTAGGCCCTGTATGTTGGGCAATGTGCAGAGGACAGGGCTCCACACTCAAATGCCAAATGGCTGTGTTTATTTCAGTACACGAGGCTGAGGTAAGTCACACCAGGTGAAACCCAAGGCCGCTGCCAGGACATGAGCAGAACAGCAGAAAGGTGAATTAAAATGGCTTTTTCCCCCACCCCACACTTTCCACAGCTGCAGAAAGCTTAAACTTGGCACAGGTCAGGACTGAGCTCAGCCTGTGTGTGTGTGTGTCCTATTTATAGAGCCGAACTTACTTGGGCAGAGTAATTTGAACATTTGTTCAACTTGCATGACTTAAGGCTGTTTTATCTAAGGAACACTACAGCTAATTCTGTGTTCTGCACCTATACAAATGTCACAGAAATCAATAGATTTAATGAAGTAAACTAATTTTAGTCTAATATACTCCACACATACAGACATATATTACAATTAGCATATGTCCAGAAAGCATATCCAAAGCATCTTACTTATGGACCACTCCTTGTAATGTATTATTTTCCTGAAAAGTACTAAACAGAAGGAAAACACCAGTGAAGTGACTGAGAATGTGCTGACCTTTCATTAGATGTAACCAGGCTGGATGGGTTCTTCAGGTACTGTCTGAAGCGGAGCTCAAAAGCCTGCCCTATGGTGTTAATCACCTCCTGTGCCATCCCATTGGGACATTCCAGAATGTGGCATGCTGCAAAGAGACACCTTACTTTAATTAGGTAAATACAATTTATAACAGAAATATAGAGACTTAAGCTACATTGCTTATAGCAAAAAAACTGGGCATGAAAATATGTATGTGGATAGCTTTAGGACATTATACAGATTGAGACTGATCACATGGTAAGCAAATTGCTCTAGATACATTAATCATAGTTTTTTTGGTGTGGTTTTTTTTTATATACCTCAATAAAAGAAACTCTCCATTTATGCTTCCTGCATCTTCTCTTCTCCCTGTGCCTTGCAGTAAGGAGCAGCAGGGGAGAGAACCAGCCCTACCGATGTGCATTTTTCATGTGAAATGCCATGAAAACACAAGTATGGGCAGCTCTGGCAGCCTGGGGCTGAGGGGTGACAGGCCAGACTGTAAGGCTCCAGCCCAGCTTCTCCAGAAAACATCCTGAGCCACCCACAGCACCTCAGAGTGAGCTTTCCAGGAGCCACCACTACCAACCTCAGAGCCATCAGCAGTGTTGCTCTGAGAACTGTCTGGCATGAAAGAAGCAGCCAAATTGCAGTCTTTCTTGTACTGCCCACAAATAATGAGTGATGGAAAGGGATTTTATCCCCTGGGTTGGCCTCCAGAGGGCAGAAGGTCTTGAACACCTGAGTATGTATATATACACCCCACTGCCTTCCAGCAACATAGCCAGAAGTCTGGGTTAGATGAGGAAGCTCATTCACTATCCTGCCCTCACCTGGAAGTTGTCCCAGATCAGGGCAGCTGCCCACCTTTCCATGCAAGGCCAATCTGGGAAGCCTCCTACCCCCCTGCATGGAGCCAGCAGCTGGTACTGCTTTAGTCTGACCTGCAGATTCTCACTCTGTTGCACAAAGAACACGACATTTAAAGCTACAGCCTATATACCATTAGCCCTATCCAGACAGGCAGAAACTGTACAGAATATTGAGCTGTTCGGTAGCTTTCTTGTTTTAACAGTCAAACAATTTCTTATTACATACAAATAAAGCAATTATATAAACACATATAACAATTTGATAATTGTTTCAATACCTCTCTGATTAACAGGATCTTTTGCTACATATGCAACATAGTCTGTTGTATCCTATAGGAAAAAAGACAACAAATGTATTGAAAATGATCATGATGAACCACCCTACCACCACAGCAAAGCAATATAGACAGATATATTTTTATCTTTAAAATGTGTGCTTCTTTCAGGGAAAAACCACCAGAGGTACTAGCAAAGTGAGCTAAGGCAAACATCAATGACACCCTGGTGGCTGTGGACAAAACAATTGTCCCATAATCTTTTCCTTCTAAAAAACACACCAGATCATTTGGCATTCTATGGGTCTTCAATAAACTGGGTATTCAATTCCAGCTCTGCAAACAAAACAGAAACACAACTGGTGCCTCATCAGCAGGCAGTGCTGTTCTCTCCCACTGCTCCCTCAGAGTAACTCATCAGCTTTTGGCTGGGACAGTCCTTACCAGTATCAGTGGAAGGTAAAGCAGTGCTAACACACTGCAAATGACAAGTTGTAATGTTTCCAATTTGTAGCACGAAGGCTGAGTTTTGAAGGCATCTTAGAGAAAAGTTAGACTTTAAAATGCTGTAGAATAAAATAGGTATCTGATCTCAGTTGCTGCTGCCTGATTTTAGTCTGGCTACGAACAGGTTAAATTACCCTGGATCTCAAAGCTGCTGCTGAGATCAGACAACCACAGTATAATCAGTTGTCTGTTTCTGATTCTCTTTCCAGGCAGCACTGAAATAATCCTCTTTTTCTAGGCAAACTGAAAAGGGAACTGGAATAGAAAAATTAACATTTCTAGTCATACCGCAAAATCAAGGAGTGGCTTGATAATTCAGTGTTATAGTAAAATTGGTGAGGTAATGAATAACATTCTTTTAATTATTAAACACGCATTTTGTTATTTTGGATCTTTAAGGCGGGATGGGGAAAATGCAATTCACAGCTTAAAGGCATGGCTCTCTTGAGGGAAGATGCAATCAGCTGGCAGGAAACAAGGCCCCATTTGCAATATGCACAAGAACAATCATTTAATAATTCACAATGAATGACACGAGAGGCAGGTCTTGGGGCCAGCAGAACTTGTCCTAGATTATTCCTTTTAAATCTCCAAAGTTAATGTCATTGAAACAAAGCAAGCTAAGTATTTCTTATGCATCTAGTGAACTCAATTTCCTTCCTTTTCCTTTCAAGTTTTTCGGAAAGATCATAAATATTTTAAAATAAATTAGATCTAGAGAGCAACTAGACTCTAAAGTAACTGGAGCAGTACCTGCTATTTTTATGTCTTTGTAGTGTTTATGCACATGGCTGGAAGACTTTGCTTTAAAATAAAGCCAGAATAGGCTTAATTTTCAGGCAAAATAGTGTTACATGTTAACAGCACAGAGCAACACTGAACTGTGCTTGGATCCTGAGTGTGGGGGGTAGGTGGAGAGACATGTCCTGTGAAAACCGTCTTCCATTTTAAACGTAAAAGGAATTTTGAAACAATTACCTGAACAAGACACCAAAATTGCCCCTTTCATGAAGGGCCACTAGATTTACAGTTACCACTGCTGAGCAAGACCTCTATTTCGTATATCCTTCCATTAAGAAGTGTCACCAGCTGCACCACCAAGCCCATTACCTGCAGCATATCTGTGTGCAAGCACATCTCTTGGTGGCCCTGCCATTAAGTACTGACCAAACCCAGCCCCGTGTAGCCTGTGACATCTGATGGGATCACTGCACAAGAATAGTGCAGGATAATAATATAAAAAAGACTAAAAAAGGGAAACAAGCCCTGGAGAATTACTCACCCAACCTGTTTAGCTGAGGTCTGAAAACACATACCTGAATTCTCCAAACTGGGAATGTTACATAAAGACAAACTAGACAACCAGCATATGGGATATGGTAAAAACTTCAAAAGCAAGTACAGCTTAAGGACATATTTAAATTGTTTAGCTATCAAGAAACTGGAATTTGGAAATTAATATGGTGATGCTCAGTACCACAGCATGCCTGCACTTGGAGCTACTTGGAAGTCCGTATCAGGAAGGGTCTGCAAAGTCCAAGGAGTCCATAGTGCAGTGTGTGTATTAGGATAGCACAGGCATCTCAAGGTGAAATTTGAACTTCTCAGACTCTCAAAATGCCTTAAGTTTTAAATGGGATCTTTAAGGATGTAGTACTTTGGCACAAGGCCAGTGCTGCACCTCCCTTCTGGGTGCAGGACTGACAGCACAGAGCCTGCAGACAATCTTCCTCCCCACTTTCCAGCCTGGCTCCAGAAAGCTCCAGTTACATCACCCACATGCCCTTCCAAAGAAGGGCTGTCAGCCACACAGCACCAGTTCCCAGCTCTTTTCCCCTGACTGCTCCTAAATCCAAAGAGGCAGATCTGTCATTTTCCAGTCAAAATTGGATCTGGCTTCCATCACAGTGTTATCAAGAGCAAGACCCAAAGAGCCTTCTCTTGTCCCTGTTTCGTAAGACAAAACAGGGAGACATTTAACAAAATTGAAGGGCAGAAAATTCAAAACTGATTTAAAAAATACTGGTTTCATACCACATGGAGTGTAAACTTCAGAACGCTGGCAGGGCTGGGCTTGTTTATAGATGACATTTTCTGCTTCCAATCATTGCAGTAAAGAGTTTGGAAGAGGATGGAAAACCTCTTGCCCGAAAACATCAATGACTGCATAACTATGACACCAGGAGGAACAGCCCTGTCTGAAGGAAGAAGGTGGTTATGCCACATCTGTCTCATAGGAGTTGTTTGACTCAAAATTCATCTAAAAGTATAGAGGTGCCAGTGCTGACCACTTTTGTGACAGCTGTTGGATTACAGGGGCCGCAGAACTGATCAATTCCTACGTTAATGTTCTTATTTTTAGATCCCCAAGTCAGAGCTCCTTTTCAGTCCTGGTTCCTCAGTTTTCTTGATTACTGGTCATGATCCAGAAGTGTGGTGTACCCTGTTAGTGCTTGTGGTAGGAAGGGATGAAGAAAATTATTTGCAGGTACTTTCATTCTCATAATAATTTCATTATACCTGCAGAAGCGTATCCTATGAATCAATACTTACTGGGTCACCTCCAGAAGCAAATGAGATGGACTGCATATGATGGTTGGCAATAATCTGAAAAGCATAACAAACTAGTTAAACATGCTCACAGGCCACACCTTAGGAAACAGCAGAGCGTATACCTTCCTATAGAGCAAGCAATTAAGTTCATGACAACTCAGTCCATTAATAAATGCATATATCATTTGGGAAAGAAAGAGATAAAAATAGGAATAATTTTGAGACTACCCATTCATGTTTAGTAATGTCTAGTTCCCTGAGTAATCTTCCTTAAAGAGTTTACAGAATTAATTCAAATCACAAACTTCTAACCTGGTCAGGATGCAGCTAAACAAAATTTTGAAGGGGGAGTAACTGTAGACACTGGATACATTTGCAAAGTCTTAAGATATCAATTAATTTAAAAATTACCAACAATTTTATTTCAATGTCTGATGCATATAATGGTGGTGTTTTTACAAAGAGGCCCTACTGATAGTCTGATCATATTCTCTCTCACCATTAGCACCAAAGTGTTACCTGGCAGAAATTTCACTAGCCAGATCAAGCATCAATTCTTCTTGGTTTCAAACACTACCTCATCTCTGGAGACAAGCTGGTTTTTATTATAAAATCAAGAGCAATAAATTATTCAGGTGTAAACACAATGAAATATGGTAGCAGCACAAGATTAGAATAAGAGTAAACAGGATTTTCCATTTGAAAAGGTCTAGTGATGAGTTTCAGACAGTGCCCTGCATGTCTGTGTGTGCAATGACCAGCACATCAGCGCATTTGGAAGGAGATCTGTCCACCTGGCTTTTAGTCCTGGTACAAACAGGAACAGGTTAAAAAGGCCACACTTTAGCTGCCAAGCCTACCAGAGCTCCACCTGCTGTAGGGAAGCTCTTTCCTGGTGTACCCAAAAGGAAACCTTGTGCCATAAACCCTAATCCCTTCTAGCACAGATGTCCAATGGACAGGAGACCTCTGTGCTACAGACAAACCCCCAAGAGCTGCCTGATGCTCACTGTGGCATCAGCTCAGTGCAGGTACTCCTGAGAACCAGTGAGCCAAAACTACCTCCCTGATGTTCCCCTGCTCCAGCCTGGAGCAAAAGCTGCTGCCAGCCCAAGGCGAGCTCATTCTGGGAGCTGAAGCCAATGGGAATTAGGTGGGCAGGACAAAGCTCCTCGTCACATCTGCCAAGAAGGAAGTGAGCACATCCCAGTTCCAGGGCAGATCCAGGCTCCTGGGAACATACCTCGATAAAGCCTAGAGACTTTACACAGTTTAATTCATTGTACATATATATTACCCAGCAGTAAAATAGCTTTGAATGACATCAAAGCCAAGCTCTGACTTAATATTTATATCCTTTTTTTTCCCCTTAAGACTTGTCAGAAACTCCAGTCAGAACTAGTGCCTTGTTTGCCAGGCACTGAGGCACTGGGCAGGCAGACACACACACACACACAGTTAGTTTGCCAAGTGCTTAAGGATCCCCCCCATGGAACAGACCATCTTAAACAAAAAGGGCATGTGCTGCATGTCCAATCCCCCCAAAGTGCTTTCATTTTTAAATTCAGAAGCATCACGTAATTCAGCTTCACCAAGCATGCACGAGTCTGCTTAAGAGTGCTGCTTTCCCTTTGAAGGGCCCAGCCTTTCCTTCAGAAGCCACTGAGGAGGAGAAAACGGTACCATGGATAAAAGGACACTGATTACATGTACCCTACCTGCTGAGTGTCAACATTAATCAAAGTGAGGCTGCTTGTTGAAATGGTCAGCTTTATATTCACGCCAGAAAACTGGAGGTTACTTTTGCCAAGTACAGAAGACAGAAATTTCACTGGAGGCTGTGAACAAAGAAACAAAAGAAAGAGGCGAGTCTGTCAGGGGCAGAAACATATCGAAGTCAAATAGCATTTACAGTATCTTATTGAGACTTTCAATGGAGCAGGGATAATGGCTTGATCTTGGATCTTCTAACAAACATCAGCTCTGAATACAGTACTGGTAGGCATGGTTTTTATGTCAATAATGGGAAAAAAAGTTTTAAAGCAAAATCCCAGTGAGCTAAATGTTATAGCTGGCTCAGTAATTCAGAATGTGTAATTTTCCTTCTGAACTCTTTGTTTCCTGAGGATGAAGTGCTTCTGAGTAAAACAAGAAATTCTCTCCTGTATTCATTTTTCAGGAGCAAGTTCGTTCCTCCCAAGCTCCACAGTTACAGAAAGAAATCTAAAAGTTCCTCTGGACATGACCCAACAGTAACCACTGAAGTTGTCCCTCACTGCATCCCAGTTACTTAATAAAACCCATTAAACACTGACATTTTAGTTGTGTTTAATTTTTTATATATATAAATAAGAAGCAGGTGATCCTCCAGTGAATCAGCTCCCTTTTGCAATCCAAAAAACCACTTGATTCCAGTAATTTACCAGCCAAAACCTAAAACCTGTAAAGCACCAAGCACTGAAAGGGCTGGTAGAAGCAGAAACTCTGGGCAAAGCATTAATCCTGATGGAAAATAAAGTAGGGCATGGCCTCAACCCCAAAGAAAGCAGGCTAAACACCCTGCTACCAGCACTTTCATGTTATACATAGTGAGTTCAGATGGATTAATATGCGCTAAATCCAGCGTGGATTGAAGCCTGTTAGAGAATCATGTATCCAGCTTATCAAAAACAGATATAGAAAATTAATTGTTCAACTGAAATTGTATTTACCTTCCGCTTTTTTATAGCTCCATTTGTACCTGGTACAGCTTCACACAGTCGGCTTATTGCTTCCCTGCAAATAAAAAAACACAGCATGAGCTGTTGGATCAGTTCACATTCATCATCTGAAACAGAGCCAGCAACGCTGCAATTAATTGTTATCGGCCCACTTATAAACGCTTCAATCTTCTGGAAGGTCTTTCACAGTTGTTTTTCTTTTTTCTTTCCTCCCACTGTTAAAAAAAAAAAATTCAAAACAAAACTGTTTTACAAAATACAGTGACTCAACAGCCTGCTTTAGGCTGGTTCTTTTTCTTCATCAAACACATCAGATTCACCTAAGGAAAATTTGTTTTAAAAACCCCCAAACATAATTAACCACAAGACGCTCAAACATCCTAATGCCTTCAAATCCTCTTTCTCAGTAGGGTTGGTTGGTAGGTCTCTTGCTTGGCAGGAGGGGCTCCTCCCTGCTTAATCCTTCCTCTTAGTGCAGCAGGTGCATGCTGAGGGAGCCCAGCTGGGGGTCCTGATTGCCTTTCTGGGAAGTGTGGAGGGGTGGATGAGGAGGTATAACCATCTCCTCCAAGTTCTTTTTCAGAGCTGAGGTCTCAGTCTGTGTCTTTCCATCTTGGGGCAGGACTCTCCCAAAGTAGACATTCTTTCTAGCCACCCGTTATCCTCTACAGGTGCCTCTCAGTTAGGGCAGCAGAAAGGTAAGGCATAAAAAGCTTGCAGTGTTCACGGGTCTGTATCCAAGGCAGCTAAATCACACACAGTGTAGCAGAGTGGCATGCTGTGCCTATTCTCCACACTCCAACAAAGCAAATTCTGCTCTATGCCCAGGCAGGTGACTGGTTTGGACATGCAGTGGAGAACTTACTGCCCTGACTGAGGTCAGCACAGCAGCTGGAAAAAAAACATTTTGCTGGCAGTGACAAGCTTTTCCTGACTGATACATATCACTCTGGAGTCAACAGAAAAATGGTGTTCCCTTCCTGGGGTAAAACGTGCTTGGCAAGTTTTCTTAACCTTGCCTGGACATCCCGGACTGAGCCACAGCCCCTGACCTCTCCAGCTGCCCTGCCCTGAGCCACAGGGCCTGTCACCCTCTTGGGCTTTGAGTCCCACATCAGGCAATTCCATTTTGAGGCTGTAGCCTTTCTTTCCTGGCTGAATTCAGAGTTGGGCTTTCAAGGGTTGGCATTTGGTTTTGTTCTTAAGGGGAAGGGAGTTAGTTTGTTGAATTATTTGTTTATGTTACTGGATTATTATCCAAAGAGCTCCTTAGGAAACGAGCTAGTCAGGAAAGTTCATCTGTTTCCAGATCCTGGCTCGTGCGTGGGAGGAAAATGCCACTGGGCTTCATTTCCTGAGAAAGTTTTGCTTCAGAAGTGCTACAAAATACCAGGAGACCACACGATGGCTCCAGCCATCCCACGAAGCAGAGGTGCCCCATGAGGAACGTGGTCCCCCCAGGACCCTGCCTTGTGCCCAGGGAGCAGATCAGAGAGGAACCCAAACCAGCACAGCGCTGCTGCCGCTGCCCCTGCTCAGTGCCCCCTGCGCTGCCACACCAGTGACATACGTGGTTAAAGCCCTGAGGATCAGTGGCATACCTTGAGCATTCCTGTCAGAGAACATCCCGGGAAATCCAACCTGCAGACTGTCAAATGAATGCAGACCTCACCCACGGCAAAATAATAAGAATATGGTTAATATGTTCTGAGTGAAAACAGCAGGGAAGAAGAGGGGCCTCATTGAGGGCTACACAAGATGGGTCAGAAACCCAGTCTTTTAAACATGGCCTATCTTTAGCATTTTAAAGCAAAGTACTTCCCCCTACACAGTTGAAAATATGTTTTTGAAGCGAATTCCTGATATCCTTCTTGTTTAACTCCTTTTCTATATAGCTGTTACCAGTAGAAAGGCCAAATATATAAAAAAAGATAAAAAATAAAAGGGAAAGGCATCCTGCAGGATGATCTTGCAGATTCCAATAATCAGCTTGGAAAATGAGAACTCATCTTCTCATTCAATATTAAAGGAAATTAAAATCAGAGCCAAGACATTAAGGCTACTTGGAGTCTTCAAGTCTAGCCTTACCTAGAAAGAAAACCAGATACAAAACAAATTGGAAAAACAGGGAAGTCATCTCTTTTGGTGACAAATGAGTTCTCACACATGCAAGGCAGCCCATGTGGATTAAGGAGTTGTAGGCAAAGTTGCCAGCCATGGAGCCTGTTCTTGTACAAGCCAGTGTGGTGGCTGCCCACTTCACCACTCTCTGAAGCACCTGTCCAGCTAAAAGGAAATTAAAAGCAGGCAAACCATTTCTACTTAATAATTGCTATTACATCTCTTTGGTAGGGGAAATTATACTCTCCCAGGCATTTCTTGCTGCATACCTCTGGGTGGTTATCCAAGTGATCTAACAAAACTTTACATTATTTTAAAGGTGTGAAAAGCAGCTGCTTGGTAACACCTGCTGCTGTGACTGAACACTTCCTACCTGCAGTCATTTCCATGAACTAGAAACTGCACCGCTCATTAGGAAGAAAAGAAACTCTGGATATGTCCACGATAAACTGAAATGGGATTTACTGTATCTGTGCCTTCTTCCTGGAAATCTGCTATTAATTCATTCTTACAGCCATTCATTTTCAAATAGTTGCTTGGGCAAGTCTCTGCTTTTAGATCTGCTGGATGATACAGCCGTGGACAGCTCACGTAGCTGATCTTCCTGGGCAAATGTGCGACTTATGGGTACTGGCATTTAATTGGCCATTTGATAACTTCCAAATCTGTGTCAGTACCAGAAAATGTGGCCTTGTCACTCCAGTCATATTGCTGCTGTTTCTTTTCCTCCTCCTTGTCATTCATCCCAACACAAAACACTTTGGGTTGGTTTTTTTTCTCTTTCATTTAAATCACCCCAAATGAGGTAACTTCAATTCTGTACTCTGCAGCAGCTCTTCTCCACCCTGGGAGCAACTGAATGGAATCAGGAAAGCTGTGAGGATTTTAAATTGTTCTTGTAGGCAAAGAAAATCTCACCCTCAGCTCTTCAGGCATCTTCTGCCATTTGAAGTAGATTCACTGCCTGCCGGTCCTGCAGTGCCCATACAATTATATGAAGTGGTCATTGTTTCATTGACACAGTTTTCCCCTTTTGATACTGAATGGAAGAGATCTGAGTTAGATCCTTTCACCATCTTGAAAAATATTAGCACTTCGGTCCCCTGGGCTGTCACCACCAGGAACTACCACAGAGCTCCTGCTCCTGCCCCAGCACATGCTCCTCTATCGCAGGGGAATTTCTGATGGACACCAGTTCAGAGAGGATCAAGGCTGGCACGGGTCTCTGGGGGCAGGAATCCAGGAGGTGGGATGGGAAAGCAGGATCAGGATCAATCCTGTTCATTTGGGACACTGAGACCCCTGAGCACGCAGCTGTAGGCAGCTCCTCACCCCCTGGGCTGAGATGTGCTGAACGGGGGCAGTGCCGCAGT
Source organism: Lophotriccus pileatus (assembly GCA_035583135.1). Classification (NCBI taxonomy): domain Eukaryota; kingdom Metazoa; phylum Chordata; class Aves; order Passeriformes; family Tyrannidae; genus Lophotriccus; species Lophotriccus pileatus. The sequence goes on along the minus strand of JAWWES010000018.1, from coordinate 10,833,138 downwards.
CCCCACACACTTGAAAGCTGTGGGAGCCACTGGCACAGAGAATTTTTGCTTTCTCCAAAAAAAATCTGATGCAGCCTCCCACCCCCCAGGGCACTCTTCCCTCTGCCCGCTGAGTTAGCAAGGGCTGCAGCCACTTGGCAAGGGCTCAACAAGCGCTGGGGCAGGAGGGTGTGATAGGGTGGCCTCATTTTTGGCATCCATGAACCTTTAGACCACTTCAGTAGTACAGCCTACAGGTTTTTCTCTGGGTCTGCAGCCCTGGAGTGAAACCTGTGGCAGATGCACCTCTGCTCCTCCCAGAACGTGCTCGTGCCGGAGAGGCCTGTGGGCAGTAACACTGAGACACTTTGTTTATTGTTTCCCCAAAATGAGAGTAAAAGAGGAGAGAGATGGGCTGATGTAAGCAAGCAAGCATGCTGTTGAGGATTTGCTTTTAAGCATCTAGGGCTCTGCCTACACCATGTAACAGAAAGGGATTGTGTGGCTCAACAAAGTTGAAATTAATCCTCCAAACAAAGTCAGCCTTCTTCCAGCAGCCCTCCCCAGCAGCACGTTTCAGAGGCCCTTCACCCCTCACTGCCTGACCATTTCTAAGTTTGCAAGTTAATACCCTGATCCAAGATACAGAATCCCTTTTCCCGTAAGTGCCCAAATACAATGACTAATAATCAGCTTGACTTAACAGAAGTGGGCAATGTGTAAAAGAGCTGAAGGGCTGGATGAGGGAAGACATGTCAACATCCAGCAAAGGCAGGAGCTGCCACAGCACAAGGGTGACAATCACATTTATGTGCAACCATTAAAAAAAAAAAACAAAAACCAAAAAACTCTCCTCAAGCAGAAGAATCTGTAACACTTATTTCTCGGTGTTACTTCTCTATGGAGTTTGGGATCACAAATTTCCACAAAACAGGAGGGATGTGCTAAGAGCATGTAAGTCAGGTCACAGGCAGGCAACGGCAGAGCTGGAAAACTGCTGCAGTGAAATCTGCTCTGCCAACCTCTTCATCACACTTGCCACCGAGGGTAAAAAGCACCTCAGTGCCTGGCCCTGCCCTTGCTACCCTGTGGTCATTTGGTCCCTCAGCACTCTGCACCCCGTGGTCATTCATAGCTGGAGAGGTCACTTTATGCCTTCCCTAACCACGTGCCTGGTAAGTGACTGAAAATGCAAGTCCAGCAAGAAACTAGAAAATAAATCCTTCCTGCTCATCTCTTTGAAGTCCTCACAGCACTTTGGCAAACATGAATTTGTTGATCTTTCCAACATTCACGTGAGACAGGTAAATAACAGCTCTAGTTCTAGAGACCATGAGGCTAACTAGGCAGGCACACATACATAAAGCAAGGCAGGGCACAATTAGAGAACCTTTCTCCAACACTTTAAAACAGAACAAGCCACTTAGTTTAGTGAAATGTCATCAAAGTAAAAATATTTTTTAGCCCAGTACAAATAACAGAGATGATTAAGACGGGATCATTTCCAACAGCTCCTTGGTTGGTGCATTGTGCATGTGTCTATAAACTTACTCCCCTGGGAGAACAATAGGAGAATAATCAATGTTATCTTTGCTCCAGTCAGCTTGTAATCGATCGAACTTTAAAGTTTGCATGCATGAGCTCAGCACTTCAGCATTTGGTTTGCAAACAGTTTAAGTTTTGAATTTCTCATGCACAAAAGAGCCCGTTAAGGTCAGCAGTGGCGTTTTTTTTAGGTGATGGAAATATTTCCATTGTTAAGTTTTGACATAGTTCTGCTTAACAAAACCTTACTATCCAGCCCAAATTTAAGTTGGCAAGCTCTTGCCACGCAGCAATTCATATTCATTATTTTCCAGACAAACCATCCAAAGCCCTGTTCTGTCAGTGTAGCAGCACACACACTCCGTGTCTTGCAAAAGGGAGATAACCTCGCTCTTTGGCCGAGCTGTGAAGAACACAGTGGCCCGGGCTGATTGCTTTGGGTTCAGTGCATTACATGGCTCTTCTTGATCAGTAAAGGACAGGGCTGAGGGAAGTGTATTTGTATCTCAGGCACTTCTTCATACACACATGCAGGAACAGGGTGAGTATGTGCTTATACTGATTGTAAATGTCAACAACTGCTGATTCTGCATATCAAACAAACGGGGCAGCTTTCAAGTGTGGTATATAGGCACTGAAGGACTCAAGTTCTTCAGCTGATAAGTCTGGGAGCCAACAGGTAGAAACAGAACAATTATCTCTTCATGTTTCTTTCCTTTCTCCATGACTTCTTTGATACAAACACTTGAGGAAGCAAAAGAGCATCTGAAAATCATCTGCCAGCAGGAAGGGAGAGTTGGGCAGGCACAGGAAGCCTCAGCCACACTCCTGGCATCCTCAGCATGAACTATGTCAGAAAAGTAACTTAGAGGATGAAGGAACACGTCTAAGGCTAGGCCAAAATGCCCTGTACCCACCCACCATTCCAAAAAGCCTTTGGAGGTGCTGAGCTGCTGGGGCTGCATGGAAGAGCAGTAGTCCTGACTGCTGGACCATGAGTTCATCCCAGCAGCACAAAGCACTCAGAGCTGGAAAGGGGGTGATTGTTTGGAAAACTCAAATGTTCCTGCACTGCCAGATTTACAAGAATAAATGTAAAAATAAAACTGGGCTTTTCTGTTCCTGGCAGGACATTTCAGCCACCCCACAGGTGCATATATTAATAATCTCTACCCAGCAATGCAACTTGCAACAGAAGTTGCAAACTTCCCAAAAGACCACAAAATATTTCACGTTTAAACCACATTCAGTTGTATCTGAGAGTGAATCTTTTTCTGATTTGCAGCCTGGAAACTTAGGCTTGCAGTACAGATGTAAACAGCTGTATTTCAACATGTTTTCCTTGTGAGTCCACTTCCAGCTAAGTCTGGTCTTGGTGCGAATGAGGTCAAGCAATGTCACATGTCTGACAAAAATTCATATGACCTTGCTGGGTTGAGGGAGAGATGACACTTTGTGTCAGGTGTGAAGCAGCGTGGCAGGGAGACCTATGACCATCCTGGTTACCACCTTGGCCACGGCACCCACAGCCATGCGAGCACCAGGAGTTTTACCCTGTGCCCCAGGAGAGCCTGCAGGCAGCGCCGGTCCCACGTGCACAGCCCGGCTGCCGCCGGTACCCGACTAGCTGGGGATGTCTGCGCTGTGCTATGACTGCAGGGGGAGGTTTTCTGAACAAGAACTGGGAGAGAAATGAGCTCTGTGCCTGAAACAATTCGTTTTCCAACGCAAACAGCCTATTGTAATGATCAAATAGTTCAAATCATCACTCAGGGAAACAAAACAAAACAAAACATGCAAACTCATATTCAAAATTGTCTCAGAGCTTGGCAAGTACTCTCAGCTTTATACAGGAATTAGCACTTGGGGTTTTCATTCTTGGTCAGAATGTGAGTTTCATACCACCTACCTGGTGACTTGTGTTCGTGTGCCAAAGTCCAGGGATCTCATTGACTGCAGCACTTCAATACAGCCCATGTACTATGGAAAACAGAGAGAGAGAAAAGGGAGGACTCTGTTAATGTCTGGTACACAAGTAAGAGGAGGATCACAGGAGGACGCAAATGTAACTACTGTCCACTAAGTTTATGCAGAACCACAGTCTAAATGGAAAATTAAATCAGCCATCCTAAAGCTGCTTCCTAAATAGATCTTGTTTTACTAAAAAGTGTAGAGAAGAGCAGTAAAGATACCAATGGCTTCAACACCACAGCACCAAAAAAGAAAGGGTAAAGCACTCTGGGGGAAAAAAATACAATTAATCCTTTTTTTCCAATTCTGCCTACTCTCGGTTATTGGCCTGTGACACTGAGCTAGCTGGGAGGAATACATGAGGAGATACTGGAGAGAACAGAGCCTCCAGGAGCAGACAGGCTCTGGAAGTCCCACAAGACCAGTGCGCTCAGAGCCCCCATGCAGAAGAGCCGAGTGTCCCTTCAGAGCAGTAGGAGGCATTACAGGGCACAAGGAAAAACACTGGCTCCATACTGCTGCACATCTGATGACAAATAACCTCTGCAGAAGATGAAGGAGGCAAAGTTGCAATTAATTCCAGCTCATAGCAACAGCTCTTAAGAGCCTGCACTATAAAGTGACCTGCTTTAAATGAGGGGTGACTACTACACTTCTGTTGTACAGGACAGAGCTGGAGACTTTTTCTATACTCATTTGGGATTTGCATAAGACTAATTTTCAGAAATATCAAGGATGTGCATGTCAGCCCACAGACTCCTTTGGCCTATGGCACATTTTCATCTCACTGAAGTATGCTAAGCTAAGCCTATCCACTAAATTTATCTCTCCCCAAACATATCTTGCTAATTCTTTCAGCATTTCTGTTGATCTTCACCTCTCTGCTGTTGAAGCACTCTGATCTCTTGATTTCATGAAGCCAGCTTAGGACTGGCTCTCTCAGTTTGCCTTTTGGGACAATGCTGTGGTGCTCACACAGTGTCCAAGAGCTGCAGCAACAGCCTGCCTGTGCAGACCTGTCCTACAGAAAGCCAAAGCCTCTGGAATACAGAGACAACCTGGAAATCCCAGGCAGGGACATGCATGCTCTGTCCCTTCATCTGAATAGGTAGAAAAAGCACTGTCTGTCAGGGAAAGGTACTGAATTTACTTCCTCTGCTTCACTTCGCCTGTGAATTGATTTTTCTGCTGGGCCATTCAGAGGGGGTTGGATTTAGGTGTCTGTTTCAGCTTTGGAGACTTTCAGAAATGAATGTGTGTGTGAAAAAGAGAACATTATGTGTGCAGTCAGGCAGGGATTCCACAACAATTGTATTATCCCTATTTTGGTTTCTTTCCAGATAGCAATGTAACCCTTGGGAGAACTCCAGAATTAGGTCAGGGACCTGGAAGGACATCAATAAGAATCTGAGGGGTTAGCAGAACTGCTTCCCTAATGAACATTTAATGACTTTGAGAGCTATCTGCCTTGTTAAAGATATTCCTGCTTAACGGGAACAAAGCAAATGTGGAAAATATGTCTAAGCCTCAGCCTGTAGCACAGCGACGACCTCTGATCCCACAGTATAAGGTCAAGCATCCTGTGAGCTGGTTGGCTGCTCCTCTGCCCTTGAAAAAAGAAAAATTTAGAGGAGTAGGTGAGTCATATGCTGATAAGTGAGTCCCCACTGCATCCTGAACAGATGCGTGGGAAGCTACTCTAAGCAAAGATGAAAAATCAATATTAGGTTTTTGCATAAGTGACCCTGAGTGAAGCTGAACTTATCAATGATTCACAAAAGACTTTTTTTTTTTTCTTTAAAAGCCTGAGTAGGGAAGTGCATTAACATGGCACCTCACTGCATCTCTCATTTATTTTAGCTGTTGTTGGTTATCTAAACTGGCAGAGTTAGTAGTGGCTGAACCTTCCCACTGCAGTAGGGAAGGGACAGAAAACCAGCAGAGCCCTGGGCAGGGGGAAAATGTGGGACTGGGGCAGAAGAAGTCAGGGTCACAGAGCCTGGGAGAAGCCTATGCAGCATATAAAAGAGTAATGGGATGCCAGAAACCTATGCAAAAAAACAAAATACGTTCTCCAAGGAAGAAAAAAGTAATTAACAATTAAACAAGTGAAATATTAACCCCTCTATAGCAAAGTCCGACAAGCAGCACAACCAACGCATGGGAGAAAGAGGAAGGAAGGCATGAGAGAAGGACAATGTTTGCCTCAGAGACTTCAGCACACAGACTTCAGTTCAGGTGGTGCCCTTGGTGTACCCCCCAAAGAGCAGCTCCCACAAAAAGCAGGCTCATCTGGCGATACAGGCTCAAGGCCAACTCCAGCTTTCCTGCTGCAGGGAAGGTTAAACTAAAACGTCGGGAAAGGAGCAGCCACAAGGTGCCCAGCATAGCTCTTGCCCCAGCCCAAGCTATTCACCAGGTGCTTTTGAGATAACCAGGATTAAAATATAATGCCCAAGGAGGAGGCTTCTTCTTCTGAAGCCCCACAGGTAGAGGCATAGCACACCTCTACTGAGCTGCAAGAAGCTGGGGAAGCTGGACACAGGCACAAGAGTGCAGTAACCAGCCTGGGGCAACAAGCATAGGTATAACTGCAGAATTCAGCTAACTACAGAAAAACAAAGCACCAACACTGAAACAAGCCAAGTGCTAAAGACTTGACTTCATTAATGAAAGAAGATGCTGAACCCACTGTTCTGTTGGGAGCAGGATGGAGAGCTCCTGCCAGGACAGGCAGCAATTCCTGGGAGGGAAAGACTCACTGGTCCCTGTTGGAAAGGGAATGGCTCCTCTAATGGCAACACGTGCAAAGGTGTCCCCTGTCTCCCTGCAAAGAGAGGTGTTGGCACTGGGAGCTGTTTGTCCCCTGGTGTTGGAGTCCAGAGGGGGACGTGGGCCTGGCTGATGTTTCCCCACGGCACCAGGATGGCAGGGAGGTGGCAGGAGAGAACAGTGGTTATTGAAAACACGCACATCCTTCCACATCTATTTACAAGAGATGACAGAAAGTGACTGCAAACAGGATGAGGGACTGTGTGGGAGATGTGAAGGCACCAGGCAGGGCCCATGTGAATAAGCTTTTCAGGCACTTTCTAATCCAGACCCACGTCTCATTTCATTCCCTGTCATAACGCAGTCAGTGACTCCAGCTCCAGCTTGAATGACAGACAGTGATTCACACACAGGAAACACAGATTCATAGAATCATTAATTTGGAAAAGACCTCTAAGATCATCGAGTCCAACCATTAACCCAGCACTGTCAGTCCACCACTAACCAGGTCTCCAAGTGCCCCATCTACATGTCTTTTAAATACCTCCAGGGATGGCGACTCAACCACTTCCCTGGGCAGCCTGTTCCAATGCTTGGCAAACATTTCCATGGAGAAGTTTTTCAAAATATCCAACTTAAATCCCCCCCCCCTCACCCCCCTGGCAAAAATTGAGGCCATTTCCCCTTGTCCAATTGCTTGTTACTTGGGAGAAGAGACTGACCCTCACCTGGCTACAACCGTCTATCAGGGAGTTTCAGAGAGCGCAGAGGTTCCCCTAAGCTTCCTTTTATCCAAGATGAACACCCTCAGCTCCCTCAACTGCTCCTCACAAGACCCGTGCTCCAGGCCCTTCCCCAGCTCCATTGCTCTTCTCTGGATTCACTCCAATATCTCAGTGTCTTTCTTGTTGTAAGGGGCCCAAAACCTGACCCCAGCACTGAGTCCTGGGGAACACCACTGGTGACCAGATGCCAGCTGGATGCAGCATCATTCACCATTCCTGGGCTTGGCTGTTCAGCCAGGTTTTTACCCAGCAAAGTGTGCACCCATCCAAGCCATGAGCAGCCATTTTCACCTGGAGAGTGCTGTTGGAGACAGTATCAAAGGCTTTACTAAAGTCCAGGTAGACAAATCCAAAGCCTTTTGCTGTGATCCACTATGTGCATTGTAGGAGATCGGGTTAGCCAAGCAGGACCTGCCTTTCCTAAACCTGTTCTGGCTGGGCCTGATCTCCTGGTTGTCCTGCACATGCCATGTGATGGCACTCAAGGTGAACCTTCCCTAGAACTGAAGTCAGACTGGCAAGCTTGTAGTTCCCCACATCCTCCTTCTGGCCCTTTTTGTAGATGGCTGTGACATCTGCTAACTTTCTAGTCAACTTGGACCTTCCCAAGATGAACCAAGATTGCTGATAAATGATGCAAAGTGGCTCAGTGAGCATTTCCACCAGCTTCCTCGATCCCCTTGGGTGGATCCATCCAGTGCCACAGACTTGTGTGCAGCTAAGTGGTGTAGCAGGTCACTGATCATTTCTCCTTGGCACTTCTTTAACAAGAGAGGGAAAATTAATTTCTAAGCTTATCATCATTTTCCTTGAAGGCTGGTCATCCCTCCTCACACAGCAGGATTCACTGGGCTGGGGTCAGCACTAGGCAACACCATGAGCAGCCACCAGTCAGGCAACTAACAAAGAGCTTTGGCCCAGGTTCGCACCCTGCAGACATTCAGCTGGTTTGTTCCTCAGCTTGAACCACACTGGCTTCCCCCAGCAAACACCAACCCCATCTAGATCCAAAAGCAAAGCCCGTGGAGCCTCTGCCATCCCCGCCAAGGGGAGCAGAGAGGCCGAGGCAGCCCACAGCACACAGCACGGCAGGCGGTGGTGGGACCCCCGGGGCAGCCGCGAGACAGCACAAAACCAGGGCAGAACGGGCTGGAAAACAGACTAGACACCTTCAAGGAAGAAAACAGCCCACTAAAGACCATTAAACACCCAAAAAAATCCCACTAGTAGTTTCTCAGTGCTAGCCTAGCTCTCCTCATGTGCTTACTCTGCTCTCATTTTCTTCCCTGCAGCAGCAGCAGTGCAGACAGACTGACAGACAGGCCATAGGTCTGTCCTACTCCTTGTGCCCACACAGCCCCTTCCCTAAGGACAGTGAGCCGGGGCTTTTTGTGATGAAGAACAGCTTTTGATAAATAGACCTTTTCCTGGGAAAGTTTGACCCTTTCATTCACAGGTTTTCAATTTTAAATATATTTTGAGGAGCAAAAAACCAAACCAACGAAAATTCTTAAAACCAGACACACACACACATATTTTCCTTTGCCTTTTTTAGTTTTGTGCCGAAAAACCACTTTGTGCAGTGGGCCAGGGCTCCGATAGAATTGGTTCCAAACCACCCTGTCCCAGCTCTCCGGCTGTGACAAAGCAAATGGCCTGAAAACACGCAGGTTTCTGTTGGAAGCAATTCCCCAGAGAGGCTCTGGGCCTCGGGGGCGATGCCGGGGTGCGGAGGCGCAGCCCCCGGGCCGAGGTTTGCCCGGTGGGCGCTGCAGGGCTGCCCACAGCCCATCCACCCCCAGCCGGCACAGCCAGCACTGCTGCCCGAGCCCCCGGCTCATGATTCACAGCTGCGGCTGCGAAGCCATGAATCACCGGAGCCCATCTCCTCCCTGCCAGAGCCCGGCTGTGCACACGCACTCTGTGCTTATTTATTTACGATGCAGGGCAGCTCTCCGGGTGCAGTGTCAGGGTGCTGCGCCCCAGGGAAGTGCCTGCAGCTGAAATACCACAGTATTTCCCTGCCCTGAGCGTGGCAGAGGCGCTGGCGGCTTTTTGGGACCAGGAAAGGGCTGCCCCGAACCCCCCTCTCTGCACAGAGACAGAGAGCAGCTGTCCAGGCTGTCCTGTCACATCCTCCGTGGACAAGAGCAGGACTTTGCAGGGGACAGGTGCCCACGTGCACTCTCTCAGGGCACACTTCATGTCGTTCTGAACTCCTGTGTCAGGCTCCTTTTACTCTAGAGACGTGCAACTGATTATAGGTAGGTATGGTAGCATTTATCTGTATGCATATGCCATCAAACCGCTAGCAGAGGATCAACCTGTACATTGGTAAAACTCCTTTGAGACAAAGGATACTGCAAGCAGTCTTTACCATATTATTTTAAAGTATAATGGTACTGTAATGAACTATCTGGCAGTAGCACTTCCTTTCCATATTTTAGTTAAATAGCATATTTTTAAAGCCAGGCTGGGTCCTATCCTCCTGCTCAGGAGCAGCCGCCTCCCTGGCACTCCCCAACAAGAGCCAGGATGGCCAAGTGCCTCTTAGAATATTCCTCACGCTCATCACAGCCATAACAAACACCAGCAGGAGGGACAAGTGCCATAGCCACCATGGGCAACATTTAGAGAGAACCTCAGCTCCAGACTGGCAGCACTGTGGGGAAGGTGCATAACGGGTAGAATGTGAACATGGGCAGGGTAAATACACAGTGACACAAAGGTGCCCTGTCAGCACCAGTCACACAGAGCCACAGCCACCTCCCAGGAGACACAGTGAGCCCAGCATTGCCTCTTCTTAGAACAACCCCAGAAAGGCAATTTGTGCCTCGCTCCAGTCTGCCCGGGACAGCTTCTGCCCTACAGCATTTCTTTAATTCACCACGTTATTGCCCTTCTAAAATAACTGTGGATCTTCTCCACGTAATTGCCAAATCCCCTTCAGATTCTGAGTAGACTGTTAAGGCCAAGGCCTTTGGTAGCAGCAGTAATATAGATCTGACCTTCCTCCTAAAAGGGTCTCTGCGGAGATTCCAACAATCCCATAGCCCAGCAGGGCACAAAAAGGAATAACGAGGGTCTCCAAACACCACAGGAGAGAGGGCAAGGGCCAGGGCAAGAGGACTGGGAGCAGCTCCAACTGCATAGCCCTTGGCCTCTTAGCTCTGCTTTGCCTCCAGGTGAGACCATCCCTCTGCACCACACCCTTGCCATGCTGCAGCCCTGTGCTCCTGGACACAGCCCATCTGAGGCTTCATTGCCAGCTCCCAAAGAAGCCTTGTGGTCCCTGGGGAAATGAGCACCTTGCCCACCTCTCTAATGATGAAGGTCCCAACCCCCCAGGCTGCTTATTTACCAACCTGCTTGTTATTATTAAAGGGACTGGTTGAAAAAAACGCCAAGAGTTCGGCCAGGACAGCCATGCTCTTGCAGCTCTCCTTGCGCAGGCTCCTGCAGGCCCAGCCATGGGAGCACCAGGAACAGGAAGATGGAGGGAAACAACTGTTGTGTTGTGAGGCTCCCCCCCAGTGACCCCATCCCTTCAGAGATATTCCTCATGAAACGGAGTGATTTCCAGAAAGACCAGGAGAAAACCATACTGGAAATACAACCTGCGCAGCACCTGCCCCACACCCTTCCTGACAAATCTGTCAGCAGTGTGGGCCAGCATGCACCTAGTGCCTGGTGTTGTTCTTTGAGGGATGGGCCCCCTTTTGCCTTCAACATGCATTTCAGGCCAGAGTAACCCCTGTTTTAATTGCGGCTCAGCTGCACTCCTCAGAGAGTCTAAAGATAGTCCTTCGGAAATGAAGGTTGTGTTACCTCTGGGAGCAGCTGGGGCGCTTTTAGCTCCTTCAGTTCGACATCCCAGCCCTATCTACATCAGGAGACAGGAAATACACGGGAGATTTCAGTGGTTTGGGGCACTGACTCCAGGAGAGGGAAAATGGAGGTCACCCAGCAGCCCCCTGAGCAGTTTGCTTTGTCAGAGAATGGAGACTCTGTGAGAAGTACTCACCCTCACGCTGTAGGTCGTTCCTGGCTCCTGGGTGTATGTGCTCTCATCGCTCTGTGTGAGGCTCCTGTCCTGCCTGCCCAGGGGAGCGGCCTCCTCAGCCCCCCGCACAGCGCAGTCACCTGCTGGCTTTGGGGTTAGGACCAGCTTATCCAGGTCAGGCTGCGGGTAAGAGGCCGACAGGCAGCTGATCTCGGGTGAGGTTGGGCTGCTCGGGATGGTAACGCACTCCGTGAGTTTAATTCGTGGCACCTCTCTCGTTCCCAGGCAGAAGCTTTTCAGCCCCGGCAGATTTGATGGGTTGGCAAGTTTAATGTTCGCCATCCGGGGGATCAGCGTGCACAGAGTGGTGCAGGTGTCCTGTGGCCCCAAGGAGACATCTTCTGTCAGTAAATTAGGTGTTGAAGAGTGGGAGGAGGAGGAAGAACCTTTGATATTTAAAGACGTATTTTGAGTACCTTCGTCTAGGGATGTTATGGAATCATTCCTGAATCGGCTGTATTTAGCCCTGTGCAGCATTCCTGGATGTCTGAATAACCCTACATACAGGACGTGTCCACCGAGGCTCTGCTGGCTGCGTTCTCTCATAGCCTTGGCAGGTCTGTAACTGGATATTCTTGCATAAATTGTCTCTTGTAGATAATTTATATGGAAATCAAGCAAGTCAAACAATTTTCAAAACGAAACCTATCGGATATTTTTGCTGACTCCCTCTTGAGTGGTTTATTTTCCTCAATGGACAAGGCTTAAAACTGCATGGACATCTGGCATTTTGTAAGCAGTAAAAGAAGCAGCATACGGGAAAGCACATCAGTGGTACATCAGCTTAAGCTGACGAACCGCTATTCAAACCTGCCTTCATTCCTGCCTCAAGCTAGGCATTAAATCCCACCTAGCTCTGAAGACTTACAGCTGTAGCATCATTCATTAATTACCGAGTCCCGGCTGCAGCGCAAGCTTAAGCATATTCCACACAAAGCACAGCAACAGAGCTACAAGCTCAAAGGTATTCTCAGACCGGCATGAACCCCGAAAGGTGCCCAGCTCTCTGCACTTCCACCGCCGCTGCCCCAGAGGCGAAGAGCATCCCTGCGCTGCAGATCCTGCCCCGCCGTCAGGCACAAACCCACGAGGAACACCGAGCAGCGTCGGTCTCGCTAATTCCTGCTGGAAAAGTCCTTCGGCACCGTAACAATCCAGGAACAGCCGGGTATCGCCGCGCCCCCGGGGCCGTTCCCGCAGCGCCCGGGCCGGCCCCGCCGCAGCCGCGGCCGCCGGTTTTATGAATGAAGTTTTTGTGAATGGGCTGGGCGCGTGCGGGCGGGCAGCGCCGTGAATGGCGCTCGGCGCGCGGCCGCGGCCCGGCGGCCCCCGGGGGGCGCCCCGCAGCCAATCAGCGCCCGCCGCCGGCTCACGCGCCGTCCGAGCGCGGTGCGGGGCGGGGGGGGCGGTGCGGGGAGGGAGAGGAGGCGCGAGGGACCCGCCGGGGGCGCCCAAAATCCCCCAAAATCCGCTTTCTGCGGCCGGTCCTCCTCCGCCGGCGGCACTGGCGGGGCCGAGGGCTGCGGCTCAGCCCGAGCTGGGGCTGCGGTTCCCCCCCCGCGCTGCCCGCTCGGCCCCAAGGAAAGGGCAGGCTCGCTCCAGCGCTCCCTGGTCGCAGCTCACCTCCAGCCCCGGGGGGAAGCCCGTCTCAGGCACCGCGTGTAGCTCCGGCGAACCGGGTTTATCTTACTCCGTGCAAATGTCAGGGCCCTCAGCACGTTACCTGGGCTCCGTGTGGGGCTTCCACACCTGGGGCAGCGCGGCGGGAACAGAAATGCAGCAACGCGGGGGTCGGGCCCGGAGGGGAAAAGCGGGACGAGGGCCTCGCATCCCACGTGAGCTGAGACCTTTTCTCTCGCTAGATTGTCAGTGGTGATTTTATGCTCACAGTGGTACCGGCCTCGTTCTCTCCCGGCGTTCAGAGCTGTGAATCAGCTGCTGGTGGATGAGCAGAGGCCGTGCTACCCAGTGCCCTGACTGTGACAGGAGGAGAAAATCACAGCCAGAGACCTGGAGAGATAGAGAGAGCTCAACATAGCCATGCCATTTTTTTTTCCTCTGGTATAAAAGGTGGCATTAATCCTGAAGATGCTATACTTGCTACAATAAGGTAGGGGGAAAAAAATCTGGTCCAGAATGTTAGTGAAACGTGGCTCAAAGAGGAAGAGGCTGCTTTTGAATCAACCATTTTTGGGGAGGATGCTTCAGATTGCTCACAAAAATCAAACCCAAAGGCAAACCCTGGACCAGCCACAAGTTACAAAGAGTGACTAATTTCTCATGAAGCTTTAATGATGGCTTTGAGCACAAAAGGATAGAAAATGTTCAGAAGTGATTAGCAGCACTATTGATTGTACATGAGGCACGGAAACTCTCTTAGCTGAATAATCTTCTTCCTTAACTCTTTCATTTCGATGCCACGCTGGAACATGACATCAACGTGGCTGAAAAAGATCCCTGGGATGGGGAGGCCATTGAGCCCACAGTGGTGAGGAGGAGGGCCTGGAGGGGAGTGCCAGCTGTGCTTCCCATGAAGGGGACAACAAGGACCAGTGTACAGGGAGGTGCTGATGCCCCACTCGTGGGGAATCTTCCAGATTTCTCTTTTCAGTGCCCTGGAAAACATGCAAACAGGCAAACCAAATCTCCTCTTTCTGCAAGATCAGCCTTGCCATTCTTCCTACCTTTTCTCTGAGCATACAGCAAGGGTCATCCTGCCTTACAGCAGCACTTGGGCATAGATGAGGGCACCAGGAAAGGGTGACTTGGTGACCAGGACACTCTCCTGTGCCTTAGCTTGGGTCAGACTAGTTCATGGCCATGGGCTGTCTCTGGCTCACGGTGTTCCTCACGTCCTTCACCAGCTGCTTCTTCCTCAGGAGGCAATTTGAGCCTTCCTTACCTGTGTGAGTGAGAAATAGGCAAGTGGGGGCCCTGCTGACCCTGCAGGAGATGCAGCCCCTCCGTGTCCTACTGCAGCTAGCAGAGCTGGCAGGTGAAAAGGGTTCATGGGACAGGCTTCAAACCTGTGTGGGGAAAGGGGACATTCTCAAGAAAAAGAAATACTAATGCAGCAGCCTGTCCTTCACTAATCACCCATGAGCAATGTCTCAAGCTCTGTGTGGCACCAGAACCTGCTGCCCCGTGGCCAAAGTGTTGTTGCTCCCCCAGATGCTGGGGGGACTCGGGTGGGGCTTCTCCAGAGAGGCGAGGGAGGCCGGTGCTTTAGTCTCCACGTCTCTGCTCGAAGGCACCAGCAAGTGGGATTGCAGTGTGGGAGGTGAGGAATAGCTGGTGTTCCACTGTAAGTTCCAGAGAAAAATGCAATTGTGACAAGCTCTGTTTTCAGCAGCAATCAAGAAATACAAGCTCGAGAGCAGAACCCCCTTGGACAATGATGCAAAGAGAGGCATTGTCCAAGGAATAGTAGCTATTGTGGGGAGGGAGAGGAGAGAAAAGAAAAATACCATGCCTCTGTAAATCAAAAGCTTTTTTTCCTCAAGGCTAAAAACAAGATTTCTGTTTAAGATACCGGGAAATCAGCCCTCTAACCAGCACAGAGAACAAAGCTCCTTTAAGCACTGGTGAAACTGAGCCCACAGCCTTGTATGCTGTGTAAAAGGAGCCTGTGTTTCTTGCTCACAGCTCAAGCTCCCGGTTGCCCACAGCACTCAGGGCCCAGGGAGCTGCCCCAGCTCCACCCACCCACCTGCTGCTGCCCCAGCAAGACACAGGGAAAAGTCATTTTGGCCCTCACATACCTGTTGACACATGATGGTGTGTGTTTTCTCAGGTACATGGGAATGCCCTTCTGGTGCACAGTTATGAGCTGAAACCTCCCTCAGTTGCTGCCACCAGCCCCATCACACCCAAACCTTCCATCACACCCTGTTTACAGCCCCAAACAGTCTTTCAGCCTCAAATATGCTGCATAAACAGCCAATAGGAGCATTCCCCCCATCGCTTATGGTCACAAGGGGCGAGAGTTTTGGCAAGTGCAACCACACTGATGGAGCAGTACCGTTCCATAGGAGCAGGAGCAGCTAACCAGCTACAGCCACCTCTAACACCCCTCTAAAAGAGCTGCAAGAAGGAGGAGAGATGGCAGCAGCCACATCTCCAGCATCATCACAGGCAGCCCTGGTGGCAGGAAGCAGCAGTGCCAGGCACCTTTGGGAGCAACACCCTTTCAGATTTGGGGCTGTGGGGCCACAGTTCCAGCAAGCAATTAATGCCACCACCCCACCCTCTCTGTGAGCAGCACCAGGCCAGGACAGGTGCACATGCCTGGTGACAGGAGAGCTCAAGGCGAGTTGGGGACCGATTTAGTAGAGCAGCAGCTCAGCAGCCTCACCCCGGGAGCGTGGGGGCAGCACAGGGAGAGGAGCTGCCGCCCACCTGCAGAGCACACCCGAAAAGCAGCTGCAGGCTCACAGCAGCCCAGAGGAAGCTGTTGTTTGCCGCTTGCAACTTGGCTGTTCTCTTAGAACACAGAGCAAACAGGGGATTTTTTCCCCCTGTATAAATAGCAACAGCAGAGTTAACTCACGCTGAGGTGCACAGAGCTGATCTGCCTGCCTTCCTCATTGACATGCCTGGCTGACACTGGCAGAAATCAGCAAAGTGTTGCAGAATGGCAGGAAAATCCTGTAACCAGCAACGTGGTGGCAGGTACCTCTGGGAAGTCCTGGAGCAGCTTATTTTAACTAATGACAGTCACACACAGAAACTGTTTTATTTCAATTGAAAGTTATTTTCCCACATATTGCATCAGTCTCACTGTTTTATCTCATATCCCTTGTTTTGAAGGAGGTAAAACCAAATGTCTTTGAAAAGTACAGCCCCTCCTACTTTTCAGGAGAATCAGAGAGGGCTGAAAACAGAGATCAAAGCTAATGGGTTTGAGGAGGACAAAGGCTGGATACAAAAGCAAAGTCAGAGATTAGACTATCACTGTTTTTCTCCTACTCTAGCTCTGAAGTGCTAATCTCAGAAAACGCGTCCTAGGGTGATTCAAAATCAAGTTGCAATTTCCCTTCTTGGGCACCGCGCTGTATTTAGCTCAGTCCGGTTTAACCACTCACAGCAACATCGCTCTGTCCAAAACGGCAGCTCCGCGACCGCAGAACTGCACCGGGACAAGGCAGCAGGAGACAGGGCTGCTCCACCTGGGCAAAGAGCACATCCGTGTGGCTGAGCAGGAGCGGGAGGAACGAGCCTGGTGTGCAAGAGGGCTTAGCTGGTTGTGCTCCATGACCTCCCTTTGCAGCTCCTCTTTGCCTGGCAAGACCACCACCCCCTCCTTCAAACACTGCTGGGCTTTGCCGTTTCCACCAGGACAGTCCCGTACACAGGGGAAGAGAAACGAGCTGGAGAGTCCTTTGCAAGAGCCCAAAATTCAGAGCCTGAAGGTTGCCCAAGAACCAGCACAGAGCCAGTCCTTGCACCTCTGATGGAAATCAGGCATCAAAGGTAAAGCAGCGAGAGCTGAACACTGGAGGAGAGCACTGTGTGGGGCTCCCGTGCCACAGCTCTCCCAGCTGGGAGGGGGTGGTGCCAACCTCTGCAGGTTCAACACGGACATACTGAAAACATCAGAGCTGCAAGCCATCAGAAAACAGCGTGCTGCCCCAACCACTGCTTTCTGAAAGGAGACCTGCATCCTAAGAGCACAAAGATGTGTTCAGCAGCACTTGCTGGCCTGGCTCAGCACTGCCTGCAAGGAGGCCAAGAGCCCCTGAGCAAAACCCAGCATCACTCCCTGTCTGTTGCTCCACAAAGTGTTGAAAGCAACAGATTAAGTGTCTACTGCCTGGCTCCAGCTCTGAGCACAGCCCCGCATCAGGAGGGACATAGATTTCAGCCTAAAGCAGCCTAAAGCTTCCTCCCTGCAGAATTACCCACCACCAGACAGCTTTCAGCAACACCAAACTACTGTCAGCTGCAAAGGAAGGTGGAAGCAGTCACACTTTGGTGGCATCACAGGGCTTGGTATCCATGTGGTAACAGGCAGGGATTATCCTTCCTGCAATTCATCTTAAAGTTGTATTTTTGTAGGCAATCCACTAGCACACATTTGAAAACAATAAATCCCACAACAGGGTTGAACTTCTCCCAGTGTCTCCTTAGGTGTGCAGAGGAGACCCCAAGGAAACACTGAAAGATGTACCCTCACAGCATCTTCTGCTTCCCTCCTCGGTTGGCTTTAACTTGGAAAAAAAATCAGAAAGGAAACTTTGATATGGGGGCATTCCCAGTTACTTTTATTTGTTAATTTGTTCTCTTCCTCTACAGCCAACACTCCTCCACAAGGAAGGCTTTACAAGAGCTTCTTCCAGTTCTTGCTACTCACAGCTTTTCTTGCCAAACATCCTCACCTCTCCAGTGCTTTCCTAGACCTCGAGACTATGGCAGAAGAGGCACTTACCATCTCAGCTGCAGCTAACAAAACCCCAAGAGCTTGAAATAGTACCTTCAGGGGCAGAATCCACGTGAAAAATGCAGCCTTCCCTTGCAGGAAAGGCATTATAAGGAGTTTAATGCTCTAAATAATGTACAGTTAGTGGGGGGGTTTCACACACACACACCCCCCACCCAAGAGAAAAAAAAATAACCTCTCTTCCAAGAGAGGAAGGACCCTACAGGAGGACTTCCATTACAATTTGTGGAAACTCTATAAACCCCCACAAGTTTTGAGTGACAACATTTATTCTTGCTTTATAACTGCAAGAAACGAGCAACCTGCTAGAGAGGCACAAAGGTGTTTGAAATTCGGTGTGGACACACATTAACTCTCCCTCCAAACACAGACCGAACTGCCGGAGGGGTCGGTGCTGCCGCAGCCTCCAGGGGAGCCCGAGCACGAGCAGCTCCACACGGGTCACCGCGGGACACGCAGTTCACTCCGTGCCCCCTCCCCCATTTCCCTTGGGCAAGAACAAGTCTGTTATCAGCGTCACATGATTATGAAATTCCTCTTTACTCATTAAAGCTCTATCCCTGGCAAACAAGACAGGCGATAGCGGGGCGTTCTCAGCAGTGCCCAGACAGACACCCACCCACCCACACATTCCCTCCCGCGGGAGCTCACCCAATCCCAGGGGAAAACTGGAATTGAACAGCTCTGAGCGCACTGGGGCTGGAGCTGCTGCCAAGAAGCACCTTCCCACCTTAGGTTTACCTGTACCTGCTAACTTGGAAAAGTCCCCAAAACCTAAACAGTCTTCAGCTGCATCATCTCCTTAAGGGGTTGTTGTTTTTGTCCAACAGTGCTTTAAAGGAACCCACAATAACAACAAAAAAAATCTAATTTTTTAAAAGCCCTAGCTTTTACAGTGATCCTAAAAATCCAAAAAGTAACTGTTGTTGCAGAATGTAGTTTGACTGACTGTGGTCTTTCTGCACGTTACAGACACACTCTGCGAAGCTTCCAGCCCTATCCCTGTAATCCCAGAGTGGGAGAGCCCAGGTTGCTCTCAGAGCACAGGCAGTGGTTGTGCTTCCTGGAGGAACTTTAGTTGTTTTTTTTCTGCCACTTCTGTGTGTGCAGGAGCACAACATATTTTAAGCCTTCTCAATAGAGGCAAAGAACTTTGCTTAAGGTCACTGGCTTTTAAATAGTGAAGAAACAAAGAGGGAGAAAGAAAATTCAGTTTGTAAGGCTTTGGGGTAACTAATTCTTTTGTCATCATCACTCACTTTTTTGTACTTTCCAAAAATTGTATCAGGCTGAGAAGACAGAAGCAGGACCCAGATGTGAAGAGTAATTCTCACAGTAAGTCACAGCACCTAAAATAAAAAGTGAGGTTAATAACAAGCACTTTCACCAGAAGACAACTGCAATAACAGAACTGAAACATGAAGTTAAGGCACATAAATAGAAAATTCAGAATTACAGGATGAAGCTGTATCCTTTCTGAATTGCTACAAATATTTTCACGCGTGGGAGTTGCAAAACCATTTAATGACACTGTTACCAGAGCCACGGAAGTGTGAGCAGTTACTAGAGAACAGGGGACGACGTGCTGAGAACTTGGTGTTATTTTCCAGGGGTGACTTCATGCACCACTCCAACAATAAGGGCAGGTCACCAGAAATTCTCATCCAGTAGCAGCATGTGAGAAACCCCAGTTTTTGGAGCTACCTGTGCTTATTCTTGCTCATTTCCTCTTAAGTAAAAGGTTATTTCCAAGTCAATATTCTGGACCTGGTTCACTCCTCTGGTCTCTAAAGAAGGACAGGTTTTTCTATATAATATTTTTCTGGTCATCACTGAGATAGTGTGTGACAGGAGGGACCCAGGATCCCTGTGGAAAATCCTCTGCTGATCCTGCTTTTTGCTTCAGCCCCTCTCTCAGTGCCCATTCCCGGTCAGTGACTGGAAGTGCCACAGCCAGAGGTGGAGCCACCACACGGCTCCTCCACCCCGTGGCCACAGCCAGAGTGACACAAACCCTTCCCAGCCCCCCAGTGCCAGGGCAGTGCTTCCAAACCAACTCGGGATTGGGAATTCGTGAAGAAACATCACAGGAATAAAGCCATAAATTTCTACAATCATTTTTATTAGTTATGGAAGGACCCCCCACTAGTATTTACATAGTGCAAAAAAGCTGTTATTACTCCAAAAAGTACGGTAGACAGAACAGTTATCCTTCATACAGCAAAAGAGAAATGGAACAAAACCCTTCATATTGTATTTTATAATGATTTTTCTACTGCTTTAACCTAAATATTACTATAAATTTTAAGACATTAAGATTAAACAGCTTTTCTTATTACAATCTATTTAAAAAGTAAATTATATGAACTATTATGAACATTTAGAAGGTGGGCTGTGCCAACTGGGTTTCTACTTTCAGCATTACCATTCACTGGCAAGGAAGTTTTGGGTCAGACATTCTGTGTGTGGCAGGGGGAGTAGAAACCCCCCCGTCCTGGTTTCTATGGCTTGCTTCTGCTGGGTTTTGTTCTAGTAGATTGCCATGTCTAATTTTTAAATGGCTGACAGTGAAATCAACTCAATAGTTTCATTAGTTGGCACAACTTCACAGGAAATACTTAATGACAGTTTCAGCAAACAGCAGCTTTTCAAACAATAATACTTTTTTTTTTTACATACATATTTAAAGTAACATTATTAAAATTTAACTTTGCGTTAAAGAACTCGACAGACCCACACTGTGTAAGCTCCCACCCACCCAAATGAGCATAAAGACACCTCCTATCTTTACCAGAAGAACACCAACAAGTGCATTACTGAACATTTTCTATAATGAATTTTTAACACACAGGTCAATACCCTCTGTCACCGTTTAGTTCCAATCCTACAACAACCTGCACACGACTTAAGCAGATAAACAGGCCACAGTTCAAGCCAGTGGCACTAACACTCTGAAGCATGTGTTAAAAGGATCAGGGCCTTAACCTTACTAAGACGTTGCTACTTGGTCCAACTAAGGACAGAATTCTTTAGAATTTTTCCCTTTTACATATTTGAAATTCATGTTTTATTATTGACAGAGATACTTAAGAGTATTTATATAAATAGGTTGTATACATAGCCACCTCTATCAGTTTTAAAGATCCCTACCCCTACCACAGATACAATTTTTTTTGATTTTACCAGATAAAGTGGTGAAATCTATAAACAATACCATAAGAAAAGTAGATCTGTTTCCCGAATAATAATTTTCACAACAAAAATATCTATACACCTATAACTACAGAAACATCTTTTCAAGGGGACAGTAACAACCTGTATAAACTGCACACTTTTATACTGAAATAGAAATTCAGCTACTTTAAAAAAAAAAATCTTGGTATTGCAAAACATTTGTATGCTTTCTTTTTAAATTCTGTTGATAATAGAATCAAAATTACCACAGTGAGATACTCTCCTCAAGTGCTTCAAGTCGCAAGGAACTTCCCTAATTTCAGATGCAAATGGATCACTCCCAAAGGAATTGCAATTTCATTCTCAGTTATTGCTCATTCCCAGCTTATCAAAAAGGAAGCACTAAACCCAGTTTCCTTTACTTAGTATCAGTTTGCTCCCCTAAGGGTGATCTGCCACATTTTAAAAAAAGAGACTGGTTCCTTATTTGCTGGCAAATTGAGAGATATAAGTGCTGTATCACCTTCAAGAACTCTATTAAACCTGTAGCAAAACTGCAGTTAAATAGCGGGCTCAATATTACAAGACTTCTTTGATATAAATGTCAGAAAATTTTAAAATGACAGTCCAAGTTCAGAAAAGACATATAAAAAGATGCACCTTTGATGTTAATACTTCAAGATCAAAAGTTATTTGAATCACTGGCACTGAAAAAGCAAAAAGGAGAAACTACAAACACCTTTGTTTTCTGATGTTGTGGCGAAGTTTTGCCCTCAGTGTATGCACTGATCTCCCCGTGCCGGGCTGTGCTTACACATCCAAGGGCGAGTTTTGCTTGTCAGCAGTTCAAACACCTGTCATGTCCTAAAGCAAAAACTCTTAAAATTTACAGACAGTAGAGTCTGTCATACAGACAGTAAAAGGTTTAACATTCAAGAGGCATCATTCCTTAGTCTCTGTTTTCCTATAAAACGCCCGTTTAACATCTAGGGAGATTACATTTAGGAACTAAGAACGTGACACAACAGCCAGTTGTCCTAGCAGCTCTACACTGCTTATCTACATAGCATTTGCTATGCCTAAAGCTATCAAAGCATTATTTACATAATACACAGTTTCTATTATTCTCATCCAAAAAGCCAGGGCTAGATGACTTCTAAACCTGGAGTCTTATTTTCCCAGTGCAACTTTAAATGCCAGCATCACTAGTGCTATGAACATTGGTCCCATACTCTTAAGTGAGGACTAAACACCGAACTCAGATACCATTTACTGTGGTTTTCAGCCTACCCAGAGGCCTTTCATGCATTTTCATACAAGTGATCAAGAAAAATAAAGTGGAATTAAAAGAAATATGTTTGCTAAGACAGTGTTGTTCATGTGAGTAACTCTGGCTGCTCTTGCAGTGAGGCTCCTGCTGCTGGCAGTTTCAGTTTCAGGACATCCCTTGCCAATACCAGACAAAGATGGAAAACAGACTCCTGACATGCAAGGTTTAGACACACTCCATCCTCAATCTGAAATGAATTCATCATCACTTAATGCATTTCCCTTCAGTATTTGGAACAAAACACAGAACAATTCTCTAGCAACAGGTATGTTTCAGGGAGGGCATATTTTTGCCTCTTACCCCTAAACCACTGAAATACCTCCCCATGCTACAGGGCACTTCCTCCTTTCCTAGAATAACTACTTCCTTTTCTGCTCCAGAGGTCAACTCCTAAAGCTGCTACAACTGCAAGAACGGCCAAAGAGGCCACACTTTCAGTAAGAATTGTTAAGATACACCCTGTCCAGGGCCACAGATACCCTCAAGCCACCACATCAGTCACACTTGCAGTTAAAAGGATTATTCTCGCTTTTTGCAATGTTATGCAGAATACAATATGCAAAACAGCATTCCTGAGGTAAGTGACAGGAGAGAGAGAGGAAGTCATCAGTTTACTAAAAGCCCTGGATAGGGATTATGGTTAATGAGTCACTTCGTGTGGTTTGGCAGACAACAACTGCTGAGAGAATGGGGAATTGTTGTTTTCTTTCCTGTTTTTTTTTTTTTTTGAATGCAGTATTTCCACCTTGTAAAAAAACTGCAAAACATTAATTATATCCCTCTGGTGTAGTTTTTTCTGGAATCAAAGTTGTTACAGCTTGTCATAGCCATCTCAGCCATCAGCATGTTTTTAACGATGCATTCACCAAGATCAACTAAAAAGCTGCATCTATCTTAGCAGAAGAATCACACACAGTTTCTCTATTTAATTCTCATTAGGACTGCAAATGGCTTTTTCTAGCTTTTCTTGAAAGAATCAAAATTGTATTTCTAGATAGGACCAGAAACTCATAGCCAAATACACCGACAAGCCTGGCATTAACACCACACCACCAATGTGACTCGTTGGTAACTTGTCAGTGTTAATGTACCTTATCTGTTTGAAAACAAGCTAAACAAAGAATTTTGCTTAAAACTGGTCAGTTACAAGATGTTTTTCTTTTAAAAAAGATCAAATGAATACTTACAAGTTTTCCACACAGCTTCTAATCTGGGAAATAGATACTGATTAAGAGCTAAGCTACTTTTTAAATCAACAAGCAACAGACAGCTACAAAAATATTGTGAATTAAATACACGTATTAAATGTTTTAACAGTGCAAAATGTTGAGATGAAGCATATGAAATAATGGCTGCAACCTTTACAACAGTTAGTTTTAATGTAACTTCTAAAAGGTTCCTGAGTTCCTGCTTATTTTTACGGCATGTAGATGGAATCTGTGTGTTCTTTGTTCAAAGAACTGCAGATGGTGGGTTTATGTTGAGCATTACTTGCGTGCTTATCATTTGTCCATTCCTCCCCATCAGTGCCAGGATCAGCCTGCTCAGAAGTCTCTATTTCTTCCTCTTCACTTTGTTCTCCATTGTCTTCTTCAGCACCACTCAGGGTCTTCCCGAGCTGAAGCGTCTCCATAGTTCTCTGGGTCTCTGAAACCCAAGACTCAATTCTGCTGTTGAGCTGAACCTCTACAGAAATTGGTTCATGGGCATAATCCTCATCATCCTCATCTTCTTCCTCCTCCTCCTCTTCCAGCATTCCTGGTACCAGAGTACTGGTGGTACTAGTCATGGAGGAATTCAAGAGATCTCGGCAGCTGCCATCCAGTGATCCTGTTTCTGTGCTCTGCTGTGAGGCCCATTCCAGATTGTCATCTGGTTTCACCTCATCTTTGTCACCTGGGGGGGATTTTCCGTGATTTGTTGCTGAGGTAGTGCCAGTTGCAGCCAGAGGTGGTTGTTTATTAAGAGTGGCTTTTTCCATTTGGCCATTACCAGCTTTTTCTGGTGCTGCAGTCTTGCCTGAGGATTCTCTCTCATTTTCAGAGGTCTCTAACCCATCAGATGTTTCCACCATATTTCTCCAGTTTGTTTCTAAAAGTTTCAAAAGAAGTTTAAGTAGGAAATATTAATTCCTTGTATATAAAAATATTTCTCCTGAGCATTCCATTGTTTAAATAGTAATGGGAGCTAATAATTGTAGTATTATTCTATGCTTGCTAGAAAAATTTCTATCAGAAAACAGAGAAAGAAATTAAGAGAAGAGACAACAGAAAGAGCTGTGAATAATTTTGGGTTTTTGCAGTACCCTAAAAACCAGACATTACAAAGTTGAGAATTTGTGCCACTCAGTTTCCTGTGTAAACTGGGGAAGCTCCAAATGTAACAGTGAGTGTAGCCAAAGAGGTTACTCTCAAGCATAAATTAAAAGCAGAAAATTGCCACCACATTAAGCCATCCATTTAAGGATTACTTAAAGAAAAAGTTCAACACCTGAAATGAATTTAAGATACCATAAAAGAGTTCACTAAGAAGGTAGTAGTCTCTTTAATTTACTCTCAGACTAAAGAAGAGTAGTCTTTTGACTTTAAACAAGTCTTCTTCCTTTTATTTTCCCTGTCACTTGGGCTTAAGCAACCAATCAATGAACATGCATTTTGCTCACACTAGAAACATTCACCACCATCTCAAGCTTAAAAATTTAAGCTACATGTCCTGTCTTCAGAGACCTCAGAAATTTAGTTCCTACTCCGTCATTAGTTCTTCCTCAATCATATAATCAATTCTGTGTTTGGTACCAGTTTTAGAAATGTTCAGTGAAACTGGAGAAGCCACCTCCACTGATGTGAGTTAGATAGTTACAACACTTCTGAAGATTAGAAATTAAAGTTTTCTGTATAGTTCAGAGAAAAAAATACTTATGAAGCTAACTGAAGACTAACCAATTTTCTCTTACCACTGAAAATTGTATAATACTGTAAATTAGTAGAAAATATTGCATTTTTTGCTACAGTTCACAATAAACAGCATTTGGAAAACTCTACCTTCTAGCTCCAAAGGTAAGTTTTAACAGACTTACCATATTCTTTCTCATTCACCTCAGATATGGGTTCAGAAATAACACTGCAGAATGAGATAGCACTTGCTGCCGAGGGGTTACGAGAATGACCCATGTGATGTGGTGCCTTCTTGACATTCTTCAGGGCTTCTTCTGCCTGTTCCTGTTCCATTGCAGCCACCATGTCTCTGTAGGCTTTCCTGGCCTCTTCAGTCAGGGATACCAGCTTATTAAACAGGTCCTAAGAACAAAGGCAATTTTTAGCATTAGTAGATTTTACTAATAATGTTCACTTTGAATTACTCTTTTTAGTCAAAGGTATACCACATAGTGAGCCTCAGGATTATTAACACCAAATACCTGAACTTCAACTAAAAATTAGTTTTCATCTGCTCTGCATTAAATAATAAAACCACCGCTCTATGTTCACTCAACTTTGAGGAGATGGACATACTTTAAGGTGGCAAAAGAAAGAGTGTCTTAAACCTTCCAGAGAACTTCAGATGCCATTTAAGTCTATTAGAAAGCTACAGAGATGTTGTGACCGAAAGCACAGTCTTTCAGTACTGTAAAAACTGAATTTCAAAGAAAACACACCCTAATGAGGTCAGGGCTATTATCAATATTTTATTTTGGTTTGTTCTAATTCTTTACTACAAGGAACATAATTGTTTACTCCAGCCATTTAGGTGACTGGAGTTACTCACCTCAGCACCTGAGTAGTTGAAGATGCCCACAACACTGACAGGCACCAGCTTGTTCACACAACGGCCGAGGGCTTTGCGGCCGAGAGCGAAGACAAACGGAATCTCTTGTTCCCGGGCCATGGCTATCACATTATACAAAGCCTCATCTAGTCCACCTTGAAGACACCAATTTTAAATAGATATCTAGTCAGTTCAAGTCATCCTATGATGTGAGAACCCTCTATAACCCACTTTAACTGTAATTAGTCAGTAAAACTTCAATGCACACATCAGCAGCTCCTGTGCCCCAGAGGGTAGCACAGTACATTTCCAGTACAGTGAGGATAGGCAAAGGTGATATTCTGTATTCTCTACTAGTCTCGCACACAAATTAAACCAGAATGTCACAGGTCTTTTGAGCAGATCATTGCTGTTCTCCTATCTCAGGAAGCCTCTGTTCACATTTCTGGTGGCAAGATGCATTTGTTGGCTCACTAACCAATTCACATTCCGCTTCAGCATCCAGAGCTCACCACTCCAGGTGTGCCCAAGACTGAATGAAATGACACACACAGTGTGTCTGTTCTATAGCCTCTATTTTTCTTTAAGCTTTTCACCCCTCATGAACAAGTTTCTTCCAGAACAGAATAGAACAGAATGAATGTGGAATGGCAATTACACAACTGGAGTCCGGAAGTGTTACACCACACACAGTAACAAATGCTTCTAATTAACACCCCTAATCAGTACAAGCGAACTGCAAACAGCTGAAGTGCATCTCTTGTTAATCATTCATACCTTTGGACTGTATTTTTTCGCAGTTGGGAGATATGATGACACACTTGATCTTGTTTAGTTTCATGTGCTTAGTAACCTCACGCAACCCCATAACGAGTCTTCTCCGTGCTTTGGCTCTCATGGGATCCTTCTGGTAAATCCGCTCCTGGAAGCTGACAAGCTCTTGCAGTAAGAGTGTCACACACTCATCTATTTCTTTACTTAGAACTTGGTTACAGTATCTGTCAATGCCAAAAACATTCACACATGTCAGCATAGCTAATTCACAAATATTAGCACAGCACATAACCAACACTGGTTCAAACCTTTTTTCAAATAAAATAATGTTACTTCTTCAGAAAGGTTATTAAAATTTTCTTAAAGTCATTAAAAGGATTTAGAAATCAAGCTGCAAACTGTAAGTTAAAAATACATCCTGAAAACATTTTTATTTGTAGTAACATCACTTACCTCAAGAAGCCGATCTAAAATAATATAAAAACTACAAACATATACTCCACTAAGTGCCCCAAGCCACTATTCTTTTCCTTAATTTAGTACTTTGTAAGGATATATTAATAATAAAGCCATAATACATTAAGAGTGACTACTACAGTATTTTCAGCATTCCTAAATATTCCTTCCTTTCCCATCCAAAGCATACATTTAAAAAAAATATTTTTTAGAGAATACTCCCACCTTGCTTATTTGCTGTGGAAACCAAAGGGGGTCTAAAGCTAGTGTGTGTACACATATACACACATTTGTATACAAACATACACAAGCAATCATTTAGGGGGAAAAAAAAAGGCTTGCAGAACCTCCTATTTCTAAAAGGGAAGCTTATGTTCATTAAGCTCTTAAGTCTACTAAGTCTATCCACACTTAAACAAGGGTGACTCAAGTGCAAGCCCTGAATTTATATTAATAATGCAAAACTCTTACTCTCTGAACCTCTTGCTGTGAATCTTGGTTATTGCAGAAGATGCCATTGGACTGCCTATTCCAGAACTGGCAGGAGACCCCTGGGACACTGGGGTCATGCAGTATGGAGAATTCTGACTTGCTGGAGACAGGGAAGTATCACTGGGCATACTCAGTCCAGTTTCTGAAAGGCAATTTTTGAAACATAATAAGCTACAAATGCTTTTTTTTTTTTATGTAAAAGGAACAGAATCACATTTCCTTACTTTGTCCAAATTACATTTTGACAACTCTAAACCTTCTTCCCCAGAGGGGTAGCTGAGAGGGGGGAAAACAAAACAGGCACACATCCAGCAGTCAGTATGGATTGGTACTTGAATATTCATTAAAAGAATCTCAAGCTTAGTTTGAGAAATTAATAAAACAGAAGGAAAAACCTGTCTAAATGCTACAAAACTCCTTCCAGTAATTCTTTACTATTTATCTAATATTCAACTAACTTATTCCTATAGTATTTAGGATATTCCCATTTCAATCAGGAGACACAAGGCAGGTCATTCAGAAGAAAAGTTATGAAACAGTACATCTGGAATCCTGACAGACTCCTCCTTCCCCCACCACCCCAAATCTGTTTAAAAGACATTGAGAATTCTTTGGAGTTTCTTAGTTGCTCAGAGCTGCTGCTGCAAATTGACAGTCCAGACATCACAGTTGACTTACAACCTGTTCAACAAACTGGAAAACTTTATTTACAGTTTGCAACTTCTAGATCTGGAAGACTTCCAGTATGCTCCTCACTAAAAAGCATTGTGCTAACATGGCATGGCTGACAACAGGTCACAGTTTGCTCACTTAGCAGAAAGACTATAAACTGACATGTGTTTGGAACATCCACTTGGGAAGTTAATTAAAAGGCTGTACGGAGATTATGTACTGAGAACCCACACTGTACTAAGCCTGAGAACAGACAAGGAACAGACAAGGCAGTTTAGAACACTGTTAGTATTTCATGAAGTTAAAAAAGATAACATCAATGAACTGTGTGGCATAAAAGAGAAAGGCAAAATACAAAAATAATCAGATTAGTACAACTGGGGGGGGGACCAATGGGAGTCCAGAGATATAGAGACCAACCTTCTTGAGAGGCCAGCTCCTGGGACTGATCAGCAGTCAGGTTTATATGAGCCTCTTTCTGTTCATCAGAACCCAAAAGGCTGTGGTCAGCTGATAAACGACCCTTCTTCTCTTCCCTCTCTTTCAAAATAATCTAGGAACAAAACCAACAGCCATCAGCATCTGAAAATTACAGAGATACCTGTAAAGAAAGTGGCCATTTGACTGAACATAAAGTTAAGTGAGTTGTTTTGAACCTTCTTAGTCATGCCAGGACAGAACCCCCTGAAATCATTCCAGTTTCATCTTGGATTACAAAGAGTATTTCACTCCAGCATTTTACAGATGGTACACTTAATATTCACACACTTCTGTATACTTGAACTGCTGAAAGTGCTGTCACAGCTTCTTTCTGATACATAAAACTCACTTATTAACAATTCCTCATCCCCATTCCTGTGAAAAGGAAATACCCTGTGCAACCACACTAGCCATCTTTGTGAAGATTCTCTCAAGGAGAATCCTTTCCACAAAAGAAAGTGCAGTGCAAAGGTAAGTAGTCATGGATATACTGGTATTACTGTGATGTTTAATAGCAACAAAGACACTGACCACAAAGAGTTTAGAAAACTTCTCTTAACAGGGAGTTATGAATTCCTCTAACTCCGATCATGGGCAAGTCAGAAAAAGGCTTTCACCCTTGCATTTTTAGGACTCCCTTTTTGGTATTTTAGCTTCCAATTTCCATACATACTCTATTCCTTGTGTACACCTCTATGAGTGCATGTATCTAGATATATGCAAGCAGTTATTTCTACATTTACTCAAAAATTGTGGGTTTACTTCAAAGTTCTGTACTCACCTCCATAAAAAGGAGTAGGAAAAATTAAGGTTAGCATACTACATTGCACTACAGACTAGGCATCAGCAACATGAAAAACAAAGTTTTCCCATGTGTTATAGTTAAAGAAAACCCCATGCAATCCATATTGAGATGGATTTGTATCACCTTCAACTACTTATGGAGGTCTAAAAGTTATGTTACTTGCCTAGATCCGAAGGACAGGACATCAGTTTGTCAGGAATAGAGGCAGAAGCTCACAACTCCCTTGCCCTACACTCATGGGAACCAGTTCTCAACTAAGAAAATAACAGCTTTTGTTTTTGAGGTGCGACTGTGGGGCAAAACACTCCAAGGCCGACACGTTTACCTTTTTAAGTGCTGTAGGACGTTTCAGTTTTGCAATCTCTCTCTCTTTTCCTCTCTTCACTTTTGGGGCAGTCGAATCCAAAGGATTAAGGCAACCCATAGATGGCTGTCCCTTTGTTAAGGACTTCCTGTTGGCAGATTCTTTGGTATGAAAGGGAGCAGCACTGCCAACTAAATACAAGATAGATATTAGTTTCACCAAAAGACATGTCAGCTCTATTTCAACAGTTTTCAGAATTTCCACTGATGAATTCTCTAAGTACATTTTCCTTCCTTGGAAAAAAAAGCAGTTCATAACGACAGGAAAATTACATCATCAGATATTGTTGCTTCCAGACGGTTTTAAGATTTCTTCAACTTAGCCTCGTGTTTTAGGAAGCTATGGATCCCAGGAATTATTTTAATAAGTGGTAAAGGATCTCTCTCAAATGACTACATGTAGCTTTATTAGTCAGATGATTATGAGAAACTGCCAATATTTATCCAAACATTGATTTTTAGTTGAAGAGTTGAATAGTTGACAGGACCAAACAGATGAGGGAGTGCAGCATGTAGTTAAGTATATCTTCTGCCAGAAAGAGAATAAAACAAATGCTGTCTCCAACGGAAATGGCAACAGTTCTTTGCTGAGCTTTGTTTGATATAACCCTGCCAACTTGAATGAATGTTTGAACACTGCTGAAACTCAAGCAGGTAAATGAAGCAACACACCAGATGGAAAATGGTAACTATGTGCATAACGATGGACTCCAGGCTACATACAAGTGCTCAGGAATGAGACTGGTGGGTTATAACAGATAACTGCAAAAGTGTCACTTCTGTATTTGTCAGGAAGCATTAAAAAAAAAGCTGATTTAGTGTTTTATTGATGAAGAAATAGAAAAAAAAATTAGGCCATGGCATATATTTGTGATGGAACTGTAACTTAATATTCTGTGTATGTCTGATCTTTATTTTTAAAAGGATAAAGCAGAACTACAGAAAAGCACAGAGGAAGCAATACAGGTTCTCAGAAGAGATGCTTCCACAATTAAATTAAATAGACCAGGA
Organism: Lophotriccus pileatus; assembly: GCA_035583135.1. Lineage (NCBI taxonomy): Eukaryota > Metazoa > Chordata > Aves > Passeriformes > Tyrannidae > Lophotriccus > Lophotriccus pileatus. The sequence continues at coordinate 10,802,265 of JAWWES010000018.1, read as the reverse complement.
CTCTTCAGACTAGAACAGAGATGAAAAACATCTAAGAAGCACAGAGGAGGAAAACAGGAAGTAACTGCTCAGTCTTCGTAATACAAAGGCTAGGAAAGCTAACAAAATTATGAGTTGGGGTACAAAAAACACCAACACTGACCCCCACACCAAAAAAAAACCAAAACAGCAGAAAGAAGAGTTTCTCCACACAGGATGTAGTAAGGTTAGAACTCACTGCCATTGGATATTATGGATGGTAGAACCATGTGACAGAAATGATGGACAGCTTCAGAAGGAAATTTGGTTTGAGAAAGCTTTGGGTCAGGAGGCCAAGAACTATAATCAGCAGAGATGGGAAGAATATCCTAGAGAGATATATCCCTCTGTATCATAGTCACAGGTACCCTCTCTAAGATGCTTTCAAAGACTACTTTAATATTTTATCTTTAGTAGGCATTTAGTTTGACCTAAAACAGTTCTTTTCACATATTTATTTCAGCACTGAATTCCTCTCAAGATATGAATCCTGAGTTTTGAATAGCAGGTCTTTTAAGAGACATTTGGCTTGTGTTCTGTGTGGCCTTTCCCCATTCCATACTGCAGCTCAGAGGAAGATAGCACAGGTGAATTTATTAAGAAATGCAGTAAAAAAAAAAAAAACCAAAACACTTTCCAGGTTTTTATCATGCTTATATTCAAAAACTGAAACTTGACAGAAAAACCTCAACATTTAGGATGCTCAGATCAATCAAATTTGTATTGACAAAAATGCACATAGCAATCGTCAAGCAGATTAGAGATACCTGTGTATGAGAGGGGCCTGGTGTTGGTGATCTGACGAGCTTTCATTGCTTGCTGCTGCTTTTCAAGAGCTGCCAACATGTCACCCAAATCCAACTGAACAGGGGTCTTGCTCTTCTTTCCAGCTGCTTTTGATAAAGCCTCCTACAACAGGAACATCACGTGCCAATAAATACAAAGAAATAGTGCCTGCAACATCCTTACAAAGAGATCATTGCTATGGGGGAGGAAGAGGAGCAACAGGTGACTGATACTCCTCTTTCCCAACCACTGGGGGGGTCAGGGTGCCACACACCTGGAGCTTTTTCTGTTCCATGCTTATTTCTGAATACTCTTGAGCTGTTGCAAGTGCTGCTGCCAAGGCCTTCTTCTTCTGGCTTTTTGCACGCTTTGGTACAGAGGTTGTAATGGGAATTGGAGTTTGGACTATATTGATTGGAGAATTCTCTGGTAAGTCATCCAGCTAGAATTTTAAACACAGTGCAAACAAACCACAGTTAAAGGCCTTTCTCTCAAGGCTATAGGATATGTAGCACTCCAGAAAACAAGTCATCCAAGGCTTTTGTTACCAGTATGACATCCTAGATGAGACAGTAAGTTAAAAAACTAGAAACTTCTTTATATTTCATTTTTCTATTGGAAAACTATCATACTTGGCTCCAATTATGGCTTCAGAAGGCTTTCCACTCTGATTGCAAAACACAGAATTCCCCCTCCACCCCCCCCCCCCCACCCCGAGGCTTTCACGTAGGACTTGACTTTCCTGGAAAGCAGCCAAATAGATTAAGCAGTCTATAGGCACACTTCTGTAACCAAATATTTAGGTAGATCACATACTGAAAAAGTATCTTCCCAACAACTGCTTCCCCAGCCTTAAAGCAGAGGTAGTTTACTTTGAAATAGAAATAACTTATACAATGTGTAGTTATTTTAGAAATTGACATCAAATTACTACACATTTGCAAATTTAACAATTTTAAGAGAAGTCTGTATCAAAGGATCAGGATGCAGCTGTGGTTTCCAACCTGGGATACTCTATGATACTAAGTCTATGATCTCAGACAAAAACCCTGCAATTCTTATTTTAAGATATTTTTCCTGCACCACTTATTTTAACTGGCATGTCTTTAGCACTCAAAGCTGGTAATGCAAATACCCCAAAATCATCACAATTACTGCATTATAAGTATTGCAGCAGATTAAAAAAAATACACAAAATGCTTTGCAAAACAAAGTAATTGCTTACTACTTTGGGTGAAATCTTTTGCTGGATGTTACTACTTTTGCTGCTGCCATTGTCACTATTTAGCTCTGGAAATTCGTCTTCATCCTAAACAATACAGAAATGAAGATTAATAAGAACGGAACCAAAAGTCACCTCAGAAGCATCAACTGAAACTGTTTAAGGTAGAAAAATGAACTGAATCCCCAAGTCCCACAAGCTAGAAGGGCTTAAAAGTGACACAAGTAGAAAATAATGAAACATTAACAAAGCATTTCTGTATCTAAATAACTTTTTTCAAAAGTAACATTAAGTTTTTAATACGAAAGAAATCCAATTACAGTTGGGGGGATGAACCAGAGAACACAATTTTTTATTTACAAGTGAACAGAAAAGGTTACTTGAAAGCTGCTTATCTAATTTGTCAATCACAGATAGTTCCAAATTCTTACACTTCCCACAACACCCGAACACAAGTCTGTCTGTACACCATGAATGGATCATCTAAAAATCAGCGCACTTCTCTGTGCACCTCTCTGAGCCACATTTTTGCAGCTTCCCCTTGAGAACATCACTTACTCTGCACACAACTGGCACCACCACAGCACAGAAACAGCTCTCCTACAACAGTACCTCGAAGTACAGAGGCTCAGGACTCTGCTCTGCTCTGCCTGACTGGCTTGTAGCGAGAGTTTTCTCGTGTCGTTTCTGCAAACTCTGCCTCCTTTCTGAAGACGTGCTGTGCTCTCTGCATCTGAAACCAGACTGAAAGTAACAAACACCATCAGCATTTTGCAATTCCAATTTTCCAAGGAGTGTGTGTGTGCACAAAAAGCTCTCATGAAAGCTTTCTCGTGTCTGCCAGTCAGCAACTAGGTACAGTTTTTAAGGAATTATATTTGCTAGGCTGTGCTTTGGTGTTTTGAATTCTTTTGTGGAGGTTTTCTGGTTGGGTTTTTTTAGTTGTGGGTTGTTTTTTTTTTTTGTAAACCCGCACAAACATTCTACAGATAGAATCAGATTATTCCTCCCCCTCAAGCCAAAACCAGTATCTCTATTTTCATCTCTAAATTTTTAACTTAAAAAAAAGGGCTTCTTTTGGCTCAACATGAAGAAACCCATGAATTACTGGTGACTATTTAACAGACATGAATCCTGAGGAACTGTCTGTAACCATGATCACTCAGAAGGACTTTATTCCACTAAATAATTATTCTGCATACAGTAATTGCCTTTTCAACATGTTTTCGATGACAATGCACAAGCACACAGTTCTCCAAGGACCAGAGACAGTGTAGTGGTATAAACATTCTTCTGGTCATTATGTGACAGGTTGGTGGAAACCCACGTGCAAGACTGGTTGGCTGAAACCAGTGCATGACTTGAATTTCACCTTTAAAACTTACGTATTTTGCAAGAAAATTTCCTGCAGACCTGGTAACAATTTAGTTTCAAAGGAAAATAGTTTCTAGGACAATTCTGCCTTGAGGTACAGTCAATTTGGCTGGGGTAGCCTCATTTAAAACTCCTCGTGCCAGCTTTGTTTTTAAGTATGTAAATTAACTGCCAGATTTAGAGTCTAAACTGTGACTGGACAAAAGCAAATCTGATTCTTCCTATTCTGCCAATGACACAAACTAAAAACAGTGGCTTCTAAAGCCTCTGATTTGACTACAGGTTGTAAAAAAAAAAAAAAAAACCACCCCAAAAAAACCTCCTACGCTGCCAGATAAGAGCATCCACAGGCTTCTTGATATAATAAACCTGTGGACACAAACTGGGAAGATTCAAGGAAATTTAACAGCTTCCTCTAAGAACCTAAACAGGGAAAGCTATGTCTGCACATACAGGCACATCTGAGATGAAGCTCCCACTTCAAGCCTGGCAGTTCTTGTCTGCAATAAATGAATTCCAGCAAAAATTATGTTTAAACAAAGGCAAATGTTCCAGCCTTCTCTGTCCCCCTCTGGACCACCTGCCCCAATAAAATCTATCCAAATTAGGAAGGCCACCTTCTCCTTTCTCCTTACATACTAATTACAGACATCCTGTCCCACTTGAAGGAAGTTTCACAGAATAAAATAATTTTAAATTGTTAAGAAATAATAAAAATGCTAAAAATATGGTATGCTAATGTAATTATAAAAAAGAAAGTTTCAAAGACAACAGGAGTGAGAACACAGGATTCTAGTTCACCATTACATCAGAATCTTTCTTTAGAAAGTTTAATTTTTTTTTTCCTGAAGTGTGAGTGGGTCAAAAACTGAACTAACTTTTCTACACCCACACTGTCTTGATTTCACAAGTTACTTTATATATGCAACGTTTGTCCTAGGTAGATACATATAAAGAACAGGCTATAGGCAGAAGACTGCCAAGTACCTTGAATTTTGTATATGTATATATGTATGTGATACAGAGCTAGCTCAAGATGATACAAAAGTTAGAAATGTTCAACTGCACTTTCAGGTTGAGTTTCTACCCTTTTCGTTCACTGTTTTTATTATATATTACTTGTATGTAAATTTTATAATTCCTGTCCAATCCTGTACACTTTCATATATCTCAAACCCCCAGAAGACTTGAGTTTAGAACCATAGACAACATACCTGTGTATTATTTCTTTGCTCAGCTTGTCTTCCACCTCTAGCAAAGGTCTGAGTTTTTTCAATCCAAGGTTTTTTTTGTGTTGCCTGGGAATTTACATTAGTCCAACTTATACCAGCTGAAAGAGAAGTGCCATCTATGAAAAACAGGACTAGTGGAGCAGGATGTATCATAATGATACACATGCCAGAGCCAGGAACACAATTTTGATACAAACAGTTCTCTGACAAAGCCTAATTCTCCTGTGACAACATTCACTTCTGTAGCTATTTTTAGACACGGGCAGAATTGCCTTCATGGAGCACTCAAACTGCCAGCAACTGATCATCAGGAAGCATCAGATAAAGGAAATTTCACCTTCACATCCATACCAATTTCAGTTCAGTCACAGATAGCAGCATTAGCACTACCTGCTACTACCAGACTGATCAAAACACTGGCTCATGGTGCAGTACCTCTCTAAAGTACCTCTCCTAAAAATTATCAGTGCTTCTCAGATAGGGAATGAGAACTCCTTGGATCTGTTACTACCCAGGTACAAACTGTAGCCCAACAGGGTAAGGAAGCTTGAGGATAAACCACAACAGCAGCACAGCTTTATCTGAATGCTTGCACTGGAGTCTCGAGCTTTAATCTGTTAAGGAAGGCAGCTACTGACAGACCATCAGTGACAGCTGCATCACCATTAGTGACAGCTGCACGCTTCAACAAGAGGTGTCTTGTTGGACGTGGCTGGAAATCACAGTAAAGGCACATCTTCAGAAGTATCTGAGCAATCAGAGCAGCAAGCTGATGCAGATCAAAGGTGGTTCCCAGCAAAACAAAGCCAAAATACAAACGTGACCCACACAAATTTTAAACAGCTCACCAGTTAAAACAATACTTACTTGCATTTATTGATGGTTCTACAACCTGAAAAGGAGAAAAACAATTATTTTAGTAATTTTTATTTGTCTGTCAGATAGAAGTATAGTGAAGTTACTCAGTTATGTTTACATACACTCATTGCACAAGAATCTGTGTTTCTCGAAGCCATGGCTGCAGCCTGGTTATTGCCGTGCTTAGGACTGCAGTAGCCACTGTCACTGTCAATGTCTGCTTCACTTGCTCCCTGTTCACTCGAGGACTCTGCAGCAGGGTGAGAGGTTCTTCTGCGCCTGCCTTTTGATTTCCAAAGCATTGTAGAGGCGCTCTCAGAAAGTGATTTATTAGCTATATCTGAAGGAAAGTCTTCAAGAAACAACAAAAATAAAATTACTTGGGCAGGAATTGTTAAAAGACATGAAAAACCTATACATCATAAAAACAATTGCAAAGGCCAAAGTCTTTTAATAAAATTAAACCAGCATTGAATTTAAATTATGTCTAAGTCCAACTGTTAATAATAACAACTCCTTCAAGAAGAGTGATTCTGACAGTGGCAAAGTCTCTGCAGGAGTACCATATTATTACAACACTACAGGGTGACATATTGAGTAGCTATCTGCATCAGGACCTTTTCTTCATCATCCTTTTGATCTGCAAAGACTTCTCTTAAAAGCCATGTCTAAATCAGGTCCACCCTCTTTTAGAAAAGATGGCAACTGACATGCAGTTCTACTCATTTTTGTACACGCAAAACTTAAGAAACAAATTACCTGTTTGCTGTGACGCATCAACCAACAAAACAATCTTTGATCTGTTCTCAGGACCTGATGAACTCGTCTCCTTCTGAGTGGCAACATTTTTCACTGGAGGACGTTTATTTTTTATGTGCATCTGTAACTGCTGTTGCTGTTTTAAAATATTAGCCACAAAAAAGAGTCATATGATTTGACTTCATAGTTGTAATCAAACAAAGCAATTTAGAAGTCCTAATTGCCCTCTACAGAAGGCACACGTTTGAAGACAAGAGATTAAGGGAAATATTCATAAAAGTACTTTATTTATTAACCTCTTTGCATTATTTTTTAAGTGAACCATTCATTCTGATGTGAAAGTACCAAAAAAGGGTAAAGAAAGAACAGGCATACTTTCTGTTCTCTAATGAAGTAATTGTAAGCTCAGATTGCACTAGCAGAGAGGCAGAGGGAGTCTCCCACGTCATACTTGCACTTTATAAACTCACAAAGTATTTTACCACAAAATAGCTCTGTAGACAGTTTCTCTGCTCTCTGAATAACACCTTTTCTGCCCACCTTTTCCCCCCCCTACTTTTCTCCCACTACTGACATACTGCTGTGGCTCAAATGACATAACATGCTTCCTTTGTAAAAACACTTTCTTTGCACAGTTCTACTTATCCCATTAAAAAAACAGACTTACTTTCTGTGTGGCTGGTCCCCTGTTACTGCTCCTGCTCCGCTGACTGGACAGTGGGAAGACCTGGCCCGCCGGGTTGGGACGCTCAGTGCATTCCGCAGTAACTGTACTCACAGCACTTGCTGTTTGAAAGGGTGCAGGATAAGGGGCAGGGAAGGGATGGTAGAAACCCATGACCTGAGCACATGGTGCTGGCATCAGCTGATAGTAAGTATATTCTGTAGAAACAGGTGGCTGTGCAGATATTATAGGATAAGCAAGGTATGGTCCTGCAGGATTCGGGCTAGGTTGCTGCCATCTGATGTCATTGTTATACAATGGAAACTGTCTGTAAAAAAAAAAAAAAAAAAGGAAAGACAACTGCTCAGTAAGTTCCTCCCCCCTCAAAGAAAATGCAGGCCTTTATCACCTCTTCAAAAAATAAGTTTCAAAACTCAGCCTGTTTTAGTTACATGAAGAAAACTGGTGAGTCAGCTGCAGACTGTTCTGCCATGGCAGGACCCAAGTGGACACCCAAAGCCTTGTTTCATTCCGCATCAGAGATGCAGGCACAAACCCCCTGACTGCCCTGCATGATGCGAGAGCACAGCACGTGACTTTGGGAGGGATTTGTACCAGACCTCTGTAGCCAGGAAAAAAAGGGCAGCAAAGAATATCAACAGAGAAAAGCAGAGGGGAGAAAATCAGTAAGAGACCGGAGACAGAAATTTCATCCTCACCCATGAAAGGTCAGAAAATTAAATACCATGAAAAAAAAAAAATACATATCCAACAGTCATTGACTCCTCTCAAGCCTACCAGAAGTTTAAACTCACTTAAAAATAGATCATCTTCCATGAAGACCACAACCACTGTTACCTGTTGGATTGATTTTCCTGTACAAATGGATAGCAAGTGATCAGGTAGCTGGGAATTGGAGTTGGTTCCATGCCATTAATTCCTCCACTGTCATTAGGAAGCGCCATTGGGATCATTAGTGTTTCTGGACCCTTCTTCTGAGGAATAAATGGTTCTACTTCAGCTGACAGCTTGACATTCTTAAGAGAACAGAAACAATGCCTTCATTAAATACAATCATAAATTGCTCGTGGAAACTTAGATTCATGAAGTTGTACACTCAGTACCACAACCAGCAGGCAGAGGGATGACAAGGCTACAGGAGGTGGAAAACAGTTGGCAAGTGCTTCTTGCATCCTCCCAATCAATGCAGGGCGTAATACAGATCACCAACATTTAGCATTTGTGGTAACCTTTACAAGTGCAATACAAACACTAATTAATTTAAAAGGGACTGAAGTTCAGATCTTGCAGAGGATATACCAGTCTGAGCACAGAAAGAAATCAAATTAGCACTGTATGTGGAGCACAGTTGTGAAGGCTCTCAGAAGTGAAACCAACATATGGAAGATGTGGTAATGCCTGGCCTGCCCTACAAAGTTGACCGTGTTCCTAGGCAATTATAAAAAAAAAAAACTTTTCAGCACTAAACCATAGGTTTACTGCTAAAATAGATGGTGTATCACAGAAGAACCCCCCTACATTCCATCTGCATAATTTTAACATACTTTCAAGTTTTAAGACTACGATTAAAGTTTGCCATGAAAAAGGCTTTAAAGATTGCTTAGAAATAAGTTTTTAAAAGCTGTGCTTTAAAAGAAGAGTATCTCCCCCAATCCTGAAGGTATCCTCAGTTTAAGGTGGCTTTCCCCACACTTCTGGTTTCATATAGCTGCATCTTGTACTTCAACAATGAAAACTGCTCCACTCAATAAGACAACTGCAGACCCAAAGCACCCTTAAATTTTATATTCCATAAGTTACATTCAGGTGAAAGTAATTTTTTTTAATCAAGATTTCATCTTAAGTCTATTTGTCTGACTTTATTACCTCATGGAGTATCAAATCCAAAGAAGATTTTCTAAAGCAGATAAGGACTCCAGACAATTTTCCTTCTATCTGCCTACGGAAGAATTCCAAAGGGAACATGTAACCTGAATGAGCACATGCTCTTATTTTACAAAAAAGGAGAGCCTGAAGGTTTAATGTGATGAGAACAGTCACATCCTTGCTACTACCTGCAGAACATCCACATGAGCAGAAACAGTTAAATGGGAGCTCTGAAAATGTCCTGGCAAGTAGCCCCACACCTATCGCACACTTCCCAGTCCGGATCCTTGTTCTGTGTCACATCTACAATCCAGAGACAGCCTTACATCCAATATCAGAATCTCTCAGTCCCCCAAACTTACTCTTCTGAAATAAGATCCCATATTGGTTTAGCAGCAGGGGGTGGAGGAGGTGGGAGGGGCAAGTCCAAAACTGTTTTGAAAACACAATTGTCCCAGTGAGTCAGAAAAGCTACTTTTACTTGATGAGTAAGTACTTTAATGGATCAGACTGAACTAGAAACAGTGAGGTCAAGATCCGCTCATGCAAAGTACTGGATTTTTGTTTAGTTAGTCTGACACACTTACATACAAGAAAATTTAATTACTAAGCAAGAGGTAGAATCATCATTAAGTAAATTACCAAACCCATGAGTTCCACTGTAATTCAATAAATGAGTTGAAAATCAGCTGGTATTTAAGTACTTTGCTGTCATCTCCTATGAAGGGGAGAGGAAAAAACATTGTTGAGGCAGTAAAAGCTCCCTAATTTTTATGTAAGTATTATATGCACTATTAAATCGTAACTACCAGTGACTGATGCATGCTATTTTTACATTAAGGAATAATTTTTAATACATATTACTTATGATAGTAATATTAGAATTCCATGATAATTTCAAATGTTAATCTTAAAATTTGCATTTCAATGCAAATTCAAAAATTCATTCTTTTTAACTCCAAATATGACATTCAAACTAAGTTATTGTGAAATAGTCATTCTATAACAGCTTTTTGGATGACCTGTATAAGAGAAATCAAACTTTTCCTGCAGAAGGTGCTATTACAGATAGTGTCTGTCTCATTATCTTTACCCTTCCCTTACCAAATTTGCTAATTCATACTTCTTTCATGAGATTTTATGCAGTGTTAGCTCAATTTTCACCATCAGCCATTTCCTGTAAACAGGAGCTCACCAAATAATTCCTATTTAAACATCACTCACTTCTTCCAAACACTGGGCACCTCACTAGGGTGAGCTTTATAAACACAGGAGAAAACTTCGTAAGTGCAATATTGTTTAGGATAGGCAACCACTGTCTGCAGGATGTCCTCGAGTACTGAGATCAAAGTCACATCCTTAACAACTTTGATGGTGGGACATTCTGCAAGCCACAGTGACCAAGACCAAAGCTTGTTTATAACTGAACTGAGAACTGAAAAACATTATACAAAATAGGAAGAAACCCACAAAACTTATCAAGTGTGGAGTCCATGACTACCTCTAACCATTTCTTGAGAAGGTTATGTGTCTTTGGACTTTTTGAAGTGTGCTGGGAAAGCAGATACAACCCTTCCAACAAAATGAGTCTTTACTTTGATCAGTAATTTAAAGATAAAATTGTAGTTAAGAGATGTGAAGTTCCAGCAGCAATCATGACAAAACCAAACATCTAAAAAAATAAAGGATAACAGTGGAATTAAGAGTGTCAGAAGAAAATAACATATGTCTTTGAAAGTGACAAGAGATACTGTTCTTGACAGAAAAAAAATGATTAATGAATTTTCTGAAAATGCTTATGGCTAAAAAATGGAGATACACATGGAATATAATGCACGGAAGGATGCCCCATCCCTGGGAGTGTTCAAGATCAGGTTGAATGTGGCTTTGAGCAACCTGGTGTAGTGGAAGGTACCCCTGCCCATGGTAGGGGTTTGGCACTAGATGATCTTTAAGGTCCCTCCCCAGCCCAAATCATTCTAAGACTCTCTAAGCACAAATACAGAAGTATCACTACCTGCTGTGCAACAAGGTCTGCGTCACAGAGGAAAAATCACCTTAATATTAATTAAGGACATTTCTTTATCATTAGGTAGTAAGCAAACATTCCTTTCTTCTACCGTAACTCTTTTCCAACTCCTGGAGTTCCACTGAGAGGAGAGGCTGTGGGGCAGCAGCAGCACCGAACTTGTGCAACACAACCCAAACCGCGGCTGTATCCAGAGCTTCCTCCCTGACCTCGGGCACATCCCGCAGCTGCCGCGTGACCCGCCCACCCCTCCGCAAACCTCCACGGCATCCTCCTCAACACGGCACGAGGGGAAAGGCTTTCCACTACAGAAAAAAACCTGCTTATGTACAGTGATGGCGGAATAAGTAGCAGAAATATCAACGCTGAAACCCCTCCCCACAATCCAACATCTTTTTATGGCGCTATTTCAAGACCGTCAGGCAAAAAATAATTGCTTGAGAATAGACTCAGTTCGGGGCTGGTCTACAAAACGAGATGGCATAAACATTAAAGGGAACACACCAAGGCTGTCTCATCCATAGAATATTCAAGGGTAAAACCAGGATGAGTGCTTTATAAACACTGAAAACTTCCAAACTATTCCTAATCCACTGGTCACTATCTGCCCGCAACATGTCAGGTGAACTTTAGCCAAGATACTAAAAATAAACTCTAGTACTGGGTCAGAAAATAGTTTAAACATTCTATTTGTAATTCAGGTTGGGACAAAACTCCCTGTTTTAAAGATCTTTCCTTTCTGGTTCTCTGCTCATTCCCTATATTATTTTGGAGATGGATATGGAAATACTAAAGTCATCCTTTTTTGACTGGTCTCTTGCAGAACGGTCTCATTATAATGGTTTTTGTAATATTGCAATCCATCATCACTCATTATTAGGAGTGAACAGTCTTTGACATCAAGTATTAAAAAAACAAGATATAACTGATCAAAGCAGGAGCTGTGAGCAGGAGATGAATCCTATCTGCAAGGCTGCCAAGTATTTGTCAATTTGTGAGGATAATCCCTACCTTACTTTTACACTCAAGGTGGATTGGATAAAATTTGATTTATTTAAATCTTTCCAGCAAAAATAGGGATTGTCATTTTTTTCTTTTTAAATTGTTTTCTAAATTTATTAGAGAAACCCACAACACACAACGCTCTCATCATGTAATTTGACAAATTTAGGAAAATAATTTAAATTATTCTGCTTGATTTTGTTAGGTTCAAACAACTCAGAGATGCCCAAACTAGAAAGACAACTTTAATGCTTCCTTTCCTGTTGCCCAGTCTCTTATAGAGGCAATGATTACTACTGCTATGACAGAGCAATTGGGTGATGTATTTAATTACCCTTTTCTGGATACAGCTCATAACAAGTTTAGCTTCCCAATGATTATAAATATACAGCATATCCTGTAATCATAAACACATACGGGTGCATTAGAAAGTTAATTTCTTTTTTCGCTTACAGAACTTGGAGAGTGTCAGTTATTTAAAGGAATGAAAACTGCATTTCATAATGTTTCACGTGCATCATACCTTAAACACTGTTTTCTTATGTAATTTAGTCTGCACCTACAGGTTTGTTAGGTTTAGGGAGGTTGGGTTTTTTTAATCCTTTCAAGAAACTTGTTTCAGCAAAGAAAAGAATTCAGGGTAAACCTCTTTTTCAGGTTTTGCATTTTGTTCTGTAGCAACTGAGAACTTAAAAACCTTAGAACAAGCATTTCAAAATCATTCTGCAAGCGTAATACATGCAATCCTCAGCATAACTCATACATTCATTAGACAACAACAAGGCCCCATTTCCACTTTGGGGTAGAAAAGAGACAGCTCAAGTGTCTTACCGACCAAACCAAATTAACTTCACTCTATTGCTTCCTTATAGTATTTTACCAGTCTTTCAAAAACATCCCAACAGTTCTGTTTTACATAGGCTGTGTCTTCAGAGGAGGGCAGTAAACTTAACGAAACTTAAAGTAAAAAGGGGAAACAAACATAGTCAGCTCAGCCTGCTAACCAAACCAAAACATCAACAGAATTAACTCTGCAGGGTGACTGTCCAGGCACTTCACATTTCACAGCTGGCCAGTGGTATCACTGGAAGAGTGAGGGAAAGAAAAGAGCAATGCTATGCAATTTGCTCGAAGTTATCTAAGCAGATTTTTTTAGGACTGGATTTCTCATCTGGGAGGAAGGGTTGGTGAAGACAGACAGCAAAGTTAACTCCTCTATTTGATAACACGCAGCTGAGCCCTCCTGGCACCCACTATGTTGTCAGAACAGCAGAAATAACAATCCCTTCACAGAGCAAGAAGAAAAAGCAGGAGAAAACAAAAAAAAAAAAAATCAAAGAAATCAATTTAGTAGTAAGTAAAAGTGCTGCTAATTTCCATTTTACTGGACAAGCAAAAGATCTCCTACTGAAACTTCCTATTTCCTTTAACAGGTTGTCTCTGCGCTCCTTTTCGGAGATACAGAAACAATAATGCCAAATAAACTGTGTTGGTGGTAGGTTTGACTGTAAAATACCATGCTGACAGGCCTAGGACTGCAACCAATGACAAATCACACAAACTCCAGAATAGGAAATGAGATGCTTTTTGTTTCAAAACAAAGCACATGTAAATATGTGAACACAACTCCTCAAAGATTTCACCTAAACAGGACAAATAGAGTGACAAGTGACATGAGCAGCACCAGTAGGACTGACTGGTCAGGCCACTGTTTTGTAACCACACCGACAAGAAAGATTTGTCACACACTAAAGGCTCTGGGGGAAGGCTCCTCACTTTCCCTAATCCTTGCAACAGAGCACCTGTGATACAAGATAAACTCTAATTGCTCCCACAGTACTGAGATTTATTTTAGCCCATACACTCTAAAAAAATTAGCACTTTGCCACTGGCATCAGTAAATGCAAGGTCAGACCTTAATAAAAAGTAACATGCAATTTTGATCAGGCAATCTAAAAGCAAACACTGAAAATGCTATAAGACCAAACTTGATTTTATTTTGGAGTGCAACTTTTTCATGTTTATTCAACCTTTCATATCACAAAGCTAAACAAAACTTTATTGAAATTGACCTTTGATAAATTCATATTTAGAATTGGGTTTGGGTTAAGTCATGCTGAAACATCAGATTTTCAATCAGCTGCCTATTAATGGAACCGCGCCCCTTCAAAAGAAACCAAGACTTAGACAGAAGTCTCTTTTGTAGATATCCCTAGTTTCAATTTACAAAACGTTTTGCACTAGCTCATTACATATTTCAGTCCAACAATTACAAGTCTTTCAAGACAGCATATATACTGAAGAGCTCCTTTGTTTCCTGTATAAAAGCTACTGTAGTCCTCAACAGCTGCAAAGACAGAGGATGACACAAGCAGGAACAGACTGGTAAACTTTGTCCTATAGTTATAGCACTGTACGTTTAATCTTAGAAAAGTTGTTGTTCATTGTAGCTTAATGACATTCAGCATTTTCCATTAAATGGGATCTCTGTCATCTTGCTGTCTTGGAGAACACTTAGATATCAATCTTACCATTTACAGGGTGAGAAAAGAGACACAGATGCCACATCTCAGAGGGCTATAATAAAATCAGCTGGTTTACTGTCTCAAAGTCTGGAAACAAGAAGTCTCATCACAAGTGTAAAATAAAAACATGCTCAACGTTTTCTTTCTCCAGAAAAACAAACCTGCTTTTGAATTTTGCATTTCATAATTTAAAAGCCATGTTAGTAGTAAGGCAAGTCACAGTTCATCTATTTTAAGATAAACTTTACAAATATGGAAGTCATTGTTTCTATAATTAGTTGCTTCTAAGTGGCAGATACTCCAGGAATGGTAAATATGCAGTTGGACTGGAAGCACCAGCAGAAGGCCATTTAACAAAGCACAAAATTTAATCCTCCCTATTTACATTTAACATAGTCATTTCAACATAGTACTTAAAGCAAATACACTATGAAGTGAGTCTTTCTCTTTTCCCTCAGCTCATAATAAGGGAATCATGTATAATTCTCTTCCCCTTCACAGAAGAAAGTACCATGATCAGAACGTCACAAAGCTAAATATTTAGCTTTTTTATCCATACACGGAAAACAAATCAGTGGCACAACATGACAAGTTGGAATGTTTAAACTCAAAGCCAGAATATTCTAAGAAAAAAAAGGAGGAAAATAAAATTCAGTTACAAAACCTTGTCCAAAGGAAAAAAAAGCTACCAATAGGATCTTCTTCACTTACTTTACAGCATTTAACAGTACATACAAACTTCTAAACCTATCCATGTGAAATAGTAATATTTGAATGCTTTGTAGACAGTGTTCTAAAAGGATTAATCCAAACTATTTATGTAAATCAGTTTTCTGATCTGCACAAACTAGTCAATGATAAATACATTTGTGATCAAAAGTATTTTCATGGAATCATATCAATAACATTTAAATTCACCAGAGAACGCTCTAAAAGAAGACCATGCAAACTGCCCACAAGACCCAAAGTGTTCTGCACTTTCAAGGTTCAAGAGAAAGCAACAGGCAAAATGTACAGAACAAGAAACCTGACATTTTCCAGCTCATCTCAGTTGAAAAATCTGCCATGGGTAAGAAACGCAAAAGCAAAGTGGACAGGATAAAGAGCACAAAACATTGATCCAGATCTACTTCTATAGCAACCATATTATCAAGCCACCTGTTGAACGGTCAGGAATAGCAGAGACAAGCAGAACAGGCTGTCTTTAAGCAATACTAAAACAAAACACAGGTCACCAATTTCTCAACTTCACCTGATTTCTCAACTGTACTGAAGGAACCAAACGTCTTAATCACAGGGCAAGACAAAAGTGTAACACTGAGAAAAATCAAAGCACAGCAGCACCTTTGAGAGAAGCTGCTTCTCTTTAGTTTTCTACCATATTCTGCTTAAAACAGAAAGAGTGTTTTAGGTCATATGCTGAATTTTTTCTCTAGTAGGAAAATAACCTAAAACTTAACTGCTGAAGCCCATATGCTTTTTAATGGGAACAGTTTCATTCTGGTGTAGACAGAAGTAAACTTCCACACCCACTACAAAAATCAGAACAATTCCTATCATAAAACAATTTGTTTTCAAACGGCTTTCTTCCGTTTTTATCTATGTCAGCTGCCAAAATATCACTGAGCGTATTATAACAAATGAAGTCATACCAGAATTCAGGCAACAGAAACCTGAAGGGCACTCAACAAGTGATTTTTTTTGTCATTTAGGTGTCCAAATAATCTTGTTACATGAAGCTCATACTGATTTACCAAGCCAACACTACAAAACTCTGTTCCCCCATCAAAATGCCACTGAAATCCCACGCTACCATAGTACATCAGTCCTGGTAGCTCATACTCTGATTCCAGAGGCTTTATTCCTATCAGCATGAAGAGTTACCACTCTGTGCCTGAGAGAGTATTCTGAGGGAAAGGGCAGGAGAGAGTAAGTCCTGCTAACACACATCTGCATGCTTTAATATTCATCTATCATATGTCATGCAATGCAGGTGAAGAAAGAAGCCCAAATAAAGGAAAAAAATGAAACAGCTCCCAAAACTGATGCAACCTTACCAAAGACTTACACTGGTAAAGGAGATTACATTCAGTTCTTACAGCACAAAGGGTTCAAACCCAAAGCATTCGGGGATCTCCTAATCAAGATGCTACTGTATAATGAGAAGACAAAAGCAACAAGATAGTTGAATCATATTAGAAACTCATCAGGTATTAATTATTTGTCTGCCTAGAAACCTTACTCGTGGCTAAGGAACCAACAGGACCAGATATGCTGCAAAGAGAGTAAACAAGAAGATGGCTCCTGCCTCAAAGAGCTTCACTGCACCTCCAAGTCAAAAACCTGCACTTAGTTAAGACAATCGAAGAGTCAACACTCTACACTGTAAACAACACAACAACTTTCCATCTTCATGAACTATCTTGAACAAATTCTAAGAGAATGGTTTGATAAAGGCATGTGTGTGAACCTCCAGGAGTGAAGAGCTCAAACAACAAGGAATAAGTATTTCACAAGTGTACTACAGCAGTAATTACAGATGAAAAAAAGGGGGGGGGGGGAACACAAACCACATCAAAATCCAACATTTTAAAGCAGAAAATACTACAGAATGGACTGACTTAAATTTTACAGAATAAGGTCAGTTTTTCTACATGAGGCAAATAAAAAGCATAAAAAAATTGAATTTAAAATCATTACAACACCAGAAAAGCCTGTAAGAAAGCCACAGTGGGAGCCATAGATAGACTCTCACTAACTTCCTTAGACATTATGTACAACATGAAAAGCAGTGTATCTTTACAGAGTATATTATTAGTCATTACCTGCTTTGCTACAGGAGCCTGTGTTACTTTATTCCTTAAACCTACTATTAGAACTCCTGGAGATGCCAAAGCTGAAAGCTAGGAAACAAAGAGCTGTAATTCACGAATTTTCAACATATTCTGCTGAAACAGAAGCTTAAAAATAACATCAGGCTGTTAGGGATGACATCATTCATTTCAGATACAGCTTTTAGAACTACCTCCTGACGATGAACTGTGCTATTGCACATACATAACAAACCACACAAACTCTTAAGGCCCGACTTAGATTTCTTCATACCCATATCATCTTAAGAATAACTCAGACCGATTACCTCGGCAAAACCAAGTTTAACACTTAAGGAAAAAAAAAAAAAAGGGACCTGTAGAAATAGTGAGCTACACCCACCTCTCTCCCACTCAGCTAGCAGGAGACCACCAGCTGGGTCCTATCACTGAAAACTTCATCCCGAACCTGACATTCACAGCATTTCAACAAGAGTGACACCTCACTCGCGTTGCAAAGTTCCCAAGAAACCTGTTTCTTCCTCAAGAAACCAAGCCTCTCCTAATGACCAGGCAGGTTTAGACTAAACGTCGCTAACTGCTGCTTGCTTGAAACAAAGGCCAAAGGGCCAGGACGGAGAAGAGCAAAACGGAGCTCCGAATTCCCTTGGCATTCCCAGGGGAGCCGCTCCCGGCTTCGCAGCTCCCCGGGACAGCCGGGCCGGGCGCGGCCCGAGCCTCCCGCCCGGGGAGGGGCCGGACCCACGCCGGGCTCCCCGTCCCAGCCCGGGGAACGCGCTGCCCGCCCCTCCCGAGGGCCGCTCCCGGGCCCCTCACGGCCGCTCCCGGCCCCCCCCGCAGGCCAGGCCGCGCCCCGCCCCGCCCTGCCGTCCCTGCCCGCCGCTCGGCCCCGCCGCCGGCCCGGCCGGGGCTGACACGGCCCGACGCGGCCCGGCCCGCTCCGCTCGCCGCCCTCCCCGCCGCCCCTCCCGCGGCAGGCACTCGCCGTGCCTCGCACCTTGTCCGCTTTGTCCATGGCTCCCGCGGCACCGGGCGGCGGCTCTACTGCGGGCGGCGGAGGGCCCGGGCCGCCTCCCCCATGGCGCTGCAGCCCCGCCGCGCTCCGCACACGCCCGGAGCGGCGCCGGCCCCGCTCGCGGTTATCACGGGAACCGGGACCGGCTACGCCACGGCCGGGGCGGGGCGGGCGGCGGGGAGGGCCCAGCTGGGACGGAAGCCGGGCGGGCCCAGCCCGGGAACGCCCCCGGTGCTGCCCGCCCGCGTTCGGGCCGCACGAAAACAAGAGCGGCAGCGGCTCGAACGTGACAGAAACCCGCGGGAAGGAGCGGGAGGGAGGCGCGTTGTGCCCCCTTGTGCCCCCCGCCCGCCGAGAGTGAGGGCGGCAGGTGCGCGGCGGGCCCGGCCGCTCGGGGGCGGCGCCGGGGGAGTCTCGGGCCGGCGGTGTCCTTGAAATTAACTGGAACGGCGAAGGGAAAAAAAAAATCTCGAGATTTATTTAGAGGCAGGAATCTAAAAATGTCGCAGCGGCGTCTGGAGCCGGGCTGTGGAGGGGCCGTGTGTGCGGGACCGGGGCGCTGCCGGCCAGGGAGGGGGATTGTAAGGCGTGGGGTTTGGCACGGCTCGTGTGACGTCCCTTTATTTTGCTGCCCTGGTTTTAGCGGGGTTAATTACGAGTAACGCCGGCGAAATCCGTGAGGCCGCGTTCACCCAGAGACAGTGGAGAACAGGAAACGAGTGTGGGAGCTGGTGCTGCGCAACAACACATGATCCCGTACGTGTGATCGGCGTGGGATGGTCCTGCATTTCATTAACCATTAATATGTCTGCTGCCTTGGGTTTAACGGAAAAGGAGCATGAGTTATTTACAACTTGGTTGATTCATGGCAAGGGGGGAAAAAAAAGAACTAGATGAAGTATCTGTGTGGAAGACATACACAAAGGATATCCTAGAGCAGACTCTTGAGCACTTCCAGGTGACATTATAAATGTATTACACATTACTACAAGAATCAGGTTTCTGCTTCGTGAAGGTTCTTGTGAGAAATAAATGGCTTGCCTTTTAAAGAAAAAAGCAAGCAAGCCTGGATCTGAATTTGACAGAGGTAAGAACTACCAAAAATGTGCCTACAGAGCTATCTTGCTAGAGGTCCCTAGATTGAACCTTTATAATTATTTAATCTTTCCAGAATTATGTTCATTAAATAATGTAACAACTTGTTCTACTTTATAAAAAATTTATTTTGGGGGTAAATCCCTTTGTGTTTTCCTAAGAGTTGCTCTTCACCCTTAAAACCTCGTATGTAACATGGGATTATGGAGATGGCTGTTGCCCTCTCATCTTGCAAACAGATGACACGGACAAAGAACTTGTGCAGACCATCCCTGCCTTTTATGCTACTCTGTCCACATCAGCAGGATCACCATCTAGGTGTAACTTTTGCTTACATGTCTGCAGTATTACTTACATTCTGTGACTTAGGTTTTCACGAGGTTGCAGTACACAGAATCATAGGATCCTACGGGAAAGGGAGCGCAGTGAAGTTGTAATCCCAATTAAATTTAACTATAGGGTTTCTATTAACTTCAGTGTTTTATGATAAATGAAGAGAACAGGAGGGCTGCTGCAGCACCCTAGTTGATACAGAAACCTCATCTTAACTGAGAAGCTGCAGCAGTTTACATTTTACATGCACTTCTGTATCCCAGAAGTTTCCTCGATGAGATTAAATGGTCAGCAAGAACTCCCACAAGTGTTCATGACTCTAGGAAGCCTTTTCAAGGTGGTAACAAAGATTAATTTGAGGTTATGTTCCCAGGGGCTTTTACACAATGAGATTTGTTATTGCAACACAAGAAGTCACGAAAGTAAGACTGTGGATTAGGCTCGCTGTACAAAGAGCTTTCAGCTGATGCAATGGAACAGCATTTCATCAGTCATTGATGAACTTAAATATGAGATGGAAATCTACAGATAAATAATTATGAAACATATGCCACCTAAACTTAATCTTACTTAAACAACAAATCTCTGCTGAGCAAAATGTATTTTATTGCCGGTTGTTGAATGTGTTTTGCTTATTTGTGCAAAATTAGGTTGATTTATTTCAAACCTAGTCACTTTTCATCTCCCAAGCAATGTGGGAGAACTTGCCTGACTGGACAGAAAACAGTGAAAAAATCCCACTGAAACAGCTCAAACAATCATTTTCTTGTATTAGCACACCAGTGTTTTAGTGTGGAATGCAGCTTAATTTGTTCAAATTGGTGCTGACCACGGAATATATATTATGACATTTGCTTAAGATAGTGGCTGTGTTTTTAAGAAATAATGACTCATTATGGCAAGGCTGCCCGTTATGAAATTCTTCTTTTGTTCCCAACATACATACCAACAGAAAGGTCACACTTGAAAGGGCTGTTATGCATAAACAACAAGAATGTCTAAGATCTAAATTGGGCAGTGATTAAAGAGACATCAGAGCTACATAAATCTGTGCAATATACATACTACAGAAAGTCATGTCGGGTCGCCCAAGTGGCCACTTGGGTGAAAAAATATCTCAAGTCTCCCATAAAATTTAACTGTGTTATCACCAAAAAGAAAAACATACCAAAGCACTCAGAACCAGTTATGTGAGGTCCTCTATCCACAGCTATCACAAATATGCCAGGGTATCTGGTTACATCATCGTCATCTTGATTGAGTGTTGTGCAAGGGAACCCAACAGTGTTACAGTCCTTAAGGAAGCCATAAAAAAATTCTAAACCCCCTGTTGAATTTAAACACACTGGTAACTGCAGTAGCTGATTCTGAATACTCAATCCTAAGGGTCCAGTTCTCAAATCTGGCAGTTTGTAAACAATTATTGCTACTTTTTTATTGCAACATGGAGTAAGTAAGCCAATAGTTTTAAGCAAAAATGATGGTCAAACTTAGCAGGTGCTGACTGCTTACAAAAAATGTTGCAAGTTTTTGGGAGTTTATTGCTGCGTCTCCTGGGTAGTGGAAATACCCTTCCTGAACACAGTGGAGGACACAGATCAAAGGAAGAAGAAAATGTAGGTCAACACAAAAATAAAAAGTGGAGTCTAAACCAAAACACCTCAGCAATATGGAAAGGCACTTGGTAGTGACTGTATTCAGAATTCAAATCACAGGATGACAAGCAAATTTAACAGCACATGTGTGGCCACTTACGCTCTCTACTTCCATAGGGTCCATTTACATTCAGTGGGTATAAAGTCCTACAAAACACGTAAGGATGTGATTACGCACGTCCCACTGAAATCGAGGCAGCTTCTTACATTGGAAGCTGAACATATGTACAGGCGTGACTGCACTGGCATGGAAACATGAAATAAGGGTTGCTCAGTAACACCCCCCTCCACCCCCTAGGTCTGAGCAGGCTGAGGCTGAGCTCCAAGGCAGCACCACCTGACCATGGACTGCAGCAGGTTTGGAGGCTGCCAGGGTGAGCAAGGGGGAGAGGCAGCAGGAATAAAGCAAAATCCAAAATGACAGTTTTACTGGCCTGGGACTAAGATCTTCAGCATAGTTAGAGAAAAGGACAGTACAGAAAGCAAAGGATATCTTGGCAAATAAACACTTGTATCTGCTGGTACAACATGTGGTGTTCTGCACAGGTAGCTGAGGGCAGACAACAGGGAACATCACTGCAACCAAAGTGGGGAGTTGAGCCAGGAACTAGTCCATGAATTTGAGAATCATGGTTCTGATGGCAATGTACAATTACTACCTGGCAGCAGCCAGAGTGAGCCCAGCTCTCCCACCGAGAGCAGAGAGGCAGCAGAGCCAACCGGGACAGATCCTGCCGTGCAACTCTCTGTACCACAGCCAGGAAGGGATTAGCCTTTACTCTTGCTGTAATGCCTTCAGTTATTACAGCTAAGATTTAGTACTACATATGCAATTATTATAACACAGATACACTTTGCAATCTACCTTCCCACAGATTTAGAGGCATTTAAGACAGTGATAATCCTTTCTGTCAATATCTTAATTAGCACTTCACTGGTTGATTAGCTTGTAATGTATTTTACTTAGTTCTCTAACCTGGTTCTAGAATATATTTTTAGCACTTTGAAAATAACAGCTAAACTTTTAAAGTCAATATTAACATCTGTATATGGAAATTTAGTTCAAATAACTGCTGTATTTTTGAGAAAGCAAGGGATACTGTCCAGAGTGATAGTGATGTCATTTTACTCTTAGTCCAAAAATACGCAGTTTCTGCTCAAGTAAATTAATTTACTACCTCTCAAAAAAAAATACAATCTTCAAATAAAGACATAATGTTTTACAGCTGACAACTTCTGAGTAATTACAAAACCAGTGTTTATTTACAGACTACAATTCAAATACCTTCATTATATTATTCTGTCAGGTGCATTTCAGCTGCCTTGCCATTTTTCCTCCTTTTTTTTTTTTTTTTTTTGTTTTGTTTTGTTTTTTTTTTGTTGTTCTTATTGTTCAGTACATTTTTAAGCCTATTTAAAAGCAAAATGAAATCCTCACTACATCCAGGTTTTAGATCAAATCCATTAAAGTAGGACTTTGAGATGCAAAAAGAATACATTCCTCCAAAGTATGCTTGATAGATAAAAAATAAAATCTAAAATGCAGACATAGCACTCACATCCTCCCAGATTTAATTTTCATGTTGTTGAGTTTTAAGGCATAAGCTGCCAGCAACTCAAAACAAGGGTTTATATATACACAGCTTAATCACCGTTGTAATCTCACACAAGATTACAACCACCATTAAAATGTTCTTTTGCAAACAGTGGTACTGGTACTAAGATGTCAGTTTGTCTTGTACCAACAGCAATGAAAGATACAGAAAAAGACCCCAGAAGCTGTGAAAAGTGTGGCTCTGACAATCAAAGACAATTGCAGGAATTTAATGACTGGAACTGAGACCGGAGAACACAGTGAGGCTGCTTTGCCACATCTGGGACAACCTGCAGTGCAAGAGGGTTTCCTAAAAAATATTACATTCACTCTCTTCCTTCAATTACTTGTTCACTTTTCCTGAGAAGGCAGAAATGACACCAGAGCCAGATCTACCAGGGACCAGGTGGGCTATAGCAACTGTGGGCAATTTCTGCTGCCGTTGTATGACAACAGAGCTCCTCTGTATTTCCCCACAGAAAATTCTCATCTTCCAGGTTAAGAATTATGAGAACTCAGAAAAGGGGTAGAATCCCTTAGGGATTATATAAATCTTCATTATGTGCCTAGAGCATAGCTGCTAAGGCACTGTGCACATAAGAACTAAAACATGACAAAACACACAACAATTTATTAGAGGTAGACTGACACTTTTTCGATCTAAAAAACATCGCTGGCTCTCACTGCTCAAACTGAGAGTCCTTCACTAATTGCACAATCAGACCTTCAGAATAAAAAGATAAAACAAGGGAACTAGATGGAAGGACAAAATTTACTGCAGCACTCCTATTTCCTGCTTGAAAAAAAATCCAAACGTTCCTCCCTAACAGACATGGCTGGGATAGGGAAGGTTACATCAGGTACAAGAGACAAAGTCAAGAAGACTTTTTTTATTCTCAGTGATTGTAAGTTTATACACAGTTCTCATTTTTCCCCCTTCCTTTAGAAGAGAGTTGTTCCTTTCCACAGCAAGGGTAGTGGGAAATGGCAGGGAAAATAAACATATTCAAACGCTGTCACTATCCCTGTCTCCATGGGAAGGAGAACCTTGAAAGAACTGAGACAGTCCCTCGTCCCCCAGGGAGGAAGAACCTTGCAAGATTCCCTATCCAAATTAAAGTCTCTGGATCTGTAGCTGAGGGTCCCAGTTACTGTGCAGTATTGTTAAGTTCAACTTCATCATCAACATCACTAGGTATTTCTGGAATTTTCAAAGTAAGAACCCTGTTACACATCACAGCATTGTAAGGAAACAACACACAGTGTGCTTTTTAGTCAATGTTATCTACAGATTTTACAAAAGGAAAAAACCTTTGCCTTTGCTTAAAAACTAAGTTCCATTTATATTCTTATTTTACCATTGTTTTAAGTAAGTGGATTAATTAAAAACACCTATGGGTAAAAAAAAAAGCATCAGTGGAGAAGAAATGTTCACCCAAGATTCAGCATCATGCTACTCATGGTACACAATAAGCTTTATTGTGTAAACTCCAGGAAAAAAAACTCACTTGCTTTGACAACTGCAGAGCAAAATAATTTTCTAAGGGACATAACTATTCTTCAGATGACAGTTAATTTTATCCTGTTTAGTTACACCCTGTTACCAATTTAAATCCTGCCCTAGAACATTGAGTCTACCACCGTGCCTTGCATGTGTGTGATGGACATGTGTAATTTATTAGGCTTTTTCACTGTTTTTGGGGTGGTGTTAATTGCTCTACATACATATTTTTCCTTTAATTATTACAATGCCTGTGTGTGGCACTGCTTTGTGTACCATCACACAGTACTCTCAGCTACAGAACTGACCCTACAAAATCCCTTCTACGTTTGAGACCTGCAAGAGAATTTTTCTGTCAGCTCCAGACAATCTGCTACAGGAATAAAAGTCGCTGTGGTCACCACTACAGCTGTATTTTAAAAGGATCTGATGATCCCAAAATCTTAGGACACAAAAGGCACGTGCCTACTATGAGACAGGACTTCAGAATAGCAGCTCTGAAGGGACAACGACACATTCAAACATTTGAGACAGAACAGATTCCATTATGACCAGTGTCACCATACTTGGGCCCCACTCCAAACCCACAGGGTCATTTTATATACACTGAATCCAGTCCAAAAGACCACAGATAAGCAGAGAGGGTCTGCACTTCTGTTCCCAGGGTACTCTGCTTGGCAAACCTGCATTCCTGAAGTAGCAAAATAAAACCCGAGCATGTCCCTGAGAGATGCCAAATATCCACCAACATAACCAGGCAGGGCTGATAATGGTTTGGCATCTTGCAAGCTAAAAGTCAGTTGACAGGACTGTTAAATGTCAGCTCTTTAGTATTTATGCTTCACTGTTTCAAGGTGGGGGGAAAAAGAAAAATCAACAGCACATTTATCAAGAGGTTCAGACTTAAAATCTCCATGTCGTCCTTCACAAATGAGGTGAGGATCAAGTAATACCTATTTTTGAAGTAGTATCTGTTTTCTTTTAAAAATAACACAAGTAAAATTCAAGTATAATGAAAGCACATCAAGAAACAATTGTACAATTTCTGAACTGCACTGTTTATTTTGCTGCTTGAAACCTAAGTGACAGTATGCCACTATAATTATGGGGTTTCTTCTAAACCTTTACTACACTGCAGGTACAGAAATATACGGACACATTTTTGGAGAACTGACATTTTGCAAAATGCAGCAAACATTTCAATTTATACATGAGAAAAGGAAGTGTTCAAAAGGGTATGCATTTCAAGTTATTGCAGGTTATTTCTGTGAGAGAATTTCTGCAGGTAAAACATGTTTAAATTTAACCAACAGTAACGTGTCAGTGTATTTAAAATCATGACAAAAATCTTCTCTCTGGTCATTAATTGCCCCTTGACAAATTACTAGGATGTTGTATGTTTAGGGCAAGATGTCAATACAGCATAAATCCCGTGGCATTTTGGTTTTCTTCTGGAGATTAAAGCTGTTTTTTTCTTGGGATAAATGCAGCAGCAAAACACAAACCAGCTGATCAAAAAAGCACTTCTGCCATAACTCCAATAATTTCAGGGCACACCAACCGACAGTAGTTTTGCCATTCCCAGTTCTTTTAAGGTTTACATCACTGCACTGTTGCCTTAAGTAGTTTGTAGAAGCTTGTTTTCTGTTAGGCCAGCTTGCTGACTACAGCCTGGTTGAGAGAATTTAGTTGGTTGGTCCATTTATCTAACGCAGTATACCGGGCACCGCCTCTCTTCTGGTGATCCAGTTCTAGGAGCTGGTTGACTTGATCAATTCGGCCATGTATAGTGCTAGAAGCAAAGGAATAAAAACTGTCAATGGCTAATGGAGGTGGAAATACGAACTAACAATAAATCCAAGGTAGAATAAGAGGTCTTATACAAGAGAGACACAAAGTCCGTTTCAGCATTCAGCACCTTTATAATTATTGTCCTGGGCAGTGCTGCCTATTTAGCTGTAAATTGGAAATCCAATGGACTAATTCACTGGGCAATGCAGGTTTTATCTGCTTAACTATGAGCCACACAAAGTCTAAAGCAGTGTGAGGTAAACAATTCTTGAAAGTCAAGGAATCGTGAAAAAATGGAGATTTATGTCAAAAGAAATTAAAAAATACAAACCCACGTATGGATTTTATTTTTGCAGTAGATGTAACAAGTTACCCTCCAGAAAAATAGGTTTTACAAATTGTAGTCAAGTTCTTCCAGTTAAGGAGAGCAGACTACTAATTTGTCAACTTGAAAATGTACTCAAAAATATACATGGGTATAAGCAGCAATTACTTAGAATAGTCACTTTCATAATTTCATAATAATTCAATACACTTATTATGTAATTAAAAAGTAAAAGAAAAACATGCCACTCAAATCTCTCTGTGTCATCTTCTTGGCTCCCATCTTTCAAACACACTCCACTGCTCACAAGCAAATCCAAAGTCAGCATCATTACCTTTCACTTCTAGAATCAACCAGTATTGTCACAACGCACCAAAACAATGTTTTGTTGCTTCTTGTATACTTTGATTTTAAAGTAACCAAAGATCAATAATCAAGAATAAAGTACATACTTATCCAATATGCACTGCACAAGCAAGCTTTCCACATCAGCTACGTCTATGTTTAACTCCTAAAAGAAAAAGAAAACTCATTATGCTGCCACCATGTTTTGCAACATTAAATCCCTCCAATCTTTATTTTCATATACAGAATTTGGTTTCATTTCTCCTTCTTACTACTCAAAAGTATCAATTCATTCATGATCTATCAAGCAAAAGACCTCCACCAAAGTACACATAGCCAAGAATCAAGAGATCAGTAACCTCTCAAAAAAGGCTGAAGCAAAATTTTGGAAGCTCCAGAAATGAGTTCCTTTACTGACTTTACTGAAAAAACAAACAGATAAAAAATATCCCAAAAAACCAACAAAATAAACCACAACCACAAAACCCCAGGAAATAAAATAAGACAGTAATTATCAGAAAAGAATGGATCTACACTCAAAACCATTTAGAGACATAATTGCATCTTCTGGCTCAAGCAAGTTCTACACATGCTAAGTCCAATTTAAAAAAAAAAGGCACGCAGAGTTCTAAATAGAATTTAAGGATAAAAAATAGGCACCTCTAATATTTCATGACACATTCTGTAATGCTGTGAATTTTTGCAAGCAAAATCACAGACCCACACGAGATGGAAATAGTCATCTCTTATCGCTGGGGTTTGATTTTGTTCTTTCCAGATTAGGCAATGAGTTCAGTGATTCTGTGATAATGGCTGGTTTGTTCTACTACCACAGTTCTGTAACTCGTGCAACACAGACATTTTAAGATACCTTCTGAACAAAAGGAATTCCAATTTTAATTTTTATGTTCATAAAATTTACATTAATAATTACATTTTTAATTTTACAAGTTCCACTTTTTATACTTCTCTTCAGAAATGTGCTTTTCCACACCAAGTAGAATATGGTAATTGAGTATTTTAGAACTATATCATAGTACATATTATAAAAAGCACTCGGATGACACTTGAAATTTACTTTTTTTTTCACTGCAAAGCTGCCAGCAGTGCATCAGTGCTACTTTATGGTGTAGAGTACATTTTAGATGTTCTATTTCTGGAAGCACTGTATTTATTTAAAAGCTTTTTTTCACTATTAATCATTTACTTAAGCAAATGCAAGGCTCCACTGACACATACCTTAGAAATAAAAGGAATATGTATTCTTGTGTAAGGCTTAATTAATTTTATAAGCACTTGTGTTCTGATGTTTCGCAAAAGCTCTGTAGGGAAGAAAAAATAAACACTGTAAAAACAACAGTACTGAAATAAAGATGCAACACCACTCCATATAGAAAGATATCCTAAACCCCAGGATCTTTTAAGGTAGTAATTCAGTGGGTGGGGAAGTACAGCAGAGTCCAAGGGATCCAAACAATGTGCAACCCTGAAGGTGGACACAGAGTCAAAAACTGCTTAAACATGGAGCAACATATTCTCTGGTAAAAATTTAACTTATTCAAGCTAACTGGGTAAGTCCTAGAGATGACTGCATGGTATGTCTGTCCCTCTAATTTATGGCTAGAATGCTTGTGTTGTACAAAAGTGAAAAGAGGTATTCTTGAGGATATGCAACTTAAAAAGTCTGTTTGCATTTAACTTCACGGGGAATATTCACATTTAAAGATAAAAGGTCAGGGCCTAATGGTATAATTACAATGAGGAACTGAAGCAGTATAAAACAATCTGCATGGAATGCCTAATTTTGCTTAGGTAAAGTAGTGCAGTCATTGTTTTAGAATTTTTTATATCATTAAAGAAAGCTGGGATAAAATGAAAGCATAAATTACAATTGTAACTTAATAGGAAAAAAAATCTAGCTCCATTTTTACCTAAGTAGTTACACAAGGACTGTTTATATAATAAAAAAAACACTGAAGACCAGATTATGTGTCTCAATAAAACCAAGGAGATTAAAACAATGAGGCAAGGTATGTAAACATTATAGCCGCGACCGTGCTGTGTATCACTACAGAGAGAAACAGATGAGACATCACTAACACATAATTCTCTCCAATGCCTTGATTCAACTGTCCTCCTTCTCTTGCTTTCCAGTTCTGTCACACCTTCTTCCTTAAGCATCCATCTCTCTAATCTTACAGTCTCCCTACGAGACTTTGAAGCTCACCAGTAGTCGACGTGAAGCAGCAGCAGCTGGGTTATATTTAGTTTCCCCTGCTGTTTGCCATGTTCTTTTTCACAAACAAGAATGATAGGAAAACCAGCTCTCTGGATTTAACTCTGTTCTTTCATACAACTGTCCAGCTAAATGATCTTGCAATGCCACAGTAAAACCTACT
Source organism: Lophotriccus pileatus (assembly GCA_035583135.1). Lineage (NCBI taxonomy): Eukaryota > Metazoa > Chordata > Aves > Passeriformes > Tyrannidae > Lophotriccus > Lophotriccus pileatus. The sequence goes on along the minus strand of JAWWES010000018.1, from coordinate 10,773,025 downwards.
CTTGGAAACAGCAGTCACCTGAAGAACTGGGCACGATGTTCAAGTGAGGAGACTTTTCAGTTCTCAAATACATGAAAAAATGCAGAAGGAACTTTACCGTGTTATTGGAACAGAAAGGCATGTGTTGATGTGTTCTCCTGTTTTATTAAGTATAGCTACTGCAAGTCCAAACATTTTTTACAACATATAAATTCAATGTATGCGTCTTATTAAATATTGTACATATTTATTAGCATAACCTTCATTACACTGTGTTTTGTCTTTAACCTGAAGCAAAAATTAACTTTATAAACCAGCAAACATCTAATTGCTGAGACTGACACAAGCCACCTTTACAGGTAAGGGCTGCTCTCATTTCACCCTTCCAATGGGAAAAAATACCCCAAAACAAACCACTCAAAATACTCAGAGTCTTAACACCACCACAGATATTATCTTAGAATATTATCCCCTCTTGCTGGAACTTTCTCATTCCTGCAATTCTTCACAGTCATGCCACATGCCTGCATGCAGGCTGGCCTTGACCAACTCCTAAGGAACTTGTAAACAGTGAAGGAATCGTCAACAAGTAATTACAAAGAACTCTCGGTCTGCCAAGAAGAAAAGTAAACCGTGGGGAGGAAAAAAAATAGAAAAAACCCAGCAGCTTACCAAGTAGAGAAAACAAAAAGGATTAAAATAGCCTTCAAAAATACCTTCAATGTGCTCCCTTATGAAGGGATCGTCCATGATGTTGCTGTGATTTGTTTTCAGAATCTTCTCAAATTCAGTGATGTCGTTATTCTGATAGGCACTTCAGATAAAACAAGAGACTGAATTATTATTCTAAAAGCTACAGACTTATATAAGATTATGTTATATATCTAAAACAAACATGTATTAAGCGTTGGTGGCAAATAATTAAATTCAGAACCTTTACAGGCGAAAACTCTCTCAAGATGAAATGCAACAGAAAGGACCTTTCTCCTATTTCAATTTTAAGAGCATTACTAAAGGAACACAAGTGCACTCTATTTTTTTCAGAATTTTTGTACTTTCTGTACTTCTTCAAAAAAACCTAGACCCTAAAAATAGCCACTTTTGAAAAGTACCATTACATGAATTTTGGCTTCAATAACTCATAATTCATGGCAGAAATGAGAGCTAAAAAGAGTCTAGAAGGCTGTTGCTGTCTCTACAATGTCCATCTTAAACTGAATTCTAAAAATGCTGGAAGCTGGAAGAAATCCTGACTTCCAAGATTAACCATCAGTAATTCTGGCATAAAATTATGGTTTAGATTTTTATTTATACCTTATTTGTGTGTATGTCCTTTAACTAGTCAGTCAATCTTGTTATTTGAGAAAGGGTTACAAAAACGTGGGTTCAGTAGTGGCACCACAGCATCATTTAAAGAACAAGAGCTGTAACCACTGAAACAAGACCTTTACCTTGACATACTTGCTTTCAACTTCTCTTTAATAATGACATCAAACATTTTAAAAACAACGTTTATTTTTCCTTCCTGGTCTGAACATTTTCAAATTAGTTTTGAAACTGGTCAGAAAGTTTCATCCTTTATTAAAATGGGCAAGAAAAAGACCTCCTACATTTAGGGTAGGACTTGAGTAGTTTATAAATGGAGTTATGTGAGTGGCATGGATTGTATCACATGAAACCAGTAAGTTTTACTTAATAGTTAAAAGGAATTTCAGTTCAGTATATTTTATTGTTTACTTCAGAAGTCTCTTTTTATCATGTGTAAAACATATAAGTTCCCACTATACAGAAAGGATTAAAAACGTAATTGCAATCTTTGAAATTAATTTTATCTTCTGCATATTTCTTATCTACACTGCTTTAATTGCGTTATTAAGTTTAAAGAAGCAGTTCTACTCAAATGTCAAGATAAAAGATATAAATTAGAAATATGAATAAAATCAGACTGGGTAAGGCCATCTGGAGTTCCTTCTGCCTCAAATTCACAAGGAACTATGACAGTGAAGTAGAAAAAAACACATCTGAAGTGGAATGAATTACAGGGAATAGTCCCTTAACGAACTGCCAAATAATTTATTCAACCACTGTGTCAGAAATGGATGAAGATCCTCACTTGGAGAAACAATCTGTATGCAGACAATAGCACAGCACCACAGTGGTATCAGAGCAAGGTCTGTTCCAACAGGAGATCAACTGTGCATTTCAAAATGCGAGCAGACACTCCTAAAGGTGGGAAAGCTTTTCCTATGTATTGTTTTTTTTTTTTTTTAACTTGATAAAGCAAAGGCAGGTTAGAGTGGATGGAAAAGGGCAGCTTCAAAGCACAGTACACATAACCTGCCTCACTTCATTTTGCCTAATGATCGTAATACACTGAAAGGCCTCATATCACAGTTGCCTGTAAGAGGTAATTTGGCCTTCGGTTGGTCTTCATGTGTGTTTGAAGGATAGGGGAGATCACTTGAGAGTTCAGTTTTCCTATTCCTAAATTATGAAGCTCCTTTAGTAATCACGACATATCCATACATCAAATTATTCTATTGGCTTTGGTATGAGATGTCGGTCAATTTAGCCAGCCCTAAATACCAGTTGTAGTACAAGGTGGGACAGTTTTTATTTAAGGAAAAAATTAGCTTTTTGCCACTGCATAAAAATTTCATCACAGTAGAAGAAAACAGCATGTCTCTTTTACTCCTACCTGGTATAATATAGATACTTTGGTATCTCATAGTAATTAAGTTCCTTAAGAAAAACAGTACAAATATTTGCTCAATATTGATGAAATAACTGTCTTAGCTGCAGAGAAAAAAGCCATCTCTAAAAATATTTCATTTCTAGTTTGGACACTATATATTTTTATTTTTTTTTGGTTCTCTTCTCCAGAAAAATTAAAATCTTACCTTACTAAATTTGTCATTGCTAGAATCTCTGGATCATTTTTGTATGGTTTAGCCTACAAAAAACAGAAAGCACAATATGCAAGCTTAGATTTTCAGTATTTTTTTTTCCATTTTCGTCTTTTGGGTAATTTCCCTATAAACTCAGAAAAGGGGGGGTGGGGTGGGGGGTGGGAATGTGAAAGTAAAAGAAAAAAATACCTCCTGAGAGTCAAATGGATTTATTCCAGACTTCATGAGCATGTTCGCTAAGACCAAGTATTTTAAGCAAGTGGTTCTTCTGGGGCTCCCTGATTCATCATAATTCTTGAATGCTTCAAAAAAATCAGTATGTGCCTTTTCAAACTCTCCTTCTCTTAAGTGCATTTTGCCTCCACATTCTGAAAAGAAAACACAGATGAAGAGAAAAGGAACACTGTGTGCTTGTTGCTGACTACAGTAATTGTACCCAAGTTCCACGCTATTCCTAAATAGATTACTGAAATATTTTCAGAAGTCATTTCATTCTCTGAAATCGCCAGGGGAAAAAAAAGCATTAGGGCCTTCACATAGAGCACTGCCATTTGGATAAACCCATTCCAAAGAAGAACAAACAAAACCCAACCCACACGATAAAACTAAAAGAACACTAATCCTCATAGCCAATAATTAGTTCACCCTTATGTTAAAATACTCTAAAAACTGCAGTGGAATTTATCTCCATTTCAATGGCAACAGACTTCCTATATTTATGAAATTTTCCCTATCTGTTGAGCAAAACTGCACAGAAAAACTGAGAAATACTCTCTATCTCCTGAAGTACTCACTGCTGCCTGACTGTGCAAGTGCCTACACCAGCGGAAGGAGGAAGGCACAACACTATTCTGTCTTTTTCCAAGACACACAGCATGTTTCCACTACAGTTCATCACTGCAGATAATAAATAATATTTTCAAGTACATCTTAAAGCCCTTCAGTTCCTGCTGAATTTCAGTGAAGTGAGACATCGAGCACAAATTTACGAAAGGAGATTGCGGAAACAGCAGTCCCTTCTACCAGCAGTCCTTCCTGTCAAGCCTTTGTTTTTATCCCCTGCAAATGCCTTTGCATTTATCTTTTGTTGCTTGCCACGGTGCCAAACAGCTCAAGTCTTCCTTTTTTTCTTCCTGCTGCTTCTCTCCTAACATTTATATGGCCAACTGTCCTGCCCTTCTGACCAGAGCATCTGGTACTCGGGCACCAGGACAGCAGAGCTACGTCCTACATGATGAGGCTGTAGCCTCTGAATCTACAGGATCCTCTGTCTCTATAGTTGGAACTGGAAAAAAAAACACACTAGTTCACAGATTTTCATAAAACTAATCTATGCAACAGAAGTTAAATGAAAAATTGAAGATGAACTTGCCTCTGATAACTCCCATGATCAGCGGATGAGGAATGGCTGACTTGATGTGCAATGATTGTTCATATAGTGCTTTAAGTTTTTTGTTATTTTTCTGTGCTGTATACATTTGAATTTCCAAAGCATAAATTTCCAATAGTTGAGTACCTTTTTTTAGATCATCTTCCCCATCATCAGTCTAGGACAGATTAAGTAATAAATACTGTGAAATTTCAAGAGAACAGCAATTTCAGTTTTATACTAGTAAAAACCTGATTACCAAATAGTCTCAGTAATTTCCTGTCAGAAATAGGAATATTCCTAAAATTCTGCAATTTTGATACACCTCTTAAAAGAAAACATAATACTCAAAGAACTTATCCCAGGCCAAGTTTTGAAGCCCTTAATTTATAAACATCAGTATTTTTGTGTAATTAAATGTTTTCCTCAAAACTTTACCCTTTATTCTTTCCCACTTTGCTTAAATCACACTCTCAGTACATAAATGCAATGACTGACACAAATGCACATATACAGATAACACATACAACTCTTCTGCTGCGTGTAACAGAACCATTTCCCAGACATTTGTAACCTATATTCCATACTGAAAGAAGAAAACTGTCACAAACAAACACAGCAGGCTGCATGGGCTAATTTATTTTTCCCCCTTCCAGATGGGAAAGTAACAACTGTACTTTCAGTTTTGAATAAAGCTCACGTGGAATCTTTGCTGTATTTTAAAACTGATGTCTGTGTATTGATATGTGCTTCTCATCCTTGGACCTGACTGAAGAGAAACCTAATCAGCAGCTGTGAATAATTCTTTAAAAAATCATCTTTAAGCAAGAAAAAAAACCACTTATTTTTTTGTTCATGTTATCAAACTGATAAATTAAATCAGGCAGGAAATTTCTTCCCACTATATTAAAGCTCAGCAACATGCCCCAAAGGCCAACAGATGTAAAAGAAAAAAAACACCCCCCCCCAAATTGATGTTGTTTACTAAGCCACAGTGATTTAGAATATAAAGGTACCTGGCACGACTGATGCAGCTGACGCAAAATCTTTTGTAACTTTCCATATTCTTCTCTTTCTAAATATAATTTGCCAAGCTGTAACGAAAAAGGAATTGAAGTACTGAGGTCTATTAAGATTTCACAAGTATAAGAGTTAGCTGAAGGTGTCAAACAAAAGCAAAAAACCAGTAAGTTATGTATTTTACCTTTGTGTTTGTCTTAAACCACAATCTATCATTCTTAGCATCTTTCAGAGCTTCAAGTGTTGTTTCATAGAATTCCTGAAGCAAATCCATCTGGCATAAAAAATCAGAATTCTATAATTGTAAACAGCAAATTTGTACCTGTTAATAAAGTCAGTCTGAACAAACTAAAAGTGCATGCTTGAACTTCAAAATAAGACAGGTATTTGTATCTTATGTCTGCATTTAAACTGTAAAGAGCTTCTAAAGTAACAAAACTAACTACACTTGCTTTTCTTATATGAAACATACAATTAAAAAGCATTAACATTTCAAGATTTCCATCCATCTGTGAAAAATGAAAGGCATCTTATAAGAGCCCATCTTATATAACCAAGGAATAGAATCCTGATGTTGTGTAACAAACACAGGCAACATTGCTCCTACTTAAAAGAAGAAAACCAAAAATGATTTACATATCAAAAAGAAAATGTACTTTACAAAGAGAGGAAAACGGTCAAAGATCCCTTCTCCTTTCTGTACTATCAGTGCTGAGTGAAAGAAACCCTTGAGTGTATCAAACTGTTTCTCTGCACAAAACACCAAAATACAACATCTAAAATGGAAATCAAAGTGCTGAGTGTTACCTTTTACAAGGTGAAACAGAGAATGCATTAGTATTGTTTATGGCCCCAGTTCTTTTGGGTTAGCAGATCTGTGACTATACACCAAGTTAAGATTTCCAGGTTGTCCCTCCAAGTCTGGCTCAACTGCATTTAGATCAGAGACTAATCTCTGCCAAGAAGGGATAGTCTAAGACAATCCTTTAGACCTCAAGGGTGACCCACCATTCAGCTGTTAAACCTTCACTTCCTCAGAGTAGCAGCATAGGAAGGATTGTGATAATGACTGAGCAGTCATCACTAAAGACCAGTGATCCTTCCAGGTACTCAGTTAGGGGAGCCTCCTACTCCCTGTAAAGCTTCTACAGCAGCACAAAAGAAAAGGAGCTGGGCTGTGTAACTGTGACCGCGTACCTCACTTGCAGAGGTCACTCACAGACAGGCAGTATTTCACACCAACACTTCACTACAAAGGTTCCTCTCTCCCCCCAAAAGTAAAAAAAAAAAAGTATTGTTTAATTAAAAATTACTTTGAGAGGGCACTGGACACTGTGCAGCTACTATGCTAATTAAAAAAAAAAAAGTATTTATTTATGAGCATAGAAAGTCCAGGTAAGTATTGCCAAAAAAGGACAAGTTTATGAAAAGTTATCTGCTTTAACAGAATTCACTAAATGTGAGAAATATATTTTTAGATAGGACACCAAATGAGTATTGGAAATTCTAAGATCAAAAAAGCCCAAACCAAACACAGTAAGTCCATAGTTAAAATGCAGAATGGAAAACCATGAAGATGAAAGAACTGATGATCCAACCTGCTTGGAAGTAGAGATATAATCAAGAATAGAATTGATGGACTTTTCAGAGTAATTCCTTGTAACTGCACTCCGTATGTAGGTCAATAGCTGTTTATACCTATTCATCATTTCAGGGAAGTTAGTCTAAAAGAAAAACAAAATGACATTATAGTTTTTGTTTTAATGATTAAAAACTGAGTTGCATCTTGCAAGTGTACATACAGGAAAGAAAGCATAACAAGGAAGACTGTGCAGTAATGAGTGGCTGCTGTTTGAACTTTTACATCACCACTTTATTCATAAGCAGCAGAATCAGAAATAACTTCACTGGGACTGCATGGAATAGACATTTAAAATATTTATCTCAAATGAAGAAAAGTGTTGGCCATACAACTATCTGAACAGCTGCACATGCACCACATAAATGTTTCACTGGTCTGTCTTGGTGCAGGGCACACGCACAGGAACATGAACACTGTCACTGGTGATACCTCAGGACAGCAAGGACTGAGCCTCAGACTGTCAGAGAGTACCAGCTGATTACAGCAGCTATTTTGCATCCACTTTGCCTTGGACTTGCAGCCACCCCATCATTTTCCTGCCAGGTCTGTAGTAGCCACTAAAGGCTGCAAAAGACAAGTTCTGGCAGATGTAGTTGTCATGGCCATAAATTAGAATAATAACTTAACATCTCTGGATCAAATACATATTTATGGCATTTACTCCCAAGTGACAGCTGGAATTCCTACCAATTTAAAGTTTATTTTAATCATCTGCTTCAGAGCTTTGAATCCCCATTCTCCTTTTTCACCTTCGAGCTCCAATACCTGAAATAGAAGAATTTTTTTGCAAAATATTTACAAAAGCTTTATTTAAACTTAAATCCATTTTGTATCTTATTTAAAATGTACATATCCCACACATGTCTTTCCCCCTCACCACCTTGTTCCTTACCCAAGTAATATTTAACTCTGCCCTGTTCTTCGATTTTACTCTTTCCTGGTATTACTGAAAAACTTCAGTGAGAGGTTTGTATCTTACAAGTTTTCACAACTTAGCTGCTGTAAGGAGGAATATGATTTCTGTTGTTGCTGTTAACAGCAAACACTGAACTTTAGAGCCAAACACTAAACTTTACCACTGCTCCATAAATACATAGGCACAAAAAAGTTTTAAAACCCCCTGCAAAACTGACTCAACTCAATTTTGACTAAATTATTTCAAGAAGTACACTTCTCAATTACACACAGCAGAAAAGGTTTTTTTTAAGTCATGTATATAATTCTGTTATACACTATACATAAGCCAAGAGATGCAAATATCCACTTTTCCTTTAAAAAGTTACATCTAACATACTGCTTTCTGGTAGCAGTGTGCAATCAAAAATAAACTTAAAACTGAGATGAAGAAAAGAAACTCTGTGCCACTTAGTATTTATACATTTAATGCTTTGGAATCAGATTGCAACCCAAATATAGTATGTTACATAAACCACTGGGGAAAACACCATTTCAGTAAAAATACAAATGGATCTGTCTTCTATTGTTGACACGTGAAAGCACAGTTAGAACTGTTCAATTAACTCAGTAAATCCTGATGATTAAAATCTCAGATCTGTGATAAAATAAGACTATTTCACATCTTATTTACGATCCCTAAGAATGATCCTGAAAGGCAGTCAGCCAGGAGTTTCAAGTTGTCCAGTGATAAACTTAGCACAGTAGTAAAAATAAACATTAATCTTAAAATTCCAGAAAATAACTCAAATGGTAAGCAACTATTTTAATATGTGAATTCATATAAAAAGAGGAGATAGAATGTAAAGACAGAAAACCTTCTGAAAACTGCTTAATGCTGCTTTGGGATCATCTTCCTTCAAAGCTTTGGAATTGTAGTATTGATTTTCCAGATCCACATTTGGTTCAGAATTGCTGTCCTCAGAATATTCCTACATTTTAAAGGGGAAAAAAAAGCAGAGAAAAGAAGGTTGAGAACTTCTAATATGAAAATGGATAAAATATAGTAAGACATATTGCTCCAACTGACACGGAATGTTTGGGAACTGACAGGAAATGTTCAGTTTTGGACCCTTATGGTGATTTTATCTCTCCCAGTACCAGACCAGACTCACCAACCACCAACATCAGCCTGCCAGCAGATTTCTTTCTGCATTAATGAACTCACAGCTCTACCAGCTTCACCTTTATGACAAGTACAGACTGTTTGGTTGGAATTGTGCCAGTGCCCGTGTTTAAGGACAGATGCCCAACAGCTCAGGTCATTTCTGCGTGGGGCAGGAAATGGCTGCCCCCTGGTTCTCCAAAGGCACCCTGTTCTACCACCTTTGCCATCCCCACAACAGACTGTGGCTGAGCTGCTGCACGAGGAATGATTCAGCTATGGAGGATATTAAATGCTCCCATGAATCTCGCTCCAATCTGCCTTTTTATGCCATAACGATTCATACTTGTATAAGGAAATTTAAAAAAAAAAAAAGAATAATGAGAACACCAGCTGCTTCTGTGCTGAGAAGCAGGAGATGATTGAGAAAATGCTAAGGATGCTGCCAAAGACTGTGGGGTGGGGCATAGGCACAATAATTTAATCAAATAATTACCCATCATGTACACTACTGCCAAACAAATTGAAGTATTTACTTCTACCAGTTATTACTTTTTTTTTAAAGTACGCTGAGACTTTTTCTGATGAAAATTCCCCTACACATTTTATCTTCTTTTGCTGAAGGACAAGGTTGTGCGTCTGAATTACAAAACACTAACAGAGCTAAAATAAGAATTTCATGTGAAGTTTACACAATTCAAAACCACTTCAACACCTCTGAATTTTCAAGCCAACTCCTCTGAACAGGGTCCTTGGCTATTACGAAATGAACTGTTTAACAGAATCTGTTTAAATCTGAAAGTTACTGATGTCAGAGTAAATTTCCCTTGTAACAATATAAACAATGCATAGTAAGGTGCCCTTTTTTAAGATGGATTTATTCTTTTATTGTACTTCATCAGGTACATTTACTCTTTTGTTCATTCATATGTTCCTACTATTAATGGATTCCTTCAAAACCATAAGGAATGAAAAAAGATGAGACAAAAGAGAAGTTTTAAATTAGCTCTCTCTTCCCTGCACTGAAAGCAAATCTTTCAAAATTTCAGTTTTCTAAAGTTCTAATGGAAAAATTAATTATGGGAGCTCACAGTTGACTCAGATTTTATTAAATATGGTACTTGAGACGTTTGTCCTTCTACTTGTTATTTCTATTTGTAGCATGTAGGCAAGTAGCCCACATATGCATTTATTTTCACTCAACAAAGTATTAGCATTAGTGAGAATGAATGGTCTCAATTCCACAAACCTGTTTTCTGAATTCCCACAGAGCTATAAAAACTTAATACTGAAAACAGCAAAGAAAACAGGAAGTGTCTCATTTCATTGGGCAGGCTTTCATTTTGGTCAGCTTGTTTTTGTGAAGTCTTTATTGATCCAACCAGTCTGGTGGAGCAGCAGCTTTTGAGTCCATGAACATGATGTCAACAGCTGTATCAGGCACCTTACAGAAATACAGGCTGCCAAAAATTAGACAACATAGCATTTAAGATATGTGTAATCAGCTGATGTCTTGTTTATGCTTAACTTGAACAATGGGGAATATTTTTGGCAGAAGTGTCTATTTGTAAAGATAAAAGGAAAGTAAACTAAATTAATTCCTTTTAGGAGGCAATATGCTTTGCTAGCCTAAAGCCAGTAAAATCTGAATTTTCATCTTAGCTCTGGCAGGGATTCTGGATGGGGATTCATGCAAGAAGCCTTTTTTCAGATAATTTTTCTCAATGATACTTAAATATCCCATAAAGCTATTTTCATAATATTAATACATAATAAAGAAGAAGTGTTAAGTCTAGAGATAATTTTTTTCCCCAGTGGAAATGCTTTGAAGTGCACTGAAGTCTCACAGCTGTATTTTTTCTTCACTTGATGCCTATTTGCCTCACATCAGATTCAGGATGTTGATATGGGCTCAAGGTTTTAAGGGAGAAAACGTAAGGTGGTTACTTTGAAAGACATATTTAGACTTAACAGCTGTGAAGAAAACTTTCAAACCTCGAACTAAGGATGAGATGATGCCATTAATTTGTACACAATATAACAAAAAAAAAATCAGCCATGTAGATACTGCATCTTAATTCAAGCACTGATGCTAATTATATCAGTAGGGATAAATTCAGAAGGACCAGTACTCTGCCTTCTTTTGATGCAGAGATGGCTTAGTGCAGTAGGATACAAATGTAAGAACATTCAGCATCTGCCAAAAGCAAAAGGAAAGAAGGAGGGAAGCATGAAACTGTATCCTCAAAGGTGGAACTAAGTAAAAGATGCATTTCCTTCTCAGTTCTGAAAACAGAAAAGTTCCTTTAACAATCAATTCAGATAGCAAAAGCCTAACCTTTCCTCACACTCATTTTTAATGCCCCTGCTTCCTGCTTTCTGAACAACTTTCCCTTTACGTTAAGAAGTTTGTTGCAAATTAAGTGGAAATATACAGTCTACAAAAAGGATTTCTACAGAACTCTAAAAATTTCTACTACAGGATCTAAACCTAACAATCTCCACAGTGACCAACATTCTTAATTAGAACTTCAAGATATAAAAGCACCTGTGTGATACTTATCTCCAGCTGGTGTAAAAAAAGTCACAAGCCTAAGAATGGTGATATTTTTCAAATGGACATCAATACTATAAGTTCAGATGAAAAAAAATAGTCTGAGTATGCAGAACGATCTTTGAAACCCCCTGGATTCTTCCCTCCTTGGAGGATCAAACCATGCAAGTGGGTTTTTTTATTAGTACTCAAGAAATTAGAAAGTCCTGATAGAGTCTGGAAAAAATGTAGTTAAAGAGGTTAAGTCATTATTTAAGCATTGCTCCATGTTCTAAATGTTCTAAATGCAGTCAGTTATAAACAATACAATCCCATCCCATCACTTCTTGGGGGAAGAAAAATTACCACACTAGCTCAACTGTAATGGAGATAAAACCCCTGATGTAGCTTACTCTGCCTGGAACACAGTTCTTTCAGATAATTTTATTAAAAGTTAAATTAGTATTAAGGAACCAATTTAATTAAAAAGTCTTTATTCCATTACGTATTTTCATAAAATTCATTTTATCTAGTAAACAGCTATAAAACATTAAGCCTCAGCTTCTAAAATGAGCACACAGAGAAGTCAATTCACCCCAGTCAGCTTTAATCATCCTTTTTAGTGCATGGATCCATTTGCAGTTTCTCCAGCAGCAAAGGCAGGTTAAGAGCATCCCGTGCTCCCAGATCCTCCCTGTCCATTTGTGGTCCCAGCATCCCCTTTGCCCTTCCCTGCAGCAATTCAGGGTTTTATGCTGTAGGGTCCCTGCTGATGGCTGATCCTCCCAGGCTGACAGCAGCCCCCAGTGCTCACTGTTTGCCATTCACCAGCTCTACAGGAATCAAACTTTGCAAGCCTTTTTTTAAAAGAAGAGGGAAAAGTAGCTATACAAAGATAACTTTCAAGCAAAAAGACACAATATAAAGAGATCTATTTCTGTAAAAATGAATCCTTCAAGGACATTGTTGAAAATACTTATTACTGTCAACTTTCAATTGCTGGTAATTTTACCAAATTTCAACCATCTGGCTGACTCAAACTATTTTTTTTTTTTTTAAATGAAGTACGATTGTTTCTGAGAATAAGTCTAGTACAAATTCAGTTTTACTTCAGCTAACTTTGTTTCCCAACTGTGGCATTCAGGAGGTCTGCTAAGCACAACTTCCTTTGCATTTGATCTTCCTGAACCACTGGCCCGCAGGCACCAGGACAAAAAGCAAGTACCAGTTTCTCTGAGCCTTTGCTGCTGGTATCCAGGCACATGATTCCAGAGAAAGCAGTAAGACTGGAATGCAAAAGAGCAAGGAGGAAAAGAACAGAGGCAAACCCTGGGAGCAAAAACAGGAGTGTGATTTGTGTGAGAAGTCTGCAAGCACTCAGCCAGGCATTGGGAGGCCTGGTTTCTTTTCCACATTCCAGGTCTCTGCTCCTACTCACTAACTCTGCAAGTCATCCCGTGCCTGCTGGCTCACACCAGGGCTGACACCAGGAATAGAAGGCTGTGAAACCCGCGATTTGCAGTGGCATCAGAGGAGTCCCATGAAAGACACTGCTCTGCCTTTGTTTTAATTTGTTTTCCAGTTGGGAGATGCACAGAAATGAGACAGGAGACTGCACGAGGAGAAACCTGGTATTATGACATGTAAAGAGTATGGGAAAAAAGTGCCTTTACTTTCCACCTCTGTCACACAGCTCTCCTACAGTCATGTGCATCCTTTTCTGAAAGTCCAGTTTTGAGCATAACTTAGATCTAATTTGCTTCTGTTAAGCACCCAACTGCGTATCAGATCTGGAGAGCTCTGTTCTGAACACAGTGCTGAATAACTTCAACAAAAACCAGAACTTACTTGTCAGTGGTCAGACAGAAAGAATTTACTGACTAAATATTCTCAGGCTTTTTGCCTCAATACTTCCTTCTGAGACATTTCAGTGAGGCCCAAATATATTAATTCTGTGTTTAAAGATGACTCTGAAGAGAATGCATAAAATAAAATATCAGGACATATGCTGAATCCCTATAAAACATGAAACAGTAATTAATTCAGAGAACAGTACATCCTATGTCCTCTGTGTTCACTTTTTTTTTGTTTTAAATTACATACTAATGTAATTAAACATAACAAGGAAACAGAAGAGGGTAAAGTAGATCTGCTTGATTTGGTATTTCTTTAGTTGTAAAAGCCCGTTTGTGCAGCATTATCACTTTCTTGTTTGCAACATATCTATGGATTTATTAAAATGATGGCAATAGTGAAACATGAACAGTTGGGAAGAGGTGACAGTATCTGCATGAAATTTCAGTGCATCAATATAAGCTAGGATAATGTCTCTATCTACTGATGAGATTGCTTATCAAGTTTGGTAACATAAAAAAAATCCTTCTGAAATGGAGTACATTTCTCTCTGTTGGAAAGAATGAACCAATTCAAGTAGCTTGAAATAAATAATAAGAGTGCCTATTTCCCAACATCATCACAGCCTGAAACAGGAAATCCTCAGTAATCTAAAGGGATGCTCCCCATACTTGAGCCATGTCAATCTTGATGAACCTGTAGCCCTCTCAGCACGGTGCAAACTGATGGCTGTTCATCAGAATTGTTTTCAGCTTTTCCACTCAAGTCACTCAAATCATACAACTGCATAACATAAAAAGACCAGTTGCTCAGAAAACAGATTTGTCCAACCTTCCTTTAATTTTCAAGTTGAATTTCAAAACACGATACTTAAGAACACCACAGACAAATTCCTTGTTTATTTAAAACAAAACAATCCAGTAGATGTACTACAATAACTGTCACTGTGTTTGTCATTATGCCTGGAAGAATCAATTTCTGGATAAAGGCTGAGTTTAGCCTCAAAGTCAATTCTAAACATAGTCTTTTGTCCCAGACTGAAAACAAAAATGGAATTTACAATGGTCCTTCCCTCCCTGTCCTTCTCCACCCTCAGGGCGGATCTAGTAAAAAGAACTTGGACTGAAGTCACATAAGGCACCTAACAGCAAGAAATTAGAATTTAGAAATTAAACTAGAAATGAAAATTGAGTGGTTTTCTAATGACCAGTAAACATTATTCTGTTCACTGAAGCATAAAGTGGAATAATCCATGTTATAATCAAGGCTGTCACTGCACATTAGCAGCAAACTGTGAATCTAGGTCCATCCACACACAAATATAAATGGAATTTCTTCCTGATATCAAGACCCCCAGTAAATAAAGTTAACTTCTCTAGGAGTGGCTGAGGTAATTTACATACAAAACCTTGACTTTTTATCCACAGAAAAACTAAACAGAAACAATCAAGTACAACCTGTAAAGTGGGTAGTCTTCAATTGTTTAACAGCGTAGTAATTACTCTAATTATACAAAATTCCACGATGAAGCTGGGAAAGAGCTAGGCCTTCAGAATATCTGTTCACATTTCAATTCAAGTGTGAAACATTTGCATACTTAAGGAAATTTAACTGACTGGTTCTCCATAATCAGCAGGTCAAGTGCACATTTAAAGAGGAACAGCCATAATCACTTCTAATAAAAGCTGACAAAATGAATTTTTTGGGGAGTCTTCAGTACTATTGTTATGCTAGTAGTTACCCTGGGAAACCTGAACCTAGTTTCACCATACTGTGTTTTGACAAAACAGCTATTTCTTCTTTCCTTAACTGTTTCTCTAATTACTGCCTCTCCTCCTATTCCTTAAAAAAAAAGTATTCACCTGCACTCACATGTGCTCCTTTATTTTCAGCTCTGCACTGGTCTGAGTCTTGTATCCTTTTTTCTTTTTGTTGCAAAGTCTTCTGCA
This sequence comes from Lophotriccus pileatus, assembly GCA_035583135.1. Classification (NCBI taxonomy): domain Eukaryota; kingdom Metazoa; phylum Chordata; class Aves; order Passeriformes; family Tyrannidae; genus Lophotriccus; species Lophotriccus pileatus. The sequence goes on along the minus strand of JAWWES010000018.1, from coordinate 10,757,711 downwards.
GTAGCCCTTACACTGAACTTGTGAATCATGCATCCCCTTACACAGTCTTCTCTTAATTTAACTAGATTTATAGCAACATGAAAAGAAGAAACCAGGCCCTATCTTCAGGGCCTTTAACTTTTTTCTGAAACAATTCTGTGGAACACGGCAATTACAGTCTCAAATACATTTGAAAACAACAGCCAGTTACAGTCTGTTAGTCCTGAAATGCTGAAACTAGTCTAGCTGGAATATTTTTATTATTCAATTCTGGGGTTTTTTTCCCATCAGTTATGAATTGAAATTAAATTCTTAAAATCTGTAGCTTTAGTTAATGCTTTACATGGGAGTTATATACAAAAAAGAAAAAACTAACATGCTTCTAATTACAAGCAGTATTTTTAAATTTTGGAAAGGTCTGGGCTAGGGGTAATTAATGATGATGAAAGTATTCCAGTGAAAGTAACTACAGTCAGAAGCTGAATCCTGCTCCAAGCAAGATGTTTCACGAAGGTTTTTCCAATGAGAAAGAAAATCCCTCAGAAGAAAGAAACACAAGAAAAAGCATTAAACCATTCTTGGTGAAAACTGACAAAATGCAGCACAAATTTGACCTGCAGTCTTACTCAAATCTGTACCTTTAAAGACTGAAAAATGCAATTCCAATGGTTTCTCTACATGTTCAGTTCTCATGTTATGGATGGATATTCAACATGAATTCTCCTTTGATTGTATCACATGGATAAAAACCACAGTATTTTAAATCAGGACATCAATTTCAGGGTTAATGAAAATGAATGAAATCTCATTTTGGAACAGAGTGTTTTACACAGTCTTGTGTATTTCCTTCAGTAACCTTGTTTCTGCAAGTCTGTGAATTCATTCATGGACTTAAGGGGAACACTTAACAGTTCTTGGAATAGTGACACAAGCAGCTCATAGGGTTATGAGAACAACGCTGGTCATAAGCACTCCTGCATGAATGAAAAAAATCCCTCAAAACCAAACCCAAGTGTTTTTATTTTGTACCTAATGTCATCCAGCCATTCCGAGCAGCTTATAATACAGACTGCCCAGAAACTATATCGAATAAAATCAAGTAAGTATTTTAACTGAATTCATAAGTAGCAATGATTACCAAATAATTTGTCAGAAAGCAGGTCTTCCAGAAACAAGTGTCTGGAGTTTTTCAGTGCAACTGCAGTACTGAAACCTCAACCGTACACAGGGCTTTTTTTAAAAATATCTCTAGTTCAAAAAACCATGGAAAGTTTGTAAAAGCAAAAAAAAAACAAACCCACAAACAAGGGCAATATAAATAAAACTAAGGAGAAAAGCAGCATTTTTTTTACCTCTAAAAGCTTAGGACAAAACTTGATGTCAACACGTAGTTAAATGTTAAACAGGACCCCCCCCCCCAAACCTTGCAATTAAAAACAAAACGGGGTAGCAAAAAGCTTGCTGAGGCTATAAAGACAAAAAGTTAAAAAGACGCGCACCCTTCAGCGTTTTGCGTCAGAAACCGGCCGTGTGGCCCCTTCCCCTCACTCCCCTTCCTCTTCCCCCCACTTTTCCCTCAGTTTGTCGCCCGCACAAGCACATGAATCGCATCCACCCCCAAGGGCCTCTCGGAGCCGCGGGCGGGGAGGAGGGCGGGCAACTTTATCACTTTACTTCGTGCCCGACACTCGGGCCGGGGGCAGCAGGAGGAAGGGGGGGCAGCGCACCGGAGCCTGCCCGAGCCCCGAGCCCTGCGGGGACACGGGGCCAGCCCGGGGGCCAGCCCGGGCCTATCCACCTGCCCGGCCCGGAGCCGGCCTGTTCCTCGGCGGAGAGGCGGCCGGGGGCTGCTCCCACGGCAGCACCCGCCCCTCGCACCCACCGCCCGCCGCCCGCGCCCTCCTCCCCGGCAGGGAAACTCCTCCTGCCTGTCCGCGCTCCCTGCCGGGGCAGCCCCGGCGGGGCGGCAGCTGCGGCGGGCGCGCCGCGCCAGCCCCGGCCGGGAGCGGCTCCCCGCCGGCCGCAC
>JAWWES010000018.1:10664416-10755606 GCA_035583135.1 Lophotriccus pileatus | reverse complement strand
CGGCCGGGAGCGGCTCCCCGCCGGCCGCACCCCCGGCCCCGCCGCCGAGCCCCCGCGCCGCCCCGCGCCCTTACCAGGTCGTAGTCCTCCTCATCATCGCACATGAAATCATCCTCCATGTCAGACATCTTGGCCGGAGGACGGGCGGGGGGCGGCGGCGGGGACGGCCCCTTCTCCCAGCAGCCCGCGCGGCGCTACCCAATGTGGCTCCGCTCCGCCCGGAACGCGCTGCCGCCCGCGCCTCTCCCGCCCCCGGCCCGGGCCGCTCCGAGCCCAACCCGCGCCGCCCCGCCGCCGCCTGCCCTGCCCCTGGGAGCCACCGGGCCCCGGCAGCGCGGCCGGGCGGGGCCTGGGCTCTGCACGCCGGAGCTCCCCGGGGCGGCTCTGCCGCTCCTGCCGCCGGGAGCGCGCCGTGCTGGCGCCAAGGCCGCCCGCTGGGTGTCCGGCTGCCGCGGGGGCTGCGGGGGCTGGGGCGGCGCGTCTCTGGACGGCAGGTTCGGAAGGGCCAAGGCGGTGATTCTGCCCCTCTGCTCAGCCCTGATGAGGCCGCAGTTGCAGTGCTGCGTGCAGCTGTGGGCTGCTCGGTGTTAGACATGGAGCTCCTGGAGCGGATCCAGCAGAGAGCCAATGAGTTGGTCAAGGGTTTGGAGAATCTCTTAGGAGGAAAGGCTAAGGGAGCTGGGCCTCTTCAGCCTCGAGAAGAGGCGACTCAGAGGGGTCCTCATTAACATTATCTAAAGGGAGGGTGTCAGGAGGATGGAGCCAGGTTCTGCTCCCTCGTGACAAGCAATAGGACAAGAGGCAGAACGTGGTGCACGGGAAGTTCCACCTGAACATGAGGAGGAACTTCTTTACTGTGCAGGTGACCATGTACTGGAACAGGTTGCCCAGAGAGGTTGTGGAGTCTCCCTCACTGGTGATACTCAAGAACCATGCGGACACAATCCTGTGCCATGTGCTCTGGGATGACCCTGCTGGAGCAGCGAGGTTGGACCAGATGACTCGCTGTGGTCCCTTCCAGCCTGACCCATTCTGTGATTCTGTGAAAGCCGGTCCAGACGCTGGGACTGGCAGTGCTGCTCAGCCCTCAGTGCAGCGCATTTGCCTCGCTTGGTGCTGCTGAGCAGTTTACGTGGGCTGTGTTTGCCATAAGCGAGTCCTGGAGCAGCAGTTTTAAAGGCCTGAACTGTTAAAATCTCCGGGCCTTGCAAAGCAATGGCTTTATGAAGATTTTTACACATTAATTTCTGCTTCTGCCTTCAAGTGAGTGATAAAAACGCCTGACAGACCAGCTCTGCCTCCCCATCTCCACAAGGCCCAGGGTTCTCACAAGCTTCTAGATGTGTGTGGAGTATTTACAGGGTCTCCAGATTTTCCTGTTGTTGGTCATTTTACATTGCAACAGTTTCTGACAGTTTTGTTTTTTTTTCTTAGAGCTAGGGTTAGGTCTTCTAAAAACTCTGTATTCTGCCACCATACCAACAGGGACAAAAAAGTTTCACCCCAGAAAACCTGCAGTGAAATTTCAGTTATTGTGCTTCCTTCAGTCCTGAAAAGCTCGATGAATGGGATATGAAGGGCCAAAAGATACAGACTAAAACAAACATACACACCAAAATGGGCAGTAACACTGAGCAAGTGAACGTGGAAAGACTTTTGAAACTCTCAGTTCCTCAGAGCATCTGCAGCCACGAATCCGAGGGGTAGCAGGAGCCGTGAGGTGGCTTGTTAGGAAGGGAGCCAGGGTGGAACTGCACACCAGGAAAAACAAAGGGAAGGAACAACGCCGGCGGGGACGGCACTTCCAATTTATTGTTTTCATTGCAAGCACGTTTTGCCGGAGAACCGGCAGGAATGCGGGGGGGGGGGGGAAGGGAAGAAATAAACCAAACCTTCCTTGGCACGTGGTAGCAGCTTCCCTGTCCCGCCTGGGTGCGGTGGGCGAGCCGGGCCGGGCCGGGCCGGGCGCTGCCGCCCGGAAGGACGCGGCGTGTGCGGGCCCCGTGACCGCCGGAGCCGCCATGGCTGGGGACGGCCCCGCCGCGCTCCCGGTGCAGCTGGTGGAGCAGCCCAGGTGGGTGGGTCGCTCCCCGGCCCCGCCGCCGCTGATTGCGGGGCGGGTGGGAGGCCTGCGGGCGGTGGGAGGCCGGGTGGGGTGGGGCGGGCGGTGGGAGGCCGGGTGGGGTGGGGCGGGCCGGCCCGGCGTGGTGCCCCCGTGTGAGGGGCGAGCGGGCTCTGGCTCGTGGTGGTTTCGTTTCTTGCTTCAGGACCAGCGTGGCATTCGCATCCCGCGTGGCCCTGGGTGCTGCTGGGGCAGCAGGAATCATTCATTCATTCATTCATTCAGCTTTCCTCCTACCTTTTTTTCCGCAGAATTTTGGCGTTACTTTCTTTTTGCTATAAAATCCCTGGCACAGCGCAGGCCCGGCCCTGCGTTGGCACTGCCGCGGCAGGTGCCAGCACATGCTCCTTCCCCACGGAGCCGCACTCGGTCTGGGGAGGCAGAACACACACAAACCAGCCTTTCCACCTGCATTAGCACCGCAGAAGAGTCACCTTTTAAAACTTAATTTACTTGCATACACTTGCACGGTAAGGCACACGGAAAGGACAAGTCCAGCACTTCCAGACTTGGGTGTGTGAAGTTGTGAGGGATGCCTTTGCTTAAGGCTTCTGACAATCTTCTTTTTGATGTAGGTGCTTCAAATGGAGTGTGCATGTTGCAACATCAAGGCCAGAGCCTGTAAATAGCCTTTCATCAGGCCTGCTTGTAAAACCCACATTAAAAAAAGAGATCAATCAACACTTAGATAAACATGCCCCCATTACTGCTTTGTTTGTTGTTAGTCTCTTGGTACCAACACTACTATAAAAATATCTGTGCAACAAAGCAGCATTCTAAACACTGACACAAAAAGGAATGAAGTTAACACCTAAAATTCTGCCAAGAGATTCCCCCACAGACTATAATATTTATTAATGTGATCTAGAGAAGGGATTGTACAGTGAAATGGCAGAAATTGCTTCTGCTAATTGGAGAGCTATATACCAGTCAATACTAGGGGAGATTATAAGAAGGAGAAATTATAGGGGGACCTAATGCAGCGTTGTTACTGGGTACCAAGATGGGAAAGTACTAAATAATCTGTTAAAGAAAATCACAACAAATGATATTTTGTAGTTTTCCATTTAAAGAAATCTTACAAAACATTTGAATATATGTAATTAGACAGTAACACAACCTTTACAAAGAAGTACAAATTAATTGTGAAATTTTGTAACATCTGGTTCTCATTGCTGTCTTCTTCCACTTTGCATTAACTAGGCTTCCAGTTCTAGTTTTAGACTAAATGTAGATACCTTATCAGGGTTCCTGTTACTGGATTTTTGTTAGTACACCAAAATTTAGCTTTAAGGTAGCTTTGAAGTGAATTGCTATCACATTTCCTATGCTGCACTAAGATGATGGTTTCATCTGTTCTCAGCCTTTGTTTACCCACTGTTCTGCATGACACGCTAAAGTATCCCAACTTCGCAAACACACCTTTACAGTTTAAGGAAATAAAGCAGCATTCCAAAGTTTCTTTGCATTGAACTTTTCAGTAGCACATCTAGCACCTCCAAATGGAAATTGAAGAATTTCCTGGGGACTGTCGCTGTAATCCTGTGGACTAAATACTGTCTAAATTGCAGGAATGATCTGAGGTTTGGAATTTTAGTTCTCTCTATATGCATTTGTACAGAGATGGGGTAGTGGCTAATGTGGAAATTGATAAAAATTGAATCTCAGAAGAAAATCAATTTGCTCAGACCTGGGGTGGTCAGATTTGACTTTGAAGGGAGTGTCTCTGGGTGTCTGACAAATCCCAGTGCCACAAATGAGCTGTTGGTCCACACTGGCAGGTTCCTTCTCAATGGCAAACACTTTTGCAGAGCTGTGGCATAGAAGAGGTGGGTGGGAGCCATGGTATTTTGTTATCCCAGGCAACTGCCTTCCCTGCTTCTGCCTAAACCCACCCTAGACAGAGAATTTAAATAAAATATGGCCCCTGCTGATCCTTATCAGGTGATTATACATGTTTCTTATTAATTAGAATATTCTAAATAGTCGTCTTTGTCACAATGTTATCTGAAGAGCAGAAATAAGCAGTTTAATGTCTCTCCTGATGTATCAGAGAAAATTCCACATACTTCAGAAAGTTGAACTGAATTTACTTCAAGAAACATTGAAACTTCCTGCCTTTTATGCAAATACAGTCTTTCTAACCTTTCCAACTATAGTATTTCTAAACTGCCTTTCAGATTGCAGAAGCTGAAGGAAATGTTTATATCAAAATATGGATCGGCTCCCAAGTTTTATGCTCGTGCACCAGGACGAGTGAACTTAATAGGTAAAGGGCAAAATTAGTCTTCTGTTACTTTTGTCTACCATCATGGAAGTCTAGTAGTTTAAAACACAGAATGGAAATAATGCTGGTCTTAATTTTTCTCTCAGAGAAGTTTCGTGTGATAAAGGGGAAATCATATGTACTTTAGTAGCTTTTACTACAACTCATTATAAATAACTGCACATCCATATTAGTTTTGGAAAAAACATTTATAGACAGTGGTGATAGTTTTGAAAATTGGAGTAACTTTTCAGCTTATGGTCGAATACCATTTTTTGAAAGGCTTTGGAAATCTGAAGTAGTTTATGGATAGTGCATCCACAAATTAAATTAGCGTATATTTTCTCTTCTGTTATAATTTAAGTTACCAAATATAACCAGTCACACAGCAATGCATATGATAAAGCATGAAATTATTCTACCGTCATTTCCTCTTCTGTTCTCTTCCATAGAGGTATGTCCACAGAACTTAGAATAGTTGATCTCGTTCACTGGCAGACTGGAGAGATACAGTTATTTTGTATGTAGGACTTACTTGCATTTCTGTGGCAGCAGTGTTATTTTTGACATTTCTTTATCCATGTTAGGATTTTGCTCTCCTGGAGCTCAGTTTCTTGTATGCTTATGATGTATCTCTATGCATTTGAAGACACTGTAAGTAAAAAGATCCTGCAAAACAGAGCTTTAAAAATCAGTTAGTCTATTGTGCAATTAATTAATTTTTATGTCAGTGTTGTGAGAACATATGACATAGATTAAATAGACAGCATATGCTAACAGTGAATTATTCCCAAGAGAGAGGACGTGTTGTATGCAACTGTATTGATTATTTAAACATAATTATTATATTCTTGGAAAAATGTACAGAAATTGTATGCACTTGACAGTGTACAAACAACGTGGCTGTTCTCATTGCTGGACAATAACCTACATGGTGGTTTTTTCTAATTTTTGCAAGCCAGTGTTAAAACATGAATATTTATAAACGTGTGCAATAGATAAAATCACTAAAGAAGAAATTTTGTGTGAAGTAATGTGAAAGGGACCCCAAACTTCAAGTCTCATACAGTAAACAACGCTGAGCCCCTCTGGAAGCCCTGTTACTGCTATTCCAAACTATTCCAAAATATGTTCCTTGTCCGTTTCTTTGATAGGAGAACACATAGACTACTGTGGTTATGCTGTGCTCCCCATGGCTATAGAACAAGATATCCTGATTGCAGCAGAACCTGTACAAACTCAGGTTGTGCAACTGGCAAACACCAATTCTTCATACTTGTAAGTAATTGCTTGTTTATTCACCAGTTTTTATGAACCTCTTCATGCAATTGCAATACAGGTTACCTTTTCAGAGAGCTAACAAACTTCAACTGCAATACAGAGTGCAACTGTGGAAAAGAAATCCTGTCAGCAGATGGAATCCCACTGACTGAGTCCGTGCTGTGTATTACTTTAGAGCAATAGATTTGCAGCTGCTGTCTCCCACCTGTTTGTTCATCTCTCTCGTAAGGCCTCTGCTTTTTCAATCCTTCTGAAGGTGCAATTCTGTTTTTCTTTCTTTTAGCTCATCTGTCTTGATATAATCCCCATAATTGGCAGCAGTTCAGTTTCTCCTGGAGAAGGGAGTGAAATGTTTTGTAATTGGTTACTGCATAGGTAAGCTAACACTCCCCTGCTCTAGAGAACCTGGGGCTGTGTTTTCACAACACAATAATCCTGCTTTAGCAACAATCCTGGCTCAAAAAAAATCTGTATTCTCTCCTACTTCCTCCACAGCTGCTTGTTCACAGAATTGTAGACCAGTTTAGGTTGGAAGGGACCTTTGGAGATCCTTGTAAACATCCTGATGGCCTTGTGCTGGACTCCCTGCAGTTCACCACTGTCTTTCATGTATTGGGAAACCCCACAACTGGATGCAGTATTCCAGCTATGGTGTCACAAGTGCTGAACATAGGGAAATAATCCTGCCATTCTTTTCAACTTTAGCCACGTTGTTTTGCCTCCTTGTTGCAGACTGATATTTGTGTAGTTGCATGGCAGTTCAAATCAGGTCACTCATCCACATGAGCTTTTGTGGATATTTTGCAAAAACCAGAATCAGCACAAGCTTAGTTTAAGCCATTTTTATTATTTAAGCCAATGGTAAATTAGTCCCTGAAAGCGCAGTGTGTGGCAGCGCAGGGTCAGGAGCACACTGCCAAAAGTGGGAACTGTTTGAGCCCATATTCCTGCTTAAAAGCTCAGTTTGTTATAAAAACATGTTCTGAGCTGCTGCCTGTGACATGGTAAATATAAATACTCACAGATTTTTCACTCACTCTGGAGTATGTTTCCATATTATAGCTGGGCTGAATTAAGAATTTGCCACTGCCAGAAGGCGATGGTGCTTCTTTTACCCCCAGTTTCCCTGTCCCTACTTCTAACATCAATCCATCCTCTGCCTTTTACCAGGTGTGGTGCTTGTTTGGTCTTAAGGTAAAGTGCACTGTTTCCCCCTTCTTTTGCTTGGTTAATTTTCTGTCATTTTAGTGAATTTCCAAGCACTCAGCACTAAAGCTGACTTGGGGTAAGCAGTGGGACCAAGCAGGGCTGAGCAGGGGCAAAGGAATGAAAGATGAGCATGGGACCTTTCCCTTTCTTCAGCAGCAACCTCCCAACAGGGCTTAAGCTGTATTGCAAAACCATTCTGCAAGAGGCAATAGTTTCAGATTTAGAGTAGCTGTGATTAGGAGTAGTTGCTCTAATGAACAATAAATAAAGCAGTAATCACAAGGTAAACATTTTTACTTGGTCTTCAAGCTTTGCCATATCATATCACAGGTGAAATGGCCTTCTCCTAAGGTATATAGAGTTCCTGTCAAAACTAGAATTCCAGCCTTTGAATCCAAACACACCATCACTATACTTCTACATCTGCCCTGGTTTCAGTGTGAAATCATATGCTGTAAACCGTAAACCAAGAAGAGGTCTCAGAATACAGCATTAACGTCTTGGGTTTGTTGAGGCACTGTTGCTTAAAAACAAAGCTGAAACATGCCCATAATTTCATAACAAAGAAATATTTTTCAACACTTTGAATGTTACACCACAGACAAAACTGATGACAGTATGTCTTTCTTTCCCAGCCTGTTACACTGGTAGATTTATGCCTGTGGTGAATGCACATATATAGACCTTCATGAACAAGGACTAACCATAAGCCTCCATAGAATCACTATTTCCTATTTAATTCTTGTTTTGTGAACTGGTAAAATGTGTAACAGTTCTGTAGCTTCCACCCTGATAGTTCATATTAGCTTATAGGAAAAATAGGACAGAGAACAGGTTGCCAGAAAAAACATCTATTTGTTTTTCATCATAAACCATCTCAATTGATCTGACACCTTTTATGTTATTAGGGCTAAAATGATATTCAGTCCTTACAGTCTTTTGAAGCTCCTGATACCTCCCCTTCACATAACATCTTTGTAATTGAGAAGTACATGTACAGAGATTATCTGACATTGTACTTCTCAAAATGCCTTCAGAAGTACCAGAGGATGGTAATTACCAATCAGTTTCCATCTCATGGCCTGAAAGTTTTGTTGGGTTTGTTTTTTTGTTTGTTTGGTTGGTTTAAACAGGGTATTTGTACAGAGGACTCAAACAGATAAACCGACAGATTGACAAGACAACAAGGTTCTGTGAGAAAGAGCCAAATTGGTCTCCCAAACACAGGGATTATTTACTATTTGAGCAGTAAAAAATGCCTCAGCCACTCTACTCAAAAATCTCACCTCTTGTAATTATACAGAAAAAATGGAATGCTTATGTCTAGTCATGGAGAAGTGGCATTCTTTCCCAAGCATTCTTTAAAACAGAAAGGCTGGAACAGACAATACCAGAATATTTTTATTTCATGGGTATGTTTTTCCCAATTTTTTGTTTTATTTTGTTATAAAGTTCTTATATTGATCTGCCTGCTTTCCAGCAGTATAATTTCTTGAAAGTGGTTTTATTCCCATTAAACCTAAATATTTCCAGGAAATTCAGCTGCCTCTGTTCACGTTGTTTGGCAGACCTTGCTTTAAAAAGCTTACTTGCAGCTTAGCCTGCAACTTTGGAATATATTTTGTTAGATTTTTTGCCATTCTCGATGGCTTTCCTGTTTCAGTGTTGGGCACCTGCTGTAATGGCATCAGGTAGATACAGCTATGGGGTGTTCAGAGTAAAGACTTCTGGACAACTTGCACCTCCTGGGGGCTGATGCCCCCTCTCTGAGGCTCTTTGTGTCATTCCATGCCCATTTTGACAGCACCTATTTCTAGCAGTAGTTCCTTTAAGAACATTCAAGCTTACTATTTTTATTATTTTGAAAGGAGTAGGAATTATCACAGAGGAAAACAGAGAAATTATTTAAACTAAATAATTTTAATTATCTCTTGTAACATCCATAATACAATTCTGCAGCATTAGGCCTGTTTTAGTGAAGTGCCATTCACAGCAAAGGTGATGAAGAGGAATTCCTGAGCAGGAATTACCAGAGAGCCTGAAGTTTATCTCTCTCTATTCAAGGTTTGACAGATATGATTATTTAGATTTTTACTTCTCTAAGATATCAAGGTGGCATACACATATGTGGTGGAAGGCATGCTGCCTTAATTAAGGATGTCAAAGGCAGCCTAATTTCTGGATTTATCTAGTAAATTCCATATACTTCAGCAAGAATTCTTATGCTTTCATCTAAAATAACCTTATAGAATTGATTGATAAAGAATATCTGTTAAAAAAACCCAAAACAAACCAAAACACATTGCAGTGGAAACCATCGACCTGTTTTTGTCCATCAGCAGGTGGCAGTAACAAGCCATGTTTTTTCAAACTAAACTCGTTACAAATTTAAGCCTCAAGGTTTTTCTGTTTTTGCAGGGATTTCAGTACTAGTGTTAATAACATTCAGATTAACAAAACCAAACCTCAGTGGCATAACTACTTCCTGTGTGGACTGAAGGGCATCCAGGTAAGCCAAATCCATTTAACTTATGAAATTATCGTTGCAGTAAAATACAACAAGCATAGCTGTTCACCTAAGAATACTTCCCTGCATTCTATAGCTTTTCTTGACATACAGCAAAGTATTTTTATGTTAAAATTTGAAGAGGGGATATGAGTGGGTTTGCTTTAAAATATTTGCAGAGCACTGTTTTTGTTTTTCTTAAATTACGATAGCAAATAATTATTTAGTAAAGTCATGACCAAACTCATCATCATGATGACATTTCTGTATTTTGAAGTAAAAAAGAATGCTTTCCAATGGAATAATGTAATTAAAATTTGCTTTAAAAAAGGTTTGGAGGCTTGTCTGTCAGGACATAAAGATCGTATTTTCATCCTTCTCTTCCCTTGGAAACGTTTCTAAAAACCATGAACTGCCATTAATGTTGGAAACCTATAATTTGTGCACAACAACTGAGTGAAGCTGAGTCATGCAGGAGGCAAAAGAAAATGTAAAAACTAAGCAAACAGCATACAGAGGAAGTAATCCATTAAGAACCGTTACTTATCCTGGTTTTCAGCGTTTGAATGGGGTTTTCAAAAGTTCCTGAGTTAAAAGTGCAGCTATGCAGGAAACGGCAACTTACGGGAACGGCAGGAACACTGAACAGACATTTTCCCGTCTGCCCATCTGAGCTTTATCTTCTCCGCCGGGAGCTTGCCTGTCTCCAGACTGACTTGAAGACCAAACTGCTTGTGCAGCCAATGAAGCTGATTGTCAGTGCTCTCCTGGGAGGCAGCCTGAACTCCCCAGAGGGGCTCCTATAAATCTCACCTGCTGTTTGCAGGTGATTCGTGGCTCTTGAAGTAAAAAAAAAAAAAAAGAAAACCAGGTTGCCACAGCCTCCCAAATTATGGGTAAATGTGCTTTGTAAAGCAAGTGAAGTTTGCCTCAGGATGGTCCATCTAGGTCACCTCACAGGATGGTCCAATAGATAAGGACTGCAGAGAGCCAACAAAGCCTGCCTCAAACCTGCCACTGGAGGCTTCAAAACAGGTTTTGGAACGATCAGGGCCACAAATCACGTTATTACAATCCACAGTTCCCAAACAGACCCCTGTCTCTATGTACAGACCCCAATAAATTACTTATGTGTGCAGTAACATGAGTATTTTCAATTTTGTATTGCTCAGTACCACAAGCATTTAAATTGCATTGACTGTAGAGATATAGATTAGGTTTCCTTACAATGTGTCCTTTCTTACATTAAGGCTAGCATGACCAATTGACTTTATTTATTTTGCAGTCTGCTACTGAGATTTGTTTCCTAAGGACAAGCTTTCATACTTGAAGGTTAATTTGCAAAGCAGGTTTGCAGACTCTAGTACTGGCAGAAAAGAAGCATAAATGTTACAGGCTTAAGAAACACTGAAATACAAGTACTCAGAGGGTCCAGCAGGATAATCTGTTTATATTGAGTTGAACATGCTATCCTTTTGAGACAGAACTGTTGCAGAACTTGGCAAAGTCCATTTTCATTTTTGAAACTGAAGTACGTTTTCTATTTAAACATCGCGTGATAAGTCTGCGAGCCTGATTCACATTCAAGACAATCCAGAAACTGGGGATCAGTTTCTGGTTACTCAGGCATTTTCTGTTTTTGAACAAGCCTGCCTAGTGTTCTTCATGAAGGGGCATGGGCAGCAGTAGTATTTTAGGTATGAATTTCCTATATTTGTAGGAAGGGAAATTCAAAATAATTTGAACTGATGGTAGAAGACTTTAAAGGAGGTTCTTTGTGTTTGCTGATCTCTACCATTGGTACTTATGGTTGAGGTTGTCTCAGGAAAAGCAGTAGAAATCTTTTGAAGGTGGACATTTCTTTTTGAAAACACTGCCTTTTTTTTTTTCCTGATTATTGACACTGTAACATAGTCTATTGACATATAAATTGCATCAGAATGCAACTGTTCATATACCTCCCATATATATTCAATGATTTTTTAATAAGTACTGCATGTTTGCTTCAAACTGACAGCAGAGAGAAACTTATATTAAAACAATTAAAAATAAAAAGACAAAAGAATAATTAAAATAGTATGTACATGAGGATTTATGACTTCTGGATTAAATGTATTATCTGTGATATCTATCATGTACGTAAAAGTATTTTAAACCTTATTCTAAAGATAGCATGACAGAGACCATCCCTGCTGGTAGGTGTGTCTTTGTGCCTCTGAAGGCAGAGAGTCCCTCACGTACCATTTGGTTTTCCCAGGGTCAGTCCTGTGGGTGCTTCAGGAGATGAGTATCTGCCTTTGAATACAGCTGCATGGCCACCAGTTCCCCATCAGTGTCATGTGGCTCCCTGATACCACAAGGCAGCGTTAGAAGTGAAGCATAAAGTGGAACGTTAAGCTCTTCAGGATGTCTTAAGTGAAGAGCTGTCGAGAAAAGGACAAAAGTAGGGTATGAAATGATTGGTAACTGTCACCACGACAGCTCAGAGTGGAGGCAGTTGCTGCAAAACCCACCCACGAAGCTTGGTAAATTCTTGGGCATTCAGCCCATAGTAAGTTCTGCTTGGGGTGCAGTTATATGTTTGTGTACAGGAATTGCAGACATACCTTTGGCTGGAGCCCTACCATTGGCTTTGTTCTTACGGAATAGAAGGAAAACTTTGCTTTTGCTTTATTTTGGAGATACCAGAAGCAGGTCCTTGGTTCCAGCAACTCAGTAGAAGGGTTCTCTTTCTAAGTATCAGATAATTGCAAGCCTGAGCCTGTCTGTACTTGAAACTGAGATTGTTTATTTTTCATTGTTAGGAACATTTTGGTCTTAATAACCCAACTGGAATGAATTGTCTGCTAGATGGAACCATCCCTCCAAGTTCTGGTCTCTCTAGCTCCAGTGCTTTGGTGTGCTGTGCAGGACTCGTGACACTCAGAGCTAATGGAAAAACCCTCTCTAAGGTAATTTACTGTAAAACACGAGAGTGTCAGCAGTAAAATTCTACTTAAAATTAAATATTGTTAATGCCTGTAAACATTAAAAACACGATACAATTGTTTTCGCAAAGAGTTGTTGGATATAAACTTAAGATATTGCACAATTGAGCAAACATCTTTGGCCAAATTTTGGCAGGATTAGAATTTGGCAAGAAAACAGGCTTACATTAAAGCTGAAAAAAGGAGCATTATTGTAAGCCTGTATTTTGGCCAACCATCAGGTCCATGCCTGGACCAGATGTGCTATCTGCAGGCCAGGACTGAGGATATATGTACTGAAACATGTGGACCACACCCCCGAGGCCTTTACCCTCTCCCTGAATGACTTTTCATGGCTTTAACAGCAGAGCATCTGTTGGAGGCCTGTGGAACAATTTCTTGATAAATTATATAATCAGCACAAACTAGAGGTAAAATTCTTCCATCTGACTCTCCTTATTCTCGTCATAGTTTTTTCGGCATGAACATATTTACAATCCAAAATGTATTCCTCACTTTTAAACAAACATTAGTCTAAAAACAAACCCCAAGTATGTGACCTGTGTACCAGTACAAGTGTTAGTAGAATTTGTCTCATGTAATACAAATTTCTGGAGGAGTCATGGTCCTTGAAGGTGCCATATGGGAATGAACTTCTCTCCAGTAAAAATGTCTGGTTAAGTGAAACTAGGATCTTAAATTAGAACATTGTCAGGAAGAGAAAAGAACAGATCTAAATGTGACTGTTATGCATATTTGTGCCTATTGTCTAAGGCAGACATTCCCAAATTGTGGTATAAAGCCAACTGAAAGTGGTACATGATGATGGCAGCTGTTAACTCTGCTTGTAACAAGCACTTCTCTGAGCCATGAGGTAAACAGATTCACACAGGAGGTTTTTGCTGATCTGTCGTGATTTACTTCTCTGTGTAGCTGTAGTTGCAGCAATTGCTCAGCAGTGACTTCATCACACCTGCACACCTCAAAGGGCTTCAGGAGAGGGTCAAGCAGGGCTAAGGCAGAAAGAAGCAGGTTGGTGAGGCAGGGCAGCTTTTTTATGTAGGAGGATGTGGCTACAGTCACTGTCACCCTGATTTGTGTCAGTGCCAGGTGTGGTCAAAAGGCAGGTAAGGGATTGGACACCTTGACAGAGGCTCTGCTTTGTGAGGTCAGACAGAGCAGTGGGAGATGAAAATGGGGAATCAAGAATCCCACTTGGATGAATGAGACTTTGCAGTTAAAGGGCTGGAGGTGACATGACATGTCCCTGTCCTGACAAGAAGCTTCTGGTTTTGCACAGATGGTCTCACCACAGCTCAGCCCCGTCTCTGATGGTGGTCACCAAATGAGCTCAGCTTGGGAACTGCTGATCAAAATCACTGGAGTGCACGTGTTCAGAAATTGGCTATCTTCAGAATCCATAAAACTGACAGAGGTCAGAAAGCCCAAATTTTACTAGGTAGTAGAAATCTGTATCTGGAACACCAGAAGCCAGGTTTTCATTATTCCAAGAAATACTGCACAGCCTTCTTCAGGGAATAAATGATACAGTGTGCATCTTGAGCTCAGTTTACACATGGCTTGGGAGTACTGGCCAGCATTATGCCAGACTTGTTGTAAAGAAAGGTGCAAAATTTCTGGCATCTTCATAGAAAATTATGAAGGAAGAGAAAGAAGACAGAGACTCCACTGAATGGCTTTCCTTCCCCTCATGTGTCCTGTTCAATCAACCCGAAGTCTCTTCTTGCTGGTTGAAAAATGTGCTGAAAGTTAAGCTTGTGTCTGAAATACAGTGGGACAAACACAAGGGACACAATTGCACATTTTTGTCAGGAAATCCTGCTGTCTGCAGCCAAATACTTTGCACTTATGATGAAAAATGACCAATTAACGTACAGATGAGAATTCTCAATAGCCAACATAGGCACAGTTAGGAACACCACCTAGGCTTTGTGTGCTTGCACAGACCAAGATACCTGCTTGTGGTGGTTAAGAGAGAGGACGGCAGCTCTGAAGACTGATTACTTTTGTCCAGGCTTTAAGTTTCCCCAAATCTTACAGGACAGTAAAAACAAGTTCAGTGTCCTTGGCTAATTTATGATTTAGCATTAGAGACCTCTTGTATCTGGCTAAATCCAGATTCTCTGTCGCACTGGATTTATGCTCAGCCTCCCAGAACTGCCTTGTATAAGGCAGAGCTGAGTATAAATTAGAGCAGTCTAGGCATGTGAGCCCTCAGAAGTATAAAACATGCTCTGGCCACTTCTTGCCAGCTCCTAATGCATCCTGTGCTGGTGTCAAATGGGATCTGTGCAGCATCCAGCGATGCTGGCTGTGCATCAGCCGGGAGCTCCCCCGTGGCAGGGGAATTTGTAGCTGAACAGAACTAGGGGCTTTCCAGAGCCTTTCTACTAGAAAGCAAACCAGGACCTTGCATGCTTAAGGCTCTGGATATTTATGTGTTTGTTTATTTTAAAGAAGAAATATCACTGTACCCTTCCTCTCCATCTTTTTTTTTTGGTCCAGATGCTTTACAGTTGCGAAAGTTGTAAATTGTAGCATTTATAAGTAACTGTATTTGATCATGGCGGTAATTTTATGAGAAAAGATTGACTTTTTGCCCCTCATTAGTCTAATGGACTTTGCAAAATCTTAGTACGATGGTTTGTAGCAGCAGTACAGGAAACTTTTGGCTTTGGAATCAAATTTGGCTGAATCGTAGGGCTCCTGTAGCCAAAGTTATGAAAAACTGACCTTTTACTGAATGGAACATTTATCTGTTTTGCTTCTGTGAAACTATTTTTATGAGAATATTTTAGTTATACGCTCTTTTTCCTGAGAAATGCAAGTTTAAAATAGTAGCTGTAGAGTAAAAGTCCTTGAAATTGAGAACTTTTATGAGATAATACTTCCGGTGTGAAGTTTGGGCCTATGAGATTAAGAGCCAAAAAACCCCCAGAATTAAAAAACATTGTAAAAGCACGGCTAGAATTCCATGGTGGTTTACTTTAAAAATAGCACTTTTTTTGACATTGAAAACAAAATCAGAAAAAAAAAATGCTCTCCCTAATTGTGTGTAGCAGTCTGCAATAGGGCATTGTTTCAGTGTGCATACAATTTTTTTTTTTAAAAAAAACCCATCACACACATACACAATAGTTTAGGGAAAATACCAGTTCAAGACAATTCAGCCAGATGTGCAGTGCTAACCAGTTGCAGCAGTGCAATAGCATTCAAATAACAAGATGGAAAATGTAGAATGTGATCCTTAAAAAGAATCCATTTTTCTTCTCCAAAGAGGATACCAGTCTAAGGCCGTGTTGGCATCACTCAAACAGCAGCAATGCTCACTATTAGTAGTTTTTGATTTTAGAGTGATTTTTATTTCACTGTTACAAAATCAATCTTTTGTATAACTTTTCATCAGGAGAAGATACTTTTTGTAAAGGAAATGTAATAACACTCTAACTTGTCCCAGCATTGTGTTACATGGTAAGAATTAATAAGCACAGAAAATAACTTACTTAGTACTTTGAGTAATTAGATTTACTTGAAAGATGTGATGATAGTGTTGCTGTCCAGATGTTAAATCTTGTGAAACTAAGGTCTGTTCAGCCACCTTAACATTTTCTCTGTTACCCAAGGCTGGGCAGCTGTGCACACACTTATTGGGAAGAATAGATAAAAAATGAATTAGGGTTTATTTAATTTAACATGAAACACTGGATATAGGAAGGTGAGTTTATTTGACTTTATCTAGACTGAGAAAATATAAGTCAGACAAAATCATAAATAAAGGACGTAAATCTAATCTGCAATGGCACAGTGTCCATTGACTCCAGTTTTCCCAAGCTATGGCTCAGATGAATTTGGGTGTGGGTTTTAAACATTTTTAAATTTCAACAGTTACTGTACCTGCTAATGTCACTGATTTCAGGGGGAGAATAGATATCTCTGGAATCCTTTCCACTTTGTTTCTGAAGCCTGTATATAATAATGAAAGGGCTTAATTTGAACCCTTTACCACTTCCTAATAATGTTTCTGCAGCAGGGCTTTAATACCTACATAATACCCTACCCTTGCCTATCTGGCTAGAGAACCTCTGAGTATACATATTGATAGTGAGACTTTGAAATTAATAACTTTTGCTGATAATACTGCCTAGGATTGTTTTATAATTTATTCTACTTTAAAAATATATTTATTTATTTTTATAATTTATTTTACTGATGCAGCAAAAATGTTTGATAGATGCATGCTTAGGTTGTTTATATGAGAAACAAAAATTGTTTACACAAAAAATGGCCCATAGATATTGTGCTTTAATACTATTAATAATGAGAAATGCTGAAGTCCCTTTCCCTCTGTGGAATTGAAAAAACAGGGCTCTTTAACTTGTTACGTTTGACTGTGTATGTCTGTAATCAAGAGGAAACAGAGTACTCTCAAGCAGTGGTAATCAAAGGCCATAATCTCTCATCAACCAAATTGATAACCTTCTATTTGAGCATGTTAGAGGGCAGACGAAGTCAAGCTAAGATTGCTGTGCTTATGAGGACATCCAGATACTATCTGACAAATATTTTCCCATTTTGGAAAAAAGTAAAAGGTAATTACCTTGCAAAACACGTATGAAGTTTAGCTAATTGGGATTTTATGTGCAAACTGGAAGCAGATGGCAACTTTCAGCAATCTATTCCTAGTCAAGACCAGATATGAAAACTAAAGACAATCCTGGTGATAAAAATAACCTCAAAATTTGGCCATCATTTTATACCTTAATAAATGAAACAGAGGGCCTTATATTTCAGAAGTTATTTTCATACCTATATACCTGTACATAAAACATGCGCATCTTGGAAAAAAAATACCACCATGTAATTGGAGTTTAAATGTGCCTTAAGTGACAGAGAATGTTTTCTTCTTCTTGTAAAATACTCATCTTTATCTATAAATGTTTCTCCCTTCATTTTCAGTTTGGTGTATTGTGACCCAAACTGTGTAGAATTGCACAGAAAATCGACACTACATTTGCCATTAAATTACCAACAGTATTTGTTGTAAAGGAAAGCATCAGACTGAGTCTGACTTTGTAGATTAAACTGACCAAAATGTTAAGGAATGTTCATTGGGGAACCATTACTGTATTTACATAGGGACAGTAAATGTATGCACAGGACTTTTGACTGAATAGATATTTAAATACTCCAGTTACTTAAATTTGCATGCTGAAGAGACTTTTGGAGCACTGAAAATGACAGTGCTAAAAATTATTTATATTACCAAATTTATTTTCTTCATGGAGCTTCCCTTCATGACCAATAAAATTTAAAATAAGAAGAAATTTTTTTAAAGTACTATAAATATTAGTTATCATTACTATTGCGTTGCAATATGTAGAAAATCTAGCACACTGAACTTTGACCAAAATGGACTTACATTAAACCACTGAGGCAGATGTAATTTAATACTATCATTCTATGGAGAAGATTGCTTTTTTTTGGCTGCTGTCATTCTGGATTTGTATATATCAAGTTTCTGTGTAATGTAGGGTGAGCTGTTCCAAAAAAATACTAAGCAACACTAATTCTGTTTTACTAACAAATATTTGCCTGTCTCCTACTCACTAATTGTCTTACTCTTTTAAGGGGTTTAATCTTACACAAGTTTGCTTCTTTAAAGGGCTATGTGAGATTGAAAGGGATTGATCCCTGGGTTGGAACATATTGACAGTGACAGTTATATAGGGACAAATTCTGTCACAGTTTACACACTGTCCAGACCCATTATTGCATGAGTGAAAATCAGAGCAGTTGGCCCTTGGCATCTTTGTGAGCAAGGGGACTATTAAAGGTGAAACTTCCTTAGCTGTTCTCACTCAGATAATTCTTTAGGTTTCTATATTTAGAACTTTTTTTACAAGTAAGTGATCATCTGTTCACTTTCATTATTCCTCAGATGCCTAAATACCTTTGTACACTAAGGCCTTCATGTTCATTATCAATAGTATAAAACTGAGAGAAAGTAAAATAAATGGTGAGGCAAGAGAGAATCAAATGAGCTGCATTGGTGGTTCATAATTTATCAGTTCTTCAACTTGAAAGACCAAAAATACTCAGCGGTAAATCGAACCCCGAATTTGAGGTGTTTCATATTGAAACATAAACAAGGAAAGAAAAATATATTCTAATGAAAAGTATCGTTTTACTGAGAACCCACTTTTTCCATTAAAAATCCAAAACAAGGTAACATGATGCAGAGCTACTGATGAGTTCTTATTACAAGAAATCTCTCCATCTAGAGTAACTACACATAAGGCAACTAATAATAAAAAATCACAACCCTTCTTTGTCAGACTAAATTATATCTCCACTAATATGATTTCCCAGATTAGACTTTCTGCATGCTGGATAGGAAATCTTGTGGCTCAAAGATAAAACAGATTTAAGTGGTAGTAATTTCTTTCTTTGTAACCCAAGATTGACTTGCTCCTTATCAGGGAGAACCTGAAATTGTTTCAAACAAAAAGCAGAGGTAGTTAGTAGAGCTCTTAGATCAAAAGCTAGCCTAGGTCTGCACATGGGGGCCAGTTGCCTGCTAGACAAACTGGTAAGTAATGCCTTCTGCAACAGGGTACATTCTGAACAGGCTTTAGAATTAAGCTACTGAAAAAGAACAGCCTAAAAAAAATTACATTTTGAACACTGTTAGTTTCAGACTTTTCCAAATCCTCCAACTAAAGTTGTCTAAAACCTGAGAGCAACTTCCTTACGTAATTAATTCACATAAATGTCTTAATGCTTAATTGCTTGCTAGTCAACTGTATGCACTGATAGTCTACTCCTAGAAATGTGGCTTTATATTGTTTTAATTATGGATATTATCATTTAATAATGTATCATTTTTTGTTGGATAAACAACAAAAAAGCCCTATTAATATATCATGAAGCTCATTGATACTAAACATCTCCTGTGGAAGCTCAGCCAACCTGGCATGTGGACTTGCCAACAGCTATAAAAGTGCTGTTTGTGTGGATGATGCTGGGTCTGGCATTCAAGAGCTGCAGTATTTAGTGTTTCCTGACAGATTACCAGGGAGACTCCAAGGTTTAACTCACCTACCAGCTACTCCTGCTGTCACGTTACGCTCATCCCTGTGCCGTGCCCCGAGGCTGAACAGGCCAAGTGCACAAACCAGCTCAGGGCACTGCTAAACTGACTGCAGGTATTTTGGGTTTCCACCCCAGCTACCCTGCTTACTGGCGCTCATTTTCACAGAGCTCCCTACAGTCAGCACAAGGGAACAGTTTGTTTCAGACGTGCACTGCCCAAGCAGGTTTAAACTAAGGGACTTTGCACAGGAGGGGCAGACGTGTGGTCACATAATCTCTCCTGTAACCTCAGTGACAGTGGTGGAATAGTAGTGCTGAACAGGATGAGGTTGTATCAGGATATGTTTATGTCAACAGTACTTAACACACATTTTATGTGGCTCATTTGTCACATTAAAACAGCAAATAATACAGTGACATTTTCTCTAAGGTAGACTAAGAAAAGCTATAAGTTTGCCTTCCTCTTTCTTACTAAGGTAGTTAAACTGAAAAAGATTCAGGAAGAAGCCACATGGATGATTAAAGGTACAGAATGACCCCCATAAAAGTATGTTAGGACTCTTTGGAAGAAGTCACTTAAAGGAGGACGTGATAGAGATCCATAAAATGAAGACTGTAACTGATGGAGTGGATAGGAATCAATTGTTCATTGCCCCTCAGATGGTAAGAGCCAGAAGGTATGAAATGAAGCCAGTCAGGGGCATGTTAATAATCAACAAAAGGAGACAGTTCTTCACCTGACAAGTTGTAGAAGTCCTTGTTACTGGATGATCTACATGTTAAAATTATCAATGAGTTAAAAGGGAGCCTGGATAAATTCATGTATAAGAAATCCACTGTTGGTAACTAAGGGCGCAGAATTCATATTCAGCCTAGAAATAAAAAATAAAGTCCTGGAGAAATCCCGTTTATACTTGGCCTTTGGTCCATACTAAGAGCCCGCTTTCAGGTACAAGGTGCAAGACTAGATGTGGCATTGGTTTGACCCACAAAGTCTGCTTTTATCTTAATATACTTAATATTTTTATTCTGACTCAAGTCTTGAAATGAATTTTATTTAGCTGACAATCCCTTACTCATGGGCATGCTCTCAGGCACATGGTGGGATTCTGGGGGTTGTCCTGTGCAGGACCAGGAGCAAGACCCCATGATCCGTGGGGGTCCCTTCCAACTCAGGATGTTCTGTGATTCTGTGATTATATGCACTGCTTTGTTGGGTTGTTTTTTTCACAGGGGGTGAGATCAAAGGAATGATATTTGAGCTTTTTGAAATACTGTGTTAAATGTATTGCTTTGCTCATTTTAGTAGTGTAGATGACAGCTTAGGACTTACTGTCTGCATGATAGTTACTGTTCACAAAGGATGACCTGGTCTAGTTAGTCCTGTTGGAACAACTTCCTGGAACAATAATACAGAAATTCAGAGGTCAGTAGCATATGTGGATCTCAGAATAGTTGAGGTAAGGAAATTTTTAATTCATCTGATTAAGTAATTCTTTTTCTAGAGTCATAATGCTACTATTCAAACCCATTTTAACTTGGATTTTAGTATCTTTTTGTTCCACTTTTCATTACCATTGTATTAATAGATTTTAAATCCACCCTGCAGTGGTTTCCCAGAGACCATATTCTTTAGAGAAATAAGCCACAATACTGGAAATAGGGAGGTTTTTGAATTCCCTTTTCAGCTTTGTGACTGATTCGCATGACTTTGAACAAATCATATAAATATCTGTGCTGTCTCTTAATTGAAGATAACAGCAGCCTTATAGGAATGCTTTTAAAGTAAACTATGTGAAATTCTGTGAAGACTTAAATTATGATTTACTAGTGTTTTTGAAATACTGCTTTAGGGATGGAAAAACATGCTAATGAGCCTTGGGTGAGTAGAACTAGTTATGTTTTGTGGTTGGCTCAAAGTGATCTCTCCTATGAATCAGAATACGTGGGATGCGAGTGGTGTCTACGAGCAGATGGGTTTATTCTTTGTGTATTTCTCATGGTTCTTCGCAAGGAGCAAATACCTGCTTTCACCTCGTTCAGTGAGAAAGCCTGTCCTGGGACTCCTGCAGAACTTCATAGGGACAACACTGTTTGTTTTATCTGCATAACACTTGCACTTTGAAGCCCCTGAGGAGCATTTAGCCCTTTCTGACCTACCTACCTGCCAGATGATGCTGTGGTGTAGTCTGGGTGCAGTCCCCTAAATGTGCCCGTGAGAATGCTCTGAATTACTTCTCTGCAAGAACTGCAGTGCATCCAGAAGGAAGGTGTTACATGCCTAGGTGTTGTTCAGACATACGTTTGAGATGTTGCCAAATTGTGCAGTGAAATCTGGGATCTGAGAAGCTCTGTGGTTTTACAGGTCAGACATACACTGCAGAGATATAAATAACATTTATACAGATGATTCAAACAGTCCTTGCCCTAAAGAGCTTCTGTGTGTCTAAAGTTGAATGGAAACAAGGCATTACTCTGAGATAGGCAGAAGTTACTTCCTTTTATTACGTGGTTCTCACAGTTTTTTTTCCCTCAGAAATATTTTCTTAGAGAAGCCTAAACTCTAAGAACTTGGGTAGTAAAATGTGGGTTTTTTCAGTTTCTCGTAATGAAGTCACACATATTTACAGCATTATCATCTAAGAATCCCAAATAGCAATTACTAATTACAAAGAGGGGGAAGATGCTCCTCATTTTACTGAGGAAATGAAGCCGTGATGAATTAAGAGACTTTCTCTGAATCACAAGAAACTTAATGTCGAGCTAGAAATTGAGCCCAGACCTCCTGACATTCGGTTCGCTGTTTCAGTCATATGACCATCCTTTTCCAAGTATCAAATATGTACACAGGGCTCTTCAGTTTAGTCTTCACATTAGTTTCCAATGAAACTTTGCCCTTTCACTCATTTTAGCAAAAAGGCAAACATTTGCCCATTTGTCTCAATAGTGAGTAGAAACTGCTCTCTATACAGACGATTTCCTCTCCATTCACATGCTTCTCACCCCATATTACAAGGCCAGCCTATGTCAGCAAGGGCCTGTTTAAATTAGAAACCAAATAATATTTCAGGGATGCCTTGGGCTGTCTTGTGGAGAGGGTTCTTCGCAACCCTTGCCAGTTACTACTTGGTGGTCCTGCCAATCCTTGCTCAGTTTCAAAACAGAAGTTGCTCAAGCTGGAGCAGCGCTGCGAGCCCGGCATACGCAGCTGGACGGCTGGTGAGCCGGGACGGAGCGAGGCCTGGCTTAACCAGGCACAGTTCACCAGTGCAGGGACAGGGGAGTGGCACCATCCTAATTGTTAACATTCCTCCTCTGCGAGACTTCTCCTGATATTTATTTAATAAGCCCAGGCTCATAAAGTCTAAACAATTTAAGCAGTCAAGTGGTAGCTGATGTGTATGTGGAGATAGAGATGCAGCCAGACTAAGTGAAGGGTGAGATGCTTAATTTCTGACTTTGCACAGCTTTATCTGGCAGTTGCAGATGGAGTAATACCTCAGGCAGCTGTGCCCAAGAGTGGAATATGCATTGTGAGTACCCCAGTAGCTGTACTTCAGGCCAGGTTTGCACAGCCACAGCTCCTGTTTAAGTGTCCGTGACCTGTCAGCTGGCATGGTCTTCTCTGCCAGTGACAAATACTGAACTGCAGTCTGATATCTCCTGCCAGTGGCAACAAAAATTAGGGATGTGGTATTGCTGTGTTCTCAGAGGGAAGAACGGCAGGTTCAGCAGAACTGGCTGAAACATGCAGCCATTCCCACATCCCAGCAACGTGTTTGTAAGTAGGCATGCCTTCACATGTAGAAAGGAGTGAGCACCTAGAGACTGCTATGTATGGAGTTTTGGTCTTTTCCGTGAAGCACTTGTTGAGTATTTTAGCATTAAATGGGAAAAAAGCACCATTACATTCATTAGCATTTCAATTGAGAATCATTTCCAACTTAGAGTGGAGCAGGGACATGTAGTGACTGTATGTTAAACTTTCATCCATGGGATGAAGAGGTATGAGGTTCAAACTGGAAATGAGACTTCTTGGAGTGGACATGGGAAAAGGGAGGAAAAACGAATTTTGATGAGCCTGGGAGATGGCTTTTGTTAAAAAGAAAGAGCACCAAAATGCACGATGTTTCTATACTTTCTCAAGAAAAATTTTATCTCTAGAAAGAAAAACATTATCTCTACTTCAGCTCAGCTTTAAAATACACAAAGGAAAGGTAGCGCAGAAAAGGAGAGTATTTTTAGTGATTGCACTTTCAATGTTCTCTCTTTAATGGTCTTTTTCTAGTAAGAAGTCATTTACCACGTTGGATTCAAAGAGATCCAGTTTGCATAGTTTCAGAATAACTTTGTTAATGTTCTTTTGATACCTTCTGCTTATCAGCCCAAGGCTCATTGGCCATAACTGCATTGTGAGCTGAATAAATTGGTTGTTACTGCATTTGCAAACAGTTCAGCCTGATTACATTCATCTGAGCACCAATTTTACAGCTTTGTCTGTGCTGCCATCACAGACCTTGAGCGAGCGAGCAGGCAGGCACCCTGCACATACCTCTCCCTCAGCATGGTGATTTACTGCCTCTATCTGCTGCCTTTTACAGCTGTGTGCTGGCTAATGTCCCTGTCTTGCTGCTTAGCTTGAGTCAGCCCTATAATGCTACATCCTTAGTGTGGAATCTGAATCTGACTTTGCCAACAGGCTGGAAAACGCCTTTTCTAAAGTTCTTTTCCCATCTTCCCTGTGCTTAGACAAACAAACTGGTCAGGGTCATAATAGGTGGGCAGGGATACTAGCTTTTTGACTCACTTCTTTTTGACTGGTCTTGTGTTCTTTGACCATTCTCCAAGGGGGTCTCCTGTGTTTTGTTTTGACTTGGCCTGATAGCTGAAAGCTTTACTGTAAATTATTATTTTTGACAGTTATGACAATGATATTCCACCCTCCCATAGTATCCTCTGACCTGCAAGTATCAGAACGCACGAAGATATGCCCAAAATGTCACAAAAGAATTCACATCACATATGGCTATGAATTAGTTCAGATAAACAATGTAAGCAGAGTACGGTATCTCAAGGAGAAAAGACAAGCACCGCTGATTAGAATATTTACAGGGAGAAAAGGTTTCTGAGTATTTCTGATTGTGGAGTCAGTGCATTAAAATAGCACAGAGTAACAACTTGCCATTTTTCTGTAAGCTACTGAGATGCGTATGTAGTGGATTCAACTAATTAATAAAATACTGGCTATTGAGATGGAAGGGTTTGAAGCGAACAAGGAAGGTGGGAGAAAGACAGCTACAAGAGTTAAGCATCTAAACAAGGATACTCTTAAAAGCATCTGGCTACGGTGGATCTTGTGGAGACTGAAGAGTTGATTCTCTTTTGCTACAAAATAAAAGGGAAAAGTGGCCATGTGGCATCGTGGTTGACACCAGCTTACACTACTTGATGTGTGAGAGACAGTGGTTTCAGAACTCTGTCCTTGTTTCCTTTGTTTTCTCACTAGTTCATATGATGTAAACAGAATGAAAGTACCATTCTTAACCCTGGCTGAAGGTTCACATGTTAATATTTTTTCAGGCGGAACTGGCAGAAATTTGCACAAAGAGCGAGCGTTACGTTGGCACAGAAGGTGGAGGGATGGACCAGTCGATCTCTTTTCTGGCAGAAGAAGGAACTGTATGTGGATATTTGTAATCTAAGCTAACACTGTAGTACTAATTTATGGAAACAAAAAACACCTTCACAGGTTTCTAGCAGAAAGACAAGATGAGAAACTGGAGTACCTTAGTAAGCAGTATAAGCACCATTGGTGTACAAATGAAATGGGAATTAAATGTATACACTTGTGTACAACTGAGTATGACAAGTTTGAATAAGATGGGGAAAATGAGAAATGGCAAGGAGGAAGGAAAAGATGTGGGAACAGATGTCATCTAGAAGAGCACCAGGTTCCACACTATTTGGCAAATTCATCGCTGAACTCAGAATGTTTCCTGTATAATGAAGTCTGAATGGTCAGCATGCCTTGTATTCAGTGAAAATGGGATAATTATTACAAAAATGCTTTCTTGAAAATTCTCATAACCAAACAGTTCTAGGATGTTTTGCCAGGTTCAGTTACAAAGACAATGGAGACTTTTTTTCACTAGTTTTGCTAATTCCAGACAATTCTGTGGCTGGATTCTGATGTAGAAGGCATTTAGCTGTCTTGAACGTGGTGACAGAAGGTGGACTAGCTATGATAAACAGGACCTGCCAAGTTATGTATGAGTGCTTGCAGTGGAATTTACAGTGGAGGTCATCCCTGTCCCACAAAATGCACAGGACTGTGACTGTTTCAACCTCAAACCTGTCAAAACCCTTTTATTGAAATTGATGGAGCATTTCACGAAAACCTTTACTTTCCTTATGATTATGGTATTATATCTCTACAGCTTTTGTTCCTTAGTGCCATATCTTGGATGAGCTTACACAGAAAAAGAGATTTCTTAGAGTTACACTAAACATTTAATGCCATCATGAGACACCTGTATTTTCAATGTCACATCACCTGCACCTGCTCTACACCTTCCCTTCATGTTTATACTGTTAGCAGTAAAAACACAGCTACATGAAAAATGAGATATTGTTGGCATGCACACAGATGATCATGTAAGTGGAAGCTTTTCTAATATGTACAGGTGGTGATCAAAAAGACAAAATGTTAGAAAAGATTAGAAAAGAAAGTGTGAACAAACCAGAAAATATCCTTGCTTCAGTTTGCTTGCAGCTGAATGCAGTTCTGGCCTCCCATGCTAAAAAAATACACTAGAACAAGAAAAGTACAGTAAAGGACACTGAGGGTGATCAAAGCTGTTTGTTTATAAGAGCATTGACTGAATAATTTAAAGCTTTTCAGCTTGGAAAACAAGAAACTTAGAGGGTGATACTTTGAAGCTTTGTAAAACCCCTAAATGAGTAAAGAGAAGGTAAATGGAGAATTCAATGCAATGTTTTTCATAACTGAAGAACTAATAGAAACACAATGACATTAGCAAGTAGCTTGTTAAAAACAAACAAGGAAGTTTGGGGGTTTTTTTCCAAAACATTCATTGTTAAATTGAGAAATACCGTACATTGTGGAAGGCAGAAGTTTTAAAAGGGTTCAAAAAAAGACCTTCTTGGATACACTATTGGAGTATTAGCCTGTTTGTAGCTATTAAACATAACAGTTGGATGTTTCTTCCAGTGTAAGCATAACCACTGTAATCTTTGCTTATGGAAAGCTAGAAAAATATGCCCCCCAAAAAGATTGTTTTGTATATATCCTATTTTTTATTCCCCCTAAACAGCCATTTATGGCTACTGTTGGAATCAGGACACTAGACCAGCTTAGGGGTACATTCTGATCTAATGCAGCAGTTCTTAAAGGGTGTATTGAAATGTAAGCAAGTCTGTCTGTCTTGATAGTGACTCTGTGGCATGGTGCAGAGTCTCAATGGCGGGGAGTAACACACATGCTGTACATAATGTACAAGCAGATTTGTCATTGTTTATTTAGCACTCGAGCTGCTCAAGGAACTCTCTGGGGGTGAACGATGCCAGAGCCAGTAAGATGTCCCTGCTTGCAGCGTTACAGGCTATTCGAAGAAGCCAAAGCAGGGCACATGATTTACAACTTATCCCAATGAAAAACCAGATGTGAATTTAATCTCTTGATTACATTACATCCTGAATTATTTAATTAATGGATGCCTAGCTTATTCCATGAAAAGGTCACAAATGTTGGGAACATCTTACGCAGCCTGTGTAAGCATCTGTGAGGCAAGGCAGCCTCTTATGTCAGAAAGGAGACAGTAACTACATTTTTATATGTAGTTTTAACTTCTCTGATTGTCCATGTGTGCCATGATCAGTGTCTCCAGTCCTAAAATGTACCTCCAGTACTATTCTGTACCTCAGTGAACTAATCTTGATGTGGTGAAAAATCGAAAGACTGAGGGGGAGACTGACATTGATGGAGGGGCAGGGAATGTGAAGCCCCTTGTTTTAGTAGCAGGCACATTAGCTTCAGCCAGGCCTGCTACTTTTCTGTAGATCAAAGAAAAACTGTTGTCTTAAACAGGCAAGAAAAATAGGTTGGGTGAGGTTCTGTGAAACGCTGAAAAAACCCAAAGACTTAATGGAAACATTTTAAAATCCAGCTACAGGGAAAGGTTTGAAATGTATGTGTAACTTGACCAATGAGGTTAAACCTCTTTTCTCACTGTTTCATGTCAGCTTTCTTTCCTTAACTGTCTCTGGATTTTCAAGAGAAAAAACATGCAAATTTGCATTTGATTTATAGAACTAAGTGCTCTGTTAGCTAGTAGTAAATTAAAACTAACCATTCATTTTTCTTTCAATAGGCCAAGTTGATAGAGTTCAATCCACTGAGGGCAACTGATGTTATACTTCCAAGTGGAGCAGCGTTTGTTATTGCAAACAGTTGTGTTGAAATGAATAAAGCAGCAACTTCTCATTACAATATTAGGGTAATGGAGTGTCGGCTGGCTACAAAGGTAAGGCATGGCTTATGTCAAACTCTAATGAAACCTTCATCTAAATATGTGCTTTTCTCCACTGCTGACCAGTTGTGTCTTTAACACCTGGCTAGGTGCTACTTTAAGTATAATTTTTCTTTCCAGAACCAGACACCTCCATCTGCAGGAGCAGAACTCCTGCTGAGCTTAATGGAAGTGCAAGGATTTGTGTCCTCATATAGAAGATTATGTGATTTAGTTGTATTAAATTTATTTTGTATTATATTTCAGTGGAGGAAATAAGTCTATTTTTCAGAAAAAAATATTCTCACTTAATAAGATAGACTGTTTCTAATTAAAGTTGAATAATGACAAATAATGGAAAACAACCAGTATGGTCACATGTTTATATGTATATATGGCAATAGATGTGTATTTTCTAGGATTTAGAGAACATCAAAGCTACTAGTTGAAGGCCTGGAAGCAATACTGGAAATGCTGAATAGCAGCATGTATGTCAGAGTAAAGTTAAAAACCAGGCTGGAATCAAACCCCAACATTTACGTTGTACTGCCAGTTGACAGCTTGAAATCAGCTCTAAAATGTATGGAAATTGCACAGGAAAAGTCTAAATTCTGCTTCAATTCTGGATTTTGTACGTTCGGGAATATGTAGATGTAGGGTACGATTTGAGGTTTTTACGGGAAGACAGTGCATTTTTCTCTGATTAGAGTAAATGAGGAGTAAGCATAAAGATTCACTGCAGTTATTCCCAGCATGGTGTGCTGTGTGAAAAAACAGAATTTGTCCCCGAAAGTCTAGAAGAAAGTTTTGAAAACCAGTGTGGAATTCCTTGCCACAAAACATTTGGCCAATATCTGATGAATATTCAGAAGTACTTTGAACATCTGTTGGCATCATGATTCTATAAAACAGTAATTTCTTTCATGTTTTAGTTAGTGCTAAAAAAAAAAGAGATGATCAGATACTGACAAAATGTATTATAAAATAACGTGTTGCAATATTTTTCAAGGAGGGAAGCTAAACCTCAGATGACTTTTTCAATGGGCTATAAACTCAAGTATAAACAAAATAGCTGCATTTCACTTGTATATAAGATGGGGTAAAACTAACAGCACCAATGACCAGAGTTAAAGCTGTCGTCACCGAAGTTAATAAAAAGATTCTTATGCCACTGAGAAAACAAATATAAGGACCTGTCTATATGATAGTTCTGGTAAAACTGATAGACCTCTAATTTAGGAGAGCTACTTGACTAAATATGTATTTTTTAGGAAGAGCTGCTTTTGGAAATTCGGGGTTTTTTGCATAAGAAATAGCAAGCCTTCACAGATGACTGCAAAGTGCAACAATGAGTGCATTAAGCTGTAAGAGCTTTTGAAGTATTGTTCCATATACCAGATTTTGTGAACTGAATCACAGTTTTCTAAAGTGCTTTAAATTATTAGTCCTGTGCAGTAAACTAAAAAGGTAGTAAGGAAAGATCATTTTTTTTAAACATTCCTGTTAGCTATGATGCAATCCCTAAAAAGGTACTTTTAGCAGATGCTTGATTGTAAGGAGACTAACAACATACACCTGTCTGTTTTTAAACATATGCTACCCAGATGGAAAGTTGCACACACTATAAAAATACGTTGAGCCAGGAAAAGACTGTCTTTAGGAAGAGGTCACAGTGGGGTGAAGGAGGGCAGGTATGTAAGTGGAAACAGGGAAGTCTTTTAAGCACCATTAAGCTAATGGAACTATGAAATAACATGCTGGGCCTTACAATAATGCTTTAAAAGAAATTCTCATTGTAAGTGCCTTAGGATAGGCTTTCCCCCCCCTTTCTGCTTTAGGTAATTCTAGAATTTCCTACGGCTTGCAGAAAGCTCTATGTAAGTAAAGATGGCAACCCAACATATCCCTGCTGGCATTAATGTAGAACGTTTTGATATCAGTCTGTCCTACAGCAAGTGAGCTCTTGATCGTCCTCACAAAAATATCTCTCTTAGATTTTGTCCCTTTCCCTTCCCTTCCCTTCTGGAGAGTCATTTTTTTGCTCAGTTCTTTTTTTTCCCCTTTCTCTATTCTTGTAGCAGCTTCTGAGTGCTTTCCTGCACTCTATTAGTGTGTTTAAAGACACTTGTGTTCTGCAGAGCACTTGCAGTTCCAAAGGAAATTAACTTGTACCTCGTCCTTCAGAAGCCTCACCCGGTGGGCGCTGCAGGAGCGTCGGCGAGCACCGTGCTCTGCTGTGTGTGGTTCCCTCCACTGTGCCAGGAATGTCTGCAGCTGGAATGCCATAGAGCTCACCAACTAATGTTTGTTAAATGGGGAAAGATGCTCAGATGGCATTGTAGAAATGTAATGTGTAAGAAAGTGATGTTGTTACAGAAGTATTCCTGGACTTATTCCTAGTCAGACTTTCTTTTATTTATATTTGTCCCATCATTTACCAAGTATGTTTTCCTCTCAGTTACTTACAATGCTCCAGTGTGCCTGTTGAACAATAAAGGACAATAAAGCCCACAGATGCTATATCCAGGCAATTAAGAGCCAGCTGCATGATGTCCACATCTTTAATCCATCTAGTCAGAGATCATGAAGAAAATATCCAACTGTGGAAGCAGTATTGGGATTACTTTTGTACATTAAAGAGGTGGGATTTTTTTCCCCATTTCTGTTCTGTGTCCATTACAATGTGAGCTGCTGCAGCTAGACTGTTTTCAAACATTTCTGTTTGCCCATAACGTTTTTCCCAGGGCTGTTAGAATAGAAGCTTTGCTGGAATCAGGACAGACCTTTCCAGCAAAGCTGTGCCCACTGGCCCAACAGGGTTAAGTTTCCGTTTGGAATGTCTGACCTGTAAAACCCCAGCCTAGTTGGCTCACCTGAAATACAGCATTTCCCTTGAAGTACAGAAATGGGAACAGATGTGACAATGCATGTGGTATATTTCTGCAGGGGATTATTTATTCAAAAAGGAAGTAGGAAAATTTTCGTTGCCTTATAGAACGTTATTGTTTATAAATTCCTAGATCTGTTTAACTTCTGGTAGTAAAGTCTAGGGGATGCTGAATATTAGGATTAAAGCACAAGGAAAAACATTTCCATTCATTTAGCACCTTGAAGGAAATTTAAAAACATTTCCCAAACATGCACCACCATACAAGATAGTTAAGTATTTAAGTAAAATGAAGCAATAATTGTTATTCTAGCTTACCAGTAAGTAAGCTAAAATAAAGTTACATGAAGGCCGTGCAGTTCTAGGTACTCAGAGTCTTTGAAAAGGAGACCAGAAGTGACTTAATCATTCTTTTACAAGAAAATTTTCTCCCTCTGATTTCTGCATTAGGCACTAAGCAGTGCTGCTTCTCTCCCTACCACTGAACATAGAAAATTGTGTTTTAAATGGCAAAAGAGTTATATGATTAGGATTTTGACTGGATTTTGTTTGTTCTGCTCTGCTGAACCTCACATAGATCTCAGCAAGTCACTAGATGGCACCAAAAGTAGTTAATTTTTAGATACTGTAATAAAGCAAAACTGGAAGAGCCCCTGCGAAGGCACTGTTGGAGAAGAGCAAGTATCTATGCCAGATAGCTGGGCAGTGTATCTTCTGCCTAAATTTCATGTTATAACTTTGCACAAAACAAAGCACATACATTTCAGACATATGGAAATCCCATGCCTTTTTTAACTAGGAAGTTAAATGGCTTTGCTGAGTCGAGACATAAATGATTTCAAACCAAACTCGCTCAAAACCAGCACTTACTGAAAAGAGTAACAAAACACACTGGCCCTGTTGATGAGAGGTTTGAACCCTGATTTGTATAGAAAAAGGATTTCACACCCTTATCTTGCTGCACCGTTTTAAAGTCTTTGCAAACTTACAGCCTGATCTGGCATACTTGGAAATTTTAATCTCAGTTTAAATGGTGCAGAAGTGGAGATGAGCCATGTGCTTATGAACACAGCAGAACGACAGTGGAGTATCCCTGCTAATCTGTGTCTTACTTTGTAGCAATCTGTTGGAATTACAGCTGATATATCAGTAGGATCCCACAGTGACCACTTAATATTCTTCCATAATTCATAACATCAAAAATATTTCCCCTTGTGAGGAAAACTGCTTTGCTCAACCATTTTCATTAGGCACGTGAGAGCATCAACACATACAACAACCTTCCAGGGAAAAGCCTGTTTGACATATTGCCTTTCAGGATTCTGGTGTTGAAGTAACTACTGTCAATTGCCAAAACATCACAGAGATAAACAGAGCATGATATCATTGCCAGAAATGAGGAAAGCAGATGCATCTATAACTAACTAACCTCACAGCTACCATGTAGGAATGGAACAGATTCTGACCAGCATATCGTAATGGTCCTGTAAAGGCTCAAAAGTCCCTTTAAATTGGATATTAAAAGAAGGTACTTAAAATGTACCTTAAACTCTAGAGATTGAGAAAGGTTACAGTTATTCTCCAAGCAAATCTTATGATCACTTTCACATTTTTAAGGCTATTACGAGCAAGGGTTTTAATGACAACCTCAATGTTTATAAGAAAATTCCAGCAGAGTATTGGAAAGGCCAAACTGAGATTTAAACATTAGAGTAAATACTAATGGTACAGAAATAGACTTTTTAAGGACTGGTATTGTTACAACATCACAGGATTTTTACAAGCAGTTGTCCAGACGGGATTGTAAAAGGTAAGTAAGTGCTTAAAGTAACAAAGCTCATGGAAAAGGATAAATCATTGATTTGATTCCACACAAATAATGCCAGTAGGATTTTTACAGACAGTATCTGATTTGAGGGAAGAACAGCTGTCATTCACAGACCTTTTATAAATAAATGTGATTGCCTGCTGCATAGTAATAGAAAGTTTCTGATGGTTCCCAATTCAGGAGTGAGAGGAGAAAATGGGTCCTAAAGGTATTTACAGATAATTAATTTTTCGAAACAGGAAAGTACAATATTTTGTTGTTTGTTTTTTGTTGTTTTTTTTTAAATTTCAGCTTCTCTCAAAGTCAAAAGGCTTGGACTGGGCAAAAATGTTGAGGCTCCATGATGTGCAAACCAAGCTAGGAGTTAGCCTAGAGGAAATGCTGACCATTGTCGAGGAGGTATTACATCCTGAGCCTTACAGCACAGAGGAAATTTGTAAATGCCTGGGAATTAGCCTGGAGGAGCTCCGCTCTCAGATCCTTAGTCAAAACATCCAAGATGGTAAGCATATATGAAATGGTGGGGTTTACTGTACAATGTCTGTATTATATAAAAAGGTTATGCATTAATAAGTAGTGCAGGTGGAAGTCTTGCCAGAATACTCACCCACAATCTTGGTCAGCAACTGAAAGAATTGATACCATCATCAACTGACATTTTCATTCCAATTTGTGACTTTGAAAAAATAGAGCAAAACTTTGGTTTTGATTGAACTGCTTCTAAAATGATGGAAACAGCAGGTCACTCAGTATTTTAGATTATTAGCCTGTGCTGTTTGAGTCATTTCTAAATAACCCAGTTTTTTTCCTAGGGAAAAGTCTAAACTAGGCTTCCTTTTTAGACAGTAAGTACAACAAAACTGAACATTTGGGATGGTTACAGAGTCATTAAAATGCATCCTGTTTGCTCTCACTTAACTGGTGTTAAAGACCAGCATAGATGGGCTTGTGTTTCTGTTTTTGAACTGATAAATAAATACCTGGTCACTTCCTAAAACATGCACTGGGCAGCAAATCATCTGGTTCTCTCTTGAGGTAGAAGTTTCTGTCACTATCAATATTTCTTTTTCTTTTAGGAAAATGTTGGTGGAGGTGAACAGTTTACTCTTTAAAGTATTTCCCTTGTATTATTGTTTATGATTATACCATACAGTCCTCAGCATTGTCACACATGGAATAGATCCTGAAAGGGTTGCTAATAATAATGAATAATAGAGAATTTATGAAATAGTTCATTTGCATTCATAACAGGTTTCCAATTGAGAGCAGAATCTTTCTTTAAGAACTACACAGAATCCTTTTTCCTTGTTTCCATTCTGTAGCCTTAATAGCTCTATTTTTTTGTAGCTGAGTTATATCCTTGCCAGTCCTTGCCAAGACTGCTTTCAGGAATGTATACATTTGATGTATGTAAATCCATAATACAGCTGTCTATACTGATGCTTAGATTTAAATAATCCATCTATCTGGAGCGATTGTTTTATATATTGACCAAGAACGAGGACCTGAATCTATAACCTGCTTTGCACCCCAGTGCTATCAGACAGTATGAAACTCTTACTGCCTAATTACACTGCCAGAGGGTACCAGGATGGACTAGGATATCTTAATCCAGCTCTTTATCTCCACAGAAAGAGTTTTGATAACTCTGTGCTGTCTGCATGTGAGGAATATACTGAGCCATGTACCTGCACTCTGCAACATTTTCATAGGAAACCCCAAGGCTGTAAATCTCTTATGCTGTGCTGTCCCCGTCCTCTCCCCTTCACGAAGCATTACCAGACTATTGACTTACAGATGTTTATACTCCTTATACCTGCTTTGTAAAACAAAATTCTACAGTTCTGTAGAATTGAGTTGTTTATACAGGTTATCTTGATTTTTTTTCGAACAACAAAGTCTAGATAAAAAAAATTCAGACATAAAAGCTGTAGAAGAAACTCAGAGGAAACTTTATACTGTAGCTCTGAATACCATTTGCAGATGTTTGCTGAACATCTTGCATGACCGTGATTTCATTTGATAAGACCAATTAAAAAGGGCTACGCTGAAAGCGTCTTTGCATGTACAATATAAAATTAAATAACAGATTTCTGTAAAACGTATGCAAAGAAGAAACAAGA
The DNA here is from genome assembly GCA_035583135.1 of Lophotriccus pileatus. Lineage (NCBI taxonomy): Eukaryota > Metazoa > Chordata > Aves > Passeriformes > Tyrannidae > Lophotriccus > Lophotriccus pileatus. Next base: position 10,720,777 of record JAWWES010000018.1, on the reverse strand, counting down.
CAGACACAGACAGAAAGAATCTAAATCCAGAGTTTGGTATTTTTACACACTACACGTATTACGTGTTGCATTGGCTTTGGAAAAGCACAGGCTGTTTGACTAAAATACTTTTCTTATTTCCCCTCTGCTTTCCCACTCTTATTTTAATGGCAATGCCTGGCGTCTTCATGTGAGAGAAAACATACAGTCAAATAAGTAGCCTCTGCAGAGAATTTCAGTGTTGTTGAACTTCTTTGCTCAACGTGAAGAACAAACCACAACATTCAGGATATCTTTCTTTCTTTGTACACATTTTATAAACTTTTTTTTATAAAATATCATAGAATATCATAATTTACATGCAAGTTTCTATTTATATAATTTATTGCATTCTGAGGTTTTTCTGTGGCTGAATAGATGTTGTCAGTAGTTTTAATTTTTTCTGTTATTCAAAGCTCAGTGATCATTACAAATATTGTTTTGTACTGGCACTGTATCTCATGTTTAAGGATCTGAAAGTGCTCTGTAAGTATTATTTTAGCCTTAAGTCCAGCTTTTGCTCCTCTACTTCTTCAGTGACAGTAACAAAGTGTTCATCAGTATACAAGGATGACCAGATAAAAACTCTGTATCTCAAAGGAAAATGGTATGGACAGGGTTTGGGCAAGTCCCAGGCCAGGTCTGGAAGCACATAGCAACTTTGCATCCTTTTTATAGGCAAGTACTCCAAGATTTCTGCAGTTCCTCACTGTACAGCCCACTTGTTCCCAACGTTTGGAGAAGTACAGAGGGTTTATAAAGCCTCTCTAAATTTCTTGCAGTTGTTCCTTGGCCAACTCAAACCCCTGAGTTTAAAGCTCCCTTGCAAATGTTTACACAGGGATTGCACTTGTGGCTTCTGAACATCTCTAGAAAAATAATATTTATTACTTTTTAAGGTGCACTGTGCCATAACTTTGGCTTGGACTTGAGTGCTTCACAGAACATGGAGTGTGTGGTGATTGTGGGACATTAAGTATTTATAAGCTTCACCACAAAAGGATATTTTCCTGTAAAACAGTGTATTCCTTTAACCATGAAATGTTTTTTTCTTCTTAAATGAGGTATTTTCAAACTCATTTTTCCTTTTCATGTTTAAAATTGCAGTCTAATTTTGACATTTAAACCTGGGAATGAAATGGCCATTGGAGGAGCAGGCATCCATGTGCTGTGTGGGTTGGACTGTTTAACTCCTGTTTGTCCCCTGGAAAGAGAATTCTGAGTCTGTGCTGCAGCTTCAATGAGTGGTGCTTGAGCAGCCTTTCATGGGTATTATTGGTGATCTCAGTGCAGGAAGAGTTTCCATGTTCCCTGCACAGGCAGGTGGAGGTGAAGGGGGTCTCAGGTGTTCTGTGAGGTGACTGTGCATCAGTAGAGGTCCTACAAGAACAGAAGTTACCTCCAAACTGCTAGACCTAAGAGCACTTCCCATCCTAAGGGTCCAGGTGCCTACTTCAGCCTTGGCCTGATCCATATCATGGAGAAATTCGGGAACATACCATTCCCTTCAGAGAGGTGGCTGGTCCAGGCCGATCCCATACCTGGAGGATGCAGGTCCTTGGGATGTGCCACAGGTGAGGTACAGGCACTGAGTAGTCAAGAAGGTTAGTTGCCAAAGCCTTGTTAAAGCCAGCATTCCTCTGGCTGAAAAATCACTTCAAACCAGTAGTTATCATAATCTTGAAACAGGTGTCTGCTAAATGGGTCCCTGAATCCGGTGCTGACTTGTCCCCTGGTTTATTTTCAGAAGGCCAGATTGCAAACAGTTACTTGAGCAGTCCCAGCAGACTAACTGTTCCCCACTTCAAGTAGGGGGTTCACAATCTGGCTCAAATTAAAGCCATCTGGCAGCATTTTCTTATATACATTCTGAGCCAGAAACCTTCACCCTCATCATGTTCAATCAGCAGGACGTCTAACAGAGAAGGGTCCTATTCCACGGGAGGAATGGTGGGAGAAACTGTCCCCTACATGATTTTGCATCGGTGAGTTTTTCCGGTTGTAAATCTCTAACAGTCCCATCAACCATGTGCAGCTCATTAATCTACACTGAAACGTATCTTAGGAAGCTGCCAAGGCAACTAGGAAAAAAATATATAGCCTGAAGAGGTTGGTCTTTAGCTAAAGGTCAGATAGAATTGTACAGGAAGCCTCTAAAGAAAGGAATCTGCTGAAGTTGAAGTTGTAACAAATAATAGGAATTGCTGAGAAGCCACAAGGTTTACTTATAAAGAACACAAAAAAAAAAAAAAGCCCTGTAGATGGAGTGGACAGGTTTGCACAGTTTTTGTAAAGCTAAAATTAAAGATATGACTATACAGTTGAAAATGCACAGTAAACAGTTCTGTTATATTTAGTTAACCTGCAGTTATTTGGGACTAATAGCCCAGATTTTTGTTTATTTAGATATTTTATATGGATTTTGGACAAACTTTCATTAATGTTGTTCTGCTGGGTCTCAGCAACTTGGAAGGTTGTTGCTGCAGTGTGAGCTTTTAGTGCCCTGAAAAATGGCACTTTTCTTTCAAGGGCATTTAGTGGGTTGTAAGGAAATTGAATCTGTCTGGCTGATATAGCAGAAATCCTTTGCAAAGGAGCAAAGATGGGGTTCAGAGAACTTGGAAATAAGTTGAAGTGGGAGAAACCAGGCCTTTATTATAGTTTGCTGGCTTAGGAAAGTATATTTACATTTTCAGTTTTATTACCTAATTTCCAGACATCGTAACAGATTTAAGAATCCACATGCTTTTAAGATTCTACTTTTTTGCTCTCCTTTGAGCACCGCAGAGGGTGAGACCATATAACCCAGTCCTGTGAAACACTGCAAGCGTTTCTTTGAGGGCTTCAGTTTTTCCTCTTTCAGAGCACTCCAGCCCTAGCTCAGATATAAACTAAGCAGGAGTGGGCCCTCTGGTTTTGTTTCTTTTAACAGTGGCAGAGTATGGCTTAAGAAATCAGTCCTTTTTAACTGTCAAAAATGTGACCTCGTGAAGCACAGATTCCAATGACTTTCTTCTAAAATCACAGCCTCCACAGTGCTCTGACATGTCCTATTAATTCAGACTTTATGAGGAGCTAATAAAGAGGCTCCGATGTAGCAAAGAGATTACAATATAGATGCAATTTTTGGAAATACCATGTGTGCTCTGCTATCTTCTATTAGATAGAGATGGTTGGTTGGATTACCCATCCAAACAGAAGAGATAGAAGAGAGTTTCTGTATTATTAAAAGCATTTGGTGTTGAAAGCTCAAAATACATGAATCATTTCATTACTTTAGAATAAGACTTAAAGAGTACAGAGGTGCTTGCCGCCCTGAAGATAATTTTGTCTGAAAAGCACACTGTCAGAGATGAAAAGCAAGATATAATTATTTTTTTTTTTTAACACAAATGTAATTATTTTGAAATAAAATGCTGCCTATAACCGACCAAAAGCCAACGTAAGGATCCCAGCCTTTAACCGATACTAACTGGGTAAATGTCCACAAAGGGGCCTGCAAAGAACAGCCAGCCACTCTTTCTCACCCTGGAGCTGCCTGGAAAGGCCGTGTTCCCCTGGAGAGGGAGCAGTTCAAGGTAGCACATTGTGCCCTGCCCTGGGAGGCTCTCCTGGCAGCCGGCGCCGTGGAGAACGCGGCGCAGGCCTGGCCGGCCGCCAGCAGCCCGAGCGCCCATCCCGGTCACCAGTTCCTAACGTGACCAGCACGGCACAAGCCCAGAGATTTTGAAGGTAATCTGGCCAGTAGAGCATTGCTCTACCAAAGGGTGGTCTCTGAATCAATCACAGCCTTTGGCAAGTCTGTTGCCTGACAATTGAAACCAGACATGTTTTCAGTTCATTCTTTGGGTTACTACTGTTCAATGATGATTTACAAGAGAGTGTGAGCTATGGCAATCTCTCACGCAACTTTAGATATTCCCTAAACGAATGCACATTTAGAAATCTCCTTGCTCTAAAACAATGGCTTATAAGAAAAGAGTATTTAAAGAGAAACCATCCTTAAAAATAGGCCAAGCTGCCTTTCTTCGATGCTCAAAAACTCTGAGGCGCCGCTCTGCAAAGCACAGCACAACTAAACTCCAGCAGCAATAAAATTGGAAACCAAAATATGCTCTTCCTGTGTGATGTTTCTGGGGGAGCACTAAGTTTTCTCATTTCTGTCCTAGTTTGAAATGCATTCAGAAGTCTTGTTCAAAACACAAGCAGCACAGGGTTTCTCAGTAGCAGGCTGTATTGAATTACAAAATAAATAGGAGCAGAAGCGGTATCAGCAGTAGCAGACTGCTATGTTCAATATTTCTCTCTCATTTTAGACTACTTGTGTCTTTCTCACCACTGTATTTTTAGCATTTATAGTTGTGAAATCCTCTGGAGAAATAAAAAAGGGATTATGGAGGTGCTGATGAAGTTTTAGTCTGTAAGGGTTGCAGCCTGGAGTGTACATATGAGAGCCTTGATACTGGACATAATTTTATTTCCAGTCTTTCAAGGAAGATTTCTACATGTACTTGCAAATGTAGATTGCTGAAAGTGTCAGAAGTGGTTCCAGAAGTTGGCTGTCTCCACAGAACAGCCAAGTAGGAACTCCATGTGTCTGGGTCAGACAGCAAGTTCTATTTTAAATCCAGGGCTTGTCTCTCTTCTCCTTTTACCTCTATTTGAGTGTTTCATCAGCCATTTTTGAAAGTCAGAGAGACCAGGAGCTGAAATGAGGAGAGAAACTTCGCTCTAAAGGAGAATTTACATGTAGAAAGAAAATGAGGGATGTTCTGAGGTGCTCTAACAAGGGTGTGCTGTGATGAAACAGTGGGTGCTCCACATAGGGGTTAAAGTCCACTTATCTAATATTTACCACCCAAACAGCTCAAGCAAACCAATTTAATCATAAATTAAATTATGTCATGCATGCTTTTGGTGAACAATACTTCCTTAATAGTAGCCATGGTATTAAAGCAAACAGAACTATATTGGGAGAGAAAAACAATGAACTACAGCACGAGCTTAGGAAAGGCAGATCAATTCTCAGATACTAGTTGCAAACCAAACCCTCCTGTAAATATGAGTGGCTTGCAGAGCCTTTAGCCAAAGCCATCTCCTTCCTTTTAATGCCCCATTATTCAGGCTTGATGAAGGTCTCTACCTGATGGCCACACAGATTTGGGCACCCCTAGCCCTTCCCAGAGGAATTGCTATTCCATGGCCCAACAGAAAAATTTTAGCCAAAATCCTTGCATTAGTCTTTGATCTTAGTAGGTCAGTACCAAGCAGTACCTGTCTGGGCTTGACATCTCATCCACACAGGCAACACTAACACTCTGGCAAGTAACACACACCAAAAATAAACCCTGAAAACCAAAGCGAAAGCACCTGTGCTCTTCACTGTACCTTTAATCCAGTATTATTTACAGTCAGGGTGAGCCTGTATCTCTGGGAATATATTTGAGAGGGCTTTGTTACCTTTGCATCACGAAATAGGGAAAAAGTATTTTTGTTACTGGTTAAAAAAAAAAAAAAAAAAAGTGGGTTGTGGTTTTTGTGGTGTGTTTCTCTCAAGCAAAGGTCTGTCCACACAATTCCATGATTGCTGCAGATTTGGCCTGGAGCAGCCACACACCAGGCCCTGGGCCAGCAGGTGCTGCCTGAGAGCTGCCTGCAGGGCATGGGGAACTCTCCAGGTGTTCTCCTGCCTCCTTTCTGTTGGTATTTGAAAACCCAAAAGCTTTAGATTAATGCCCTAAGGCTGCTGCTGCCAACCCTTGAACTTGTGCCTTGCTTCTGCAAAGTAAGGGAGAGACTGGGCGTGTTCACTGACACAGCAAACAACCAGAGTGTGTGCATGAAGTTATCAACGTGGAAAAAACTTGTATTTTGATAAACTCTGAGCACTATTTTTATTAGGGCTTTTAAAGAAGATGTGAGCTTTTGAAGAAGACTTTTAGCCTAGAAAGTTCTAACACAAAATATGAATTACTAAAAAATACAATTCTTCTGTGTTTCAGCACGTTCCTTTTGTAGTGAATGGTAATGCAGTTTTCCTTTTGTTTAGTCTCCACCTTTAAGTTATACCAGCGTGCAAAGCACGTGTACAGTGAAGCTGCCAGAGTGCTGGAATTCCAGAAGATATGCAGCAAAGCACCTGCCAATGCACTCCAGCTGCTGGGAGAATTAATGAACCAGAGCCATATCAGCTGCAGGGAGATGTATGAATGCAGCTGTCCCGAACTGGATCGGCTGGTCGACATCTGCCTGTAAGTTCTGACCACAAGGAAGAGTAATCCTCTGTTGAGAATAGTGCTTGAATTGATGAGAAAATATGACATCGTTGGCTATTGCAATCTTAAAATGAAAGTATTCTTGTCTCTTATTACAAAATTAATCTCCTGCAGGGACATTACATGGTCAATTGTTTCCCTGCTGACATCTGTGTAATGCTTTCAGATGAAAGCTTCAGTTTATGGCTTTATTACAGATTTTGCTTTTGGACTGACTCATCGTCACAAGTGTTACGTTAGACTGTTGGCTATTCCTTTTTAAGTTGTAGAAGAAGTCATAACTCATTTTCTTAAAACATTATTTTACTTGTTCTATTTGAACTCTTTTACTTCTTCTGTATTTCTTAGAGTTATAGCATCATAGAATGGTTTGGGTTGGAAGGGATCTTAAAGATCGTCTAGTTCCAACCCCCTGCCATGGGCAGGGACACGTTCCACTGGACACATCCAGCCTGGCCTTGAACACTCTCAGGGATGGGGCATCCACAACTTTCTGCCTCTGCCCCAGCCACCCTGTCCCAGCTGTTTCCTGCATTCCCATCACAGCTCCTGGTGATATTCATATTCTGCTCCTCTGTTATTGTTCCTACTTCTCCTTGGAGAAGGATCTACTTAGTTTGGGAAGCTCTGTCCTAAGCCAGAGCATTGCTGCCCTCCCAGGAGGGAAATGCAGGGTGACATAAGTGTTTTCAGGCCTCTTGACAAGAAAGGTCAAATATCCCATCCTTTCTCTACATCTTCCAGTTTTGAGGGAAATAAAACTGTTCCAATTCAAAGCTAACACCCCCGCCCCAAAATTAACACCACCTGCAAATGTGCAAAAATGTGTCTTTACCAGCAACTGGCCTTTCCTTTTATTAACTAAGTAATTAGTCTGGCTTAGAATGAAAATATGAATTTTAAAAACCATGCAATTTACCATATGCTTTTTTACTTCTAAACTCATGTGGATTTTTTAAGTCACAAAACCCATTTCCCAGGTTTGTAAATCAACAGAGTACAATACAGATGATTATTTAGGTTAGTCTGATTTCCTTTGCAGACATGATGGAATGGCCTCTGAGGCAGAAAGCTACAAACTTAACAATTGAACAGAAGACTTCTGGACATTGAGAGATTATTTTGTATATGGGGTACACGTGCTGTTTTGTGATAAAACACAGAGAAAAGCCTGATAGCCACTGGACAGACTGACAGTAATTGAGCAGAACAATTCCTGATCCTTCTCTTGGGCTGTGTTCCGTTTATTGTATCACATAGTGATCACATAACACAATAAGCTGGGACAGTCACTCAGCGGGGCAGTTCCACCAGGGTTATCCCAGCTGCTCAAAGGGAACTGCTGATCCATGTGTGAGCAGGGACAACTATCTCCAGGATCAGCTAAAGACAGAAATTATGCTCAAAAATCTTGGGCAACAAGTCTTGATCCCGTGCAAGGCATCAGCACTGCCTGTTCTGAGACACGTCTAACAGGGGAAGAGCCTTCAAACTTAACATCTGCATTGTTTTTGGGTGCAGTAACTACCCAGTGCTGACAGCTCAGCAGTGGCACCCAATGGTGCACTTTGCAGACCTGCTGAGCCATTTTAAGTGTCCTCACTCGGGTGCCCACCTTGGATCCTTCTGAAGGGGCCCGTTCTCAGAAATGCCGGGACAAGACTGTCCTGTCCCACGCAGGGGAGAACAGGCCAGGCATAACCTGGCAAGATGTGCAGTGCATGGGGTTACCTGGGCTGCGCTGCAGTGAAGCAGCAGGGCTGGAGGGGACAGCTCAGGGTGTCAGTGCAGAGCTCAACATGGGCACGGGAACTCTGTTCCCATCTGTGCTTTTCATGGGGAGAGGCAGCTGCTGTTCCAGCCAGCTGGGCACGGGGGCACTGGCTTGCAGGAGGCAGCATGCACACAGCCACAGGACCCAAAGGAAAGGAGCAGTTATAGGGTTTTTCTAAATTAAATTAAAATTTCAATTCCAGGGAGCAAAATACAAATAGTAAAGGAAAAAAGTGATGTGTGTGCGCCCTCATTACATCAGATTTCTAACTTAGCAGCAGGAGAGCCCACAGCAGTATGATGGGCAGAGCTAAGCACCACAGTGGAGCATCATGTGTGTGAAATGATGTCTAGCTGGTATATTAAAATTATGTGATCTGAGGTTCTTTATTACATTCTTTGCACAGAAACAAGTACATTCTTTGTTCGTTATTCCTTACGGTCTTGTCCCATCAGGAGTACTTCTTAAGAGCTGTATCTTTCTTCTCTAGAAGTTTAATATTAAATCTTTTTCTGGTTCAGTAATTAGATTTTTAAAAGTGTATAGCTATTCCAGATGAATGCAGCTGAAGCCAGCATCTAATTTTTTGGAAAAAAGTCTTAACTTTCCTCAAGTTGTACATTAAAGAAGCTAAGGGACATAAAATCACTAGCCACTCTAGGAAAACTTGCCTGATGTGATTTTAGAAATGGCCAGGAACTACATAAATTACATTCTTTACTTACGATGATATCCAGCTGCCCTGTAGCTTTAAAAAGCTTTTCCAAAAATACATTCCACAGAATTGCCTGAGTCTACTGCTGCTCTCTCCTTACAAGGTTTAAACTGTGAAGAATGATCTGCATATCCAGATGTTTTCTGTTTTGCCTAGATCTTTATGTTTTACTGTACAACCTCTGCCAAAAAAGAAAGGGATCCATACTTGCTGTGGTTTGTAGTGCTGAAAACTGTAACCACTAGTTGGTCAGGTTTTTTCTTTTCGTTTTGCAAAGACAGAAGACTTGTACTTTTCTCTAACCTACCTCATGTTCTTAATAGCTGTTTTACCTGTTAGTCTTTTGAAGCAGGTAACACAGCAGATTTACCAAACAATTAAGGGAAAAAAATTGGATATGAGCTCATGAATATGTTAGGTCCTCTTGGAAATCTCTCAGAGTCCTTAGTGTTGCCCATAACTTCCTTTCATTCTCTTGTTCTCCGTCTTTTGTTGCTATAAATCCTGATAATTGGTGTGTTCCCAGCCATGCCCATTACAGCTGGATCCTCTTGGATCACTTTTAAAGGATGCAGTTTGTATATTACATCCAGGTGCATTATGGTGGCCACAACAATTCTGCATTTTATCAAGACTCTTACTATTACCAAAGATGATTTTCTTAAAGCTGCAAAGCCTGCAGTCATGGCACAACTTGAAAATTCAACAGAAAGTTCACAGTCCTTTCACAGGGCCAGAAAGGCTTAAAGATGCTGTTCAAATGCAAACTAAGCTACAACGCAAAATAAGTATAATCCTCTCCATGTAGGTATTTAAATCTCATCACGTTAAGTCCATGCTTTCTGAAGCTAGTTTGTAATTTCGAGAATTTCAAATTTTCACTTCTTAACAGCACAATTGTTTTTAAAATTAACTACTGCAATGTCTTGCATATCATTTCCATATACCAAACTATGGGACCTCCATTTTTACTCTTTTTCTTTTATTCTTCTCTCCTTTGCTGCAGTACTCATGTTTTTATTCTCACACCCTTATAAGATAGTTCTCTTTTTATCCAGTGAATACTGGAAAAAGATATATAAACTCTTGAGGAAGCAAAGGCCAAAACCTGGGACTGGGAGCCGAGTGCCCCCAGCACTGGGCTCCAGATACTCCAGTACCTCTCTCCCTGTATTCCTTGTCTTGGTGCTGCAGCACAGCCCAGGCAGTGCACAGGGTACTTCCCACACATGAAATCCCAGTGCCCAGTGCCTGGGAGGGCGCCCCATCCACAGGATTGTCTGCTCGGACTCCTCTTCCAAAACGCATGATTTGGACGCCAGTGCACCAGAAGAGTGTCTGGCCAGGAATGCCACTGAACCAGAGGGGCTGGCTCAGCACTGAACACATCAGGACTCGAACAAGATGGTTTCAGACCTGTCCCAAAGACAACTTTCTCCTGTTGCATCCAAATACCCACCAGACGCCACATCTCTTGCAGAGCACAGTTAGGTGCTCACTTGTGGATTCGTGTAACGTCAGGTACCCAGGTTTCAGATGTTGCAGCACTGCCCATCAAGTTCCTCAGCAGGAAACCCCAAGTGTCTGATCATATCACCACATTTGACACTGTTAAGCCGCAGTATTTTGAAACACGGTGACTTCAGCTCTGCAACAGGCATATTTTCTGTCTACATTATGCTTTATTTCAACTAAGTATTTTAAAATGACTCAGTAAAAATGAGGCATGAGCATGACCACAGAGAATTACGAAATCAATAAAAGGTTCAGAACAATTCTGAAGGGATTTCAGTTGCCTACCAAAATAAAAGCCAGACACCATCAGAAATCCAAAGTTCTGACTGAGGTAACAGACCAAATGGGTACAGGCAGTTGATTTTGCAGACTCTGAAAAGTGGATTGGGCCTTGTGAAGTAGATGGGAATTTCCTTATTGATTGCAACTGAGACTGGATTGGATCCTGCTCATTTTAGGAGGTTGCTCCATGGACTAGAAACTACTAAATTGCATCAGAGAATGAGTGGCTTACAGGAATAACAATAAGTAAAATAGAACACCAACAGGAAATGCAGAATGAACATAAAATCGAGTCAATATGAAGGGTGGCACCACACAGCCACACTGAAGAAAGTGTTTCTGTTCAAGAAGAGATGTGTGTTTAGAATCAAACACATATGTAAGTACTTGCTTGAAATATGACCTAAACCTCTACTAACCCAGCACTACAGCAGATTCATTTAACATAAAATGCACACATGAAAAATTACAACAGCTCCGAATGAGCTGTCCTTTTCCAGCACCGCTCACATGACGCTGCCTCTCCCTCTGACATACTCTGGGGCTGATAAATCTCTCCGTGCGTGGCTGTTGGAAACACATCAAAAGTATTTGTTTGCAAATCAGATTAGATCTCCCATGAGAATAAGATTTCAGAGGAGTTTTCTAAATCTGACTAGTTCTGTTCTGACTAGGTTAGAAAAGCCCCAAAGACATTAATTACATGGTATTTGCCTACTTTTTCTGAATCTAAGTAAAGGTCAGGAGCACAGGTAAGCAAACTAGTGAAAATAATTCTACTAAATTCTAATGGGATGGCATCTGAATCTTGCAGTGTCATGGCATGGGATTTGCTGTAGGACATTTCTAGCAGGCCAGTATTTTGAGGCTGGGAATGGTTTATATTTTGGATGTCATTTATTTGTCATTGTTCTTTCTATTCACCCTCCTCATTAAGAGCATTTTTTTTCTTTTGGGACTAAGTTCTTACTTTACCTCTACTGCTAGCAGTCTCTTAAGTTGATGGGGTTTCCCTAAAGAGAGATACCCAGCTCTGTCCATTCAGCATAAACAGGTATTTTAGGTGAGTTTATTTACACAGAGTGCAGTGACTCTGTATGGCTTTTTGAGTGTTTATGAACTCTCCTTTTCTTGACTGTCACACTCAGCAGTCCTGCAGAAGCCTGTGAATCTTCAGCATGTTTTAGATCTGTCCTGGAAGAATAGAGCTATTTGTCTCTGCCACATTAGAAAATGGCTTGCATGCCTACATCCTGTGCAATTAGTTTATGAACCCTCTTTTGTTATTTTTGTCATGTATTTCTGTTTTCACTTCTGATGTCTTATGAATGTTGCTAACACAATTCCTTTCTTCTCCTGCTTTCTTCATCTCATCTGCGCTGTGATCCTTAAAACAGCTGATGCTGAAGCATTACAAAACAGGGTGACTTTTGGAACTGACAGAAATTACTATACTGCAGTTTAAAGTGTCAGCACTTTTTTTTGGACCAAAATGGTAACTGCAGATTGCTGTAGTGTTGCATGCAACCAAGTGAACCTCAGAAAAACCAGATGACATGAAGACTTAAAACACATCCTCGTTTTCTATACGCGTTTTATACACGACAGAGCACCCCTTTTTGGTTGATTTTACATGATTTTTCTTGTGTTATTTTGTTTTAGGCAATTCGGGGCCATCGGGTCACGTCTGACTGGGGCTGGATGGGGTGGCTGCACTGTGTCAATGGTGCCTACTGACAAGCTGAGCACGTTCCTAAAAAATGTTAAAAAAGCTTATTACCAAACGGATGGCCAAAGGTTAGCAGGGGAGAATAACAGTCTGTTTGCTACCAAACCTGGAAGAGGAGCTTTGGTTTTTGTTGAGGCCTAAAGAACGTAAAAATTTTAAAGAAACTATGTGGAGCATTTGGAACTGGCAGTACTTCCCATGCCACAGTAAATGAATGCCTTTTCTGGTTTGTATTGTAATAAGCAGTTGCTATTATCAAAATATATTTCCGAAGAAGCAATTAAAAGAAAACTCTTTGATTATGAAAGTCTTATTTTTTTTCCGTACTAAATATATATTTCAGTATAAACATTGATTTACTAAAACCTATTGACAGGGAAAACTGAAATTGAAATAAAGATGATACTTCGTTACAGTGGCTCTCTCTTTTTTTCCCTTTACTCCATTAAAGAGGGGCTGTGGATCAATGAGCTGTCTCAGCGTAGGAAGGGACCTTGCAGGGTTAGCAGGGCTGTTCAGTGCTTTTCCTCTTCAGGTGCTGGACATTGTTTTGTTTAGAGTGTTTTGTAAAAAAGGAAGATGAAACTGAAGCATTCAAAAAATTGGAAGGACCTTGCTAAGCATTAGAAGTTTTATACTCTCCACAAATAGGATAATTACTTTTGTCATTAATGCTAATATTGGAGAAGCACCTGCAGGCCAAGTCAAACATTATGTTAAGCAGGAAAACTTCTTCTAGTGATAGAAAATATATTTGTGCAAGATGACTTGGTATGAAAGTTTCAACAACAATGAATGTTATCTGTGATCTGTACAATATGACAACCTGCTCCCCAAAGAGAATGAACAAATAATGAAGCAATGATGGATTTGGAGGTATCCAAATAACATACTCTAGTGGTTGAATGCCAGCTCTGTTTCTGCATTGGCATTTTATGCAAAACTATTAGAAAGGACTAAATATAATCCATTGACCATGTAAAAAACAATTAAAATTTATAAAGAGCAATTAATGAGATAATTCACTTAGCTGTGCTAAGCAAAAGTAAATGGGTAGGAGCAAGAGAAAATGGCATTGACATTACTGATAAATTCCAACCTCACTCCTAGTTTACACTCCTCACCATTTCCAGGCTGTAACTGCTCTGACAGGACAGAACCATAATAAGTTGCCTCCTCAGGAGGAGAAATTACTGTGATTGCAGCAAGGTCCTGAACATCAGGAGCCCCCAGAGATATTCTAACCCTGCTTCCAAGAGGAAGCTTAGGTTCCTGTGCCCTCTCTCTTCCATCTCTTTGCTCTCTACAAAGAAAACCAGAGGCAAGGTTTGCTCTTGTCACAGCCCTTGAAGCCATAAAAGACACAGCAAGAGCTGGCCCTGTACACGGTTTTGTGATGCTAAGCACAAGTTGATGTCCAGAAGTCTGCATCAAATTAGAGATCTCTCAGAAGAGATTTTCTGTACATTACCCTTGCTAATTCAGGCCAAAACCAAATTCTCAGAGGCTTCTGATTCTGTAAGGGGACTCTGCCAAATCTGAACACAGCAGATGAACAACAGCCAGTGCAAACCACCCGATCTTTTCAGGAACCTCAGAGGGGACATGTCATGGTAATACTATCACTAGAGAAGATTTCTGGTTGCTGACAACCAGGAAAAGTGGAACAGAGTGCTTAGGTCAAGTAAATCAAGCACTCTAAGAGAGGAGAAAGATAGGGACTGGGCACGATGGGGAGAGATGAAAAGAGTGCATTTGGAGGGAGGACAGTTAAAAGGATGCATTTGAGAAGAGGAAAGCAAAGGATAACGGAGACAGTTCTGAACAATAAGCAGAATCATAGAATGGGTTAGGCTTAAAACATCTGCTATGAAAATGAATCTACGAATCTATGAAAATGGAGTAACTCATAACCCACGTATATTGTACAGCAGGTATACTGTATATTCAAATAAACCTGTAAACACAGGACTCCAAAAAGTAGCTTCAAGCATGTCTAAGATAACCACAGAGATTTAAAAGAAAATAATACCTTTGCTTTGTTACCAACTGCCTTATGAAATACAATCCTCAGCTTAATCCAGTGATTCCTATTTATTATCCTGTCATAAAAATGGAGTAGAACACAGTACATACCAGTCCTTTCATTAAGATATTTGCATTGAACTTCAGTTCAGCTGGATTCATGGAAGCACTAATCAGTGTATGAGCAGAATAAAAATATATTTGTTGGTATTTTTCTTCCTGAGTTGAGCATGACACACAAAGTCATGGAATCTTCCCAAAAACACACAGGATGCAGTACATTTCAAAATTTTTCTGTCAATGAATCTGATAAATTATATTCTCATAAACAAAGAAAAGGGAAACAGAAAACTGGCACAGTATAAAAGAATAAAACCAAATGTTCTATACTTCTGATAAATTTCTTTCTTTTTTTTTATTGCTTCAATGTCTTTCCCAATAAAATTTGGACATAACTTCCACTGAAAGACCTACAGTATTCAAACCATACACATAAGAGGGGCACTCAAATGTTTTTATTTACTGACTATATATAGGAAGTAAATGTTTCTCTTTAAACAAACAAAAATAACGAATCTCTGTTTTGGGTGGGGTTTGTTTGCTTTTTGAACCTTTGAAGACATGTTTCTACATAATAGTAAAACCAGTGATGAGAGCACAAGAATGGTAAGCAGCAATATTAGTAGTAGTATCTCTAAGAATAAAGCAAGAAGATTTTGATGAAAATTTCTGAGCATAAAGCAGCAGCTCATAAGCATATTTATTAAGCAAGTCTTCCCAGATCTGCATTTTTAGTAGTTTTTCCTGACTTCCTTTCAAAAATCTCTTCTATAGCTAAAATTGAGATATCACTAATTGAGATATCAAACCATGGACTCGTTCAGGTTAGAAAAGGCCTTTAAGATCTTCGAGTCCAACCATTAACCCAGCACTGCCAAGTCCACCACAGACCATGTCCCCAAGTGCCACATCTGCACGTCTTTTAAACACCTCCAGGGATGGTGACTCCACCACTTCCCTGTTCCAATGCTTGGCAAGCCCGTCCATGAAGAAATTTTTCCTAATATCCAATTAATCAACCTCCCCTCCTGCAGCCACTGATAAATGATGGGAAGTGGCTCGGTGAGCACTCCCAGCTCCCTCAGTCCCCTTGGGTGGATCCATCCAGACCCAGAGACTGTTTAAGTTGCGTAGCAGGTCACTCACTGATGGTTTTCCCTTGGATTATGGGGGCTTCCTTCTGCTCCCTGTCCCTGTCCAGCTCAGGGGGCTGGGTACCCACAGAACAGCTGCTCTTGCTATTAATGCCTTCTCTGCCTCAGTCTTTAAGTACCTCAGCCGTTTCCTCGGCCTTTGTCACTATGTTTCCCTCTGCCTCCAATAAAGGTTAGCACGAGCTCTGCTTATCCATGGAGTGTAACTTTATCTTATTTAAATGCCTGACTGTAACTCATTCAATCATGAGTTTAACCTCAGTGTGCAGTAAATGGGTTCTAAACCTTTCCAAAAAGGATCTGGAATGGAGACATTGTTAGACATCTGAGTGCAGCATCATTTCCTGGTGCCATATTAATGCTCTGTATTATCCTAATCCCATTGACATGTACGTCTTCATCACTGTATTTGCTGACTGTGTGTCTCATTCACAGGAACATGCTCATCCTCTGAAGCAGAATGAAAGCAATTTTACCATTCCCTCGACAGGAGGGGGTCACGGCAGCATATTTGACATTTGCTGCCTTGGACACAGCACACACACACACACATATGGCAACCTAATATATAGTAATTACTTATATAACATTTTCGGGAATATTGGTTTCTAGTTAATATGATCTGAATGCCAACTCTTATTTTAGTAACTGCTGTGTACTTAGTCAGTTTAATCCTTCTGAAATTCCTCTCCGTGTGTCTCTTTAATAACATCTTGATATGTTGGAGCAACTGCTGTGCTACAGTTTCAGTTGAGTGAAAGATTTGTATTTTCAGCTCACTAAGAAGTTTATTTGTGTGGTACATCCCAATCAGATCTGGTTAAAGATACACCCACAACAATATACACAAGAACTGTCCTGTTCTAAAAAAGATACCTTGCAAATCATAGCTGTTAGGGGCAGGACTGAAGCAGTGTTCCCTGATTCATGTCATTGTACAGCTGATCAAGAGAAAATGAACTCTATAGAAGAATTTGCACTACAAAGTAATCGTAGCATGAAAAACAGACTGGTAAGGCTTAATATCATGAAACCCACGAATCATGCAGCATATTTATCGTTTGAATGCTAATTTTGAGATGGAAGGCTAGGTATTGGTAAGAGAGACTAGGTCACAATGCAGAAAGGACTAAAATGAGGAACATAAAACTAACTGAAAATTGCTCCCTGTGATCCAGCCTTGTTTGACAGATTTTCCCAGCTCACAGGGGATTGGCAGAGAAAGCACTGCCAAGCAATATCATCGACACATCTGTCCTCCCTCAGCTCTGCGGTTCAGCAGCTCTTTCATCGAACGCTCTTCTGAGATTCAATATCTCGTAAAACAGAGACAAAAGATTAATTCTTTTATTGATCTTATCTCTTCTACTCTGCCCTCTGCTTTAGGACTTGTGTCACAAGTAGTTGGGATTCTGCAGGACACCACAGACCACAACGTTTTCGCAGGAGACAGGCTGGCACCTGTCTGAGGTGGATGGTGCCCAACAACCACTGCTGTGCTGCGATACCTTCACTACCTGAGAGGCAGGACAAAGCTGGAGCTGTTACACTGGGAACTGCTCCTCCTCGAGCAGCCCTTCCCCTCACCTACAATGGTTTCGCCAGTAAAACCTGCAGATGAACATTTTCTGGAGCCCCTGAAGGCTGCAGATTTGGTCCCTGATCTCGGCATAAGGTGGATTTACTCAGCCCACACTCCCAGGCAAACAGTTCAATCAGTAGAAGAACAAAGAGGGAGAGTTTGCACATAAAACTGACGTGCCCCAAATCTCACATATAATTTTAGGCACTCCTACCAGTCATATTCATCATAGGTGTGAGCCTCAGTAATGGAAAAAGTGCAGAGGAGTAAAACTTGTTTAAGTGAATCAGATGGGAAGACACTAAAGAGCTTTCAGAATTAATTGATCAATAAAGTGTTTGAGACTGATTTCCAACAGCAATGCTTCCTGCAGAAGCAACAAACTCCATGAGGATTTATACAAAAGCATTTGGTATTATTTATTGGATTTTAAGTCTAATGCATTTTGAGAATTGCTATTGTCTCCTAAGCCCCATTTTGTTGGCCAAAATTACACATTAGTATTGAAAGGAAAAAAAAAATCCTCTCCCCACAAAAGCACATCTTTCTGCACTTGGCACATGAGGCTCAAATAACTCAATAAAGATTAGATGTACTTCACACTGAAACCCACCAGTGCCCAAGCAGCTGTCCTCCTTCCTGCCAAGCTGTGTGTGATTTGGGGTGCGAATAAAAATATGTTCTATCAGCCAATGATCAAGCCACATGGGTGGGGTTCTTTTTGAAAATCTACGTTAATTTTTCAAGGGACGCTGAAGCAGGTTTGTATGAAACTTACAGCAGTTCCTAAGGAATATTTTTACAGGCCTTACTTTTTGCCAAATTTCATATAATGGAAAGTTTTATTCATGCGGTTCTACATTTTCTGATTTCTTATCTGTCCCTCATGTGACAAATATATGTATTTATTTTTGTTGGCTAAGCTGTTCTGACTCGAAGTCCGATTTGTTCGTTGTGTTACTACTGATCAATTATCAACAGAATTAAATCATTCTGATTAAATCCTGAAGTGTTTTCTGCTGACATTCTCCCAAGGAACATCCTTTCTTGATTCTGTCTCCTTCCTTTCCAGGCTTCTATCTAGGAAAGAGTTCAGACAAGAACCTCTACTTGAAGAAAAAAAAAATCAGTGAGCCACTTTTATGCAGCAATAGCAGCTGCCCAAATAATAAGTTTTTTACGAAGGTCTGAACCTAATTTTATGTCAGAAACATAAAGCTCTAACTTTCATAGCTGAATTAAAAAGTCTAACAGAAAACAGGAGCTAAAATCAGGACCAAAAGCATCTAGCAAGGATTTACAGAACTTCTGTCAGATTAAGTTAAAGCTCCACAGTTGAATCATAAATTTAATCAGAGACAAATACTAACTATGAGTGGAAAGATTTGGGGACAAAGGATTAAAGGTCAAGGAAAAAATACCTATTGGGCTTTTTTTCAGGTTAGTTGTGGTCAGGCCTTGGCCCTACAAATAGATCCAGTTAAATTCCTGTGCAATCTTTCAACAGCCAATCCAACTATATCAGCAGCAGAACAGATGATGAGCTTTCAATAGCCTTGATTTTTATTTTTTTTTTTTAATTTCTTTTCAGAAGACCATTTTAGAGAGTGAGTGGAAGCCTGGGCAGCTTTTGTTTCTGAAGATCTATAACCTGATGATGGCCAACAGGGAGAGAGGGGTCACTGCTTGCAAATGATTTTCAATACTTCCTCTAGAGGGAATAGGGTGGTTACTGTGAGCTGCTTCAGGAGATGGACCTACAGGCCTCTCACTATTGTTACTGAGAAACTTCAAGATTTATTGCCCTGCCCCAAAATTCATAAAATATTAAACTTTCTTCATTTTAAGATTGCAGTGCTTTGCCCCTGTAAAGCTGATTTTTCATGAAACAAATTCAATGGTTAAATGAATCAATTTTTTTTGACAGAAATAAAAAATAAGTTGTGATTTGTAGCATTTCTCAGGGCCATCCTAATCTCTCAGGCTCTTGCACACACAGCTGCTCTTGGTGACCTCCTTTCTGCCTGCCTTAGCTGTGCTCGTTCAGCAAGAACCATCTGGTTGGATCCTCTGAAACTGAGGGCCCAGCCATGACAGGAACTGCACATCAGCTATTACAGATTGCTCCAGTGAGGGCACGGAGGTGGCTTTTTACACTTCTGTTCCACCCCAAAGACAACAGCAGTGACTTTGGGAGCTCTCTCAGGCAAGCCTAAGGGGCCCCGTTAGCAGAGTCTAAATCCCAACTATCTGCTTTAGCTCCACTAATGAGGTTTATTTTATTTCTATGTAGGTGGTCTTTTATTTCTTAAATGCAATTAGCATACAGTTGTTGCCTGATGGTTTTATTTATTTTTGAAAGTGCTGACTACTGGCCTTGCTTTCATAGTTCTCGCATTTCCAGAACTGACTTTTGTGCTCCACAAGCCTATTTTCAGGAAATATTTTGTAAGAGGGGTGATATTTTGAACTCTACTTTTAAGGCTGCAAAGGCTTCTGCTTTTTTCATTCCTTTGTCTGTTCATTAGGGGCCATCTTTAATTCCTAGATGTGTTTTTTGAAGGCAAGTTCCTTTCCTTTGAAACATACCATGAAAACAAAGCATTAAAAACACTTTCGGTCTTTAGGCAAAGTTATGTGTTTAATTTATGAGATTCTGTGCTATAGAATGTTCTGAGTGGTGCACCAAAGTTTACATATTTGCCCCTTTTTAGGGTTTTCTCTGGATATTTCCTGGCATGTTCATTGGCTGCTTTTTGCTCATTACATAAACACATGAAAAACTATCCAACTTGCTCAGTTTTCTCTGTACAATAGATAGAAGGTTTTAGGCTTTTAATCAAACTGTGAAAAATTTCAACATCCCCGTTTTTTGAGGATGACATAGATGAGTGCTATGTAGTGTTTCCAACTTCTAAGTTGTATTACAGCCTCGATTTCTGTGATTCATGAATTTATAATTCATACTCTCAAAAAAGAAAATGGAACATTTTTGAAAATCGACATCATGCATATTGCAAACTACAATAAACATGTCAGCAAAAGTGGATATACTAACAGTTTATGGTGGCCAATTTGCTACTTTATTCTTTTTATATAAATGGACAAATTATGACTGCCCATTGTGGTCACATTAAAGGGAGAATGGTGTGGAAATTTCTGTTCTCAATAAACCCATAAAAAAGTGGACATGACTTATTTTTAGACAGAATTATGCTCATAATGTGAATAGTGACCTAAAATCTGCTGAGAAAAACATAATCAGTTTCACAAGAAGTCTAAAATTTTCTTTTTATCCCATTAGTCAGCCTAATAACAAGTTTTACAATTTGTCCTTGTAAAGTTCATAAAAGCAATGACAAATATAAAAATGCCACACTGAAAGTTGAAAAAAAAAAAGTTTTCCACTCTTCTATATGATGTTGCGAAACTTGTTGAAGTCGGTGAAGTTAAACTACCGTAACACATAATCTGACCCTAAATTCTCTGAGTAAGGGCTGCCCTGTTGGAACAAAAGCTGCTGAGATTTGACAGAATTTTTTACAAGCTGTGGTGCCCCTGTGCTGAATATGCTGAAGAACAGTGGCAAAATAGTTTTCCTGTAATGTGTTTTGTGCAAACTCTTCCATATACAGAAGACTAAGAACCCCATGAGAAAAGGTTTCAGGGGAACTCAAGTAAGTCTTTATTAAATCTTCCAAAAGCATTCTAGTTAAAGAAGTTGTACATATGTCAGGAAAAGAAGAGAATTAATTAGGAAGTCTTTGCTTCTGAAACCTGTTTAAGACATAAACAACAAAGGGCTCTGAATATCTGTCCTACGCAACAGGTAAGTCCTTTCTACATTCAGGAAGATAGATGCCAGATAGAAACATGTCCAAATTCAGAAAATACTCTAAACTTCCTCAAGATTTATAGGTGTTTGGACCCAAAGAGTATAGTTCAGGGCCATAACAGAACCAAGTCAATATATAAAGCTAGAATGCAGATATGAGAGGACTTTCATTACATGAGTTTTGTGGGGTTTGATTTATGTTTCTCATTCAGCCTTCTTCCCCCAAAATCTAACAGAAATAAAGTAACCAAGCTGTAGTGCAGCCTTACTTCAGACATTCTAAATCATAGGTTAAAGGATAACAAGATGAAGAACCAATCAAACCCTTTTTCTGTATTTTTAAGTTGCTGTCTTTTAGGCAAACCACTTGCTGAGATTGTCTGCATTACTGTGGTCTGTCTCGGTCTAGAAAAGAGAAAACTGTCCCAGCTATTGTGGATCACAGCAGAAAAAGGAAACAAAATAAATGGGTGAGACTTGAGTAATGCATTCTTCTCTTCCCTGCCCCGGCTGGTTTAAACCATCTTGGCAAAAACTTCTGAGGAAAGGTTTTTAAACACAGTGCAGGTTGGTCAGGGAGGCAAAGAGGATACCGTTGTTTGTAAACTCCAACCCAGTTACTCTTCAAGGGAAGGAACATGACACAGCATTATCAGTATTGTGTGTCTTAAGAAAGGAAGAGATCAAAGGACTTCAGCCCCCAAAGTCTGAGGAGCAAACATTCTATTCTGGATCTGAACTGATACAAAAGGACTGTAAAACCAGGAGAAACGTCAATAAAGGATATTATCAAACAAACTCTCTGCAAATATTAACAGAAGAGACTAAGAACTTCCACACACATTACAAAATATTTATGTTGAGATTTTCTTTTTTAGCTAAGATGATTTTTTTTCACCAAAACAAAGTACTGTACTATATAAGGGTGATACCAGGATATGAAGGGATCAGAACTTATGACAAAGATTGATGACAATGATCTAATGCTATGGGAGATCATTCTCCATTTCAAGCAGGAAAACTACAATAGCCATAAGACCAAGTCCTTGGCATGGAACATAAACACCTGCAAGTAAGCTTGAGTTATTTAAAAATCAATGATGTATTTTATGTACAGTAATTTCAAAAGAATCAAGGTGTGTGAAAAACCAAAGTTTTATCAAGAATTAACCTAGTGTATCACATCTTAAACTGCAATTTACTAAAATCATGCTCTTACCTTTATCTGACTGATTCTTTTCTCAGCCAAAAAAATTTCCTTTTGTGAACACTGAAAGCATTAAAATATGGTAGAAAGGAAAACTGGGAAAAAAAGAGTGTAAAACATGTAAAAACAACTCAGCACAAACACGGGTTATAAAAGGAAAAGTCTAAGATAAATGCAGCACTATTCAAACCACTGAAGGTAAAACCATGAGTTATTAAAGAAAGATTATATTTGCCTCTGACTTTTCTGCCTAGTTTTTTAAACAAATCACACATAATATTATTGAAATTGTAGATCAGTAGAGAAAAAAACCAAAACCCATTTTTTTCCCCAGGTTTTCTCCAGTTACATGTATTGTTGTTTTCTCTCCATAATCCTCTGTATTCTGTCAAGCATTTTAGTGGCATAGTTTATAAATATTGACAGAAGCATGGCTTTTGTTAGTGAGTTACCCATGGTATGATCCTTTTAATATCAGAAGTATGTAAAGCAATCCTCTGTTATGGTTTTGGATTCCTTTGACACATCACTTATATGTTCACAATCTTCCCTTTTCTTTCATCTGCCTATTTCCTATCTTCCAGGTACATTTTTGCAAATTGCATCCTCTGTTAACAAAAATACAAAAATCATACATTTTCTCTCACTAGCAATACAGAAAGATTGCTGTCTTCCTATTTTTTCTGATATCCCTTTTCATATAGCATTTTCTTGGTACTTCAGGATACACTTCACACTTCCAGTGAGATGTTAATAAACCCAACCTCCCCTTGGTATATTTTCCATGGGTTTTTAACAGACAAAATGTTATACAGGGAGATTTCTCTGCAGATGATCGATCAGCTAGTGAAAAATTGGGCTAAGAAGGTTATTTAATCCACTTTCTATCTCTCAAAAGATTGGAAAGTAGATAAAATACTAGTAACACTAGCAATAAAAGAAGGTCCTTAGCTCGGTCCCTCATGTTTTTAATGGATTGGTGTTAATAATACTAGATATCCATGGTGGTAGAAAGTAGTAATTATCCAGTGTCATGAGATGATGTCCTTCTGCCTGTCCCCACCCACCTGCTACTGAAGAGAAAAGTAATCCATAGAGCACAGGTGGGTGTAAAGCCTTCCAGGACCTAAAGGGGCTCCAAGAGAACTGGAGAGGGACTTTTCTCAAGGGCTTGTACTGGGAAAAGGTGTAATGGGTTTAAACTGAAAGAGGGCAGGTCTAGATTAGATTGTAGGAAGAAATCCTTTCCTGTGAGGGTGATGAGGCCTGGCACAGGCTGCCCAGAGGGCTGTAGGTGTGTCCAAGGCCAGGCTGGGTGGGGCTTTGAGCAACCTGGTCTAGTGGAAGATGTCCCTGCCTGTTGCAGGGGTTGGAACTGGATCACCTCTAAGGTCCTTTCCAACCCAAACCATTCTGTGATTCTATGGCTTTGCCTGTGCACCAGTTGGGACATCACACTTTATGTGCACTCATGTTGTCCAAGTACAAGTTTTAGGCTCTACAAAGCTTCCCCTGTGAGTTTTTGTCACAGTAACAAATGAGTAAAATGATTACTGGACAAATGGAACACATGAGCACGGCATGCTGATATTTTTAGATAGATCTTCAGTACCCTCATGTCCATTCATAAAAGAGGAATAAAGTTGTTCCCTTCTTGAAGGTCTTGAAACAAACAAGCAGCAGTTCTAACTTGCAGTTTTACAGAAAGTTGTCAGGCATCCATGGAGACAAAGCCAGATCTGAACTGGGCAAGTACATCTTAGCCACAGGTTATAAAGCAGACACAGATGTACAAAACTATCAAGACAGGAAAACAAAAGTTTGGAAGAACAGTGAGAAAAAGTTTACATTTTTGCATAACAGGAAATCCACTGAACAAAAAAGAATTACAAATAACCACTAACATGTCTCATTTGCCTTAAAGAAATAGAAGGGCTCCTAAAATGAGAAATAACATCATTGAATAAGAACCACAAAATGAAGAATTTTATTTCAAAAAATGTCTTTGAACACAGCAGCTCAGTGCACAGAGAAGATGATGGAGTTGAAGACAAAGAACTGCTAAAATAGAACTGAAATGAAAGCCAAGATGAAATAACCTCCTCAAGTTCTGATGCTGGCAGACAAACACCATTCAATAGAAGTTTTCCAGCAATGACAATTATCCCATAGGGCTTCAAAACAATTTATGTACTCACAAGAAGAATACGTGGGAGAACAATGTTCCACATTGCTGAAAACTACCAGGAGGGGGAAGGAGGTACCAACCACTTCCAAATCAGTTAATTTACATTCTTAGAAAGATTTTAGAATACAAATGGGAACAAAGGTTACTTTATACTGAGATATGCTGCTTCATGGGCAAACATTCCCTCTGCAGACATGCGTGTAGTTGCAAGTCTCAGCACTAGAACCAAATGAAGACATCATAAGCTTGGGTTTTCAGACATAGCCCAGGACTTTCTGAAACCAATAACCATAGAAGTGTTTTAGCCCGAGGATGTGAATTTAGGAAAGAAAATGGATAAATAATGTCCTGATTCAAGCAGAATTATAATCTAACCTTGTTCACAACATGGTGTTCAGAGACATGCTGCTCTCTGGGAATAAGATCCATGTGCTGCATGAAAATCTCCCACTGCAGGCAGAAGTGACATGCACACAAAAGAGTAACTCCCTGGAAAGGTGCAGCAGCAAGCACACAAAGGGCCTGAAAGGCTGATCAGCAGGAGTAACAAATTTAGATGTCAGAGATGCAGGGTTCTGCTGAAGGGAAACACCCTCAAAACAGAGAAGATGGGGAGCCTCTCTGAGGGGGCACTGAGGGCAGAAGTTCTATTGCCCGTTAAACCCAGGATGATCTCAAATCCTTGCAGTGCCCTCCTGTTGTGCAGCAGTGTTCTTGCTGGAAAGAAGAAAAGGGGCAGAGTGGAACAGGATCCTTAACCAGCAAGATGAGACTAAAGGAAAGCTACTGTCATTAAGGACAGTGCCAGATGATCTGAGAAGGAAAAAAAAAAGAGAAAAGCCTTACAAAGATGAACACATTCTCCTCCTCCTTGATCTCCAAAGAATCCCAGTGTTCCAGGCTGAGACAGGGAGAGGCAATCTCCAGCCCAGTTTGCCAGTCTGAAGAGCAATAGAAAAGCCACATCTCAGAACATGCCTGAACCCTGCAGCCTGACAAGGCAGTAACAAGGTCTTTGTTGACAAGATCTGAGTACAATTTGAATCACTGAATATCTGACAGAGAGAGGAAGCAGTGCAAGATTATCACTGATACCCCTTTTTCCTTTACTGCAACCACCAAGCTCAGTGGCACTGCCATAAAAGCACACTCAGAGGTCACACTTTAATGCACTCCAACATTTCCCCAATTGCTGGCTGTCTCTGATAACATTTGGATTCCAATTGGATCTAAAGAAGGACCTGCATGTCTGAAAGCTGATGTTTTTCAGATTACATCATTTGATTTAATTAAAAAACTGCTTCTTCCCACAAACTTTTCTCATTTGTGTTATATATGAACACTAGATACTCAAATACTTGAGAAATTTAAACTTAACAAGATGGTCAGTATGTCAGTGGGACTTCTTTATAACTCCTATGACCTCACCCAACAATCCTTATATACAATGCAAAAATAATAGCTCTGAGCTTTATTCCTCTTCCTTTTACATTCCTCCCCAGGAGGTAAGTCCAGAAACCATTTCAACAGACATAAGTGTTTAAAAGAGTTAAGAAGACTTCAGGAATATTTAATTAAGACTAATCAGGACTAGACATGTCCTGATTTTGATAAGCTTCTCGTCATCAGCATTAACATTCATTTACAGTCCACTGATGGGCAGTTTAACTGAAGGCACAATGTACCCTGAAGAACCTTTTTACTGCTGACAGTAATACTTGGATTAAAATTAGCACAGCATGACTTTTAAATCCCAAATTGAGTCTGCAGAGAAGGCAGTTAAAAAAGGGTGGGTTTCGTGGGGGTTTTTTTGGTTTGTTTTTTTTTTTTTTAACTCACAAACTGAGCAAACTTGATCTGGAAGTCATTAACAGATAATAAACATAACCTTCCCCCACTCAGTCCTAAGATGTCATCTCTACAGTCACTTTTCAGCATACAGTCATATTTTTACAACTTGTCATCCTACAGAGAAAAGCCTCATAGGCTTTCATTTTGTCCAATTTCTCCCTCACTGCTAAGGAATTACTGCCTTCTTTTCAACAGAATTCACTTCCTAACAAGGAGAAAGAAGTGGAATGAAAGAAGAAAAATTTGGTTTCAAGAAAAGGTTACAAAAATTCTCTTTAGAATGACAAAAGCCATTCTGAAAAGAAAGTAAAAAATTACAGCAGGTCAACCTTATACTGTGCTGCACCCAACAATAAGCAAAGGCACCAGACACAACTTCTCTCAAGACCTTTTCTTTTTAAAAAAATAACCATCTGTAGAAGTAGCTTTGAAGATTTTAAACTATTCTTGTCACATGAAGTATCTGCACCCCTTTGACCTTCAAAACCAACTGGCTTATTTTGCATGACAGCCTTGTAAACTAAGTTGCAATCTGTTCTTCTGCATCACGACTGGCCATAGCCTACTATCAGACTAGGCTTGGAGATGCACCTTTTTTAACTCCTTACTTTCCAAATACAAAAATAATTAATTTGAAAACAGTAGTATGGATGGCTAAATAAATACCTTATGTGAATAGAATTAAAATATAAAAACTTTATTTTAAAGGACTTATTCTGTTAACTGTTGTAAGAAATTTAGTGTCTCAGATTGGTGGATGTTCTTTACAGCCATGATAACATGGGAAAAACTTGACCAACCTTTGCCATTAAAACACATTTAAAAAAACCCCAACAAACCCAAATACCAAAAAACAGAGGAAAAGATGGCTTTTCTAAACAAGCCTGTAGAGCTAAGGTATGCAGGCTCTGAGTAAGAGTGGAACTAGATAAGTAAAAATTCAAGAAAATATGCTATCAGTTCCTTCTTATTTAAATATAGAATCTATAGATAAGTTAGTCTGCTCATCAGTGGATAAGAAGCTGTTAAAAATTAAAATGAACAAATTGAGAGCTTGTATGACTGTCACCAGACAGCTTCATGCTGCAACTGCTCTACTATATTTGAAAATCTGACTTCTCTCAGTAGAAAAAAAAAAAAAAAAAATCAGAGATATCTGGATGGTTTCCTGTTCCAAGAGAAGAATACAAGAATAGCTGTACTCGGTAAAACCAGAGGTACACAGAGCGCAATGTCCAATTTCCAGCTCTGACCAACATCAGATGCCTCAGCAAGGCTAAGAACATGGCAAGCACATAGTGATACTTCCACAGAAATCTCTCTTGGCCACAAGCATTTTGTGGCTCAGGAACCAGAGGTAGTGACTCTACTGAACAGCTCTGTAGGAGTTTCTCCACACTCCTTCAGGAAGCTTTGAAACTTTTCAAAATGTAGTACCTACAGTGTCCTTTGGTGCTTAATAATAATTCATGAAAAGGCACTTTTATTTTAGTTTAGTCTAATCTGATGTTCTGCTAGTCTTGCTTGTTTGAAAGTTAGGGAATAATCAGAGAAGTTCTTGTAACATATAAATTCTTGCTATAGACAGCTGAAAAGTTTTATATATTAAGACATCTGGTAACAGAAAGCTCTACTCTCAATACAGGTTTCTTTTCCTGATTCTGCTCATTTAATATTCCCAAACTAATGGAGGAGAATTTCCATTTTCTGGATTCAATATTTGCAAGTTCTCCTACTATAACCAAAACTTTTAATAGCACTTTTATCACATGTTTTGATGTTAGACTATACTTTTCTGAGAGATGATTTTACAATACCATTTAGCCAAACAAAAATCTCCTGTCCTACCTTTTTATACATCACGATAATAAAGAGCTTTGCCTGCAGACCGAGATACAGAGATGCACACTTTAAGTGCATCTCCCTTTTGTCAGTCCTTAAACAAAGCAATCACACCTCACTTAAACTCAGTCCTTAAGCAAAACAAATAGCTCAGAGGTTAAAGCAAGTAGCTTTTCTCAGTAGCTGTTCTCTCTGAGGCACTGTCAGAATACAGCGATTTAAATTCAGCTCTTCACAGTAGCCCCAGTGGGAGGAACACAGGCAGAAAGGTCAAATAAACCCATCAGAGGAGCAGAGCAGCTCTGATCCACAACCATTTTTCAGGATTCACCTAGGCCTGTTCCTAGCAGAACTATTCCTTTCTTCATTGGGATGGATTGTTAGATTTACACATTTGTTCTCTCAAAAAGACTTGGGCATTCACAATTCTGTCTAGAAAAACTAGAGAATAAATTATATTGAAATGAATCATCCTGAAAACAAAGGTCATTTAACTGAGTGACAAAGTGTTCTGCTGCCCGAGGTGCACAGACATGGTCAGTGTGTTACCTGCCATGCAGGGAGGTTCAATCAACTCCTAATCAAATACCATCAGAACATTCTGGTGCCAGCCAACCACCACAATATAATATCTTCCTGCTGCTACCATTGCTGCTTAGACTTCTGCTTCCACAGAACCAATATTGTTGCTATCAGCAGAAGGATTCATTCCCTGCTTGGTCACTTTGTTTCTTAGAAGCCATATTTTACCATACAACACATAATGAATAAACAGAAAAACCGCGTGGAGTTAGGTGATCACCTTGATCCTTGGAAAACAATTCTGCCTCCCAGAAAGTGTGGGAAATCTTTCACCCCAGGTTACTTTAGCTTTGTCTCAGTGGCAGAGTTACTGAATTGGTCCCAAATACTGGACTTAGGAACAGGGCTCTTTAATTCTGAAGTCTTCAGAGACCACCACAAATTATACGCTGCACGTGAGCCAAAGGTATCCCCTGAGCAATACACACCCCTTGCCTCATGAACCAGTGTCTAAGTCTAAGCCACGTACTAGTGGCTGTTGATATTTTCTTCACATCAGAACTACCAGCAATAACTAGAAGTGTATATAAAGTTTGTGGTTGGCATCCAGTACTTTGAATCAGCTGCTTCCAGTGAGCAAGCAACTGGGACTTCATGTGCTTTCAACATTGTTACTTTTCTATCACCCTCGGTGTTATTTCCCACACACAATCAGGAAATAGTACAGAAACTTGACAAACAGCTATATTATGAACTAACAAAATATGGCAGTAAAAGCTTAAAGCTATCTGATTGTACTAACTCACAGAGTGTCTTTCCCGATGTCTTACCCATATCTTATCTCACCAATATCTTAGTGTGCGGTGGGAAGGAATGAAATGTGTTGCCAGCTGAATGACCTGCAAGTGTTGTGAGCAATATTTGGACTAGACCAGTCGAACAGAAGACGTGCAGCCCACCCAGAAAGACCAAACATGGGGACTGGCCTCCAGAATATTTTTCCTCTTTTGCGGTGCAAGGTAATAATTGGATCAGAGTTTGGCTTTAACATCTGCTGCTGGTTGAGATCTCTGACTGGCCTTTCCAGCTTCAATCTGAGATACATTTTGAACATTATTAATTCCCATGACCTAGTGTCAAAGTCTGATAGAGAAAGTGAGTCTGGTTGTGTTATCTTCCAGTGTTTAATATCAGTTCTGGATAGAAACAGCTGGAAACAATATCACTTTTGCTACAATAAATTTTCAGAGGAATTTGTTGAAAATATCTCATATCTACAAAGAGCTGGTTTCGAAAATAGACTTATAAATTGAAGGTGTGTAGAGGAAAAGCCACACGAGCAAACTTCTTGAGATGAGTATCTGACCACATTATACAGGACACACTCAGAAGTAAATTCTCACCTTAGAAACTCACATGCAAGTCTGAGTTTCATCCCAAACTCTGAACTCACGTTTTCTAATTAAAATGAAGTAGAGTCAGATTATCTCATACTTACTGTTTATTACTCATCAATCTGTAGATGGGTTCTGCAATATCTCTTCATGTGCAGCTGTCATTGATTTCAGTAGATGCTTAGCATGCAGAAACTTAGAATGAACTCTGAGTCCGCTCTAGTATCATGCACAAATTGTACTATATTAGCTTTTACTCTGCTGGGATTTTTCCAACTTAAGTGAAAGCATTTAACTCTTAAAACTGTTTTTGATTTAGACCCCAGAGTACCTAGGCTGTCATTAGTTATTGCAGCATGCCATGAAATAACCGCAAATGAAAGTAAGAAATAAAGAATTACTAACAACTGAAAGTGAGGCTTTATTTATAATTACCTAGTCAAAAAAGTATGGCACAGTTTTGATGGGTCAAGTCCCCCCTGCTCCTTTGATGAGAGGAGGCAAAGGCCTGTTGCAGGCAGAGCTGGGCAATTCCAGCACAGCGTGTGCACTGTCAGAGATTACACGGTGCGTGAACGCTTCCAGAACCTCCCCGAGCAGCACTCGCATGCTGGAAGGAAAAAGTCTCTCTTTATTTTCAGCTAGGGAGGTACTAACAAAATATTTCAACAATCTTGAGGGTATAGAAATGGACTAAGACCAAACAAATAAATTTGGAAAATAAATTTGCTTTTTTATTTTTTTTTTTAAATTTGGCCATGAAATAATCTATGTAAAGTGCTTTGCATATTTTTGCATGGTAGAAGAATAAAAGGAGTGAAGATATGTGTATTCTTTCTTTCTGATTAAATACTGCACGTAGCCCTGTGATTAACAGCAGAAACAGTATTGGCAAAAAACTGGTGCATTTTTGACACGGTGGCAAACTTTTTTACATGGGAGCCTTGGAAAAAGGTGAGTGATATCTTGGTCATTCAAATGTGCACATATGCAAAAAACCCACACCTCTAAAGACAGGTACAGAAATTCTGTTCCCCATTACTGCCACTCAGATCTCAAGAGACTTTTGAGTAAAAGCGCAACTTCCAAGAGGCTTCAGGAATTCAGCTTGATTCCATTTTTTCAATAAATGATGAAACACTCCAAGGCCTTTCTATGCTCTGAGGCTATTTAAGGCTTAGAAAGAGGAAGGAGCTAAGATTCTGGTTCTAATTATTACAGTAATTTTGAATGAACAACTATCAGGTGATGAGAACCTGGTAGCACTTTAATATATTCCCTGAATTTTGAAGATGGAAGCAGAAAAGAACCGGTGCCGTAGCTGGAAGTCAACTCTTTCTAAGGTATATTTTTCATAGTCAGTGTAAATACCTAAAACTACTTAAAACTGTTTCTTCCCAGAAAGTGTTCCTCTTTCACAGTAATGGAAAGCCTGCTTTTTTTTTTTTTGTTGTTTTCCCCTCCCTATCTGCTTGAATGCCAGAAGATATTTTATAATTCCTAATCCTTCATTAATTAATTATTGCCACTAATACAGCAGTCTGAGTGCTTTTAGAAGGAGGAAGATTTTGTTAAAAATATGCACTCTTGGAATGCATCCAAGTTGAACACAGATCCAGTCATGTTATTTTGAGGGTCTGATATTTTGGTTCATAAGCAATTACTCCCTGAATACAGACTCAGCATTTGAGCAAAGATCACATGGACTTCTGTATGTCGATTACTGGCTCTTATGCTTGAATCTAAGACTAGGTGTCAAACAAAATATGGATTATATTTTTCTTTAGTGTCAAAGTAAAGGAAAAACATGGTAATAAAGTTAAGCAGCAAAGATTTACATTCCTCCACACGACAGTATCTCTGGCAGGGACAATCAGCAGCTCTGTTAGTGCAGTCCTACAGTTATTGCTGCTTCTAAGTGGTGTGGAAAGTTAGAACTGCAATACTGCCAAAGACACACCAAAAAACACCTATCCCCTCTTTTCAATGTAAAGCTGCATCTTGTTTTTGATCACCTGAAATACAGAAACCTGGTTTTGCTTAATAGAAATTACTGTTGCGAATGAGGGTTATGAGTGGAATATCATTGGGGCTTTACTCCTTATCTCTAGTACTGCTGCCCAGACTGTGCATCAACTGATGGTACAGATGGAATAGAACTCCCCAAACCTTTTAATCTAAAATTGCAGTAACAGCAGAGAAGGAAAGAATGATTAACTTTTTAATTTTTTTTTTTAATGAATTGTGGTTGGGAAAGCACCAGGCTATCCCAGTCTCTCAATACACTGGTTCCTGTTGCCTGGAGGCACCAGAAATCCATCTCCATTTAAAAAGCAGCCTCACACACAAATGTATTCTCAGAATAGCAGAAAGCTGGAACAGGTGCAGTCAGACAGGGAGCTGCATGTGAACACAGGCATGTGGCAGAGGATCCAGCAAGAGTCCAGCTCTAGGGCATCAGGACTCCCCTACAATTTGAAACTTTATCTCCAAATAGTTTTATATATATTAAAAATATATATAATTAATATACAACATATAGTTAATATATTAATATCTAATATATTAATATATTTCTGTCAAAATATTTACTTTACACAATTATCTGTTTGCAATTAAAAATAATAATTAAAAGGAAAAAAAAGAGACTAAGTTGAACTCCTAAACTGATTCATCTCTTCAAGAAGATGCCAGAAAAATTTAATCTGTCAAGGAATACAACTGACTGAAGTCATACCAGCCCTAATTCCTTTGTCACTTTTGTGACAAAGAATTAAATAGAAAAGCTGTATTACAGAGTCTTTAAATTGTGAGC
Organism: Lophotriccus pileatus; assembly: GCA_035583135.1. NCBI lineage: Eukaryota > Metazoa > Chordata > Aves > Passeriformes > Tyrannidae > Lophotriccus > Lophotriccus pileatus. The sequence goes on along the minus strand of JAWWES010000018.1, from coordinate 10,687,994 downwards.
AAAGAAAGAAGTAACATTTTAACTTAGATAGATTGTGAAAGATTCTCTTGTTAGGAAATATGGTCTAAATACACAATGATTTCTGAATTAACTTGGATTTTCTTGGACTGAGTAAGAAAACAATGCATTGATTTTAGAAACTCATTCTGTGATAATGTTTAATTTTAAAGCAGATCTGTACTACTCCAAGAGTAGTTAATCTAAAGGGATTGATTTCTGACAGCTGTTACTGTTTGAAAAGTTAATATCTAGGAATTCCGTATTGGTTTGAAAAGGCATCTGTTTCTTGAACGTGTAAAGCTCTGATAAAGCAGAGATAATTTATCTGCTTTCACTTTGTACAATAAAGCTGCTCTTAATATTCTTATCTTATAATACTTGATGTTAAGTAGAGTGACTTTATCATGCCATCAGTTTTTAAGCAAAATCATTGAAGTCAGGTGGGTTTTCTGCTCCAGAATAGAGGAATTATGTGACCCAATATCATTTTACTTGTAGTGAGAAAGAAACCCAGTGAAACAGAAGAGGTTGCGTTGTGCCACCGATTTATCAACAGTTTGCCAACTGAGGAATTTTACTTTATGAACTATACCTAAATTTGTACTTCATTGGTTCTAACTACTGGAGAAAGTGAGTTCACACCAAATATTTCTTTCAGCTTCTCTCCTACCCACCATGCAACCACTTTACTCATTTATTCAGCAAAATTCCAAATTGGCATTATGCACATAGAAAGAACAATTTTAGGAAACCGGACATTTCTTAAGCCAAAGGAAAAATTGAACTGGCTTCCATGAATGCAAGTAGCTGGGCAATATGTTGGGCGTGAGGACAGACATAAAAGTAGTTCCTAAAATTATAGGAATTCCATGACTGACTTCATCATTTAGTGAGCCTTTACCCCATTCTAGGAATGTGTTTTATTTAACATATATACTGTTCCTAAGTACATATACACAGCAAACTGGACAGGTATGTTCTTTTGTAAGTAGCACGAACAAAAAGGAAAGGTATGCTGACAGGAGGGGAAAATTAGAAAGTGAAATGCACACTCCAAGACACTGCCTGAGCAGTTGCTCTCACTCTGAAAGCTCCTGCAGCGAGGCCACCTGCACTTAACTCCAAGATCCACGGCTACATCATTTCATAGCCATGGAAAATGTGCATCTCTTCTTTGTACCTCCCTTTCCCCGGCTCTGAGATCACGTTACAAGTTTCTCTGTTATTCCTTCAGAACGACTGCTGCCTGCATGTGCCTCTTGGTGTGCAGTCAGCAAACTCCTTCTCTGCAGAAAACTGTCCAGCTTTAGAAAGCACACATTTACCTACGGGAAGCTTTGTTTCCTTGTCATTATTTACACAGGTATCCCTAAATATCCTGAAAGCATTTATGTCGCAGTTAAGTTGTGATACACATGAGAAAAATACAAGAGGAGGCACCTGAAGTTAGATCACAAGGATATGGAAATTACACAAGGGATCTGGAAAGAAAGATTTGGGTTGTATTCAGGGTATAATTTCAACAGCACATCAGCCAGCGCACACCATCTACGACTTGAAGAGCAACCCAGATTGGAAACTTTTTTCAGTACCCACAGCTTGAAACTGCCTACTAGGGAAATCTAAAAGTGCCAAAGGCACAGGACAGTGATTCTCCACCCCCTTCTTCAGGAGAAAAAAATATTTTTTGACTCATGAAAGTAATTTCAAAATGAAACATTCTAACGATGAGAACAGTTTTTGAAATACAAGTGAAATTCAGAAATTATATAGTGCTAAAAAAGGAAAAAAGTAAAACAAACAATAAATTCCAGTTCATAAAAGTAACATTTAAGAGAATCTTGCATCCTTCAATTCTTTCCAATTCTATAATATACCCATAAGCAAAGTACTCATTAAATATTTTTATAACATCTGCCAGAGAATGATGATAGCTCCAAAGCAGAACAAGGGTTCCAAATTGCTTTTGCACCTAGGGTATAGTGGTATTTCCATTTATCTACCCCTGAAATGAGTCCATGTCTACCAGAAATGCAGCATCAGTTCAAATGAGAGCAAGGAATAGCACCTGACAATGTTATGGAGAGTCTCTCTCATAAATAGGTAGCTGAAAATATAACATTTCACCAGTCCAACTAACCCCATGTTTCAAGATGCTGGAATAAAATTATTCAAAACATCCCCTCTGCCAGCACAAGGCATATTAATATATATATATATATATATATACACACACACACACACTACATAACTATATATATCCTGCATTTGTTCCTGGTTTATTTAAAAATGCAAACCAAAAACTGTAGTGATGAGAGATATTGTAGCTCCCCTACTTTAAAGTGTAGTCATTGGATATCCCTGACCTGATATTCTGACCTTGAGCACAGATTATTTACAGAAGTTCAGGCGCAGCATTTCAAAAGCTGAGCTCCTCTGAAATTTGCATTGCTTTGCTCTGATGTTTTATATAATCTGCTCTTCTGAAACTGGGAGAAAAATAGCTTTTTTTATTCCAGAGGATGAAATCATGGAAGTGTTAAGATATTAATCCATTCATCAGTTGTCTTAGGATAGGAAAGTGAGCTGATAAAACAAATTAAGGGCAGAGCTTCTTAGAGAACTAGAGAAACCTACTGCTGAGCTTAATTTACACACCTCCTCCACACTCTCCTACCAAGAACATAGCCCTTCAGGAGAATTCCACTAACAGTGACTGCAGTTACTGCGCCCTGAAACAACCATTCCTACTTAAAAGTTGAATTTGCAAAATTTTAATCATCCTGCCAAGAATGCCACTCCTGATCTGACCACACAATATTAAACTTAAAATATGCTACAACCTACTTCTGTGAGAAACTTTGCTGAGCCAGAGTCAAGGGAGACGCAGGTTTATATTAAAGAGACTGTCCCAAGAAATATTCTGAAGGCTGAACAAGAAGTTTAGATAGACTACTCTGTTATCAGAGCTGTCTCAAAAAATAGGAGTGTGTTCTCCTCACCTCTCAAAGCGATTTCTAAAGGACAGCTTCTTCAGGTGCTCTGTAACTGTGTGAAAGCCTAGGCTGGAGATGGGGTTACGATACACTTCAAGTGGCAACGCACATATGAACGTGACCGAGTTTCACTTTTACAGAACTGCTAAATATGTGTTAGATGAACAATAGCAGCCTCTCCTCTTTGCTGCTGGCTCAAACCAAGGCAAGAAATACAAGAAAACAAGTCCTACCACTTGAAGTCTGTTTTGGCAGCCCATCTCAGTTCAGCTGAGAGCGCACAGCTCTGTAATAAAACAACCACTGTCACTTTCTGGCGCTCTCACCACACAGGCCAAGTCCTGAATCGACCAACAAAGTACAGAAAAAGAAGGGAAAGACCTCCAGCCCTGTCACCTCCAGATGCAAAACTGCATCAAACAAAAGGCAGAACAGGTTTACATATAAACTAGCACCGGGCTTGCTTTACCAAACCTCTGTCTGCTGATCGCTTCAGTTTGCACAACTGTCAGTTTTGCACTTTCCACAAGCACTGAAATGCTCAGACACTTCAGAAGAAAAGGAATTCCCAACAATTCAGAGGGTTCACCTACGTGGATGTCAGAGATTTCTGTTCTGAGGACCCAGGGCGAGTTTAATCTACAAAGAGATCAGTTGGCCGACATCATTAACACACTTCTACAAACAGTGGATAAAACAGTTTTAAATTACCAGAAGTTGCATCATTATGGATTATTATTTTAGCATTGTTAGCCTTCTATAATATGATGTTGCTCCCACTGGAATACTGATTAAAATAGGAACCAGATGTGCTTTTCATGACCAGATTGAAAAAGATAAACAACCAGAAAATCAATTCAAATAAAAAGGATGCCCTGGGGGTGTTTCTCAAAACTGAAGAAGGAGAATATATGTATCTTTTAGAAGGGTGGGGTAAAAACTGAAAACCACTCAAAACCAGAGATCTCCTTTTTCACAAAAAAAATCCCTAAGAAACATGAAACAATCTAGATCTTCAGACACCTATTTTGATTATATTCCAATGCACCATTATCTTAAAATTGGGTGTACCAGCCAACACTAAAAAAAAGAGAAACCAGTATTTTCAGTTTTGCTCATAAATCCACAAGAAATAAAGCTCATAGGAAAAAACCTAATTTATATGTAGACCTCAGTGTTTTATGGGAATGTCACTTTGGTTTATTGGCCTGTAAGTACGATATGAAAGTTCTAAAAAAATTATCTATCTTCAACTCCAGAGATCCACTAAATGGAAGTGTTATCTTTGTGCCAATCCTGATGGGAGTTGGTTTTGTGCTAAATGCAGACGAGTATCTGCAATCTTGAAGGCTGAATAGCACTGTTTTGCAGCGTAGACCATCTGTTTCTTTACATGGAATGGCAAAGAGCAAAATTTCTAGTCACAGAGGAACGGGGATCACAAACCACAAAGTAAATTACAGGTCCAGTCCTAAACACCACAGCTTCTACTGCAAATATCAGTGTGGACCTGCTGAAGCCAGATTTTTTTCCCCTTGCTTCTTTACATCTAGGCCAGTAACCAGACCACTGAAGAGAGTGGCAGTGTCCTTTGGCAGGCATGGAGAACAATGGATTTCTTCACTGGGTAGATCAAATAATAATAATAGTTAGAAAAATAGGGTAAAAAAAGTCTCACATATCTACCTTAATTTCAGAAGAGCTGGAAAAGAGACTGGGTTAGCCCTGCTTGGCACCAACTCTTATGACTACTGACCCAGTTGCACCAGCTCATTTTGCTGCAGCTGAGTGTCACTTAAAATGGGGAAAGCACAAGCCACACGATCAGGCCTGCAAAATCTGGAATAGCACACCATATAAAGGCAGAAGAGATAACTCACTTCCAGTTTTCATAAACTAACACTTTTAGATGTCAGCATCTGATTTTTTGGGTGAACAAAGCTTGTCAGTATGTGGTACAGCAATCATTCCACCTCTAGTAGTCCTTCACTGCACACTACCAAAGCCAAAATAGAAATTAGGAAACGAAAAAGATTTCATGCAGTACAACCATTTGATTTGCCAAATGGTGTTATTTCTTTTAGATATATTTTGAAAAAGCATCAGACAGAACAAGAGAGGATTAATATGAGAAATTTCCCAGTCTCTTCCTGTTCCTTCTGAAAATGACTTCTAGGGGGTCCCCTGTTTTCTAGCTCTTACTTCTTCTGACATACTGCTTACATTAGGAACCTCATTACTTTCCTCTATTCTGTCTTATATCCCTCTCCCTCTTTCTGGGAGTTTGCCAATTTTTTTTCCATTATTTCTTGTCTCCCATAGTTTATAATGCTCCTAATTTTCCTCTTCCCATAGCTGGTTCTCCTTCCTCTTCCATATGCCAGCACCTGCTTGTCCATTAACAGGCCCCTTGGGATACTTCAGGAAACACATCACTACCTTCATGCAAAAGTTTACTGAGCTTGGGTACTCAAACATCGACCTGCCTGAGAAGCAGCACTTGTGGATGCTGAGAGACTGGTATTGGATCAAAGTTCCATTCTTTGAGACATCCTCTGCTGCATCTGAGATACTGGTGCCAACTGTGTAAATCAACAATTACAACTATAAATTACTCCGATATCAGAAGAAAATTAGGATCATGAAGTCAAATGCCCTGAATTTTGGAAACACCAGAATGAATGCTGTTCATGAAACATTACTTCAACTTGTGTGTGTACACAGGTGATCCTTCTTTGCATTATCACTTTTTTATCCACAGCTGTACAACTTGAGACTGCTACAAAAGATATTTTCTTATTGCTGTTGAAGTAATGACTATCAAAATCGCACTGGTCTTGGGAATTACTGAAAAAAAGGTCATAAAAGAGTCTCAGAATTGTAACAAGCCCCCAGATTTCAGGATACTTTAGGAGAGCCATTGGCTACTCAATCAAGAAAAGATACAAAAAGTCTTAGTCACCGTCAGGAACAATCAGGAAGGGCACAGCAGATTAATTCAAGATAAAAACCCCTAATTTGTAATTTAAGATTATAGAATACATGCTCATTTTGATAAATTATTCACCAAAGACCTTTTAGTGACCAAGAATTCACAGCAGGCACTGCCAATGCATTGTTCCTGTTGAACAATGCTATGAAACAAACAAACAAACAATGGTGTGATCTTCAGAGGGGAATTTTATTGAAATGTGGTTAACTAGCAAAAAACCTGCCTGTCAAATTTCTTTAAAAAATAGCTTTTCAGTAACTTCCCCTAAATATTTTTATCTTCTTTTTCTGGGGCTTTCAGTCAACCGGGTTAAAAGCACCCACAGAAAGTTGTTCAGTTGAGTGCCGTGTCAAGGGGCTGCCACATTCTGTACCTCATCACGTGCAGTTAGACTGTAACTTCAGCACTGGAGCCTATTGACATACTCAGTGTGAATAAAAGTTTTCATTAAGTCACATCAAGAAAAGTTTTCCACAACAGAAAAGGTCTCTGTTTCAGTAGCACACTGGCAAGCAAGGCAGAGATGCAAGAGGTACATAAACTAGACAGATGCTACAGATGCACTCAGCCCAATATCATAAAAGGCTGATAAGGAGACTTTACTACTACACTAGACAAATTCCTATCAGGGAATCGAATTTTTCCTCCTCTTTTATGGGGAGAAAGGAATACACAGATCCTTTAGTCCCATCCCGCTTTCTACCACCTCCCAAATGTTCTGCATTCCAGTTTCACAGAACAGTAATATTTAGGTTTGTGTGGAGAACACTTTAGTTGCAAGAGACAGTCTTTGTCAAGGGTCTGAAAAACTAGCAAATGGAATTACTGTTAAAAGGGTAGAAATTATTTTAGTAATGTGATAGTTACGATAAGCAAAGTAATGCAGGAGTAAGGAGGCAGATCAGAACAACATCAAGTCTGATAACAATCTGTTCCAACGCCTGACCCTCATCAGTCGCTGACAAAATTCAATCCTTGCTGATGCCACAAGGCAGGCAAAAAAACATCCAACAGAGCAACAGCTGCAGAGACATTTAGACTCCTGGAAGCACAGCTGTTCACAGAGAGAAGGGATCACTCCTTCAATCTACAGAACTACACATACAGAGGAGCAGGAGAGTTTATACTGCAAATAAATAGCACAATCTGGTAATCCTCAGTCTCGGCACCTTTAAATCACAGCCAGTTTGAAATCAATAGTGTCCCATCTGGAGTTTTCACAGTCTTAATTTGCCTTGCTGCTTTGAATGCAAAGGTATTTAGACACTTTCTTTCCTTCTTTTTATAATTAGAAAAACTGACTCCCCAGTCCATGCCCACATCAGATGCCTCAGGAATGATGTTGACATGGTAGTTCTAACCCTGCACTTGATATGGTGAACTGCACTCCAATCCCTAGCACTTTACATCCTTCTTTCACACCCTCCCCAGATTATCCAATGACTATTCTGGCCTGAATTTACATAGGATTTAGCAGGATATCATAGACTTCATTATCAGTAAGTGAGGGAATGGAAAAAGTGAGGAAATGTGGTGGAGCTCGCTCTGAAAGCCAATTACTAACACAGATTCTCTGCTAACAACACCCTTTTATTAGATTTCCTCAGTTCAGCCAATGCTTACCTACCATTCAAATGGTCAACAGCTGGAAAACCTTACATTTTTCTAAGTGGTGTCCCTGTTTCTGACAGATGAGTAACAAATAATGCAATCATTACAGAGAATTGCTCTTACTCTGAATCTACGGGTGAGTTCTGAACTCTACAAGGAGCACAGCTTTACAGGGGAATAGGGCAATTTTCCCCTATATTATTTTGCTTTTAGAACATGTGTAACAATAGCCCATATAACTAGATGGAGGTTAGGAAAGGTCTTACTCCAGCTGTTTCCCAAAATCAAATATTAAATACACAGTAGTAACCCAATAGCATTTCTGCCATACTTGGCCCCACATTTTCTTACTTTGCATTTGTTTGCACTGATTATACCAACCTGCTTTGTTGCCTGCTTTGTATAGAAAAGAGAAAGCCACTGAAAAAATGTCTAGTTAAATCTCAGGACTTAAGATGCTTGTAAATAACAGAGAACGAGGAATCTACATTAAACCCTGGGTGAAATCCGGGACTTGCTACATTATATAGAGATGCCAAGAGCTTTGTCTGATAAACATTGGTTTTAGTGAGTCTGTGACTGTGATACAGACCTTAAGTTTTATCATCATTGTGTTCTTCACCATTTCCCTCCCTGACTGAATGCATGAGATGGATAACTAGACTTTGTGCCTTTTGCGTATTTTACTTTCCATCATTAATTATGTTTCAGTGTGTGTATATATGTGAGCCTAGGTTTTTAGAATCAATCACAGGAGCATTTTGACATCCACAGTGTGCTGTAGGGGCAGTAAATATTGGATGTGTCCCACCTATTTAATTGGATAAACTCACAGGTGTAGAGGGTGGATCTAAGCACACACATTCTGCAAATCCAGGTCTTAAAGCTGAATCCTATCCAACATCTGTGTATATAAAAAGATGCTACACATTTTTTATTTTGTAAAAAGAATATATTTAAAAATCAGGCAGAAGAAATGACTGCATGGTGAATATTTTGGTAAAATAAAAATTAGACTACAATCAGATGGATCACTTCAGAGAGACCTCTGAATGTCATACCTGGTAATAAATGAGATAAATCAAATGGCTTTCCTGAGTATTTTCTCATATCAGCTCTCTATTTTTCATATCTCCACAAAAAATGTAGTTACAGTTCTGCAACATCTTATAGTAAACACAGCCTGAATGTCCTGATGTCTTCACAAGTAGGATCCCCTAAACCTGAGGGTTATCAAGCTATATATTAATTATAACAAGGAAATCTATCATAACCATATACAGTGCCAACTCCATTTAGAAAAGAAGGGTTCATCTGATGGCCATTGCATCCTTTTTTTATTCTATTTCCTTTCAAAGTCAATATCATGATACTCCACTGTCCTAGTGAATAAAGCCTGGATGAGTTTATCTCTTAAGTTTGCTACTAATTGAACTAAGGTATTCCCAACCTCTGTTTTCCCTAAAATAAGCTATGTAAAACACATTTGCTGTAGTTAATTAACAAAAAGGGAAATAGTTATGCAGTTGTCAACTATTATATAGTTTTAGGGTTTTTTTTAAAGTATCTACTGCATCCCATTCAAATGTCTCGTAGAATTAAATCAGCTTAATATGATCTGGATGAATAGGAGGAAACAAAGAAATGAATGATGTGGAAGAGATCTGTTTAGAAACTTGCTAGGAAAAAATTATTGTTGTCTTTTCAATATGATTTTAATAACCCATACCAGTTACCAGACCAGAATTCTTATAGCCAAGGAGATAAAGGATCCATAATTATGGGTTTTCACCTTAGGTTTACAACCTGAAAAGATAAATCCAAACTGAGGTGCAATATTCCTCATCGCTCTTATTTTCTGCCTTGCAGAAAATACATTTATTTTCCACGCATTTTGCAGTGTTGTTCCGATGCTGCAATGCTGCCCAAAGATTTGCAAAGAATGGAGCACTTTTATCTCTTGCATGTAGCAAAAGTCAACGTTGAATTAGTCCTGATTTCCAAGATCTGGAAACTACGGACAAGGATTTAACCACAGCAAGATTTAGCACCTTCACATCTACAGAATTTTTTCCATAGGCCCTTCCAATCCAATTTTAGCTCTTGCTGCAGGGTGTTAAAGCCCAACAACTTGAGTTTAAAATCTGATACAGAGATTATTATCTTCCTACTGTCTTAAACTCTGGAAGTTCTGGAAGATGTTCTAAAGCAAACCTGAAATAGATCAGGGAACGAGGAGGAACACAGTGATAGTTTCTTAGCAGGTCTGGGCTGCCCTAAGGGCAAAATGGGCAAAATGGAGAGGTTTTTTAAGTTGCACTTGTGACCCAAACCCGGGCAGTAGGTATTCCAGCAGGCCAGCCTGGAGATGAGGAAAGCATGGATCCTTAGTCATGTTTTCATCTAAATGGACAGAAAGTAATTTCCTTTGTAAGGAAAATGGGAATAAACTTTATTAAGCTGTTTCTATTTGAACTGGAGGCCTCTGTACAATCTTCATAATAGCAAGCAAATGCTTGCAATTCATTTCCACTTTTCTTTTCAGCACTTTGTGCACTGCAGCAATGCTATGGAAAACTGTCTTATCAACCAGGAAGCAGGAACCAGTGCATGGCTTAACGTACAGGGGGCAGGGTTAACTATTAAAAGATGGCACAGCAGATGTGTTTTGCACATTTTCATGTTTCCTGTGTTCCTGATACCTGAACACATTTATTCAAATACGATAACGCCGAAGAAACAGAAAGCCACGAGCATTTTAGGTGGACAATTTCTATAGAACATGCAGGATTTTCTTGGGATTGTATTTGCAAAGCCCTGGTCGTGAATGTGAACAGAGAAAGGACCAGTCTTCAAAAAACCTCGGCCAGTTCAATCTGAGTGAGATATTAGTTATGCTTGGTTTAAACAGGTGCATGTTGAATCACACAAAGGATCAGAGGTATGTGCAGAGAAACCTGATGTGCACAGGCAAACCAGGCTGGCATCCTCCAATTAAAAAATATCCAGTTGTTGTATAGCAAGACATAAAACGGTGTGATTAAGGAAAACTGCAGTTAAACCATGGTGGAAAGACGTTATTCTATAATTATAAAATGCAAGGATATGAAAGTAACCAACAATAATTAAAGAATAACTGCTCTGTTCACCAACTAAACTTAGAGCTCTGGGTCTTATTTAAGCCACTTTGCATTCATTCTTAAATACAAAACTTTCTAGAAATCTGAACTGAGGCACCACTTAAAAAACACACTTACAGCAAGCGATTTACTTTTTCAGAGCCAAAAGAAACACATGCCTATGCCTGGACCATGAATAGCTCCAGCTTTCTGGAACTGAAACCTCAGGTATGTATTTTTTCTCCTGTTACTAACTGTCAGAAACAATAAGTTAGCAAGGAAAACAAAAAATTAATACCAGTGTGGGTTTGAAAGTGCAAGTTGTTATTGCACATGAAAGACCCAGAATATTTACAAAAACATTTCTACTTGCATCCTATTTTGCTGAGTAAAACACAGATTACCTTTTATCCTTGACTGCTTTCTTTATAATACACAACAGATAAGCCTTTTGAATACCACAAATTTTTTTCATTGCTATCATTCTGAATTCAGACTGTGGAATGGACCAGGGAACACACTGATATAAATCCAGCCAACCTACTGGCAAAAACCGCAATGGGGATAAATCACTTCAGTCCCCACTTCTTGTCAGAACGGTGGTCACGGGTTGGTCAAACTGGAAATAGCTGTAATCAGAGTTTACAAGAGTTAACCTAATGAAAACCACTTCTTTGTATATCAACTGCAGGCATCCAGCCTTTGACAGCCCTAAGCCACGGACCTTTCCCATCAGAAAGGTGCACATATTGAGTCTTTTGCTGAACTAGAAAATTAGGCTGAGCTCCAGAATATGGGAAACAGCCCAATGTGCTGAAAATAGCAATAACGACAAGAAAAATTGATCAACTTCGGGTTTTGAGTGAAAACAGTTAAAAACAGAACACAAAGCAAGTGACAAATGGGATCAATCCCCGTGAGTGCTGAGGAGGAAGCTGACAATGTGAAGGAAGGAAATTGCTCATTGCCTTTGTCTGTGCACAGGAAAGGCTGAGCACTACAAGCTTGCCAGGTGCCATACACCTTTCTGCTCTTTTGGACCGCTCCAGGCAAACACCCTTAGTTCTGTCCCCCTCACCACAAGGTGGCACATACGTACTCCCTGGGATTTTTAACTGCCTCTAGAGTTGGTTTTTAAGGGGTAACTGTTATCCAGCTGTACAGTGAAGAAACGAGTGCGGGTGGGACAAAAGCAGGGAGTGATAATCCATGTTGTATTATCAAGAATAAAAAGCTCAATGTAAGTAAACTATTCTTAATAAGTGAATTAATTCCAAACTCTCCTTGCTACTATTATTTACTAAAGGACTGAGGTGTACTCACACCAACAGTGTGGCAATTAAAAAGGACGAGGAGCTATTGAAAAGTTTGCTTCAGTATGTTTTACAAATACCTTCACCAGAAACTCAGCAGAATTTACAGATGAAATCCAACATGGACAGACTGGTGCCAGAGATGGAAATGGGCACACAGGAGCAGAAACCCGAGTGTACGTACCCATGATTTGGATTCTTCAGACTTTAAGCCTGCTGTTCACCACAGGTTGTTTTACAGTATTAGGGGTGTTCTCACATTGCTGCCACTTTTCATTCTCGCTTTGTGAGTTCCAAGAACCAACTACACGTGCTAAGGAAGGCTGTTCCCTACTAGCAATTTTTCTTTCATGCTGATAAAGGCTGTGTTTGTATATTTGGATGTTTCAGAGTCTGACATTCATTCTCATTTTCACCTAGTGGCTGATGAAATAAAAATCTCAGTGCAGCAGTCCCTCTTTTCAAATACAGGATATGAAAATATACCATATGATCTATAAGGGCCACAGCACACCCTTCTCCACAGCACATCACAGACCCACGTTCCATGTATGCTTTAGAAAAGCACCAAGCAGACTGTGAGCACGCCAAACTGCAGAAGAGATTTGAGAGCAAACTGAGATGAGCATGTGAGTACGAAAGAGAGGAGGAGGAATTGTTTAAGGACAGCAAAATACTAACCTAAACCAAAGCACAGAAGCGGTGGCTTAGCATGTGAAGCAATTCTATCCACGCACCACAAAATATACGTTTTTACAAAGTAGATTCTTGGAGATTTAAAGCATAAACCATGTACATAGCTCCCTCTGATGACCATTGGACACGGTACAATGCAAATCTCCTTTTACTTTTGTTCGTGCACTCAACTGACAGCTGACTGGTTAAATTCTAATTGCTTCCAAGTGAGGTCAGCAAAGGTATTTATCGAAAAGGACTGAACAACAGGCTCAACACACACATGCACGCGCAGGCACAAGCACATACACACCATCGCCCGGCGCCTTGATTTATGGAAACAATTACAATTCTGGTGGAGCCTTTCTGAGCCGAGAAAGTTTGTAGCTACAGTAGAGTGTCTCATGTTGCAAAAAGCAGACAACAGAAATGGAGTACTTGGGCATCCAGCTCTTATCAACAGGAACAAGTAAGTTATCTGTCCTTTACAAAAACAGCGTCTAACAGCTATTAGCTTTTATCTTCATTTGTACATGCTAGATGCTAAAAAAAGAATTAAGAAAACAATTTCTACTAATAATCTGAAAAGGGTAGGAATGAAAATATGGGGCTGAAGCTATGAGGTCTGTTTTGAAATCCAGCAAAAAGTTAAATGATAGACTGTGCTAATACTGACCATATAGGTATGAAGTAAGAAGGAGAATTTTATCATGCTTGATAAAGTAGTTGAAGTGAATCAACAGGAGATTTTTGGAAGGACTGAAAACTGAAGACAGAACTCTGTTTACAAGCAGGGGGAATGTCTGCGTAAAAAATTGTATGAGAGATATCTGTTGTATGTACATTTGCATATCGTTAAAAATCAGCTCAGCATGTCATACATTTACGCGCAGTACTTTTCAGTAGCATAATGTAACCTTGCATGCTTGTAACAATTGAGCATAAAGACTTACACATGCACCTTTTCTCCCAGATCTTTTATTTTCAGTGCAAGCAGCAAATTCAAGTAGTAAAGAAGGTCACGACAACAGAGGTTTTTGTAACTTGTGTCTTTAAAGGATATTCTGACTGAAGAGATATTTAAGAAGCTCTTCTATTTCGCCATTAACTATTAAGGAATAACGATCAGAATTCTAGAAGAGGGAGCAATCTCGTTTAAATGAATCTGTAACTCATAAAGACAGAAGGCAGGTCGGTGACCTAAGAGCAGCAGTCTACTTGAGATTTAATTTTCATTATGTTGTTCATGAACACCCAGAACACTGCACTATAATGCACAAATGGATACTGACATGGATCCTGCCAATTTTGCTCTACAGATCATACTTTTACATTATCTTTCTAATGGGCACTATATCTTTAGCTTGCAATGACATGACTCCAGAGCAAATGGCTACAAATGTGAACTGTTCCAGCCCTGAGAGACACACCAGAAGCTATGATTATATGGAAGGGGGGGATGTAAGAGTGAGAAGACTTTTCTGTCGAACTCAGTGGTATATGAGGATTGATAAGCGAGGCAAAGTAAAAGGGACAAGAGAAGCAAACAACAACTACAGTAAGTAATACTTTTGCTTTTTCCTATTTCTAAGTTTTCAGAACTCTACACATCATTGCTTTCTATTGCTTGATTTGTCGTGATTTCAGAGGAATTTTGTATAGTGAACTGACCGTTGTGTAGAACAAGTCTGCCAATTAATCGTACAGCAGGACATTTGTTATTGATTTTGAAATGCGTCATTTTAAATACTACATTGTAGATCTGCTAATGTATTAGTTACAGCTGGGAACTATTAGCAAACAGAGAGCCTATTTTAACAAGTGAACTAAGGTTGTAAGTATGAAAATGTATAACCACCAACTTTGCTTGTAAAATACCTCTGAAACATTAAACCACGTTTATATAGTCCACAAACTACCTAAAAGTTTGGTGTGTTTGAGTTAACAATTAGAACGTATGCAATACTAGAAAGTTCAATGAAAAGAATTATGTAAACTCTCTTGCAAAATCTTTTAGATAGTTTGCCAAGCCAGGAACAAAATCTACTATAGTTTCTGCAGTTCATTATTACAATGATCATGATGCTGAAAAAATATTCTCTCCCCTTTCTTCCAAAACCATGACTCATCCAGAGAGAATGGACATATAATATTTTACAAAGTTCTACCCAATACAATTTCTGAACTTGAAAAATAATTGTTGCTCTAATCTGTGTTTTTTCACACAAATACCTATATATCTTCAATTTACACTTGAAGGCATCAATTTTTACAGCCACTATTTTTGCCACTTTTTCTTTTGGGTTGTTACACATACACTGTTTATTTAGAGAAACATGGCATCTACTTGAAAGGACATTACTTTATTAAGATACAACAGGAAAATACAAAGGATTATATTGCATATTCCAAAATAAAATTATAAGGAAAAGGGGCCAGAGACAAATAAAAGGAGGAATATGTTTCCAAGGATGCTGTTAAATATAGTTTTAATGTAGGTTGTACGTAGTATTGTGCTTTTTTTAACTCCAGCAGCAGCAATAGAAATCAACAAATGAACCTTCATGAACTGTTGGTGTGATTCAGCTCTCAGCTGGAGCTGCCTGCTTGTTTTCTATAAGAACAGCACTTTCCATGCCATAAGTGCCTGCCCAGTGGGCTGCATCATTTATTTCTTTACTTCAGGACTACATTAAGTGCTTGGCAACTTGTGTGGCTAAAACTGCATTGACTAATGCGACTGTTTCTTTTAAAATTTGTTTCCATATGTCTCCTTTCTTCCTACACTATTACATAGTGAATAACCATATTCCTCTGAAAGACAACACATGGCTAGCAGCCAGCTAAGTTATTTGGTCCATATTCAAGAAGACTCCCTTTGAGTTTCAGGACATTGCTACAACAGAGATCCATAGGGCTGGTTTTGAAGTGAAATGTTGTTCCCACAAAAAAAAAATCACTGAAAAAAGTTACTGAGCATTGAAATAGATTCTTCTAAATTAATGTAGATTAGTGAATATCCACAGTACACAATTTTTTCTTTTGTTATTTACAAACACCTTAAAGAAATTATTACAGCATATGAGCTGAATAATTATATACATTTGTGCTTTTTTTCAGTTGAATGAAGCGTAAGTTAAAATTTTCTTAGCAATTTTGCATTATTTCAAATTCAAGTGAAGGTTCTCAGTTCTCTGCAGGAATTCATGCTGCTGAAGCACATTAATGACACCTTGAAACATTCTGTAGTGAGACCACTAGAGAATAATAGATCATCTTGTCCTAATGACAGTTTTCTGAACATTTTAGGATTATTTAGTGATGGTATCTAACTACTACAAATTCCAGAAAGGCAAACTTGAGTCACTAAACCCTTACATTTGTATTGCAGTGAAAAAACTGGAATCCTTTTTCTGATAAATGAAACGAGTACAAGGAGAAAAACTAATCAAAAAATGGAATGGTTATCTGGTGACTGATGTGTGCTTTGATGAACCGTCTCCACTAAATTTGACTGAAGTATGTAGGAAGCCTCCCACCATCTTAAGTTTAGGTCTCTTAACTGTAGTTTATCGGTTACATCCCAGGGAATAACATCCAAATGCTTTTGTTGGACAAGTAGAACAGGCAAATATAGACAAAGAGGACTGGAAAAATGTGAACACTTAAAAACTTGGATTGTCTGAGAAACCAAAAAAAATTAGTGTTGTAGTATTATTGTAGAAACATTTTTTTGTCATACCCTCTGCTCAACAAAAGATACAAGCAGCCTTTTTGAAGATGTGCTTATGACTCTCTACTAAAATACTTATAAAGAAAATAATATTTTTTGAGGGGGGAAACAAACAAACAAACGAAAACAAATCAAAATCAACCAACCAACCAAAATAATACAGGAATAAAAGTCCCCACCTGGACTAATACCCTTTCCCTAAGCAAAATTTTTAACATTAGGGGACTTAAAAGGCCATTTTTATACAGGGTCTCTGAAAAAACTTGATTTTAAAATCAAAGATGTATTAATGTGTGTTCAAATACCCCTGTTCCATGATTTCCAGTTCTGAGAGTCAGTAAAAGGTAAATCAGACCTGTTTCTTAGGATGCAATCCCAGAACAGCTGCAGTCAAACTAATCAATGGATATGAAAAGTGTTGCTCCAAGAGGTTTCTTCTTATCTTATCCTATCCTAATTTTCCACTTACATAATAAATAAAAGGAATTCTTTTCCCTTTTGAATTCACTAATATGTGCTATTAATATAAAAATAAGAAAAAAATCCTATTTTTACTTATCATAACTTAGCTTCATAAAGGAAGCTGCCCTGACAGTTTTATAAGCAGAATCAACTATTTGTTTTGAGCCCATGAACTGGGAAGCATGAATATTGTGAAAAGCAAACTTCACTGAGAGATGTCTGTAGAATGATAACTTCAACACCTCTTTGGCAAGTGCCAAAATTCACAGATGTTCTCTCATCAGTTGGAACTATGAACATCAGAATGCCAGGAGGGTGAGGAATTAAGGTCTTTGCATTTCAAAGTTCTCTGGTTACAGAGTAAAAATACATATACACACACACCATGAAAGCAACAGCAAAAACAATCAAAGTGTTAAAATTTCCTCATGTTTTAAGTTAACAGCCACTGTATTAAATGTATGTGGATTCACATTTCATGACATAACTGAATGCTGAACCAAATCCTCATTCACCAACCGTAATTAATCTTTATTTATCATTCACTTGCTTCAAGACACATCAGAAGTTAACTGCTTAGTTCAAGAAATCTGTGTGTGCTGTCCCAGTGAAAGGGAATTGCTGATCCCGTTTCCAGCAGCGCTGACCTTGTTAGGTACCCAAAGAACACGGTCCTGTGCACATTTCAGAAAGCAGCAGAGCCTTCTGCTGGACATAAAGGTGATAACTCAAGAGTGAACTAATCAAATCAGAGGACAGTGATCTCCACTAAGCAGAGGAAATCACTTTGCACCTGACAGGTTTGCTTTCAATCTGAAAGCTGAAAGGCAGAGGGAGAACCAAGAGTCACACACTGAAAAACTAAAGCGAGAATTAGGAAGCAGCCAAGAGGTTAGGTCACCCAGAAAAGTCTGTCACTATTCATAGAAAAATTTCTCTCTGACAAAAACTTATTACACCTTGTCCAAGCCTAAACCAGATGGTTTTTATTGAAAAATAGATTTTGTATCTTGTTCATGGAAAAAAAATCTCATTGGGCACACAGAACAGACTCTTTGGATTCTTGATTGTAAAATGTGAGATTGACTGAATGAGTCTTGGGGATAACATGGCAATTTGTTAATTCAATCTTTGATAGAAAAATAAGCCTCTCCTTATCACTATTTACTCCTTCCTTCATTTCAGTTTATTAATTTTGCCATATTTTACTTGATTTTGTTCAGAAAAAAAGGCAGCAAAAAATCAGAGTTTATTTTGATTCTATCCAAGAGGATTTACAACTATGACTGGATGATGCTTTAGGACTTTCCACGCTCTGTTGCCTTTGGAATCTCATTTTAAAGACTTCAAAGGGTCTCTTAGTTACTAGAAAAGCCTTCCTGGAACCTGAATCTTAAGATGTCTGATCCTATCATATTCCATGTGTGCTCTAAACCCAGAAAGTGCCAATTTCCTCTTCTTTTCAGTGGGTAAAGCCAACAACAGGAAAAAAAAAACCATACAAAACGTAATCTACTGAGACCTTGACACAAAATGGCTGAAATCTAGATTAAAACTTGAAAATCTTGGAAAACTACTTCTATTTTGACCAAAATCCAACAAGTCATAGTTTTCAGCAATATTAAATAAACTCCAACCCAGTTTTGTTCAAACCTAATTCCTAACTGATGGCAAAATACATTTTAAATGCATCTTAGTGGTTAAATACTTACACTTGCTTAGAAATCAGAATTATTTCCAATAGCATTTTAAATATGCTTCTTAGCATAAAACAAATGCTGGACTATGTATGCTGTGCCACTGTGTAAATTTTGTTTCTGTTGATTAAATATGTATTACATAGAGAACCAAGAAGATTCAGTTCCTGAAAATCAGATATTTCAAGGCAGGTATTGATGTAGCAGATTCAGTTAAGGGTTATGTGTGTCCCAAACAAACAGAAAGTCTGCCTTTGCAACTGCAGTCTTGATTTTTCAAGAGCTTGTTTGTTCAACTAAGATTTTGGTGTCAGGAGAAGACAAACCTTCACTGACCTGAAAGTGCTTTTGTTTCACATTAATACTCTGCTGCTCTTTTCAATTATAACAGAAAGAGATTTAATTCAAATGGATATATATATATATGTATCCCCTCAAAACCTAGCCTACAGTGCCAAGGATGACTTTCTCTCCTACAGTGATTAATCAGACCTAAATAACAGATTTCCCTGTTCCCTCAGCAGTTCTTTGTCTAGCACTGGTGGTACAAACCAACCCCCAAGTTTCAACCAGCAGAGACCCTTTGCCTGGACCTCAGCCTATACTTTGTCACAAATCCCAGGTTTTCACCCTCAGCTGTGGATGAAGATGGGTTTTAGCAAAGATTCAGAGATCAGAAGCAGCTGAATTATAGCTGTCTTACAGATTCTACTGACTTTTTCAGTAAGTGTACCCTTTGTGGAAGCGAGAAGAAAGCAGGGAATAAAGTCTTAACCACGGCAGCAAGATTCTTTATATCTCATGTCCAGATCAGTGCTCAGCTGACACAGGATGACAGGGATGCCACAAAACACAATTAAAACTGTTTATTACTTCTGAATTTACCTACTGACTCTTCATCACCTTCTCTATTCTGAGGTATTTACCAGCTGAAAAGTATGTGGAAAGCCAGACAGTAGCAGTTTATACTCACTTTCTTCTCCCTCTGAACAAAAATGATTGCATAAGCTCTGTGAGGGGAGAATCAAACCTCTGGGCTCAGGCCCAGGCAGCAGCTTCACAAGCTAATATACACCAACAGGGCTCTGTCTGCCAGGGTGAGCTTCAAAACTGAGCTAAAATCAGTATGAGCAGTGAAAAACACCTAAGCTGAGTCTAAACACACTGTCCTTAAACTGATTCATCTGACCTTGATGCACCCTTGTAATTCAGCTGTGGCTTGGAAGTTTTTCTGAATCTCTCTCAATACTGAGATTTATCAGAAACGAGAAACAGTGCATTTTTATGGAACCATCACTCAAATTTAGCAGCCAACTGTGGAAGCAGTTACAGGACACATTTAAAAGATAAATTGCAGCCCCTTCTCCCCCACAGCTTTTCCCCCCCTCAACTGTTTACAATTTCTGAATGTTCAAAAAATTCAGTGTTGTATCATTAAGCATGTTATTGCTCCATCCCAAAGAAAATGTGCTGAAGTGGCCCTGACCTGAGACTCCAGAGACTTGAGGCTAATCCAAACTTTTAAGAAATTTGCTTACAGGCTTTGGGAAAATTCTTCAAACTCTCTGTGTCTCTATGAAAAGAATTATTCACCTCTCCGTAAAGAGCTTTAAAAAGTATTAGTGGAAAAAACTTCCAAACCTCAAAAGAACGGGGTGTTACTGCTAAAGATATTAAATAATTTTATTACAGAATATAATTGGACTAATAGAAAATGAATTAAAATAACTGGAGTCAGTAGCTAGACAGAAAAACACTGAGCTCAGATGAATCTCCAAGAAGCAATTTCCATACAGGCAAAGAAAATTTGGTAGAAAATTTAATGCCTTATACAGTCAGTCTTGCAAAACAAAGTCTAAATCCAGATATCCCCCTTCACAGTTTCCAGCTTTTTGTATTGTTTGAGTATCTGAAAGTGATTGGTTTAGATTTCCAGGATCCTGGTGGACAGAAAGAAGCTGGTTTTCCCCTCCATCTTCCTGAAAGCTCAGGAAAATCAAGACATCCTAAAGCATATAATTATACCGCTCCACACTACAAAATCTATCAACTAGTAGTATATTTTGGAACATTTTTCTCATCAAAACAGAAGTTTAGGCAAATGAAGGCTGTTACTCTTCGTGGGTGGCACACTGCTTTCATTGCATAATTGACTGTCTATGACTATATTTGGCAACTGCATTTCAATTGTCTTGCTTGACCTTTGACTTTATTTTTAATTTTTAATTCTGGATATGAGCTGACAGAAAGGTCAAGTTAGCCTTCTGGTGTATGTAATTTAGAAACATTATTATTAAAAAGTTAACAGTGAAAATTCTTATGGCAGAAACATAATAGAGGTTAACAATCCTAGCACTGCATTGTCACACTTTAAAACTTTCATAACACATGACAGCATTTATACAAATGGAAAAAGTCCTTTGTTACAACTGGTGTTGAAAAGTTAGAAGTGGATATTCACAGATGTGACCCACAACTTCATGAAAACACCAAAAAAAGCAATAAAAATACCAATGCAATCAATATGCTCTCTTGACTGTTATTTAGCTTTTAAAACAAAGAGCAAAACCAGGATGAAGTTATTAAAAGGTCTTTTTCTATTAAAAGGAAAGATATTCTGTTAAAAACAGAATCCTTCAGCATCCAGACTTTCAAACTATGCCCGGTCAGGACACCGATAGATCAAAACTATAAGTGAAAACAGCAAAAATGACCATTTTGTGGCATTTTAACCACAATAACTTCAAAAGGGATCAACAAACACCACTCATCTCCAATAATAACACTTTCTGAATACCCCCATTACCAGTGGGATTTTCCTGAAGGACTTTCCTAGCATTAATACTTCCATCTTTGGTAAACTGGCTTGCTGCCTTTTAAACGTGTCAATAGACACTGGGAGGTGCTATAGACTATAAAAAGAAGGTGATCAGACTTGTTCTTGGCAATTTTGATACCTTGGAATTTTGCTACTTGTCTTGCTAGCAGGTAATGCGTTTCAAAACAGAAAAAATACCACCACCTGTTAAGAAGAAGCTTTTTTTCATTAATAACATGTGCTAATCTCATACATTTTATTATGACCTTTAAAAGTCATGGGGGATTTGATATTTCAATCAAAAGTAATTTAAAATAAAAAAAAAAGTACATAGAGAACTTCATGATGGTTAAAAAGAGTAATTATTATAGATGAACATACATAATATTTAGAGTTGAAAAATATTGGGGGGGGGTAATTGCAATCAACATCCAGTTTGGAGAAGGTTATATGTGAAACTATGCTGCAGTCCCAGAGCTGCTCAGGTGAACTGGTGCCACCCTTCTGGGGGCTGTTTGTGTGCACAGCTGTAAACAACAGAGTGACAAACTGGGAGTTTTACATGCCAGGTGTGTGGAAAGGCTCCCAAGAACCTGTCTAGTTTCTTATGTAGCACGTGCACAGCACTGCACGGTGACCACAGATTCGCCCCTGGAGTGGTCTGTATGAACTCTGAGGGGGGCAATGTTCAGGCTCTCTAGCTGGCCATCAAGCAGATGGATTTGGGAGAAAATGCAGATCTAGCCCAGGGAAGGCAGTGGAGAACAGACTGATTCCATCCTCTGCTTGTGTAGCTTCTTGTGAAAACAAGAGTTGTTTCCCTGACAGAAATTCTGAAGTAAAATAGAAAGGATAACTGAATCCTGAGAGTGCGGCCAGTACTGACACAATTGGAAAGTGCAACTTTCACCAGCTTTCAAAACCAACTTTAACTCCTCCATGCTAATTTATTTCCTTTGGAAGAGCCTGGGCAGCTTGGGGACTGCACATAATGTGCAAGATGATATGCAGAAATCCAAGCAGTCCTTGAGTGCTTACTGGTGAAATTTTACAAGGATTTAGGGAATCAGCTATGTAAATCCAGCACATAATGATTCAAATAACAAGACTTGCTTGTTAGGGCTGCCTTGCAACAAGAGACAGACTTACACTGTGGGAAAGGCCAGCACAAGATCTTCCTAGCAGCACTCCTTTATGTTTGCTTGTGTGAGGAAACTGCACCTGAGAAGCCTTGAAGTCATCACAGCCATGTCACCTGGCAATGCTACCACAAAATGTTGGAGTATTACCTTTACAAAAGGCCAGGGACAAATACCTGTTCTCAAAGTGAGGTTCATCCCAACTGAATTCCACACCCAGCACTATTGCCTGCATTAGTTTAGCACCATCTTACCCATGCCACGCAACAACACAGCACAAAAAGAAACCTCTGCCGTGTACCGAGCACATCTCTGACCACGCATGAGCCACAAGCGTGACAAAACTCAAACAGTGCTCTGCCTACAAATGTTGCTACTAATCAAACCCTGAATTGTATACAAGTACTTTCAAACTAACTGGTGACAAAAAGCCATTCTTCTAACAAAGACTGAGAATCAAACCCAAATAAAAATGTATATCATTTCCAGGGCAAGCAAGTTCCTTAGAGCACTCTAAAATACTGCATACAAGTCAGAAAAAAAAGAAACATTCTCATGTCCAAATGATGATTCCAGAAAGACCATTCATCCATTCAGGAAAGAAATACTACCACCTACCTCATCAGGTAAGGGACAGCAAAAGAACTGTGAAGAAAACCACAATGGGAAACACAGGGAAAGGCTCTTTCCTGCAAGGAAGCCTCCCTTCACGCTGCTGACCAGCTACAGAGGCCTGGCTATGCCCTCCGTCCTTTCACTTAACGATGTAATCAGGTACACAGGTGCTTTGAGCCTCTGGCTCTGCTTTGCATCCTGCCTCCCCTGCAGGACTAGCACTGTGCTTCAGAGTGCTGAGCATTCTGGCTGAGCACCTGTTTCAGCAGCCAGGAAGGAAGTTTTCTGATGAGGGTGTAAAAGACCAACCGTCTGGCATGTTTTCCTACCTTATAATATAATGGCCCGTCTTCGCGAACGAAGAGCCGGGGAAGGTCCTTACCCGCATATGCAGATAAGGCCTTCGAG
>JAWWES010000018.1:10586885-10664316 GCA_035583135.1 Lophotriccus pileatus | reverse complement strand
CCTGACCGGGAATCGAACCCGCGGTCTCAAGGGTACCAGCCCTGCGTCTTAACCACTAGACCACCGGGGGCTCCCTTTCCTACCTTACTAACAGTGTAACAGCCATATATTTGGGTGAATTGGTATTGGACTTCACAGTAAATATTTATTAGTTCAAAGGAAACCAAATGTTACATCAGTTTTGAGAGTAGCCTTAGGAGAGTCTGCTCAAATTATAAAGCAAATGGCAATAGTCCTAGGCCACTTATACTTGTCCCTTTAAATGCCTTTTAAGTTGAGCAATGAAAATAATACAGCTATTAATAAAGCCAAGCTTTGAGATTATTATACACCGATTTCAATCAGAATGTTCATATTAGCAAACTAGTGCCCAGGCTACTTGATTATAAATAGCAACCTAAAATTATTTAATGTGCCTTCATTTCTGACTGGGTCCTTATGTGACTTGGAAAATTCAGGCTATATTACTGAAGATTAATGTCATGAAACTAAAATAAAGCAAAAAAAAATTACCACATCTTTCTAGGAAACTATTACCACATATTTCACGGAAATCATGCTCTGTTAATTTTTAGCTAAGTGTTTTGAATTTGAATTCCTCTATTTTAATCATACTCTTCAAGGACACACTCCAATGAGAACTTCTGAAAAGGGCACTTTCATCCAGAAGTAACACTGGAAGCAAAACTGGTCTGTACCAAAATCAGTGAGCTATCATTAGACCAAACCAGACCAAAAGCAGGGTTTTTCAGATAATTCATAACATATAAGGCAGACTCCTCTAATTTAGTACAGTGATGAACAGCCCAGCTCTGATCCAAGCAGATTATTTAAGAGAATGTGATGAGTTCCAATGGCTATGTCATTTAAGCAGAAAATGATCAAGTGAGAGAAGAGATATTTATCATAATTACAGTGAGAAATTATTCAGAACTGCTTAACATCAGAAATGTAATAAATACCTATCTTTGCCAAAACAAGACTTTTTTCTTGCTATATAACAAAATATTTCATAAACACAAGTAGGTATCTGTACGCTGTCCTTTCCAGGTAGGATCTGTAGACAACCCAGTTGTTGGTTTTCTTAAAGTGCTGACAAGCACTTAAGGGACATTTCAAGTTACCTTAAAAATGGGCAATACTTAAACCTAAGCCCCACAGCATAGGTATGGGACTTTCACTTCTACATAACTTCAGGTGATGCAAAAATGTGCAAGTAGCTACCGTTAGGCAGCTGTGTGAGACAAAAATAACAGAACCCACGTTTCCTGACTTTGTCCTAATCGCTTGTGACTGATAATCTTGTATGCATAAAATATAGACATTTTTTTCCTGTTGGGCTCAATTAAAATATATGACTGCCATTACAAAAATACTTTTTCCCTTTCTTCCTCTTCCCGTCAGGCGTTCACCCTTTGCTGTCTGTGATTTTGTTTGGGGCATCCTTATCCATATATGACAAAATTTAACAAACATTAGTTTTGTGCAAATGAATTCCCTGATAAACTACCCGGACTCCAAAATGAGAATGTAGGTGCTCACCCCTTTTTTTAGGTGCTGCAGGAAAATGCAGAATACTTCTGTCTGTATACAGCACTGTAAATATTGAAGATTTTGCATCATAATTTATTAGATTGCCTTCTTGCCCATACTTCAACCATGCATTTATGGGTGTTTTCAGCTGAGCTGAGCAAGTAGAATTGCCAGCTATAGCACACGCTTCCATGAGTTTACCCTTTCCGACACCAGACCTGTCACAGTTGGGTGGTTTCTTTCTTTGTTTTCCCCTTAAGAGCTGTCTGACAGCTGCCTCCCAAACCAGCTTCTGTCAGTGGATTCCTAAAGAACTATATATACAGCATCTAATGGAATCACATGTGCTGCAGTCCACAGGTGCCATTGTACAAAAGAGTCTGATTTGAGCCCTGTCAGACTGTGCCATGTTTGTTTCATTAGCGTGAAAAAAAAATAATTCCCGCTCTCTGTGCATGGCATTTGACTGAAATACATTCTCAACAACACAGGGATGTAATCAACATGTGAAACTAATGGTTGAGAAGTATAGCACTGGCTCTTTTCAACATACAGGCAAAGTATGGCTTTTCTATTCCTATTGACTTAGGCATCAACTACGGCAAATTATCATTAATAGTCTAAGTAGTTGAAAGCAAAAATACTGCACAGCTGTGGAGGAGTTAAGTTACTGACTAGTGGAAAAGCTATCTAACTCTGTGATTCATTAGGAAAAGTTTGCTCAAGAGTTGAAAGACCCATATTAGGAAAGAGACAAATACATGCCATTTGTAAAAGTCTGGCTCTACTGCAATCAGTAAAAGTTTTGTTATGATGCCTATCCATGGCTTGAGTTTACTTAAAAAAATGCCAAATAATAACTACTGCTTCTGCAAATCCATGTGCTTTTACTTTAAGATACAGTTTCATAACATTGGTAATAAACTGGACATAAAGAAAAATGAAATTCCTGTTCCACAATTAATCTCTTCCTGATTTTCGGGTCAGAATGACTTATCTATCATAACAATATCCACGTAGGAGTAATGTTTCTATCTTGTTCTACTCAGTATATGGGCTCAAGAGTCCAATACACCAGAAAATACCCAATTCAGGATATTCAACTTGAAAAATAGCTAGCTATTACTTTTCAAATATATCTGCAAATTTGTATTTCCATATGAAAGATATAAATGGAGGTTTATTCTAAGTTTTTCTGACCTATATTAAAACCACACATCCACATTTCTCCGTCAACTTTGGTCCTGTTTCTCCAGCTCCTTGCTGCAACGCAGCTGAAGTCACAGATATCCCATGGAAAGAAAGTAAAGGTTTCCTCACCACTTGCAATGCTTGGAACAGCCATAATTGTTTCAGTCAGAGCAAAAAGCATAGCAAATCCTTTACCAGGAACAGGTTTTCCATATACATTTTAGAACACACCCCTATGGGTACAGCCAAGCCCTGTGCTGGTTTAACTACACGGTTTTCAAGGCAGTTTAAAAATTTCGTAAGTTCAACGTTCCACAGTTGCTTTTCTTTTATGTTACAAACAATAGGAGAGAACAGTACCATAAAGAGCAGAAACGGTCACAAATACAATGCAGAATCAAAAAAAGCTGTCAAACAGTCTGCCAATCACAAAATTACATGAACTTTATGCAAATCCTCCTCAGAGTCTAATAGGAAAAGCCCACTAACCTTTACCCAAGTCCTCTACCTCTGTAAACCTATGGAAGAAATCTCTACCGTGTTACTCCGCTTCAAAAAGAGAACATTTTACTGTCCCCTACTTGACCAAGGGCCTTGTTTAAGCCCACTAGCTGAAATGCATGTTTTCAAACATCCACAATTCATAGACCAGCTGTGTTCCAGATTTTAAAGGGGTTCATACTTTCTGCTACAGATTGCTTATGTATTCTGTGGAGCTCATCAAAATTTCATGACAATACATATAAAAGCAAACTGTAGCAGAAAAATTGAAAAGTGGAACACTCCCAAAGGCCAAAAGATTGAAGCTGTTATCAAATAATTGAGTGGAATGAAATGTTCCATTTGTCTCAAGATCAAGAGAAAAGTATGTCTTTAGGCTTATGCCAATGCCCTGCACTGTCATCTATCAAACAGGTTGGTTGATTATTGTCAGAGATGGAAATTTGGAATACTACCAATATAATATTATGGCTGCTGGGATGGATCTGAATTTAAGATATTAGATCCTTTAACAGACTGGTCAAACAGTCACTGTACAGAGATGCAGCAGTACCTGTGTGCTCTGAGAGCCAAGGAAATGCAGCACTGCAGTTTGCAGGCACAGGAGAGCTCCTAGTCCTCCTGGGGCAGCTCAGGGCATTGAGACACTTCTCTCAGTTGGTAAAGAAAGTGAAGTGATTTCTGTCACATTTTATGTACTTTCCCCTAGTTATCTGAGAGAATACTACAGCTGGGGTTCTTAGTGATAAGGCAAAGTGGATAACAACACAGCTCTAACTTCACAGTTGCCCTTTTATATGTCCCCTTTCTGTATCTTTAGCTGATATAAACTAGTGATTTTAATATACTGAAATATTTATTTTAATATAAACTGAAATAAACACAACTGCACCAATTTGCATATGGGAATATAAAAATTAGAACAAAAGCGATAAGAAACTGGATTGTGCACAACCAGAACCATATTAAAAATGTGTTAAAGTTAACAATAAAGTGTAAAGAAATATCATATAATTTGGGTAATCCTGTGCTCTATTAACTGTTCAGTACAGATTACTTCTGTCATGACTTTTACATTTTAGCTGTGATAAGCTGATAACTTCTTTTCATAAGACAACATCATACTCTTCTATCACAACACACTGGAATGCACAGCCCTTACTTCTAGAGTCCTGATTTCTACTTTCAGGAAACAAGCAACTTGCACCAAAAAACTGGGCACTATTTCTATATAATACTTGCAAAAAGCAAAGCACAGAAAGGCTGTAGACTCTAGAAAATATTTACATTACTCCAGTTGCAATAGTTTTCTTGCTGACTTCCTGATATGATGCACATGGACAAAACTACAAGTGTGTATGGAAACTTTTATCATCAGACTCAAGATGGTTAACACCTGATTTCCTCTACATCCTGCATTTCCTCTACATCTTGGCATTTGCAGTCAAAAGTGAAAAAAACCCAGTTCTTCCAACTCGCCAACTCAGCTGAATTTAAAAAGGCAGATTAAATATCACAGAAATAAATACAGAATAGGCTGCAGTTCCCATAGTGTATCTGCTCTGGTAACAGCAACTGGTCCTGTAGCCAGGAACAATTATCTCCACTGGCACTGATGCTTCTGTTTTTCTCAGTTTTGATATGGGATTGTAAATTTGGATAACAACTAGAGATAACAACTGGATGACAGTAACACATTTATAAATATCTGGTCACGTAAACAAAGAGGGAGGTTTCAAAGTGCTGCCTGTGTGTAAGGGCAAAGAGTTGATTGATTTCCCTAAAGTCAGGCTTCCAGTCAGGCTTAAAATTTTAGACTGGTAAAAACAGTGTGTAATTAGGAGGAAATTAATTACATTAGGCAAAATTAAGACAAGGAATTCTTAAGCTATTTGAAAAAAAAAAAAGTTAAATATTTGACACACATTTTGATCCATATACTGAGCAGTACAGGAGAAACATGTGGTATGAAAATCCTAATTTATTTATCAGGATTGGATTAATGTTTCAGATTGGTTTTGATTCTGAGAGGTTTTGAATTTTTGCCTTTGATTACTTTCTATTTTAGTCTTTGGACTAACACAGATTTTGCCAGTTCAACTAAATCTAAATTATTTGTCAGCAGCAAACCAGAACAATTTGAGAGACCATATCATATAAATATATGTCCAGTGGGGTTTTGAAGGCAGGAGGAGCGAGCCAGATGGTTTCCATCAGTCCCCACTCTGCGATGCAGTGAGAGGTTAGTGAGGTTTTCCCAGCAGCTTCCTGCATCCCGTACCTTGACAGGAATTACGTGGTGCCTGCTCGTGTTCCTCTAGAAACTGTAACTGGTATATTTACATGTCCAGCTTCAGCTGCTCCTGCACCAAACAGCAGATCTGACTTGGAAATGGAACTAAAATGTATTCAGTTGGGCAGTGCTTGCCCTGCATTTTGCAGAACTACTCAGAGTGGGAAAGGATGTCTGTCTCTTGCAATAGGACAGCCATGTTTGCGACTGAAAAGTTCCCTTAACTGTGTGAAACAAAATTTCACCATCTAAAATTTCAAACCATTTCAAACTATTTGCTTCTATGCCATAGGCCCTCAAGCTCTGGAATACCACAGCCACCTTCTTTCTTATGCATCAACTTTCTGAAGGTTACGTATTTGAAATAATTTCGGTTATTAGCCCCATCTGGGAGCATTTTCACTAATAAAAATGCATTGTGCTATATATTTAAACTGATAACACATTGCAGAATGTCATGATCATTCTACAAGCATTTAATAATAGCTTTTAGTAATTTGTCTCAAGAATGTACAATACTAAATTATCCTGACAGAACACAGGAGGGCAGTTCTTAGGTTCAGTTTGTCCCCAGAAAACAGCTCTGCTATTTCTCCTGTCAGGCCTGTTTCAGGAACCAGGAGAACTACCATAGGAATGGCTGGAGACAGTACAATATGCAGAACAAAACAGCTAAACCTTGAAGTCAGGGAATATTTCATATAAAAATGAGGAGATTCTGTCTTGGATTTATTTTTGCCTCTTTTAACTGAAAAAAGTCCAGCACTCAGGGCCATGTTATATTCAGGCCATCTTTGCGACTGCCTGCAGCCAGTTTATCCAGGTGATAAGCCATAACAACACAGGAAATGCACCTGAAATTAAAGTTCCTCAGAACACAGTTCAGATAATGAATAATTCGTTTTCTTACACACTGAAAAGGTATGTGAATATGCACTCCTGTTTTTCTTTGGAAAACGGAAGAAAAGGTATTCCATGACAATGACATGACTAATTTAACGTCAACTATGACCACTAATTCTACCCAGGAATGGGGGAAGGAAAACACCAGCCTTTTACTAGATGAAAACAAAAAACAGCATGGTAACAAAAGCACAGACAAATGAATCTGTTTAAAAACTTCTGCATTATGGAAGAATTTGAAGAGACAGAAGTCTGTGGAATTTTCCAAGTTCAGATAATCAAAGCAGCTGCAGGCACTGAAACTGAATTTGGGAAGTCTTGCACCTCTAGATGGATGTATCATATTTTGCCATGAAAAGGTTAATAAGCAACAGTTTACATTTAGTTTTGCTGTTTTGAAGCTGCATTCTGAAAGCCTAGAAAGCTTGAAAAGATCATGTAATCCAGTGAAATTGGCAGAAAAAATTTAAATACTAGAAATATCCTTTGTTTGAGCTGTAGGGAAAGTATTTGTTGTACAAGTTCAGCTCTAAACTATTAAATCATTAATTTTCTTAAGTGCTTGGAAACAATTACGTTTTGTAAACAATCATTCAACTTTTTCCCCCCATTTTTCATATCAGTAAATTATTAATGCTGTAATAAGAGAGCAATTTTTCAGACTGGGGATTAAGACTTGGATTTTACATGACAGTATTAATTCTAAAAAATAATATTATTCTTCATTATAACCATATGTTTAGCTTCAAGGCAATTTTTATTGGGGGGAAATGTAGTTTCCTGCAAAAATGAGAAATGACTACATGCTGTATAAGAGGCTGATCAAGAAAATATTTATATAAAGCACAGTGGAGATCAGCAAAGTGAAGGGGTCTAATAAGTTTAAGGAGACATTCACAAGAGAATGACTGCCTGGGGCAGCATGTTGTTCACTTGTTACTGTATTCTGCTATTCACAACTCACACCTCTAAATTGAAAATTCCATAGTTTTATGATTTAATTTAGTGAAAAATGTCACAGCTTTAGGTTTTGAAGACCAAGTCAAGAGAAATATTGGGAAGACAGTGGCCTAAATTGCTCATATTTGAAAGAGACATACCCAGGAGATGGCAATTTAGAGTCAGAATGTCCTAGACCCATCCTTACTATACTACCATTTTCAATGAGGAATGAAGCATTCGATTTATAAACCCATCTAACCCAAAAACATTAGCAGAGAGTTAATACAAAACTGAGGCCAAATAGGTTGGACAATAAGGAAAAATACTCAGAAATGCTAAGATATTTCTCCTCAGCAATTATTAATTGCAATATGGTCACTGAACTCCTCACCACAATAATTAGGGTAGGTGATCTTTACTGCATGTTGTAAACTGACAAGCACAGTTCTACATTTCTTCACTTTGAAAAATAACTTAAAAAAAAAAAAGGTATGATGGCTCTTAATATTTCCCACTGCAGATCAAATTAATTTGTAAGTAAAAAGGAAAGTGTCTTTCCAAACATCACCTGGAATTTCAAACCAGACTCTGCACCTCTCGCTGTGGTACCAGCAACACACAGTTGGAAGGGCAGGTTATACATTTGATTATGCATGAGAGACTGTGTCAATACTCTGAGCAATGCAGACCTGAGAGTGGAACTTGGCTTACCCCTTCCTTTTCTGTCATAAAGGTAAACACCCACAAGTCCAAGTACACATGCAAAGAACATATCTTGTAAGTAAAACAACAGCATTTCTAAACAGTCATTTTAGTCCCTGTTGTATCTTCCCTCTTATGTCTGGTTCTTGTCTTGCGTTTTTTATACTACCTTCACAGAGATATCAAGTTAGCAGTGTCTTTCAGAAACCTTGACACGGCTCAAATAACTTAACTAATTTATCTGTCAACTGTTGAGTATCACTAAGACAATAATTTATCATAAAGTTGTTCTACCTGGCAATGCATGTATTAATCAGTTTGTAGGGTTGGAAAACAGTGAAGAAATTGATGAAAAATGTAATGTCAAATAAGGAATATTTAAAATGATCAATAAATGAGAACCCAACGGAGTACAAAAAATTCTTGGATGGATTTCTGTTTAGCCATCAGTTGGCCTTTTAATTCAGTATGTCCACTGTTTTTGTGCCCGGCGAATTGCAAAAAGGCAGTTAAACATCAGCTATTTGTGCTTAATCAAATATTTTCTGCACATGGACTAAATCTTACAAGCAAATTCTGCTGCTTGAGGATGTTGAACAATATGCTGCACCAAGTCCTCAAGGAATATCTGCCTATCGTTAATCATGTTTCCTCAGACAACTGCAATCCCTGCTTGGAAATTACACACGGGACAAACGCGGGAGTTTTGAGTGCTTTGAATATTTGTCCATGATATCCAGATGTCTGGCACCTCACTGAAGCAGTAGCTTCAACTGTTCTCCTGAAAATCCTTGACAGATCCATTGTTTATGTGCAGATCATTTTTACAGCCATATTCATATCTCCAGTGCCTCAGATAATCTCCACATGCACAGCAAATGCACACATGGATACAGCACAAAGCCCCCAAATAAAAGCTTTTTTTTAGCCTTCCATATTGGTCCATGCTGTAAACAACAACATATATGTGGTGAAGCCATTAATCAAAATTCTGAGTGTCACAAGGAGAAGCTAAAAGAACAAAGTGATAGTGAATGTATGTATCAACTTGCTTTCTGTAACCATAATTAACTGGTCATTAAAATCATATTCACAGACACAAAATTCCTGGGGTGGAGAAAATCTCCTCTCTGCTTTGTACACCATTAAAACATACACTTGGATATCTCTTTCTGCTTATAAAGCTTGTAAATGTAAATTCTCTGAGGTACCATCCAGGAAACTCCTTCACTCTCTTGCTAAGGAAAGTACACAACGCAAATGCAAATTCTACTTTCTATCAATTTTCATTTAATAATAGGAAGGGTAAAAATTAAGTCATATTACAAAATATCTTCAACTACTACCTTCATTCACAGTAACTTTTTTACCATGAGGTTTTATATTTGACAGAGAATGAGCACGCAAATTGTTGTACTGACATTTAAAAATATTATTAAGAATCAAAATAACTTAAACCCATACAAGTGCTTCACAATATAGCCACTATTTTAAAAAGAGGGATAGAAAAAGGTAATTTTTCCTGAAACCAACGACTTACAAAACTGCCCAATAAAAGCACTCATTTCACTGACAGACTTTTCCAGAAAAACTAATAAGGCAGCTAATGAAGGTATTTACTCCGCTGGCTCACCAAATGCACACACGCACCAAGGCTGTGAAAGTTTTCCAGGACACTGCATGATTGACCATCGTGATTTGCATTTTCTTGCTTTTAAGAGGCTCAGACATTAACTTATTAAATCCCAGAGCAAAGGAACAAATTACATTAAATACCATTAGATGGTGTAAGCAACGACGAGATCATTTTTCTTGGCCTTGAACCATCTGCAAAGGTCATTTGTATTCATAAATATGTGCTCTAAATTCAATTAATTAAAAACACAAGTTAGTGAAACGTAGAGGTTTCATTTTGTTTTGACTTATTCTCCATCCAAGCCTTTTCTGCCTCCTCTTTCCCTGTTTGAGATTCCACATACTTTATCTTAGGACAATTCTGCCTAGGAAAGGGTGTTGCACAAACACATTCCTGACAAGTGCTGAACTGTCAGTGCCCTAAAACTACTGTCAGCCTCTCTACCCCTAAAAATCAGCAACAGACTGGTTTTTATTACTTCAGTGCAGAAAGAGGCCACAAGAAAAAAAGTGCTGTACATATCACACAAAATTTGGTATTGTAAAGCATTTAGATTATATTAAAAATCAGCATTAAATCCATTATCTGTTACCTATTTTTTAAACAGAAAATAACAAGAATGTCAGATAACAACTAGCTTCTGGACTAGCTTTTGCTTTCCTGTCCTTAAAAACCATACTTTTCCTTTTCTTCTTTTTTCCTCCTTTCCAGCATTTAGAAGACTACAGGCGTCTTTTTAGCAGTTTCTATCTTCCCCTTAAACATTTTCTTGTAACAAATGTACTTGACAGAATAGAAAAGCACTGGGATGAAATTGCTGTGGGCCTTGCTGAAAAATGTAATGGATGCCCAAGCCTCTCTTTAAATGAATGTCTACAGAAACTCCAACAAATCGAGGAGCAGGGACCAGAAATGATAGACATTGAGGGGATACCTGCAACACATGAAATGTCTGGAGAAAGAGCTGATGAGGGTCTGAACACAAAGTGTACTCCACAATTTCTGCCAGAACATTTCTGAACAATCTTACCTGGCCCGCTGGAGCAGCTCCCTGACACGTGAAAAGATATTTGGCTCGGTGGTTTTGCTCCCTCTTTTCTTCCAAAAACCCTCTGGGCAGGTCAGAGCTGCCTGCTGGATCTTCAGCCATGAGCAGCACTCACTGGTTTCCTTTACAGATCTCAGGAGCAAGAATTGCAATTGCTCTTTCAGCCCCTTGGCTGCAAATGATTAAAGAGAAAATGCCCTAATTTTGCTCATTTACAAGGCTCTCACTACTTCGTGATAGATAAGATATTGTTATTTGAGGATATTATGGGTAAACACAAAGAGACTCTGCCTATTCAGCTCTGGCTGCACACTGATAGAAATTAATGTAATCTGTAAATAGATCGTGTAGCAATAAAATCAAAGATTTATTAAAACAAAATGTCACAGTGTGTTGTAAAAGCAAAAAAAAAATTAACAAAAAACCAAAGATGAAAGTGTTAATGTGAACATATTACTTGCATCAGAAAAAAACCACTCAATATCAGGTGATTAAAAACAAAATTATCAAATATTGCTTATCAGGAAAGAATTATCTCCCATGAGAATGCTCAAATCTGTATCAGTGATATATAGCTAAATGCCCATTTTTCTCCATAAATTTCCAGCCTGAGGTACTATGGAATAAGTCCAAACATAAAAACATCTGCTTGTAAAGTACTGAGCAACTGCCATTCCAGACCAGAACGGCAGGAAACTCACCTCATTTGTGATGTAAATTTTCTCCAAAACCCAATATATTTTTCACCCATTAAAACTGTTGTGTCAGCCTATAGGGTTGTGTCTTTTTTTTTGTCTTTTTTTTTTTATCCCCCACTGGATATCAATTGCCTGTTATTTAATTTGCACCAAGTGGTTAAAAAGAATGCTGCAGTCATCCACAGTCCCCTTTTCTAAAGACAAACTCTAGCCCATCTCAGCTGAGTGTCTTTTACGGACACCAGACAGAATTTCAGCTCCGTACGAAAGTTCATTCACTACAGGAATTTTAAGCTACATTTGATACACTGACCATGCAACCATATAAAATTGTTTGGAATTTCATGCTGATTTTATAGAACTTACAGTTGGTTTCAATTTTGTATGCCCATCTCTAGGTTGTTGGTTTTTTTCTTTCTGGCTTTAATCTGATTTCTTTCCCAGTTACTTTGTGGTATATTCAAGTCTACTCTTAAACCTCTTCCGAACCTCTATGGGGATGCCTTATATAAAGTTACTGAAAAGCATTGTTTACATTTGAATTTTTACATCAGGGGTATTTAAGACCTTGTTGGAGTTTGGCCTTTTGAATTTCTCATCAACTTCTTATCAATTTAAGCATGCCTCTAAAGTAATTTTGGTTATTAGAGTATGAAAAGAGTATTCCAATGAAACAATCTATGTATAAGAATTTTCTCTTTCCCATCATAGCTTGGTGACTTTTTTCTTTTCATGAATAGAGACTGAAAGGATTAAAACTCTTTATTCAAAAGGAAGCACACAAGAATGGACTTGCTAATATTAGACAAGGAATGGTGCAGTATTAGACTGAGGAGAAGAGGCTTTACTTAGTAGAACTTCTAACTGTAAATTATAGTTCTTTATCATTTTTCTGAAGCATCTGGTGCTACATAAAATAACACTTAGAAATTGGCACAGACAGATCTCACATGTGCGCCTGTTCATTTTTTTCTATTTATGTGAGGGTTTTTTTTCTGAAAAGACTTTAACTTACTATACCTCTCCTGCTGCTTTGAGGAAACCACCTTAGGGATAAAATCCTGGCTCCACTGAGTTAGCTGAAACCTTATAATTTTTGTCTTTATGTACAAAATGGCCCACAAATATAATGCAGCATAGAGAGTTTACTTCTATTACCATTTTTCTACCAATTAAGAAATTTTCCTCCTTCCAATGAACCCCCTAACAAGAATCAGCATGAACACTGAAGGTCAGCTACAGAGTGGAGGAGCAATGAAACAAAGACATTTTAATTCAGTTCATGTCTTAAAGGCAGTCAAAAATGGAATACCAGAACAATTTTTAGTTTTGCTGAACTCATGTTCCCATCCTTAGAAAGCTAATTTTTGGACAATATTACAGTGACGTTGTTGATATTAATACCTTCAGTTACTCAGGAGCAAAGCTCTTTCCTGCAAGAAAAATGAGATTATTGGGTTAGTTTCCAGTACACAAATGCTGTTCCTGTCTAGTCCCAAAGACATTGCAGTGATGCAGAATTTCAAAAAAAGGAGAAGAGCAAAAAGAAGAGGTTTTTTTTTTAAAAAAAAAAGCTCTGTAAAGAGATCACATTCACAGACTTGGCTGGGTCCAACAGTGCTGACTGTGTAACAAACCATGTACACACGGAGCATAGGGATAACCGTATCTGCTCCAAATTTAATTTAGTCCAACATCCTGTTGGCAAGAACCACCAGTAGCAGATGATTACAGAAAGTATAGAAGAAACAGGAAATATCTGCAGTTGGCCAAAATTCTGGTTGAACAGTTTTATTCCCTTGACACCTACTGATGGATTAGGTTCCTACCTGCAATGACATCTCTTAGTGTCTATTTTCCATCCTGCAATTTCTCTTACAGTGATTGAGCACCAAGAACACACAAAATAAACAAAGACCAGTATGACTACACTGTCATATAGTGAACATAATGTAAAGTCTTGACTTAATAGAAATACCGAAAGGAAGTGAAATAAAGAGGGAAAAATACAACTTACATTCTCTATTTTACGGATTTGTTCTTTGGTATATTCTTTAGTAGTTTTCTGCTTTGGCGCTATAATTATGATATAATATAAAAGATCATTTTATTATTTAAATATAATTTAAAAAATTCTAATTGGAAGAGACAGTGATTGCCATTATCCCCATGTCACTTCGACCTCAAAATTTGTGTTGAGTATTTATATATCAAGCTGAGAATTAAAAAAATAGAAAAGTAGTTTAGATGTTTTCATAGAGAGATTATGTTGTTTATAAGTGTTAAATAGTCCATTAAGTAGTTCATCAAAGAACTTGTGCTTTGAGAATTATGCTGAGCATAACAGATGTTCAGGGAAAAGCTGGACATCTTATAAATTTATATATTCAGAAGCACCTTGTAAAACTGTTAAAGTACTGAAAGCTCTGTCTTTCTAATATTGAATATTACTCAAAATTATTCCTGCTGGTCTGTGAGAGACTGATATTGGATACTAAGTTTAAGCATGTGATACAACTGCAATGATGACATTGATAAACTAATAAACTTTTCAGTGTATGATTTCTCAACCTGAGTAGCCTCTTTCCATAGTTTCTGTACAAAACAAGTACACCAAACAAAAATAAAATAACTCCAGCAAGTCAGTATGAATGTCACCATCTACTTCAGAAAAAAAGAAATCTAAAAAAAAATGCAAAAATTGTAACAATAATAATACTGCCTTGGACAAAACCTTTTGGCATTTCCTTTTTAAAAGCAGAAAGATTTCTTACTACTGTAAATTCAGCCAATATCAGCTTACTCAAAGAAATCCCCATTCCTATTAGCATGACTTGTTTTAAAAAGTCATTTTGAATCTTTCATTTTTTTTTAAATTCTGTATAAATAAAAAAGTCAAGCATGGATTCCTTTAAGAAAACCTCTCCTGAAGTTAATGACCAGCACAGGCAAAAGAGCAAATGGATATAAGCTGTCACTGAAAAAATGTGGATTGAAATTACTACGAAGTCTGTAGCCATTAAAATAAATCAAACTCTGGAACTGCCTTCGGCAGAAACACTGGGGGCAAAGAAATAACAACTCCAATTTAGTATTGGCAAAGTTTATGAAAGGAGAATTATCTGATGCAATTCCCAGGCTAGCAGAACACTGGACTTGATGACCCAGAGATCCCTTCCACTGTTATGTTCTTTGTTTGGCTAAATGCAGATGTTCATCTGTTTTTCAGCCTCACTGTGGTTTTTCTAAAGTGAACTTTAAATGAAAGTGAATATAATTTTTGTTAGTTTCAGTTACAAATTGCCCTTTGTAAGAATTGTTCTTAGGCCTGCAGCAGGGTGGAACTTGTCAAAGAAGTCTAAAAGCTTTACTTAAAGCTGGCTTAGCAATACAGAGAAGTACAGAAGTATCAGTGCTCCAAGATGAGTGCCCAGCACTGCACACACCATGAGAATAGGTAACTGATCTGGTTAGGAAAATAGGAAATAAAAATCAATAATACAGACTAGGACTGATACATGACTAACATCAAGGAGGAAAGCAAAGCAGAACAGGGAAGAAAGCAAAGGACATCATGTTATAAAGAAGTACAGGAAAGGAAAAACACCGCAGATATTTAATGCCTTCCAAAAAAAAAAAACCAAACTCTAATTATTGAAAAATTATTATCATGTGTGATGGCTGGGAAAAGTCAATGCACACTTGGAAGGGAAAGAATGAAATGGTTTTTTAAAGAGAAAAGTGACTGTTCAGGTGATGATCTAACACGTCCCTCTGTCTCCCTCACTTGTCTCCTCCACACTGCTGGAATTTGCCTGGAGTTGCTGCCTTGGAAAGACCCCATTTTGGAGAACGAGTCACAGGACAGTTGCTATGGCAGAGTTCTGTCAGTGACTCAGTGTGGAAGGAAACAGCTCAAACTCAGATGTATAACTCTAAACTATTGCTTAAGACAACACTGATAATATTTAAGCTTGAAAACAACCTGGTGTTCCTTAATTACTTGCACCGCCCTCCCGCCTCTGAGCAATATTTTCTTTTTTACTACCATATTTTTTATGTTGCAGGTAAAAATGCATCATAGTGACCACAGAGATACATATCAGGGAGATGAAAATAAAGCAGTTTCCAGAAAACAACACTAAATGTTTTGTGGGTTTGAATAAATAAGTCCTTAGAGCAGCCTTTAATGATTTTCAAATACACGTATCTTTACAGCTCCAATCAGTCATAAAAGCACACAAAGGTCAGGCAAATACTTTATCTTATTTAAGACACTGTGTGGTCTGTTTTCTATCACTCACAAGTTCTAAGGTTTAAACTCTTTCAAGGAGATGATACTGCTACACAAGGCTTCAAAATAAAGGCTTTACACAAATTCTGTGAACCTTGACGGCTGAGTAAATGTTCCAAATGAAACCACGGGCCTCATACATTCTAAGATCCACTGATTCTTTGAAAATAGGAAAATTTTATACTGGCATCACAACTTCAGGATATACTTTAAAATTATCACCATTCAGTTTTTTAAGTGGTTTTATGCAGACACGATCACGTACAGGGATTTTTTGAAGTCTAGCCCTTTTTTCACATGAATACACGTAATTTCCCCATTTTTCAAGAACAATTGCTGCAGATTTTCAATAAATACAGAAATATTACTGAATATTAGTTCAGCTAAACCTTCTAAGTCGAGTGGAGAACAACCAACCATTTTACAGCCCTTGCCATGTGCCTTTGCAGGTATTCTAGAAATCCGAACAGTGGCAGTTGGAATAGTGGCAATCAAAGGAGTGGAAAGTGAATACTTCCTGGCAATGAACAAGTCAGGAAGACTCTATGGAAAGGTATGGATGCAAACTTCTCTTATGTGCACAGTCATCCTGGAAAATCTTAAAAGATACACATTTTTAGATATAGCATCTGTATGATTTTTATAAAACAAATAAAATGTATCCTGTACTTAGCTCATATATCCCACACCAGATTTTATGCCCATTTAATAAATTCAGTGATTAGGGCTTATATACTTCTTCAAAATATTTAACATTCAGATTTCAGAAGTCAAATTTATTTATTAAAATATTAATAACACACGGGGGTTTATAATGCATCTCCCATCTTCCCTAACTAAGTATTTAAAAACTTTTGTACTTCTCTTACTCTATTTTATTATTTACTCTCCACAGAAAGTCTGCAACGAGGACTGCAACTTCATAGAACTGATTGAAGAAAACCACTATAACACATATGCTTCTGCAAAATGGACACACAAAGGAAAGGAGATGTTTGTTACACTCAACCACAAAGGGGTTCCAATGAAAGGTAAAAAAACAAAGAAAGAACACAGAGCATCCCACTTTCTTCCTCTGGCAATATCCTAATCACAAATGATCTATAAAGAACTAGTTCCAGCAGGAAGATTAATTTTAAGAAGACTATTTGACAAGATATCAAGAGAGGCTGGAATACTACTGAGAAACTGAACAAGCTGGACTTGCGCATTTATGTTTATTTTTAAGAGACTACATGAAAAAGATTTGAAAATATACACAAAACCAGATTTAGTAACTAAAAGTTGTAAAAAATTCTAAAGAGTTGTACAATCATTATCTTAGTCAATGTAACTGGGTAGTTTCTTAAATTAATTTACCCTGAAGAATAAGTCATTACTTGATTATCTGATAATATTTTATTTAAAGAAACCTATCTGCTTCTTAAATATGGCTGCTATAATAATAATAAGCAGATGATAATGTTGTGTAAAATATGTCAGACTTTAAGGCTGCTGGAATGAGTTGTCAGATTATCAAGTCAATAGAAAATGTGGAGGCTGAGCAGTATTTTAAATACTTCCCCCAAGAAACTGATATCCTATACATAAACTATATGATCAGAAAAAAAAAATAATCTTGTAAATGTTTATTGTTGTATTCAGATAAGAGTTAGTTTGGAAAAATTAAGTTTACTCTAACACAAAATGTTCCTATCTATTAATGAAACAAATACCTAATGCTGCTCTAAAAGATGTTTCAAATAGTGTATGTAAAATAAAAATAGGAATAAATAATGTACTTCATCTCACTTTTCACAAATTAACATTTTATATAACGATGAAGCAAAAATTCAGACATATTAAGGTTTTTTATGTAACATATCCTATCTTTTGTATAATTCCTGTTAGGGCATACAGCTTTCAATATTATTTTTCCATCCTTATACATGCTTTTTCTGTTGTTACAGCATTAAACTTTATTTGAAGTTGTATTTGAACTTTATTGTTTTTAAGTTATTTAAATGTTATTTATAAAAAAAAAGATACTTATTAAGCTGCATCTGTTTCATATGCTTTTAATTCTAAAGGAATAACAAAATGGTCTGGCTGAGATGCATGAATTTTTTTCTGCGACCAGACACAAAGACTAGTACACAACCCTCCTGCCAACATACACTGGATGGCAGACAAAAATGACAGCCTGCAGCAAATCACACAATAGACATCTCAAAAGAAACAATGCAAAAATCTTAAAAATCTTCGCCACATACTCTTGCTGATTAAAGGCTCAGAGCTATGCCAGGTAAAAGAAGCTTATGGTTGCAGTAGGTAATGGCAATAACCCTCAGATGGCAGAAGCAGTCCTCTCAGATACAGAAACATGCACGAGCCTGTGTGACTAGTTAGAAACTGCAGCTAAAATCAGTGTGACCTGCTGAAGAAAGGATCTCTTAATTTTCCAGCTATTAAAGTGTTCAACGAAGCCCTACATGATTATTGCATTATATCATTTCATTCTGCTCAGTTTTCCCCACATGTTTTCTTGGTTGTGTGATAATTGCACTTAGATAAAGAGCACCAAAAAAATTAGATGAAGCAGCTGCCAGATGACTGGGATACAGTCAAGTTAATTAATAATGGTCTTAAATGCCCTGTGCTGCATTACAAGTGTTTAGAGTCAACCACTTTTTCCTACAGGAAACACTTTCTTTTTAAGAGCATTCACAGAAAATGGCCAAAATTTCTTTAACAAATATTTCTTTTTCTAAAAAAAAAAAAATCATTTGTCTAACAAATAGTGTAATTTGAAAATTGATTATGACATTAGCAAGTCAAAAATCAAAGAAGACATAAAGAGACCCACACAGGAAAATGTGTCAGTACAGCTGTGTCAGTAAACCTTCCCTGTGCTCCTGCAGGTTTATCCATCACACGTTCCATGATCACAACAGATTGTACTATGAAAAGCTTTTTTGCTGATAACTGTCTGCACTACCTTGTGTGAATGTATAAACATGAAACCAAGTTCACACTCATGATCAACATTAACACACCAGCAGAAGTTTCTAGAGCTAAACTAGGTTAGGTGAAACTTTGAAATAAAAATGAAAATAACATCTCATTAAGACTGTGCTTAAAAGCTCTGCTGAAGTTTGAATAAAAGTGTAAGTACACGTTAATATGTGAATATATACGTAAAAACCCCTTAAAATGAAAACCAGATGTAGACAAGCTCTTTTAAAAGATCTTTTGATTATGTAATTCAAGGGTATAGAAACACAGTCATACAATTCCTGAGCCCCAGCTGTAATTAGCCTTTACTGCTGACTGCTTTCTATAATGAATCCCTGTGTTCCCAGCATTACCAGGTAAGCCAAGGCTGCTTTATGTTTTACAGCTGTCATAACTGAAATGTGTCCTGTGAGGGAACTGCTCACAGAAAGACAC
This sequence comes from Lophotriccus pileatus, assembly GCA_035583135.1. Taxonomy (NCBI): domain Eukaryota; kingdom Metazoa; phylum Chordata; class Aves; order Passeriformes; family Tyrannidae; genus Lophotriccus; species Lophotriccus pileatus. Next base: position 10,645,146 of record JAWWES010000018.1, on the reverse strand, counting down.
CTGACTGCAAAGGATGCAATTCTTCAGTATCACAGTCATGTGGCCTTAAAACGGAACAATTTTCAACATAGAAAATCTTAGAAAATCTCTTCTGAAATACTTATCTTTAACTCAAGGAAAAAAAAATCAGTTTAGTGCTAAAACTAGAAAATAATAATCAGAAAATGTAAAGTGATGATCTACAGCAGCAAACTATTAAAAGGCAAGGATAATAAAAAGAATCTATTAGGATTTAACAGCTATTCAAATAGATGTCAGAAATCCTCACAAAAGCCTATTACATCAATTAAGTCACAATTTAATGTTAACATCAGCATACAACATACCATGTGGGAGGAAAACACGTTTGTATGAAAAGAAACAGATAATCCTGCCTAGATATGGCTCATTACTAACCTTTATAATACTAAAGGTATTATATACCTTAATGCTACCTTATACTAAGAAAACTCAAACAAAATGGTTGTAAAAGCCAACCTCAGTTGTAATTTCTTTGCTTTTCCTTCAGAGGCATTGGCTTTCACGCAGCTTTTCTCTTTGTCACCAACACTACCCAGTGTGCACAGACTGGGGTTTGGGAGTGAAACACAAGCTCTGAGGGTTAAGTAGCACCTACACCAGCCACTCACATTTCATGGGAACTGCTCCATTACACAGGCTCTTTAAATTTAGTTAGCAAGGTTCTACTTAATTACTCATCTTGTGCATTAGTGCTGACACAGCAACGGGCAAATCTCATCTGAGGAATCTCACAGAAGGCTGCAGGATGTCCATTCTTGGAGGTTTCCCAGGTCTGACTGGACAAAGCCCCACACAATCAGGGTGGGCCCTACTTTGAGCAGGAGATTGGGCAAGAGACCTGCAGCACTCTGCCCACCTGAAAGAGTCGAGATTCCATAGGGAAGTTCTTTTTCTTGAAACAACTACACAAAACACATTTTCCACCCTAGGGGGATAATTGCACATTTGTCTCATCACTTGTGTGTCATTAAAGGTCTGCAAAATGGTGTAAATACACAATAAAAAGTGACAATTGGACCATTTCCATGACTTTTTAAAAGACCTGATATGGTACAACACGGTCTCACTTTTAGTTCTGTTGCAAGTACTTCACAACACTGCTCTGCACAGCATCTGTAATAATCAGATTACTTCATGATCCATTAATTATTAAAATACATTTGTCTGTGTTCTAAATTTCTTTTTGAAGAAAACATGTATATTCTCTTTGAATAAGCTGAAGCAAAATGTAAGTTAATATTAAATCAATAAAGTAATGAGAACCACAGTATTTTATTGCACTCAACGACCAGTATCTGAGTAGTCTAAATGTTTCTAAGTCTAAATAAACAAGCCTATGATATCTATCTGCTCACTACTAACTTTTCAAAACCCTTAGTAATTTCATAGCATATAATATGTAGAAAATAAAAATGACAGGTTAGATGATTTTCCCCAAATTAGGAAAAACAGCCATCATCAGAGTTGAGATCCACACTTAGAAATAATAATGTACTTTTTTTAAGCTAACATTTAATAGCAAAAAAAAACCACAAGGAAATTCAACTGTTTGCATCACTGAACGATTTTTAAAAGGTAATAGTTATTTAAATCACATGTTTACTTAAAACAGTGGAGATCTGTTAGCAGAAAAAATCTAAATTCTTTTTGCTATTAGTAGAATAATGCTGATAATTAGGACTGTATTTAAAGCAAAACTCAGATGGGAAAATATTCAAGGAGTTCCACAGGGTTTTTAACATGACATTTATATTAACTTTAATAATATTCCCACAGTAAAATTACTAAAAAAGCTTTTTAACACCATACACTGAAATTCATAGTTTTACATAACAGAAAACTGCAGAATTTAGTTACAAATATTTGGGAGGGTGAGGGGGGTTAACACGGTATTAAAGCTACCAAGTGTTAAGTCTTGAGCTCTGTAAATAACTTCACAATAAATACCTGGCTGAGAAAAGCTGGCTTGTAAATCTCAAGCATTCCAGACACTGAAATTCCATAACTGCTTACATTCCAGACCTAAAATGGGAGATTTCCTTCAATTCTGTTTTGAAGGCAGATCCCAGCTTACCAAGGTTTGTTGGTTCATCAAGGAAACCCTTTTATTTGGAGGTCTGGCACTTCAAAAGGATGTCTCTTGACACAGAGGGGAAAAAAAATACTCACTTCAGATGAAATGACTTCCTCATGAGAGTAACTATTTACCTCCAGTAAGAAAAAAAGAAAAGCAGAAAAGCAGAGGAGTTGGAATGAAGATGCATAAACTTGTCACATAAAGGTTACAGTATATTCATGATGAAGTCCAATATCAAATAAGAACCCTCCCTTTCACAATCATTTCTCAAACAGTGTTTTAGTGAACATGGGTAAAGACCTGAACACTGAGCTTTATTCATTCAGTGTAGTGCATACCTCGGGGGACAACAGGTACCCAAGGGATGGCTGATGGTACCTAGAACTGGAAGGGTCAGGTTAAATAGGCTGCTGAAATTCAGTGTATTTCAATAGAAAGTACATATCTAATGTACTCAGCTACCGGAGGAGAGTAGGTCTCTGCCTTACCTAGTACCCAGATAAGCTTTGTGAAACTCCTCACAAGTTCACTTCACATTTACCAACAGCTTCCTCATCTTTGAGAAGTTAGGCTGGTCAGTTTTAAAGGCTCAGTCCTCTGCAGACTAAGCTTTCTGGGGCTAACAAATTGTGCAAAATTAGGAAATACTTGTGTCACTTGGGTGTTCAGAATAGTGTAAGTCTAAAACACAAAAATATCTTTTTCTACCTTTGCAAAGCAAACACTGAAAACAGCTCATTCTGCAGCTCATTCTTCAGTGGTTTGCAGCTCAGTTTTGTGACCGTGTGCCCTCAATGGACTGACACAGGCATGGTGTGATGTTCACGGAACAGCTCCTGCAAGTCCTTATGTAATGTCTTATTTCCACATTGCTGTTTTTAGACAGAAGCAAAGGCATTACTTCCAGCCTATATCCCTCTTCCTATGGGAAGAACCCCAACCACAATTGTTTCATTCTCCCACATTTATTTGAAAGAATTTCTGTCTCACTTTAATCACAGAATCACAGACTGGTTGAGGTTGGAAGGGACCTCTGGAAGTCACCTGGTTCAACCCCTCTGCTCAAGCAGAGCCACCTGGAGCCAAGACCACATCCAGACATTTTTTGAATATCTCCAAAGAGAGAGAGACCCTACAACCTCTTTGCACAACCTGTGCCGGTGCTCAGTCACCTTCACAGGAAAAAAGATGTTCTTTTAGCTGGTGCCCATTGCCTCTTGTCCTGTCACTGGGAAACACCGGAAAGAGCCTGGCTCAGTTTTCTTTTGCACCCTCCTGTCAGGTACTTACTACATTGGTAAGTTTTCCCCTGAGCCTTCTCTTCTCCAGGCTAAACAGTCCCAGCACTCCCAGACTTTACTCATGGGGGAGATGCATCAGTCCCTTAATCATTTTTGTGGCCCTTCATTGGACTCTCTCCAGCATGTCCACATCCCTCCTGTAACTAAGGAGTCCAAAACTGAGCACTCCAGGTGTGGTGTCACCAGTTCTGAGTAGAGCAGAAGAATGATTTCCCCATTCTTCCAACTAATCCAGTAATATCTTTAATACCACTAGAAATGTTTTCCATAATGTTACGTTGTACAATTTTATTCAGAATTCAGGACCAACTCTCTTTACAATTACAAGTCCCTGTCTAAGCATAAACACAACTCACTATTACCTTGGACAGCACCAGTTTGGATGGACAAGAATCTAGTCATCAGATTATTGAACAAAACTGTGAACACCGTGAAAGTCTAAAGCAAAAAGGTAGATCATTGAACAGGGTATTAACAGGGAGGGCTAAAATAGTGAGGTTTCTCCCTTTTATTTTACTATCACAGGAAAAAACAAGTCATTATATCTTGGCAAGAAACATGAAGAAACAACAGCTTCAGTGACTTCAAAATTACTGTCATGAAACAGACTCCCTAAGGTTTGAAGTGTTATTATAATGAACAGCTGAGGTGATTTATTGAAGCTGCTTCAAGAATAATCACTTTCTACTCAGTTTCATATTCTTGTTTTCATGTACTAGTAAAGTAATGCAGTGACCAAGATCTGGAAGTAAATATGACTATATCAGAACAAAACCATTGGAATGGATAGAAATCACACAAATGTTTCCACTGGGTTTAGGCTTTGGGTTTAAAAAAATAAATTTCCTAAGCACTGAACATAACTACAGAGAAAATCAGAGTGATACCATTGCAAATGGCAGGGGCTGGGTTGTGGTAATGCATATTTATGAGTTTTCACTCAGATGTTTTCCTCTAAATTGTTTTGCAACAACAATAAGGTTTTCCTACCTAGACAACTGGGGAATGATCTAAATCCAGAAAAAAATCATATGAACACATGAAGAAAAAAAAAAAGAATGAGTGGGGAAAAGGCAAGAATGGGAAAAATTATGGTTATGGTTGGTGCAGGAGGACAAAAAGGAGTAAGAGAAGACTGGTAGCATAAAATTATGGCTGTAGATGATTGAAAGAAAACAGTCATTTCAGGGAGGGGGGGAGAGAAGAAACTGGCTACCCTGGAGAAACAAAATGCTGGATAACATTCAGGAAGTGAGCAAGTTACAAACAACATGGGCAGAAGAAGCTTGAAAAAAGAAGTTCAAATAGTGGCCATGAAAAAGAACGGCAGGTTAGTATGAAACAATAAAAGGCAAGGTCTGATCCATCAGGGCAGTGAAGACAAAGGGGTAAATGTTAGAGGCTGGAATGCAAGACATATTGAAAATGGGAGCCAGGTACCAGAGAAAGGAGCAGAAAAAAGAGTAGCTGTCATTAGTATTAGAAAACTGATAAATCAAAGCAGTCAGATTTTACTAGATGGAACATGAGCAGCTCCTTCAAAAGCTCTGTAATAGTGTTCACAGCTAAATCAAATGGAAGTATCGGTATACTGGCAGGATATATGTTTAGAGTTGACCAAAATTCACAATTCAATTTTAATTGCCTTAACATTTTGATTTTGTGCAAAACAAAGTGAAAATATTCCTAATAATTTCTGTTGACAATTAAGCTTTTGCAACGTACTCTAAGTTCTATTCCAAAAATGTACAGTCATGTGCATCATGTGTTTAAAAACATTTATAAGACTTACTGGCTGCTGCAGAACTGGCAGATGCAGCAGCTTGTGTGTTAGCAGTAGCATCTTTACTGTATGATTTACTGTGGCAGCCTTAAAGCTTTTGAGATTCCATTTCTTCCACACCCACTTCCTTGGTTTTAGATCTGAAAAGAAAAAACTTAATTTAGGAAAATGTTTATGTTCATTTTGAAAATCGCCCTATGAATATTCCCAAATGAAATTAAACTTGCTTTATTTCCTGTCTCCAATGGGCAAATTTTTATGCCCATGGTCAGCTTTCAGGCATGGGATCCAAGCCTGTTAACTGAAATAATTTTGTTCATATAGTTAAAGTTAACCAGAACAGTTTTTGCTATCTCCCTTCTGCTTCTGCTTGGTTTTGCGCATGGCTGAATATCCTTACTTTGTGGTTGTTCCAATTCTGCTAATTCAAGACATTTGCATAGGTTTTGTTGAGGTTGTGAATTATTCTCACAGCAATACTTAATTGACTTTATTCTGTGGTTTTCAGTATTCATTCCACTAGAATTTTACACAGCTCCCACACCATAAGTCTCATGCAGATACAGAATTTCTGCCATAGCAGTGGTCTCCCAGAGTCTTGGGATTTTTTCTGGGCTGACTAAATTTCAGTTAAATCCATCCATTATCTATTTATAGTAGTTACACATTACAGAGAATACTGTGGGCTTACCCAGCCCTTCTAAGTTAAAGACCCATTAGGAGTTTGGAGCATATATAACTTTGATGTATGTAAACCTTCTCTAAATTAAATTTTCAGGGTGATCTTTTTCTACAAACAATTTTCTCTGTCTGTAACTAAAAAGAAAATTCTGCCCAAAAAACAGGGACTGACAGAGAGAAAGGTTTTGAGAGAAATATTTCTGCATTTTATATCTACTTCAAAAACATATTTCTATTGCATTTGTCAATCAGCTTCAACACACAAGATAATGAAATCCACATTGTCATGAAATCCAAATAAATGAGCAGTAAAGATAGAAATCTGCTCTAAATCTAAGTTTTGGAATGGATATCAAATGACATATGCAATCTAAAAATCATAAACTTTTACTGTCAAAACATGCAGATATTTAATGGAAATATAATACTACTTCCTTTAATGGTAATATAATAGTACTTCCAATAGAAATTTCTAAGACAGGTACAGTCTGCATCCTGTGAGAATATTTATAAAAAGTGGCCATTTTTTATAGAGAGACACCTTCAGGGCCATTAAGAAATCATAATCATCATTATTACTGAGCAGAGAAAGCCAGCTTTGACAGTAGTATTGCTAGTACTGAATTTTCTCTGTATGTATATATGTACACAATTACTAGGGGAAAAAGCATTAGATTCTCACTGAAATGCAGACCTGGTAGAAGGAAAGAAAAGAACTACTAGTACCTGATATCCACTGAAAAACTAGGTCTGCCAATGCCTCCTTAAAATCATCAGCAAAACATTTAATAGATTCAGGAAATACTTCACAGAAAGCAACATAAATGACTTGCAACGAGCAGTCAGGATATACATGACAAAATAACCACCTAAAAAGTCCACAAAAGAGATTTCACACTACAATTTTTTTACTTAATGTAAAAAAATATTCAAGTGAACGGTAGCAGTTGCAAAGACCTTCAGCCAAAGAAAAAAAGTATTACCTTTTGTTATTTGTGTGAGCCATTAAGCAACTGTACAAACAACAGGGGAATTCACTTCTCGAAAACTGACTTTATCGATGTAAAGTTCCCAGTTATGCCTGAACTGGAGGATGCTGATTTCAGCGAATCACATATTTCAACAAGTCCTTAGGGTTAAAATTAGGAGGCAGAACAAGTAATATTTGTTAATATTTAACTAATTGTTATATTTCATGATAATCAAGTAATTTCTTAAAAGAACCTAATTTAATATTATAATTTAATTTTACTATTCACACATTATCTAAGCCCCCAAAAAACCCCTTCACTGACTGCCCATGATTGCTCTCTCTAGTTCTTACATGCATGTGCTTCCAGCTCTCTTCTGCAGCCAAAAGCTGCCAGGCTGGATGTATGTCAACTGGCTCATGTGTCATGGTAATACTGTCACGACCTGAAATGCAGCATCTACCCATATACCACTGAAAATGCTACTTGTACTCTTACCTGAGAAAAAGCATCTTTAGCAAGTAGAACAAGTAGAAAATGTGCCCCAAAATCTTGCAGTTCTGTCAAACAAGGGGGCTTGGTCAAGCTTCAAAGGGAGAAAAAATCAGGAAAAAGGTCTCAGAATAAATTTAGATGTAGCTGTGTGCTGTATAGTGATTATTTAATAATGCACAGCATTATTAAAGCTCATGTTTAAGTACCCTGTGAGGCGAGGCTTTGACAACACAAAGGAGCAGCACTGAAACACATATTTGTAAATTAATTCCATCTCTTACTCCAATATGCCGTTCCTCTAAACGCGTAATTTTTTTTTGAGTATATTGCAGTAGTTCCTGATTCAGAATAGCACTTAAAAACACACATTATTTGAAACATATGTTAAGTTTATCAGCCAGCAATTAAGACAGAATCCAAGTGATGTGCTGAATCAAAGCCAGTGGACATAATCCCAGTGTCCTGTCACAGGAATATTTTCTTTCTCTTCTTAATAAAGAACATAGTGATCACCTGAGGTAACAGAACCCATACACTTCTGATTTATTCTCTTAACCTAAATATTCCAAACTCATACCTTTTATAAATTTTAACACCATTACCCAAAGTAAGCAAAGTAAAATAAACAGTCAATTTCATCTAAAAGTTTGTTTTAAGCTTCATGATATAAACCAGCTTACTAAATTAGTTCTTCATATGTTCCACTTCAACTCTTTAAAGTTACATGAACAGTTAGTCTTGGATCTACAGCTGATGCAGTTGAGTTTCATTAGTAAAACACTTGCAGTTTTGTACTTGAGGAATATGAAGCTTATTTGATAGTAACAGATCCAAGAATACTCAAATTTAATTTATGTATTAAACTTTGGGAGAAACCACGATCAAGAAGAACCCTGAAACACTGCAATAGATTATTTTGAGAGAAAGAAACGTCTCCAAACATTGAGAACAATTTTATGTCAAAACAACAAAAAAAATCCGAGACACTGACTGAAGGGATTAAAAAAATCCTAAACCCACAAAGCAAATCAAAACTAGACAGAGGTAAAAGGTATGAGCATTTTAATTTGAAACACAATCCACAAGCACAGAGGACCTTCTTTCAATTTGCAGAAACACTGAAGGGAAAAAACCTGTAGGGGAAATGCTTGGCTTTTACTGAGAAGAGCAAAAGAGCTTCTTTGGGTATTTCAGCATTAGGCTGTCACAATACAGGGACTGATGTCCCCATGCCAGCTACCTGCAACTCTCTCAATCTTCTACTGGTTTTTGGGGTTTGTTTTTATTCTTTTAATTTTCCACAAACCTAGGACTGAAAGTGGAAACATCTAAAGTTTAAAACACAAAAGTGAAGGTACACAAAATTAATAAGGCATCAAGTCACACTTGTTGCATTAAATTTACTGCCTAATTAAAAAATATGTAAGAACAAAAATATTGTAAATAACCATAAGGACAAAGCAGAGGAAGACACTGGACTAACATTTCCTTCTGCTTCAGGAGGCAAGCACTGAGACTCTGCTGTGCCAGAACTGTATCAAGAAGTGCTAAAAGGATTTCAATATTTCTTGCATCTTGCTTATCTGGGTATATTTGCACTTACTTAAGCACAAATAAACAAAAATTTTTAATCAGTCTTCCAAAGATGTGTGGCATTTCAGAGAGCAGCATCAGCTTCTGGCAGTGTATTACAAATACCTCTAACAGGAAGAGCTGCAGATTATAAACTCATATAAAATTTTTATCCAGTGCAAGTAGCAAGATCTCCAGCCATTCGTTGGGTGCCGAGGCATTAGGCACCAAAGCAGACATTTTTATATTTTGTAGGACTAGTAATTGCTTTTGTACATTGTCAGCTTCAACGAACGTGCTCTCTGTGTGTGTTTTTAACACTTTATCTCAAAAATCTTACATTCTGCACACGTTTTGTGGCAAGTGCTACCAACAGGCCACTCTTCAGACACAGAGTTTATCAAGGCTGCTCGAGAATCTGAATTTTAAATCTCTCCTTCACTCTGCATGACTTGTTTTTATCAGCTTGACAGTATTTGGACTGGGACAAATGACAGGAATTAGGTTTCCTTCATTTATAAATGTGAAGCAGTCAAAATTCACTCAGAATATTTACAATATTCTTCAGTCTTATCAGTTAGTAACCATTTAAAAATAGATTGTGAAATTCAATTAGTGCAATACTATTTAATGATAGGTTAAGGTGCAAAAAAATTATTTTTATTAATTGTAACAGCCTAATATGCAAAATGGGTCAAAAGTCAGCATTTCAGTCTATGACTTCTCACTTGTCTGCTAGGGAAGTAACTATTTAAAGCCATACCTAATTCCCACTGAAGTGAGCAAAAGATAAAACCAAAGAGGTTAGGGTTGCAATAATACTCTGAACTGTCATTTACAATTTTTTGTGGCTAAGCCAGTCATCATATTTACATAGCATTCAGAATTTCCATTCCCCAATACATCTGAATTCATGTAGCCTTAGAAAAATTGACTGACTTAGTCTGGTGTCAGGGATATTCCTTTGACTTCCAAGTCAAACCACATTCATAAGACAGAATGCTGTGTACCTTTTAACATGTAAGGTAAAAAAACCTCACCTCTATATTTCTAACATTTGACTTCTCAGCAATATATTTGGCAACCTGAAAAACATTTAAATACTCAATTCATAATTAATGTTATTTCACACAGTGATACAAACAATATTTTCTGCTAAGACAATTCATACTACGAACTATGAATATACTTCAGATAACAAGCGATGGTCTAAAGATACTTCAGGTGACTACAGATACCTTTGGAGATATAAAGACATAAAAAGGATTTTTTCAAGTTGTTTTGGGTTTTTTTTCTCCCCCAGCAAACATACAGAGATAGGTGTAATCCCATTTCTGGATTCAAGGAAAAAAAAGTGAAAATTTAACCTTTCTTGTCTTATCCATGAAATGAATTACAAATAAGTAACACTCCTGTGCTTTCCCTGTCTCACTTGTCTGGTTCAGAATTTCCTCTGCAGCAATTTGCTCTGTAACAATGTCTCAGTGATTTTACTGATTAAAAGCTCTAATCAGCCAAAGATTTTACATATATCTGGATCTACATCTCAATGTGTCTGCACACAAAACTTGTCACAGTCCTGCTGCATCACAGGAATACTGAAAGGCTTAAAAGTAGTCCTCGTTTTGGTCTTTCTATGTCTGCTTTTTCCTTTGTTAACACCAAGAGCTGTGGAGAACAAAATGTTTGCATAGACTTTTGCCTGCCCTTTGTTTAGGCCTGAAGCAAAATGCTCCCAAAACCCAGGCAAAACTGGGACTTTGGCTTATTAGACTTTTTTAAATTATGAACTTGACACTTATAACCTGAGGGAAAGCTGCAAACACTTATCTGGGCCAATGTCTTTCAGGTACTCTTTTCAAGGATGTTCCTCTAGACAAGCTGGGCCCTTGTAATGAAAATGCGTTTTCAGCACAATTCTCCAGTTCAGTGACGTGGGTTTATCCTCTGCTTCAAATCTGAGGGTGGACTGATGTTCAGTGGAACATGTTCATACACACATTTACATCTGACACTGAAGGAATAACCTTTTTGTAGCTTACCCACCGAAGAGCAAGGCTCATCAAGAGAGATCCAACTCAGCCATTCCTTCTGCAGTCAGTCCACTGTAAAACCAGTCACTTCTGGAAATTACACAAATGCAAATATTAAGCAATCTGTGAACTCTGTTTTGCATAAAGAATTGTAATAGGAGCGTAAATGCATTTTACATCTAAGAATCTCTAATTTTGGCACCATTGTAAGGGAACTGTGATTTCCTCCTGTCCCATGTACTGCATTCAGAGGTGATTACATCATCTCCAAGACACAGAACAACTGAAATAGGCCAAAGAGGCCCATTAGAGCAGACACAGAGTAATTAAAAAGACTATAACGTTTTAGTTAGACAAGGAGATAACTCAAGAAAAAAGGGTCATTATGTTTCTAAAGAGACAAATAAAATCATGTGCAATTTAAGTTCTCAGAAAGGCCAGTAATGCCTTCCATCTGTTGAGCACAGCTTTGGAAGCACAGGAGGAAAGTCTGATCCTTGATCCAGCACAGGATTCAAACAAGCAGCTTAAATATTTGAGCAAATTGTTGAAACCAAAGGTAGTTGTTTGAAGTTAATCATCAAATTGATCACTTTCCTGAAATAACTTAGTAAGTGTTAATACAGAGCAATTCATGTGTTTTTAAGCCTTCTGGTAGAGCTGAAAGACATCAACACGTTCTATCTTGATAGCAGGGCAGCAAGACAAATTATTTCTTAAAAAAAAATCAATGAAATGATATTGAATGTAAGGAGACTATTAATACAAGTGTTTGTTCTGTGATTCTGTAACTTCAGGGTAAAAAGGAAAAAGGTAGTAATACCAATTAGAAATTAAAACAAAATAATATTTTGTTTTTCCATTATCCCTAATTAAAATGTTTCCATTTTTATGTCAGGTTGCTCTTCTTAGAAATATACCTTTATTTTATGTTGAAATGTTTTGGCATAATTAATTACTGCACACCACCAGGTATTGTCACAGTGTAAGGTAATAAAAAATATGGATGGTGAAATGTAGCTCTTTTTCCCCTACTACTGCAATGTACGACATGCTGCCAGCATGAAGAACTGATCAAATCAAAACAAAACAAGTAACAACAGAATGCTGGTGGGCATTCTCTGCCACTGAATGTAATATCACTGAAGTCAGTGAGGTTTTTGGGGTGTAACTGAGATCAAAGTTTGGCATAAAAATCTGCCTATAATGCCAATTTTTCCCCCTGAAGCTACTGCAACTAATACATCACAGACTTCATTTCACCGAGAGAAATATCCTCTATACCAAAATTACTGGTTTAGTTTAGTCACTTCAACCTAAAAATGCAGTTACTGACGACCGAACATTGGGTAAATGCTACTCTGGGGCAGCATCCTCAACCGGGCCAAGAAATTTCACATGTCCTCTTCGGAGAGAGAGATACAGAACAAGCAGGAAGGAATGCAGCAGCACGATCCTTCCAGCATTCGGTATGCTGTTAAGTATACTACTGGGTGTGTGTGTGGGGGGAAATACAGGCAAAAGAAAAATCCAACTGGTCCAGCTTTCCAGGAGTTCCCAAGGGAGCGACACCAACCCAGCCCAGCCGTGACCAGGCTCTCCCAGGCGGTGCCGCCTCACGGCGAGGGCAGCGCTGGGCACATGTCACCGGCCGGGCAACACCTGGCACGGACACAGCTGGGAAGGGCGGCTTTGTCCCCGCTCCCCGGTAACTCCGTGCGTGGTTTCTGGTCAGGTTTTTGTGACACAACACGTCGAGAAAGATCCCACTCCGGGGAGGGGGGGATAGACTCCGAACAAACACAAACCCGCTCAGCCCCGGGGCTGCTTCCGCTCCCCGCCTCCCGCCCAGCCAGAGCTCGGCACTTTCGTTCCGGGGGCTGCGAGGGCCGCGGAGGAGCAGAGCTGGGAGGCGGGTGAGGAAGGGCTGGAGCCGGGCAGGGGATGAGGAGGGGAGCGGGGCGGAGGCAGCGCGGAGGGGCCGCGCCGTGCTGGGGCGGCCCGCGGGGGGGGGAGCGGCTCTGGGGCCGCGGGGCCTGCGGGACAGCGGCCGCTCTGACGAGCCCGAGCGGCGGGAGCGCTTTGTTATTGCCGTCAGAGCCCGGCCCCGAGGTCGCTGCCCTGCGGTGCCCTCGGCCCGTCCCGGGCGGCGGCAGCGGGGCACGGCGGTGGGGAGCTCAGGGCACCCCGCAGCCCCCAGAGCTTCACACAACCCCCGCCATGTCCGGACCCAGGTCCGCAGTCGCCCCGGAGTTGCGGCTGGAATGTGGAGGGAACCCTCCAGCAGCAGCGATTTATCAGGGTTTGGAGATCAGGTGCAGATGGAGTCACTTAAAAGTATGTCTGAAGTGAGATTTGGGTCTTAAAAGTTGCGTGGATTCTGTTGCTGTCATTTTCTGCAAAGAGTACTGTATGAACACAGCTGAACTCGGGCACAGCTCTTATGGTGAGGCCACAGCAGATCCTGCGTCAGTATCAGTAACAAAAGTGCTGCGGGGTGTCACCGCTGAGCACCGCAGAGCTAAGACATTATGGACTGAAAAGAATCGGTTTGCAGGCTGGGAATGCATGTCCAATTCCAGGGCCTCTCACCCTCTCTGCTGCTTGAGGAAACTTGATGATAGTGTGGCTTGGTCTGAGATGTAATGTATATTTGCTTTATCTCAGAGATATTTGAAAGCAAATTGCACTATAAATTTTGTGTGCATGTTAGATTTTGTGTTTATTGGAATGGACGTCCCTGACCTTTCAAAGTTAGACTTTGTCACAAGGGGAGGGGAAGGCATCAGAGCATACGTGAGTATCCAATTTTACCAGACAATAACAATTTTTTTTTTCTGGCATTAGTTTTAAATTTTTTTTGAAAGTTAGCTGAGTTTTTTTGGCTTTATTATTTTTCAATTAAATTACACTTGATTTTATTTAAACACTTAATTTTGGATCACATCGCAGGAATTAGTGTTTGTTTGTTTTTGTTAAACATGACTGTTTTGTGACATCATTTCGTAAGTGTGATCCCTGACATGAAAAACTAAACCTAAATTAGCTGAAAGTAAACACTGAGAATGACTTTTTTTCACTTCCAGTGATGCAGCACAAAGTGCAAAAGGCAGTTTGTAACTACTGCAGGCTGTGCAGGCTGCTGACTGGGGGGCTGCTTTGAAGATCAGAGAGGACCCTGAGTGATCTGTCAGAAGGGCTTTACTAAAGCCTGGAATGTCTCTGAGCCGGAGCTCACAGAGCACTAATTGTGTCTGCACTGGCTGCGGGCACGTGGTCCTGGTTCTGCTGCATCTCTCAGAGCACACGGTGAAACTTCTGCACCACCTGCAGAGGGTGAGACAACACCTGTGTGGAAGAAAGCCTGGGACACATCCATCCATGGTAGTAAATAAATGCAAACGTGCAGAACAAATCTAGACTGGGGCAGCGCTTCCTGTCTGGTACATGGAGCACCAGAGCCCTGTTCTAGCTCTTCTAATTTTTCAGCCTCAAGCTTTGCTCTTGGAAGATTTCTTCTATCTCACAAAATTCTGCCCTAGGAGGGATTTCATTCAGGGTGTTTGGTTAGGCCCCACATAATAAGTTTCAGGATAGAGATCTAAATTTGTACACAATTAACTTTTATGGATTTCTATCCTGTAGGCATGTAATTCATTGTTGGTAGTCATGCTGAAGACCAATGGGATTGCTCATCCAGGTAAACACTGTTTAGCAGTGTTTTCATAAACTTTTAGTCCCTGATCCTAACAATAGAAAAAAAGATATTTCTGCAGGAATTGAGTGGGATAACTTAGTAAAATTATGGACATGCCTATTGTGTGCATTAAGGAGGCAGATCTCAGGTTCTTTCCAGCTGTTTGTCTCATGCCCTCCTGAAATCTCTTTGGAGTTCTTGGTGCTATAACAACTGAATCAGATGGTTTTATTACTCTATCTGTTGCAGGAAACACCTTCTCTGATGAGTATTTTTTTCTTAAATAGCATAACACAGAATAATTTTTAATAAATTAGTTCGTAGTAACTGGATTTTTATTTAACAACATATTGTGTGTTTCAGCTAACCATGTCTTTGAGTTCATCTACACAAGCACCAAAAGGAAGTACTGAGTGTTTGGACAGCCAAGAACTGCAGACTCCATCATCATTTCAAGATAACCCTCTTCAACAATTACAGCTGGCATCCCAGGAAGTGCTGGAAAAGGCAAAAAAGAGTGGCAGATCAAAATGCCCCCGATGCAGTAGTTCAAGGATGTTTTATTGTTATACATGCTTTGTTCCTGTTGAAACTGTCCCTACCAAAGAAATTCCAACTGTGAAGGTTAATATTTCTTAGGGATTTTTTGTAATATTCTTGTGCCTTTTAGTTACTGTGGACAGAGAACAGTCTGTCTGCAACCATTTCTTTCTGACTTACTCCTTATGGACATTCATCTTTAACACAGCTTAAGTGTGAATAAACTGTGGTTAGATAAAATTATTGTTCTTTTTGGAGGAATTGCATGTAGAAACACTGAAAATGTTCCAGCCCTCACATAAACACTTTACTAGATGAGAATACAAGCTGAAGTCACGCAGATTCTGATTCAGCTGTGTTTTCACTTAGTTCTTGGAAGTTTCTTTACAGTGCTCTTGCTCATTCTTCAATTTCTGTAAGTCTGACCAGAACAGATTATAATGTGAAGAAAAAATGTGATTTGTCCATAACCAAGAGAGAATTTTACATAAAATAGGAGCTAAAAGGCATTCCTAAATGTCATAGTTGTATAATTCAGATAACCACTCTCAAAATATAAATAAATAGGGCAGTGCCCTTCAGCTAAAATACTTGCAGAAACCACAAAGAGGACTGAGACATTTTGTAAAATCGACGAGGAACTAAGATGCATTTTCAAGGTACAATATTGAAAGCATTGTGAAAGTACTTTAGAAGTACTTTAGAAATGTGACCTAGTGGATTTAGGTGTATTTTCATTGAAATGGCCATTTTTGCAATTGGATGAATATCTAATAGAGATAAGTATTCATACTTAGAACCAAATTAAGACCCCATCTTACCTTATTGATTCTATTTCTAGAGATTGTACTATGATTCTTCTCAGGTATTTCCATAAACTGAGAGAACGTAAAAGATGCCTCTTGTCACTTGTCTCTAGTTTAGTTCTGAGCCTGTTAAAACAAAAACATCATCCAAATTTTAATTGTGTTTTAATTCCACAGCCATAGGGATTTCTCCTGAATTTTGCATATGATCTGTGCAAATGTTCATACCTCTATGTATGATCCATAAATATTGTCCTTTTTTTTTAATTTTTTAACTGCAGTTACCTTTGAAGATTGACATTATCAAGCACCCAAATGAAACAGATGGCAAGAGCACCGCTGTGCATGCAAAGCTCCTGGCACCTGATGATGTTACAATTTATAAATACCCTTGCATTCCAGAATATGGAGAAAAGAGACATGAAGTAAGAAAACTGTAGCACTATCTAATCACCTTTGAATTTCCTTTGTTCACCACCCTACATAAGTGGATTCATTGTGGACCATAAGAAATATTTTGCCCACATATGAAAGTATTCAACTTGCAGTAAGTTAAACAGCACAGCAGTGTTGTGCTCGTCATATTCAGCAGCTGCAGTATTTAAACTTTGAATTAACATATTTTTTAACTTAATTTAACATTATATTAGAAAATAGAATATGTTTTAAGAGATACTTCTAAATCTTATCCTGGCAAACGTTTCTAGGCAGGGATATAAAGTTTCTGTTCTTTAATGGAAGAATTCCTGGTGGTTGACTAGATTTTGTTGACGCTCAGATCTCTTTTTTTCATTCAGATAGCACTTATATTTCCTGGCCCCAATTCGGTTTCAGTAAAAGATATTGCTTTCCATCTCCAAAAACACACTAAAAAAGTCTGCAATAGTGATGATGACTGTTCCCAAGAACCAGTTCTCAAGCAAGCAAAAATAGAACCTAAAGAAGAAAAAAGTCCAAATGAATGCATCTCAGGCAGCAGGAATGAAGGCACTGGGCTGAAGAAAATAATATTTATTGACAGTACCTGGAATCAAACCAACAAGATAATAACTGACGAACGACTTCAAGGTAAAAAATACAAGTGGATATTGAGATATTATTGCTGCAGAAATGTTTAAGGGACAGATGACTATAACTGACCTGAGCATGATGTAAGTGCATATCTACCCCTGTATCTGAGTGTACATGAAAGGCTTGACAGCCTGTTCCAGGGCTGTCAATACGTCCTGAGCCAAAGACTCCATTCCTTTCCATGGCATGTAATTTGTTTTGCAAAATGATAATACTGAAGAAAGCATGTACATTTATTTTTCTCACTTCTCTATTGGAACAGATCTTGTCTCACAGAGTGGAAACTCTCAGACAGTAGAACAGTAGTTTGAGTTATCTCTGAAGAAAGTCAAAAAGGTTTCTTTTGCAGGTGGTTCTCTGCTTTTTCAGGAGACCCAGGGGAGCATTTTTGTACACAGTGGTGGCTGACAGGCCCCTGAAAGGTGAAAGAGGGATTTAGGAGACACAGCACAAGCATGTCATGGCTTGGGTTCTCTTTCTAGTGAAGTTGTTACATTTTGATGATCTCATTACTTTCCAGATAAAAAGGGAATTCCTGCTGGCCCTCCATACCCTCCCAGCTCTGAAAGCAGAAACTGGTAACTCTGCAGAAGTGTTTTGTCTTATGTTCAGTACAAGAAGTTTACATTTAAGAATTCTAATTAAATCCACAAAAGGCAAAACAATTTAGCAATAGCATTTCATTTCCTTGGAGATGAATAGGAGTTTGAAAACACTTTCAATAGTGGAAAAGGTGCACTTAGCTGGAAGGCAGCCTGTCAAGTTTATATACAATACATATAACTACTAGTGCCTGCTTTGCACTGGATCCTACAAGGAATTTCACAGACTGTCTTCCATGGAAGATGAATGTTGTCTTGCTGTCTAGTCAGTTTATTAAAGAATCCCACATGTTAGTATAATGTATTGCCTATTAAAATCCTGTTACAAGTATTTAGTTTAACACAAAACATGCTTTATCAACTACACTGAAGTATTACTGTAGCAATTAGAGTAATTGCATGTTGCACGTTTCTGTAAAGCATTTGGAACTTATTGTAAGAGGATGAATTGAAGTAACAGGCAGCCAGGGGAACTGAAGATTTCCATGGAAGCTTATGCAGTATTTCAGTAAAAAAGTCATAACTGATGTTAGTTTGGAGCTCTCAAAGGATGGTTTCCAGTTCCCCAATGACAGTGCTGATCTGGTGGACTCTTCCCTCCTTTTTATAACATCATCTCAGTTCCAGCTGTTTCCCAGTCCTCTGTTTCCCTAAGCAGCTTTCAGGATTGCTGTAAGGTTTGATAGTGTCATGGAAGTCAGTTTTTTTTTTTATAGGGAGAATTTTACACCCCCCCCCAAACAGGTGTAACAGTTGCACCCATTGCTTTCCTCAGCGCCCCTCCTACAGAACATAAATTGCATTTTCACTCCTTTTAGAGATTACAGGTTTGACTTCCAAGGTGAACGGGGCAGAGTTCCCTTAGGCATAAACTGATGAGGTTTTTATGCTGTGCACACATGGAAAATAGAGAACTGTTGTCATTTTTCAGTTCAATTGCAAATCAAGTCATCATCCAGCAAAATATTCCTGCTGTATTGAAGTTCAAAAAGAAGTGATCGTAATTCCAAATAAGTAATTGCCGTACTTATTCAGAAAGATTAAGTTACAAGAAATACTGCATGGAAACATTAATGAAGCCAAGAAAATTTAAAGGAAAACCTTGTGTTTTGTAACCTTGTATTTACATAGAGAGTAAATCTAGCAAATTGTGCTGCAAGAGAAAGCAAATGAGTACATCAATCTTTAGAAAAAAAGAGCCTTGAGAACTTGGACAGAAAAAGTACTTCTGTATCTTCTTGTAAAAATGGTGTAATACATCTTCAGAAAGCAAAACTAAATCAGCTGTGTTAAAGACAGGAAATATTTGAAAGTTGTTAATGTCTAGGATTGATTACTTCATTAAAAGTGGTCTCTAGATCAGAAAGGAAACAGTTGAATGTAATGTTAATAATTACTTTCTCACATGAGTGATGGAGCTTATTTGGCAACATCAACATGGTTGTTAAAGAAACGGAGTACTTTGGTATTTTTTCCTGTGAATTTGATCCACTTTGTATTAGCCAAATATTTTATTAGCTTACACATTAGTATTGTAAGCTTTCATATGAAGGATCCATATTTGTAATAAAACATTGTCTTTGACTGTACATACAGTAGAGATGAAACATGCACAGTCAACTCTAACCCTTAACCCCCTCTGGTTTTATTTTAAAAAAAAAAACTGCTAAAAGTTTTCATTTGAAATTAACTGATCCTGCATTTGTGGCAAGCTCAGTAGTGTCCATGGTCTTGCCTTCAATGAACTTTTGGTTGTATTCAAACCACAACTATGTGGGAGTTTGTGTTGGAGGAATTTACTTCACTGCTGTTCAAGTGGAAGTGTCTCTGAATTTGATGGAAGTTTTCACTTTATGGCTGAGAATTCACAACTTGTGAGGGAAACAAGCTTACTGCAGTTTCCTACTACTATTTTAACTTTCACATGTGTAGAATTATTAGAGGTAATAATTAGACTATGTTATTTTGAGTTTTTGTTCCCAAAATGCCAACAACAACAACATTTAATTTAGGGACAATCTTCTAGTGTTCAAGTTTTTTTAAAACACTGTAGTAGAGACTTGTTTTGCTTCGCAGGAAATCATACACTGCTAACTGCAAAGCAAACAACTAAATCCATCTTGCAGTTACACTGGATAGAATTAACCATAGTTGGAAGGTAGAAAGTGGAGGATTACAAGTGCTGGGCTATAGCCCAGTTTGTGCTCCTGAATTTGGACCTTACTGAAACTTCTCTGTCCAGAACTTCCAAGCAATTCTTAGACCATGTTGTTATTTGTACTATTACTTGTGCTAAATCATCTCATGTGACATAATATCAGATTTTGACATTTAGAAAAAGGTAACTTTACAACCTGCTCCTGATATTGACAGGTGTATCCACTGTTCTTTATAATCCAGTTGTCCATCCTGTTTACAAAGTGATTACACGTGAAGGTGGCTTTAGTTTTGAATAGTCTGTGCGTCTTCAGGAACATAACCAAGATACACATTTAAAATTCATCTGAATAATAGAACAGTTACAGAGACTGTGATAGATAAAAGATTTTCATGTGCCATACAGACACCAAATTCCTCCTTTCATCTCAAGTGGGAATGCTTTTAGTTTCTAATGAAGTTAATTACCAGACTCTGTCATACTTACTCCTGAGTAATCTCAGTGAGATTTCAGTTACTGAACAAGCATAAATGAAAAGTTTCTGGCTCTTGCAAATAGTCCTCAGTCAGCAACACTAACAGTCTGAAGGGTTCTGTTTTACACTTGAAAGTTATTAACTTTGCAAAAGATGAAGTAATAATTTTAAGAACCTTGATGAGTCTTGGTAGGTGTGGGTTTCACTCTTGCCACCTGAAGAGACCCTGCAGTTTACTGAGCGCTGTGAGGCTGTGGAATGAAAGGATAACCTGTAATTAATTGTAAATATGAGGATTGTAACCTTGTACTTGCAGCACTTTTTCGTTACACTTCAAAGTGGTCCACAAAGAAGAATAAAATTATTGCCTCAGGTTTACAGATGAAAAATGGAGGTAGAGGAAGAGAAATGATTTGCATGCAGGCATCCAGCAGGGCAGCAGCAAAGTCAGAAAACAAAACTGAAGTCTCGTTTGGCATCCTGGCCACCAATCCACATTGTCTAATCTGTGTCATCTTTTGTCCTTGACAGGGTTGCTACAAATCGAGCTGAAGACAAGGAAAACTTGTTTCTGGCGTCATCAGAAGGGAAAGCCAGACACTTACCTCTCCACAATAGAAGCCATTTATTATTTCCTTGTGGACTATCACCAGGAGATTTTGAAAGAGACCTACAAAGGACAATATGATAATCTGCTTTTTTTCTTTTCATTTATGTACACATTGATTAAAAATGCGAAGTGTTGCGCAGGAAAAGAATAAGATGTCTGTCCATAGGTGCATGACACAATTTTTTTTTGTGATGGTAAACTGCACTAACATAACTATTTTTGTCTGACTGAAATCTGGGAATAAACTGTACAATGGCTACAGTGTTTGTCCAGAGATAACCTGCAGACCTGTGCTGCACACTTGAGGTTGTAGAACTACTCAGATGAGCACTCTGGTCAGAGCTACTTTTTTGAAAACAGTTACAGTTGGCTAAATCTTGCTGGATTTCATCCTATAGGTCTGGTGTGCTCACTGTGATGAGCACAGTTCCTGAGGTGGGGATAGGAGGACTTGGCCCCTCTTGCCATATTGTTACTAATAGTTCATGTCAGATGTTTGTTTTTTACACAGTAATAAAGATTTCACTTTCATGACATCAAAAGCTTACAGAAATGAATAGATTGGTATTTAATTGGGGAGAGTTGCACCAATACAAAACGGAAGAGCACATTAATTGAATACAAATTATGTACCTTCAAAATTAAATCTGGAAAATTGTTCTAGTAATAAAAAAGCGGTCTCTTTAAACATACAGTGTATGATTTCTGTAGTACCATTCACATGCTGTTATATTCTCAACTTGTTGGGTAATTTCAGACTTCTTCAAACAAATTTAGTTCAGTGCTTATTACTATTATGTAGTATTATTTTGGGGAACACTACCTTAATGAATGTCACTGTGGCATATTTTGTAGTAACATTTTGTAGGTGGTGCCACATGCTTGTATTGGGAGCAGCAGAATGGGCTCCTTGCACTGCAGGAGCTGTCTGAAAATGTTGATCCTTTTGGAGGACTCAACACAAAGTAATTTGCAGTGACGAGAAGCAGAGAAGTTAGTGATTCTGACCACAGCATTTCTGACAAGACTTCCTTCAGTTAGGCAGCCTGTGAATCTGTTATATTTTTTCTTGTGCAGTAATGGTGTAAATGTGAGAATTTCTCTGTGGATAGAAGTATGCTGGTGGGTGTAGCACTGCTGTCACAGTCATCTCGTGGGAATGCAGTTTTGCATGTTTTACTGTACAGCCAATGCTGGCAGAGGCAACAGACCTGAGCTAGTACCTTACCAGCAGTTACATGAATTTATTTTTATCACACTATGATAAAAAAATCACATTGATAAAAACAGTAGGAAAAAATGTTTCATTAGAGGTACAAGGTAAGATGGATAATTATTTCTGAATATTCTCAGAAGTTAAGAAAAAAATAAATCCTGTCAAATGATAGACTGAAAAATTATAATAGATTATTTTTTACACACAAACCTCAAGATTTTGTTATCACCTGTAGCATCCTCTCTAGGAGGGCACTCTCACATCCTGGTTAACACAGAAATAAAATCTTGAAAAATCCTTCAAGAAAATCTTTTTACGCTTACACAACAATCTATACAGGCTCAAACAACTGACTTGTGCTGTTTTAATGCTTCAGTATACTGAGATCACTTAATATAGCTTACAACAATGCTTAATAATGCTTAAACCAAGATACAAATACACTTTCCCATGTCATGCTTCAGGTTTGTGTGATTATCTGCACAAGTGAACGCACAGAGAAATGCATTTCCATGCAGGATGGAAACAAACCTCCTCCACTTGCAAACAGAAATGCTGGTTATGTTACAGGAGTGCACATGAAATGGGCATGAGCTATAACAGCACCAGGGAAACACAGGCCTGAAGTCAGAATGAGAAAGATAATTTTTATATCTACCTATATATTGAGTTCATGTGCCAGGCAATGAGAAAAACCACCAGTCTTGTCTCAGAGCTATTGAAACAACACGACTTATTCGTTTGGTTCTTATTGCTATTGAGAGGTTATTTTGGCTTTTTAAAATGATTAATGCTATTTCCTTTGGTATGAATTCTGATAGTCTTTTGACATTTCCATCTGTTCTTGTATTTCATAAACTAAGATTGTTATAATATTTTTTTTAAAATCACACAAGTATAATAGCTTGAGAAGGAAACTTTCACCCACTTTAAACAAACAAAAATAAAATGAACCCACTGACCTAATGTTTTACAAGAACCAGAGAGAAAAATCCGGGGAGAGAGGGGGAGTTACTTCCAAGACACATTTCCCTGAAAACATGTTTTTTATTTAAGAAGCAGAGGTCAGATAAAAGCTTGTATAAGCGCTGTTCTTTGTTACTTTTGGAAAATAGTTTTATAAGGTTAAAAATCGTTTCCAAATTTAAGTTTTGTGTACCTCACTTCATTTGAACAATGGGAATTAAGAAACTATTCCAAAAGAAAATTAATTCTCGGGTGAAATTAATGTACAGGAAATATTTTAAATCTGGAACACTGTGCCCAGGAATTGGGTTCAGATTCTTTTTCTTCCAGTGCAACCTCGATGTAAAGCAAAATTCATTTGTTATCCCAAGGGACAGATACACACCTAATATCTGTAATTTGTTAAGGTCTGTTGGTATTCCTCTGATAACCTTTCATGGGGGCAGGAAGGAGGTTATTGTCACTTCTGCTGCAAATGTGTCCCGTCTGAGCAGCAGATGTCTTTCCCCCTTCTCTCCCATATATAAAAATATTTAAATGCTCTATTTAATTCCAACGTTGGTATAAGAAGCCAAACCAAGTCATCCATCTCACACTGAAAGCATCTCAATGCCACTGCTACATTTTTCCAGCTTTGAGACTGAAGAAAAATTTTGTTCTGCTAAATGAAAGCGATCAAGTGGTTAATCCTTT
Organism: Lophotriccus pileatus; assembly: GCA_035583135.1. Classification (NCBI taxonomy): domain Eukaryota; kingdom Metazoa; phylum Chordata; class Aves; order Passeriformes; family Tyrannidae; genus Lophotriccus; species Lophotriccus pileatus. Next base: position 10,621,378 of record JAWWES010000018.1, on the reverse strand, counting down.
CAAGTGCAATTAGCAGCACTGACCTCCCTGTTCTTTAAAATGAGGGTCATGGGGAGGTAAAGGCCAGTTCTGGGCCTTTCCTTTCATATCAGAACACCACTTCACTAACTATCTCTTCTGTTTCCAAAAACATCAGAGACCAAGAGGGAAAAACAGGCTTCTGCTTCCATTAGCAGTAACTTAAACAGCCATAAGTTAAAGGGGGAGGAAAAGGAAGAGCATCTCTATCTCCTTTCACAACAGAAGACATCTGGCCTCCCGTGGGGAGGCCCCAGATAACAAAGAACCTGTCACTGCAACCCTCCGCGATGTGTTCAGAGAACCATTTTACCTGCAGTCTGGCTCATTCATTTCCTGCCACTGGAGCCATCTGCTTTTGCTTATTGTGGGTATTTTTGTTCTTTCTTTGGCCAGGAGCATGAAGTGGCTTCGCTTTAGCATGCCTGTATGCTTGGTCAGAGGGAGTATTTAATCCTTCTCTCAAAATGAATAAGAGAGGGAGCTGCAAAAAACAATTCCTTTCCTGGAAGGTAGCACGAATGTCATCCAAGCTGAGGTTGAATAAAGGGTCATGTCAGTGCATGGGGTAAAGATACATTGAGATTGAAAAGAGATGCCAACTTGGAATCTACAGCAGAACCTTCCAAAGCATTTGTAATCTTACCTTATTTAAATCCTTTGCTGCTGCTTCTTGCAATTATTTTTCAGTTGGAGTCCATCTGGTTTTGTGCAGTGCTCTTCAGGCCCAGTTGCAGAGTAATACAGTGATTTGTTCTTGCTTTTCTCTTGCACTGACCTTCAGTATTTTGCTTGACTGCTTTAAAAATCAGTCCACAGAAATTATGGTTATAGCTCACTTGTGTAAAATGTAGTGTGATAGGAAAATGCTAAGTATCCCTACCTTTGAAAGGGACAAAAGAAGGATGGGGATAGATTTCCGTTAGTTTCCCATCACTTACTATAATTAATACACTCCCAGGTACCATTAACTTGTGTCTCTCATTAACTTCTGGGACACAAAATTAACAGTGACTGCAGCACAGTTAAAACAGGAAAGCTTTTCCACTAAGATTAAAATACCATGTGGCAGTTAAACCCCTGATCTACTGATACCAGAATATGAGGTCACCTATTAAGGTACTGAAGAACTCAGCATAATTCCTGAACTGTTACCTCTTGTCTTCAGTAAAATTCCAATGCTGTCATTAATAAGAATGTGAATTGTGACTGGTGACACTCAGCAATACTGACATTCAAAGGAAGTGTTTATATGAAAAATGTACCACATTCTTCCTGTTCATTTGTTGGGAAGGATAACACATTGCTGCCACTTTATGGATCCCGAAGAGAAATGAGATGCTGCAGAATTTTGAAAGTAGGGTATCACATTAAACTAAAACCACTCATAGTGGTGTGATTTCTTTACCACTGTTTGCCAAAAATAAATTCGCATAGTTCTTGAGTTCCACAGCAAGAGGTGGGAACTACTTTTTTAATGCAAAGCAGACAGCAGAATTTGTATTTTCACCTCATGGAAAGTGGAAATTTTTGTCTAACTTTAGCAATACTGGTGTGGTTACCACATGATTTTACTGTTGACTTTTCAGACCACTGGTGTTGCAATAGGATGTTTAGAAACATACCACAGAAGAGAATGCTCCACAGCAGTGCAGCCAGCCTGAGTCCTGCCCCACCCAGGATCCTGTGCACTGTGCTGCCCTCACCTAGGAAGTCCATTTCTGCCTCTGAACAACAAATCTCTGCATATGAAGCTTGGCCCGTCTGGCAGTTGAACTCAGCACGAAACTTAAAGGCTGAGAATTATTACTTTAAAGGTTCTGATGATAAAATGTTTCAACAACAGGGTTCGATGTACACATATGGTAGTAAGTACATCTATGTACACATAGAGAAGTAGGTGTTCACGTGTTAGTGTCAATAAATACATACCTCTCTCCTAGCAATAAATGCAGTAGGATACAGCCAAATATTTTCTCTGTTGCTGTTTCTGTCTTAGGGAACATAAATAAAATCAAAGTAGGGTATCAGAGTTTACAGTATTAAAGATTAAATTGTTACAAGTATACAGCAAATGTAAAATATAATTAGAGAGACGTATAGCTGAGCTTGCCAATATACATAGATGAGTAGTTTGACTAGAAATTCATCTAAGTGTGTCTGTACTATCCAGCAAGAGTGCTGTATTCTCTCTCCAAACAATACACTGGGAAAAATAAATCACGTTTTATATTTTATTACTATTCCAAATATTGCTGCTGCAGAGTCTAGTGGAGCTCCCTGCACTTCTCTTGTAATCTATCACATTTTCTTTGCAGCTTCAAGCAGTGCCGAAGTATTAGATTCGTTAACAAATAAATAAATAAATGAACAAATAAATAAAATTAAGGACATCCAACTAGGCTTAACAGGACACACCAAAGTACTTAACAGAGTAAAACTGCAAACTAAACTTTAGAGACCACTGAACTACACAAGTAGTTAGAAATTCCTCAGTTTATACTAGTATTTATTCTATTTTTATATAATCTTATTACAAACAACAGCATGTAAATCTATTAAGGTACCTGTAAATTTCATAATGTATCTTCTATCCTTCCAAAATGGGATAAGATTTGGCCTTTACTCTGGAGAATGGGTTTGTACATATAATCTGGTGTAACCCATAACTTCAATAAAATAAGTTCTCCGAGGTAATAACAGGGACTCTCCTTTTTTTTGCAAAATGACATGTCTCAGTATGATCTTCAACAGACATGATATCAACAAGGATCGAATATCATCTCTACCTACGTTAATGTCTGTATCTGTTGATGTCCACAAGTCTTGGTTTAAGCATACTTGAGGACCCTTCAGGTTTTCCTCCTAGTGAGTTTTCATACGGAAAATCTTCCTTCTACTCAATTAAAAACTGAATTATAAAAAACATTCCAAGGAAGCACTCCATTTTGAAGTATTTCATATAATCAGTGAGGTGGGGGTTTTTAACCATACTTGAATGCCACGCTCACAGCCTCAAGGTCTGCTTTAGCACCTCGGAGTTGGATGCTAGCGAATTGAAGAGAATCAAACTCTTCATAAGTCTAAAAGAGTATCATTAGCATCTTTTCTGCAGAAGACCAATACTTTGGGTTCCAGTAAAAGCAGCTTGCTCAAGCTGAAACTCAGCTCCACTTCAAATGTTCCTCTTAATGCCAAATGCTAAAAAAAAAATAAAAATTTCAAGAACATAATAACATTTTATTTCTTTCAAAAATTGTTGTTGAGGTTTCAGTTTTATGCCTAAATTGTTTGCCAAATACAGTGTGAATTCCAACTGACCTAGACCTGCATTTTCCAGCGATTAGTCTGTGCAGCGGAGACATTCTATACAACTCTCTCTGTTCACAGGCTTCCTTTGGGCCCAATCAATGCTACAGCCTCTTTTTTTTCCTTTTTTTTTTCATATTTACAGCAGACAAGGAAGCAACTTGATACAGCTTCAATTGTCAGAAATGTCATGTAAAGCACCTCAGTCCACCTGAAGCACTTGGATCACGTTACTTCCTCTTTCAACCTCACATGTGTCTAAGTGTGTTTGGAATATTGGCTTTGAGCTGCATACCTGCCTTGGGTAAGAGCACAAAATTGCTTGCATTCTATTCTATCATGACTGTTTGGCAAAAAAAAATATAACACAGAAACCTTCAGATTGCCAAAAGCTTCCTGTTTTCCTTGACTATTTCTCACTTGATGTGGGGAGCTGGCTTAAAATCGCTGCCTGAAGCAGCCAGGGGATTTGCCCACAAAGCCATATTGCCTAACCCTTGAATGCAGAAGGCTCTCTAAGGTAGGCACAGCCTAGCTGATTTTGATTATCTTAAAAGGGGAATTCATTGAAAAAAATAATGGAGTAACAAAAAAAAAAAAATCTTTAAATTTTTGAAAATTAAACACGAAAACTAACATAGTAGATTCAAGCAGCCAATACTTTAGCTGTTCCAAAATAGGAATGGCCAGATGGAAAGGGCCAGGATTTGTTTTTCAAGGCCTCTGCAAAGTTCTGCCTTCTCTGTATAGACAGTGGTCATTTTGAGTTAAACATGTGCCTATGTATATTCATCATGATACAATTTAGAAAAGACATTTCTTGTTTATATGTCTGTATGTTGGCACTCTTCTTGTGAGGAATTAATATATCATACCTAGTACCATACTAAACTCTGTCACTGGTTTTTAGTACCTTATTTTGCTTTCCAGAGTTCCAGTATTGGCATGCAAGTGATAACAGAATTGGGATCTTCCTGTGCTGCTGAGTTTACTGTGTCATTTGCACCACTGACCAGAGCCAAGTCTGTATCTGAGACAAAAAGGAAATATATTACAAAATGTGTTATTATGAAAGGAAAAGCCACTGCTTCAAGTTATCAAGACAACACCAAAGCACATTAATCAAACATACAATAAATGATGACAGTTTGTTGTTTCATCTGAATGAAAAAATTAGGTCCATCTGTTGGTGTTCAAACCTAGAATCCAATCTTGGCAGTTCTAAGTGCTAATGAAAACTATTAAAAAAATTTCATGCATTCTCCATGCAAGATATCATAAAAATAAATACTGCTAAGATTTAAGAGGCAGCCTTACGCAAGGCCGCGGTGAGGTTGCTAAATAGAGCACATATGTGGGATCTGAGGATGACGTCCATCACGTTATACCACATGGTGTGTTTCAACACTGCTCACTGACAGTCCAGATCTACAGTCTCTGCTCTGCTGGGCTCCTCAGCTCCACAGCTCTGCGTGCAGGAAGCCCTGCATTGACACGCAATCCACTGTAGGTCAAGGAGATGACATTTTAGTAGCTCAAGAGATGCCACAGCTTCAGCTAGGATGGTAGAACACAGCTTCAAAAACTGGTAGTAACTCCTAAAACCTCTAGCCACAGCGGTCATGAATGGCATATTTCTAGAGTAACTCTACTGATAAAAACATGGTGTTTAATTCAGAGCTTTGGCACCAGCAGTATCGAGTCGATCTCCCTTATCCTCATGCTCACTCAATCCTTCAAGGAACTCTTACTGGGTTTGTGAAATGTGACATCTGCACAAGCCGCAGTAATCCCTCTGCCAAACATACTTACCCACATGCCTACCAACTTTTTTTAGTTTTGTTTTTTTTTCCCCAGTTGTTCACAGTTTGCCCAGTAAAGTCAAACTTATTAGTCTGTGTATCTGTTCTGTCTCCTGGAGCCCATATTAAAATCACCACCTTACAGCTTCCATTTCTCCTAACCTTTCTAACCACAGGGCTGGCTATGCTGGCAGCCAGAGGAGGATGTTCTGGCTGTACCATTTTATTACCTTCTGCAAGAGCCCTGAATTGAGGTGCATGAGCCAAAGGAATTTAGTGTCCTGTTACACGGAGAATGGCCTCCAGGTCTAAGACAATCATAGGTCTGCATTAAGCATAGAAGGGAATAAAAGGCTAATTTAACACAGAAATGTCTGATTTCCCTGCTGCTTCTAAGCTCCTAAAATGCAGACAAACGTAATGTCAGCAAACTTACAACATCACATATATCAATGCAAGCAGATTATCCTCATTGACAGCAGTGAAGCTACACCTACTTCAGATGTTTATGAAACATAACTACCTAATCTTGTCCTTCCAATCTGCGTTTATAGAATGACCAGTGAGTCAGAAACATTTTAAGATTGTCAGCTGAAAACATTTGCAATTGAGTCCTTCTAGAGGCAGTAAGTTCAAGATCCCATGGTACTAAATTTAGCTTGTAAACCTTCCTTTATGAGCTGTCACCTGCATAGTTGCTTGGAACAAAATCATCTAGCTTTACTCCCATCCATTAAAGCTGGGCCCAGTGATGCAAAGCAGCTCTAAACCAGATAAAGCAGTGAAGAATTCTTATGTGAAGGAAATATGGTCAGCGCAAGGTGATATAAAGATCTGAAAAGGTGCTGTTGAAATTACCAGCTCCCTGTCTGTCAGTGACCTACGTAATCTCTAGTTTAATAGTTGGCAGCCTCAGAAGGAATGAAAGGCCTAGAGGCAGTATAGAGAAATCTTCACTTTTATTCCTGATGCTACAGCTCGTGTGCATCTCCAGAGAAATGATCACAGCTCTTATAGCCTTCCTTACTTGTGCAGCGTGGAATATATTAGGAAAGATTTGCCGTCTTCACAAATTTAGGACTTATACAGAAAAAAAAATTCAAAAGAGACAGTTAAGTCAGTGAAAATTAAACCCACAAATCATTAGCACCCTAAACATTGATTTTTGTGTGTTTGTATTTTTAACAGTGCAGCATTCTACTTGGAATTCACTATTTTATTACAAATAAAGCCTCTGACCCTTTTAAAGATTAAAGAAATTATCTTCAGGAGTAGAGTATATCAACATATTGACTCATAACAAATTTCTAGGCCTTCGAGCGTTTTCCGTTGGATTTTTTTAATGTGACTACACAAAACCAACTGCGCTTAACGTTACTCTCTACAGCAGCCTGCTTTGCTGGGGGAGGCACTTTGGCTGTTCTCTTCCTGTTTTTCCATATCCCGCTCCTTTCAGAGGCCCCTCATCATGATGACCCATCCATTTGGCCGAGGGCTGCACGCAGCTGCCTCTGAAAGAAGCCAACTGTATTCTTGGGTCAGCTGGAGGAGTCAGCTTGATTACAACTGTAGGGATATCCAGCACTTCTAATACCCAGAACTCAGGGGAGAGAAGACCTAGGCCTCACCTCAGGTTTCAGCAGAGGTGCAAAACATATCAGCTGGCACACAGCAAGGGCTCAACAGCTTCAGGCAACCCAGGGCATAAAGACTATTTTATTTAAGGATTTTCTGCTAAATATTTGGAAGCACAGTCTTTTGTTCATATCCTTTCATAGGCATTTGCAAGTTCTTGTAATGAAAGAGGAATGATTAGCTGGCACGTTTCAACTCAGTGGCTCTGCTGTCCTGTGGTTGGGATGTGTGAAAACTGGATGTTTCCTGACTTCCTTTAATATTTTCCCCTATATCCTACAGAAATTAAACTGTCCTGAAATATCATGACACATTTTTGTTACAGCTGCAAATTGAAAATGAATGTTGGCCAAAGCTTGCCATTCTTAGAGAAATCTCAGACTGAATAACTGATTACCCTGCACAAATCTTGGCAGTGCTGGGTTACCCATTTTTAGGAAAAGCAAGATTTTTCTATTTTTAATGAGAATTAACATGATGAGGGAGGTCCGGTGAAGTAAATTCAGTGACTTCATCTCATATTTCTTTGCTATAAACCAGTACTATTCCAAGGGTAACAAACCAAAGACTTTTAATGTCTGTGCCCAATTTTTTGCATTTCCACTATTCCCAGCTCCACACTAAAGACCTTCATTTACTTTTTTAAGATGAGGAAAATTCTCAGCAGAGTTCGCAGAGATCAAGTGAGTCATTGCTCATTAAGGTCTAATCATAAAGAGCAGGTCTGACGTACACCGGAGGTGGAATATATACCAAGAGTAAAACCTCAGAATTCCAGGATGTGACAAATGGTGTAAACCTGATGAAATTAGGATTATTGCAGTCTTAGGGCCTTGTTGAATCCTTTTGCCCTACGCTGTATCACTGCAAAAGAATGAACACTATAGTACTGCCAAGACATAAGCTGTGATACTTCTACTTAATCAACGTTTTTCATTTGAACCATCACATTACTTATGGTTGTAATTCACTACATCAGGAGGTATCCAGCCTTCAAAAATATCACATATATCCAGGACATGCTATTAAATAGGTTTACTGGTGACAAGTGGGCACCAAGTCCCAAAAATATTGTGCTTTTTTAATATATCTGAACAAAAGGTTTCACTGCAAATGTAGAAAAGAAATACAGCCTTGTATTTTGTTCACAAAACAATATTATAACCCCCTTAGCTGTGGCAGTGTTGTCTATAATGCAAATTTTCAAACCTCTTGCATATTTGCACATCAGTAAAAGAACAGTTAACACTTAGCACAAGTCTTCAACAGACAAAAAAAGCAAAATTTGTTCCCTGAAACACTTATAATCCGAGACAAAAGCATTGAAGACAGAAGAGTGGGGCTGTCAAAGTAGAGCTGGGCAAGGCTTTAACAGTGTGCACTCAGGCAGTCTACAAGTAAATGACCCGGCAGGTTTAGGCTTTCAGAACAGATTTCAAGGTAAAGAAAAATGGTACCCTGTTGGAAAGCTCAGGACACTCCAGCTTCCAAGGGAGCAGGGATTACACAGGAACAGATGTGGTTAGGCATGAGGCTGGGTAATGATTGTGGAGGTCTGTATTTGTGGGCAAAACCCAGGACGGAATGGCTGCTAAAATCAGATGAGGTACAGGTGGCATATAAGGAGAGAAGAGATATTGAACAGTTTTAGTGTTCAGATTACAAGTGTGAATTCAAAGGAAGTGAAAACAAGATTTTGACATGATTAAAGCGACAGTGCACAGTGGAATATGCACAGTGTTACACAAGACCTAAGGTATCTTGGGAAGTCTACTGTTGAGTAAATTAAGCAGCAAATATCTGAACTCTCACCCAGGGTAACGATGGAATTAGACTCCTTTATCATTTCAATAGCTTGGTCTAATCCAGCTTCAGTACAAGGCTCCATAGATTTCCTTCCTGCTGCAGATGCTGTGCCATATCCACCCAAAAGGGACATTTGGCAAAGATCTGATTGTGGCCTAAATGTGAATATATTAAATGAGCATATTGGTCAAAACACCAGTTCCAAGTCCATTAAAAGAATCCCAAAATAAATAGTTCATTTGCTGTAAGTTCCCATGTAGTTTGTTTGGGAAGTCAGACTGCGTTATTCTTCAGCTCATTAAAGTTTACTTTAACAAGCTGTGAAGCCAATACAGAAATGGTTCAACAGTTCAGTATTGCATTGCCTTTTTTTATGAAAGCTTCAGGATCCCACTTGGCATAAAAATCACATTTCAAACAGATTTTCAGATACGCTTTGGAGAAAACCTTGTTTTTCAGCCATTTTTAAACAATTTCTCTTCTCCCTAAACTACCTTAACATTTTTCTCAGTGAAACAAAGATATTCTTTGTTTAAATAACGTCTCCCATCCTGCACGTTATGAAACAGCACATTTCTCATTTCCTCAGAGCCAGTTGCTGGGTGAGATCTTTCAGTGAAGGCCATTCAGTGTTTTATAAAATATTAACTTACATGGTTGGTTTCACGAGTAAATCACATTGCTGTTGTTGCTTTTTTGAGTTGTTTTTTAAGTTTAATTGACAGATTTAGTGTACTAGGAACTGTTTACATGCAGAAGGGCTAGAACTCCGGCCAAACTAAGGAAGTTCTATGGTGTAAGATCATCAGTGATGGGAAGGATATCCCAAGGACAGTAATTTGTTCTCCAGGCCAACTTTAAGTGCCAGTCAACCGCAGTCTGTGACCAGCCAGAGCTGAACTGGTAGCACATTCACACTGTTCAGTGAATTGCTTGAGCTACAGGCAATGAAGCTACTAAAAAACGGGAGAAAAGTGAGGAAAGGCTCTCCTAGCACAGACGTATTGCTTGCAATCCTTGAGTTGGCTGGGTATCTCTGCAGCATTACACATCATGCAACCCAGACATATTTTGTTTTCCTTACTCTCCTTGGCATTTTAGGAGTTTGTTTGCCAAATTCTAATCTAGAAAACCCACCAGACATCTATCCAGTTGTCATAACTTTTCATATTTACTACCATTATGAACAAAATTCTGTCAGGGAGCCAGTCCAGTCATCCAATACTCTGTAACATCTTATTTGTAAAAGTTTCCGAAGTAGATGCCTTAGTCTTTTTTCACATAGAAAAGAGGGAGAAGTAGTGGCATTTCCTTACCACACACACAGTGCATGACAGGACAGCTCCATCCAGAGGAACCAGTCAAAACACCCACAATTGTCAAGACTGTTGCCAAGAAGAAAACCTTCTGCACACAAGGCTGGAGTAACTGTCTGGCATTTGAGTAACAGGCATATCTGCTCCACCTACGGCTGTCAGTCCCTGCAATCTCCTGTGCACCACACAAGGGAAGGAAAAATTAAATTCATATTTCAAGAGATGATACAATTCTGAAAATATTTACTGAGTGAAACAAAAGCAAATTAAAGTTCATTCAATCACTTGATTAGCAGAAGATTGTTACCTATGATCATTGTTGGGTTTGGTCATGCAAGCAAATACGCCTTTAGAATTTTTGCTGAAAGATTATACAAGGCATAATAGAAGCTGAAATCATTTGTTATTTTGAAGGACAAAACCCTCACTCTCTTATTTCTTTCCAACACTAGTCCACAGTTACAGCAATGGCTAGGACCACATACACATCTGACTAGGTAAACAACCACAGCTTATTTTACAGCACTGCTGCTGGCTAAAAAGTTTTGGATCTCTGCAGTGTGGTTTGTGGGATGCTACAGGGTCTTGCAGATTTGTTAAGGAATTTCTATAGGGCTAGATAAACATTCTGCAGAGTGCTTTGTTGATTCCTCATCATTTATGCCAATTTTTTCAGCTAACATGCAAGGCTGCTCTGTGGCTGCCCTTCAGTGAGCGCTGGATGTGCGTGCAAAAAACCTTACATTTACTTGCAATGAAACAGTTCAAGAATTGCTGTCTTGAGACTATTACCATAATTGAGGAGTGCATACTAATCCAGTGGTGTAGCTTGGATCCAATGCAAAAATTTCTCATACTAGCCATGGATGCTGTCAGCAAGCCAAACAAGCCAACTAGTGGTGCCCAAGGAAGAAATGGTGCCGAGTTCAGCAAACCTGGGAGCAAGAATGGCTGCTCTGGTGCTGTAGTGACTGCAGCATTAAAAATATTTTTAATATTAAGACAGGATACAGATACAGAATAACATTACCAGAGATACTGATCTTCTTGGTTGTTAGTTTATCTGAAAGAAAATCCACCCATTTCAGACACAAGAAAAAAAATCTTAAAAACTTTTTTTTGAACGAATTCTCAGAAATGGAAGTGCTCCAGCTCCTGTCATACTCCATGACTCCTTCTATTTCAGCCTTGTTAATTATGAGAAAACAAAAGCAGTGTGATATGATGGCTTTATAATAGCAAATAGGACAGTAATTGTTCAGAACACAAAGCTTCAATAGCTGGGTAACTTCACAGTAGGAAGTAATTTCTACTTAGGGACCTAAAAGATCTCTTCCTCTAGTCAAGAGCTGTTCGCGTGAGTCTCTTAGGAGTAAAGCTCTATGGAATCTAAGTCGGATTCTCAATTAAACAAACACTCTTTAGCAAATCCAGAAAACAAATAAATAAATCCTTGAGATCAACATCAGCATCTCTCCTAAACAACACAAAAGCCAAAGTCAGTAACCTCCTTCTCCTTGTGTTCCAGTCCTACCAAATTTGTTAGGCTAAGTTGTCTAAGACTACTTCCCTCCCCTTGTAAAGGACCTAAGACAATTAGCCCCCCACTCCTCCTAGGATTCAGCTGGATTTTGAGGAAAACAGAAAAGGGCCTCGAGTGAACTGCATCCTAAATTTCATATGACAGACCACAGTAAAGAGTACCCAGCAATTTTTCATAAGTCACTAAAGTAGCACTGAAAGCTACACACCAAAACAGTGCCCAGATGTGCCACCACTTTGAGAACCTTGGCAGGAGGGGGAACATCAAGGTGTGGATATCCCGTCACGTACTCGGCCATTCATGTAAGAACTGCTGCTGCCAAACCAGCTCAACTGTGAAATGCAGCTACAAGCTGGGGAAGGTCAGAAATTTCAATTCATTTTGCAATACTAAGACCTGCAAAATTAAATTATTTAAATCCAAAATAAAATTACATTGTGTTTCATACTCACAGCATAAACAGACCATTGAGCAAGAAAGGGCTGTTTACTTATGTTGTTTTCCTTTTCATACAATGAATTAGAAATATAATAGTTATTGGAAATTTTAACCTAATTTAAGTTTTTTCCAAAAATACATTGCTAGAACATTTTGGGATGACAATTTGTAAGAAACAGAGCCAGAACAGCTCCTTTGAAGCCACTGTTTCTCATGTATGGGAGAGAATTGTGTGGATGTAGTTGCCAGAGTCTCTGAACACATTTTGCCTACAGAGAATCAAGGCAGGCAAAACAGCCCTGGATGCATTAGAAACTGCCACAATCTAAGTGACAAACTGGCACGGAGGTAGTGCCTTCCCCTCTTCTGTCTTACCAAGTTTCAGCTTCAACCTTTGAGAATTTCTATTGGCCTCCATAGTATTAGGTACAAAATTCTTCCTCACAAATCAGCATTAAAACTAAATCAAAATTTTCAAACATTTATTTTCCCACAAATTTATTGTAATGCAGATCAGCTGAGGCAGTTAGTGGATTCATAACAAGAAAACAAGTGGACAAAACAAGTGGGAAGTTCCAAAACGATCAAACTAGTTCGGTGCTTTTTGAAACACCAGCTTTTCATTTCAGAACAACATTTGATTTCAGCAAAACTTAAGCTTTTTACCAGCAATTAAGATTTTTCACCCTCACTTATACTCCTCCCCTAGTTAAGAGTGCCACCTTTTGGAATTCATGTTTTCATAATATACTTTCCTATCCTATGAGAGAACAGGAAATTAATCACTAACAAGGATGCTGTGGACTGAGCACATACACTGTGGAAGAAATGCACATGCTTATTGTGCCACCCTAGAGAGGGTTTTTCTCCTACACCTTTGGCACCCCAATCATACTAGGGCCATCCCCAAATCCAGAAGTGTTCTCAGCCAGAACTTCTGCACAGCACACCAAAGAGTTGAAATACAGTAGTGGAAAACCCAAAAACCCTCCAAAAATAAAGAAAAAAAATTCAAAAAATTCAATGCATTGCTGCACTTCAAACTGCATTAAAATATCCAGGAGGACTGAGAGTAAATAGTTTATCTTTAAAGATGAGAAAATGCCTCCTTTGTTTATTAATGCAAGTGAATATCCGTTTCTGATTACAAGACTTCTGCACATTTCTCTCTTCACATTTTCTGGTTTCTGTATTTCTTTAAACACCAATCCACTGAGCAACCATGCAACTAATTAGTATCCCAGCCACTCAGTTCCAGGATCTGCTGACATATATTTGAGGACATGTTTTCAATTATCATCAACACTTGATGCATTGTTTTCTAATATTAGTCTACAATGCCTCAATTACTGTCTTAGTCTTTATTGTTTTCAGGCTTATTTCTTAATACTTTATCCCAATAGAAAAATACTTGGCACATTATTTTAAGCTGAATGACAAAAAAAAAAAAAAATCTACCTTTGGTAGATTTGCCCTGCACTGTGCACATTTAAACATATTTTGGTCATTATATAATACTTTTACCCATAAAGAATATTTTATAAGGTAAATATGAAGTTCTGATTCTCTCACATTTTGATTTTAGGTATTTTTATATAAAAAATGCTCTGAAATTCCTACATGACCTCACTTAATAAACATGCAGTCATCCTTCTGATATTTAAAAAGCACACACGGTGACTTAATTTTAAATAATAAATTGTCTTTTAACCTATATCACTGAATGGGTTGATAGTATGATCCAAAACCATGTGGTCAGAAAAATCACTGATGCTTAAATCATAACAGGCAGATATTGCTGTTCAACAACATTCTTGGAACACTTGGAAAGGCCAAAGACCAGCTGTCAGCTGGTAGCTGCAAGAAATATTTATGGGCTTTTTGGGAGTCTAAGCCCAAAGACTTCAGTCTGACGGAAGGGAAACTGTCACATAAGGATATTAATAATCCTGAGATGGAGCAAGTTTATGGATATTGTATCCTGAGGAGATCTGGGGTTAAACAGAAGAGCTGTCTGGCTGTATCCATGGGGCTTTTACCATGGCCTGTGATGCAACATAACAGAAAGCAACGTAAGTTTCCCAGAACACCTCTCAAGTGTTTGTGAGACAACTGGAAAGAATTAGCCTCAGTGATTTTATACCTTATCCTTAAGGAGTAACAGTGCAGCACATTTTGATCCAGTTTTTATCTAATTATTAACCTGACCTTCAATGGGGGTCAATCAATGACCTTCAAACTAACTGTGAAACAACAAAAAATTAAGTTTTGTTGCTACATATTTTGACTGCCATGTAACCTTCTGACAAGTTCCAGGACATCAATCAAATTTCTCCTCGGTGCTGGTACCATTTGAAAAACTTTAAGGCATTAATGAAATCCAACACCTCATTTCTTCCAGTGTAAGTGCTGAACAATTTTCTAGGATACTGGAAGCTTTAAGGACAGGTAAGAACCATTTCAGGTCTGATTACTGTCAGATATTTTCTTCTCAAAATACTTCCTTTCTCTGTCTATAAGAAAGATTATTACCAGTTAGGTTCTACCTCTAATAAGAAAGATCTCAGTCTTAATAAGTTTTGACCAACACATGCATCTGGATGTGGCTTAAAAAATAGCAAATAAATGCATCTTAAGGTGGATTTAAAAAATAGCAAATACAAGCAAATATGTTTTCTGTCCCAATGTACTTACACTCTAAACTAGCTACAGATTGGTACCTCTGCAAATGAATTAAGTTCTCTGATCAGTGTATTTCTGATTTTGTAACTCACTGAACGTTACAGAGCAGGAAATACAGAGCTGTTTTCTCTTGAATGAGGCACAACACAGTCAAAGGAATATGCTCAAATAAGGGCAGTAGAAAACAAGAAGGCTATAAAATATTTTCCCTGGCCCTAGGGATAACAGATTCCATGGTATAATGAAGAGGGATGACAAATATTTGCCCATATAAGTGAATGGCTTTCCTAGAGCACCGTTTTCTAGGAGGGCCTGACTGTGCACATGTCCCTTGTTCCTCACTGCTTGCAGCATTAACACTCCAGGCAGGATCAGGCCCTTTGCTTGCTCACAGGCCTGGCTTTGCTAGCCAAGGCCACCCTTTGAGTTTCGGGTTCCTTGGCTACTGAACAAATTCTACCTTTGTTTTTTCATGAACATTACAGAACTTCATTCTCCATTAGGTGGAAATCCAATCTATCTGCTTTTCTGTCTTGTGTTTTGAAAACTAGACTATAATCTTTTCAATAAGCACCAAAGCCTTTCATCTTCCATTAAATAGAACCCATCCTTCTGTTGTAAACTCTACATATTCCATAGTTTCCCAGCTCCCAAAAAAATAAATAAATTTTTTAAAAAGTCCTTCTTTTCTATTGATGTAGACCTTTTCTCTACATGCATTTTTGGGGAGTGTTTTAGAGGAATCCTAGCATGAAGGTTCTTATCTTTAATCATTGAAAAAATTCAATCATGATTCAGGGTCCCTTTTCCACCTTTTTGACATCACTGGGTGACCACAGATTGTGACTCAGAAACCAGCTACATCATTTATAAGATCTGCTACATCCACTCAAATAGCAGACAAATAACTGTGGAATCCTGAGACCAGCACAACAAACCCACACCCAAATGTACCACTGAACCTGTAGTTTCATCAGCTAGAGAAACATTCTCCTTTTTTTGAGATAATCTTCCTTTTTGGGCTGACCATGCAAAAAGAAGCTGGTCCTGTGCAGGGGAAAAAGCAAAGGATATAGGCACACATACCTGTGCTGGACTCCATTTCTCATCTCTTCTTTTCACTCTTCCCATTAATTCTGTTAAACATTTTCTTCTTTGGTCCTCTTACCACTCACAGAAACATGTATATTTACTGTAGAGACTGTGGGTATAAATATGAAGTTGATGCTTCTGTTGGCATTCCTACAGTAAAATTTCTGTGCATGAATATGCATCGTGAATCTGAAGCAAAGATGAGAACAGCATTGTTTAGTGCCTGGGGTTAAAATTTTAAGGCAGGAACTCTTAAACTCTAATTTCATTTGTAATTCGCTTTGGCTAAGTCATTAATGTTGTTTTGGTTTCCTGTAGGTCCCTCCTAATAAAATTGAACTCAAATCTGTCGTAAAGAAGCACAAGAGAGAAGAAGGCAGCAGATAGAACACTTGGCAATAATAAATCCAATTTCTGATACGAGAGGCAAATGGAGGCCAGGTGTGACTCCCTGGGTACTGTGATAACCACTATTCCAAGCAAGAACAAATATGGTCACTATTCAGCTAAAAAAAGGAGCAGGAGAAACTAGCATCAGTCCTAAAATACTTGCTAAACCTATAAAGAAAAACTATGCACTCAGAAGAGTAAAAAAGCACTTTTCTTTATTAGTCATAAAATAAAAACAGGCGTAGAACCCAAACCCTCCTTGCACTGAAGTTGTGTCACTGACACCCGTGGCAGCAGAAGGCATTTCCTGCACACGCTTTTGCATTCATAACTTGTAGACATTGTTTTTGCCAGAAAACTAATTTGGGAATAATAGGCTCTTGGTGAACCTGAGAATGAAGCGGGTACCCCAGGATCCAGCAGACGCACAGGGGACTGCCAAACTGAATTTCTGAAATAAAAAAATATTCCACTTGGGCAAATATGGAGAAATGGTTCATCAAAAAAAGCCAAAATTAAATCTGTCATAAATTCCCCAGTGACTTCTCACAACCTTTACTGCATTAGTAGAAATATAGACCACAGTGTAGCATCTGAACATTGTTACAAGATGCAGACCACACAAAGAGTTCAACAATACTTCCTTGGGAGAAAATATTATTGCTTCCAGTGCTAGTCTCTTTGACCATATGTGTTAGTGGTTTAAGAAAATGTTTTTCCCTCTTTAGGAAAAGACTCCATCATGTCATTAATCCAAGATAATACAATATTCCACTCGGAGACATGCTTTGTCATCACTTGTACAACATTTTGTTAAGTATACCCAAGTAAGCTCTGAGCAAATCAATGTGCAGAACTAATTTCTCTGATCAAGACAAAGACCAAAATAGCAAGATATTACAATCTCACGCTTAGAAGTCACAGGAGTTTAACTTTCACTGGTCCTGTCATTTTAGGAAGTCTTTAACAAAAACTTTAAAACTTGTATGCAAATTGCCCACTGTTAATCAGTGACAATAGATCTTTAAAGAAGGTTGATACTTTGGACAAAACACTAAGTCCATGAGCCTGGGAGGAGGCAGTAAGGAAGATCTTTCAGGTGCTGTACAGAGTTTGGTTAAAGAATGAGGGAAACATTTCCTTCTCTGCTTTCTTCCTTTGAAATCTACTTTCCCTACTACCAAAATTTGCTTTCCTTAAACTAGTAGATATTTCTTCTGCTACTCATTCACCTTGAACTGGAGCCTTGAAGGTAGTAAACCCTTGAAAAGCTGTGCTATCCATATCCTTTTCTGTTGTCATTTGCATTATTATTATTTCTGTCATTATTTTTAATGCAAGGAGCATAACAATCTTGTTTGGGGGAAAAAAAATTATTCAACACAATCAAAACCTTGCTATATGATTCATTTTTTCATTTTGTACATTTATTTCAACACAGATAATGACATCTGGAGTTATGCAGTATCCACAGGCCCTGATCCAAAAGCTTTTAAGACCAGCCTATGTTAATTTGAATCGGCCCTGGATTGGGTCCCTAACCTATACTATATTGGCTCTTTATTTCACACATAATTAACATCAGAACAAGTTTCTTTTCTTCACCAAGGATCCTGTAAAGTTGCATTTTTAGCCTTTCATTTAATTGAAAAGCAATATGATGTGTTAGAAACCCTAACTTACCACTGCATGCTGCTCTTCCATGTTAATCCGCACCACTTTTCAGGAGCTCACTTTACTTTTATGTAATTATTTTCAGCATGGTTTATCATTTAAATGCCAAACTGGCAATGAGAAATATAGATAAATTGATTATCTTGTACCTTTTATATAAATTCCAGTTACGGTCATAATTTTCTGAGATTATAAAATATGACTCTTCCTGTTCTTGTGTTTTGGTTTTTTTGCTGACTGTTTCAGCAAAATTCTGTCACGGTCACTCGTTCATCCTTCTGAAATTAGTAGGACAACTCACATGAGTAGATAGAATGGGATTTGGCCTTTTTCTTGTACTGATTACAGTAACACTCGATCTGTAAAATAGCACCAACCACTGAATGCAGTCAGTTGTAAGAAACATCTTTGTGCTCTAACTAACCCAAATTTAGCCTCACATATTTTAGCTGTAATACACTGAATACTGAAGGGGGACAACAATCAAACAAAATTTAACAAAACCCCAAAACAAACTCTAAAAAAAAAGTACAACAAACATTAAACAAAAACCTACCCACGTCCTAGACTACCCTCCTTAAAAGTTGAACACAAATATGCTTTTCTTTACAAACACTTCCTTGGCCAAAAAGCAGTTCCAGTCTGCCAATATTTAAAGTTTAGCATGACTGTACTTTGGTTTAATGCTACCTGCAGGCAAATATGGACTCCTGTCAATCTTCAACTCACCACGACTACAGAAATTAATTTTTCTTCTTAACTACATCCAAAATAAACTTGACTGAAAAAGAACCAGTCTATCTCAAGAAACATCTCACACACAGAAAATTGCAGCCAGCACACAAGTAATATCAGTTTTTACAGATCTTAAGGCTGTCTCCTGATTTAACTGTATATCTAGTGCCTTTTCTCCTCCCAAAGAAGCGGTTAAAGGATGTAGGATGACATGAGGGCTGCTGCTATTACAACAGACTACTCAAGATAGAGCCTAAGGATCTCAGGTCTGAAATACTTTTGATATTCTGAGGCTGAGCCCCTGTTTGTCTCAACAGAAAGCCACTATCTTTGTACGCAGCATGTTCCACTTCTGAGCTTGGCACAAGGATGGAGTCAGTGTCATCATGCCACTTGGCCTTTAAAGTCCTTGTGCCATTGAAGTCCTCTCATGTGTCACACACAGCCCACCTATCCCTACAAAGGTCAAGCACCTTTGTTCAGCACATTTGAGTCCATGAACTATCTAGCACATGAAATCCTGTTGTTTAAGGCATAGCTCAGTAGGTCAGGAGATGGGTTGGTTCTCAAAACACATTCTTCGAAATCATGAGCTGAGAGCATGGCTGTAATTTTACAGCATTGAAATTTTTATAATTCTTTTTGCCTCATATTTTACTGCTTAAAACAAGCAAGAAATTCCCTTCCCCACATTATCACATCAATGTTGAATGACAACGTTTCCTCAGAATGACTAAACTCACTAAGAAAGTCACGGCTTTCACAACACATTTTATATGTTTTTATCAAAAATGTTTAAGTAGTGTTGAAACTCACCTTTATTACCAAAATTACTCTACTGACATGATCAATAGTCCCATAATCTAAATCACCCTTTTGTTCAAAGTGAAAAATATTCTTTCTCAGGAGAAACAGCTTTAATAATTTCAAGATGTTGCTGGAAAAAAGGCTACTGGCTTGAGTAGCCATTCTACTTGGCAAGTCCTTGTAACCAGTGTTCACCACACCCTGATGAGAAAGCAAAATAAATAGTTGTCAAAGCCTTCATGTATTGGAAACTTTTCACATGTTCTCCACAGATCTGAGGCCTGCTTTACACATGTGAGTAAATCAAATTTGCATATTACTACAGACATGAGTTACTAAAGCTTTCTTTTACAAGTTAAGTATTCTGTGTAAAACTAATAGTTTACTCTGATGCATGACCAAAGAAAGTCAGCAATTTTGTCAGGAAGCCAGAGATTAAATGAGCTGGGAGGCCAGTCAGGGAACTGGTTACAAAACCATATGGTGCTTATTTTTGAGAATAAGAAATCAAGTACTTTTTCAAATTTAAAAACACCTCATGATTGTCTGATAAGAATCATATTGCACAATGTGTTTCACAGATTAATTGCACTCCAGTCAATCCCAAGGAAGATAGTTACCTTCAAAACCTGAATTCTTTGCAAGTACATCTGGATTAATATTATGTTTCTAATGTCCCTTCGTATTGTTATGAAAGCAGAAGACCAAACCCCCCCCCCCCAAAGAATTCTAATGCCACACTCTGAAAACAACTTACATTGAATTCTGATCTTGAACCCCGTACCCTATATTGTTGTTCCTTGCTTTCATTGCACCATCCCAGGATGACCACGTGGACATTACACAGTTCAAATCCCCTGATGGCTTCCGTGCACACCGTAGGGTCAGTCCCTGCAGAACAGGCAGGTCCAGCAGCCCCAGAGGAGCCAGTTCAAGGGAAAACTGAAATACCTGGGGCTGATCTGCTCTTTCTCCCTGGCTTTCCAGGGCAGGCCATTGCATCTATTCACTACCTGGAAGACAGGGAAGGCTACAAGCATTCTGCTTCATGGCCCACTTCCTGATGAGATTTATCTGTCTCGGGTAAATTCCCAAATACCCAAATGATAGCATTTTTAATTGCTTTAACTAATGGGTCTTGACAAAGGAAAACAAATGACACAGTACTAGAAAGAACAGAAAAATGAGTTTCAATTGCTAGAGTGAGATCATTACATAAAAATTATAATCTTCCATTCAAAAAGACAAATATACTCAGAACTAAAGAAATAAGTTGAAAATATCACCCCTGAAGAGAAAATGAAAGAAAAAAAATTAAGGTTGCATCTTCATGCATTTTGAAATGGTCTTATCATTTAGTCATATCACCACTTAGGACTACACTGTTCTGGAAAAAAAAAAAAAAAATTAAAAATCCCCAAAAAGTAACTGGTAAAATTTAAAATGTTTAGACAATACTCTTAATGTATGCTCTGGTGACAGAATATAATTGCACCTTTATATCATCTTACCGTAATACACTGCATGAATTTTCTATGTCACTCTGCAACTTAGTCTTCATCTAAAAATTATAATAATTTTCACGGTAATCCACTAAGATCTACCATTCATGTTACAAAATGTTCTTTGCAATTGTTTTAAAGTACTGAATTTTCTTTTCCTATATTTGGAATTAGACACTCAAAATTCTTGTTAATAAAGCTCTAGGGATCAATTTAAAAGCATTGATGGATGTAATTGTTAAAAATGATGTACCATGCTTATAAAAGTCACAAAGCATGAAACATTCGGAGATGGACTGGTGTCTGAATAATATTCCAATTTGTGGTTTCAGTACTTATAAAAGACTTTGCTTTCTTATCCCACAACACTTTGGTAAGAATTCCATGACAGACTTATAGTGGCTTCAAGGAAAGACAGTCTTTATTACTAAAATACTGGTTATTTTTTCATTTGTTAGAGAGTTATTTGCATTTTCCCTGTGCATGAGTTATTTCTAGATGCTGTTGTATAATGATGATGATGGTTATGATGTATAATACACGCCTGGCACATGTCAAATTCTGCAGGATGAGGCATTTCTACTTGACCCCCAGCCTCAGCTCCTTAGAATTACTCATCATTATTTCCTTTGCTTCCATCCTACCCCCAGTGATTAGAATTGAAGCTTTCTTCCCCACTTTCATGTTTAAGAAAGCAAACCAAGCAAGTTTAATGACTCTTACAAGAAGCAAAGGTGGTGAATATGGAGATATGTAATACACATGGGTGCTTTCAAAGTAAATACAGCACATTGATTGCTTAGAGTCTAAATTCAAGATTACTAGGAAATCATTAGCAAAGAGAAGCAAATACTCTAAATCGCTGAATAAAAAAACCAAAGAAAACCTAATCATAAAGCCTTAACTCATTAATAGTTTTCAGCAATGCATGTTTTGCTAATGATTTTATGCTAATAGAGAAATATGTTTGTGCTTTCCAGTAGTTATAAGCAGAATGTTCCCTGGAATAAGACCTGCACAAATATCAATACCACTTCATCACACTGCTTGGCAAATAACACCAGGTACAAGAGTGTTTAATCAGCTGATATGTGAGCATGCACACAACTCACACTCAGAGGAATTGGGATAGATTGGCTGCAATATGCAGGGAACAAAAGAAAAGTTGAAACTAGGAAGAAAGGAGGAAGATGATGTTTCACTTAAATTGGGCTTGGGAAGAGGCAGCATATTTAAGTGCTTCTTTAAAATTATGCTCTTTTTCTCTGAATACTCAATAATTTGAAGTTTGTGTTAATTAGCAATGAATTGAGTAAAAACTCTGCTAGTGCCATGACAGAGAGACCTGGCAGATTGTTTTTGAATGACAGATTGGTTTGCTTCAGTGCAAAGCAAAGCGGAACTTTAACCAAAGTATTTTCTAAAGCATTAAGTAGTATTCTAGATTCTAAGCCAATTTTCTTACTCTACCTGGTATCAAATCCCCTGACAGTAACTCCCATTGCTTTGGCAGCTACTGCTGCAGTCAGCCCAGCAATGCCAGCACCAATTATCAGCATCTAGAGAGATCAAACAGATAGTATTCCATCACATGCTGTGTCTGCAATATGCCTTATCTTCAAAAGCACTTGAACTTTAAAGAGCATCAGAGGCTAAAAATTGTTAAGTACTTCAGAGAAGTGAAAAAAAATACAATCTTACCTCAACAATACAGCATCGTCAAACAGCTGGTTTGGGCTGTAAGAACAGGTGGTCATCTGAACAAAAGGTGCCAGATGGAGGAAATAAGACAGAAAAAAAATAACTTAAACAGCACATGACTAGAGGACAGGTATTCCATTCCACAGGACACAGACCTTAACTCAGACTCCGACAGCAAAGGATGTTGACATTGTTTGCCCAGTTATGCAAATGTTTTTCTTTACTACACTTCTCTCAAGTGTGAATTCTGACAGATGCGCTGAAATGGGTATCAGAAGGCAGGGGTCAGTCTCAGAACAGAGAAGTAGACTTTTAGGGACCTTTAAAAACCAGTGAACATCCTTCTGAGCTGAGCTGTGATTTAATGCATTTTTTACATTTCAAGGAATTGATCAAGCATTTGCCAAAAATAAATGAAACATCTGAGGCTGAACTTAGATGTACATAATACACTCACCTACAAATTCCAATCACTCTTGGCTGCACTGTATAAGGCAGGTGAGAACAAAGAGAAGTCCTTGATGCTGGGGTCCTGCCAAGCAGAAACTAATCTAGTACAAAATATTTTTTGGGACCATCCTGGGAAGAATCTAATCATGATCCCTTGGGGAAGTCTGAAAAAGTTTTGGTCAAGTAAGTTCTGTATTCAGAAATGCTCAAATGCGCTAAAGCAACTTCTATAGAATGGCTCAAACATCCAAAGACAGTGTAAGCCATCAAACAAAAATAAAATCACAGAGAATCAAATGCTGTAGGTTGTCTCTTAGAAAGGTCACATAGGAGAGCTGAATTGCCGTATTACACTAGTAGTCCATCTTTCCAGTACCAAGTTTTACTCTTAAATGCAACTGTACTTTCACAGGAGAAACTTGTCCTGTAGCTGCTACCTGCCCAGCAAAATCCCTGCCAAATTGATTAAATTCCAGCACTGCTGATTTGTACCTATAACAATCAAACAATAGCATTGTACATACGTAGTTACGCCCTCAGATGAATTAACATTCATGGATGCCACTCTCTAGGGTTCAGATGTCAGGACACAACTTCCAGAAGCAGAGCCAAATCCACTTGAGGCAAACACATAAACTAAATCAATTGGATAATTAACAGAAGCTTCGTAACAATAGCAAAATGGACATCTTAAAGTAATAAATTTTGAAACAATATATTCAAAGGTCATTCCAATTTATACCAGTGACTTGAGAATTAAATGTTTGATGGAGCAGAAATGCTGGGAAAAGAATGCATACTAAAGCTGGTGACTCACAGCATAAGGTGCTTCTTGCAACTGCAATATTTGAATTACTTATTTTTAATTCTGTGGTCAGCTAACGTACCTATACCTGACTGTCAGCCCACTTGCACAGAACATGAACAGTGCAGAGAAAATGCTCAAAGCTATTCCAGGAATTTACAGCACAGATCCCCCTGGTAAAGCAATGAGTTGATGAGCATATACACTTTACATGAACTGGAAAATAGGGCCAACCTTTCAGCTCGCTTGAAAAGGAGATATGTTTGAAATACAGAGGCTGCCTTCGTAGTTACATGGTACTTAACCATTCCTGTACAATTTATCTCTCCTAATAAACTACTGCTCAAACATCTTTTCAAATCTATCATTCTTCATTCAAAGAACTGGAGGTACCCTCAAAATATTCACTATAATACTGTTTTGTGTCAGCATTGTGTAGCTTTGTGGACCCCATTAGAATATAACTTTGTTACAGGTTAACATCTAGTACCTGTGGGATGTCTTGTTTGCTGTTTTTGTTGGGATTTTTTTTCCTCATTGGGGAGCTAAGAAAAGAAGTACTGATTTCTTCAAAAGAGTTCTGTAGGTATGTAGTAATCTGAACAAGAGCTGTGCTTGTTCTGCTAAAGAAAGATTTTTCAGGCCAGTTAACTGTGGGTTTCTCAGTTCTTTCAGAGTGTTTGGCCTGAAGGCCACACGACTTCAAGATTTTGCTTGGAACAATTTGAAAACTCATTTATACCGTTCTTAAACCTTTTTCTCCTTATTTCAAAGCTTAAAAATCAGACTTGTAAAAGATTAACAGATAAAATCCCAATTTAATATTGGTGACCTAAATGCTGAAGCAAGGAACATCCAGTGCAACCCTCCTGATTCCTTGGATACAGATAGGGAAGTTAGTGCACTGTCAGTACTGCAGGATAAGATAGGCAGACATTTCAAGAATTCCTATAGAACTCCAGATAATTAAGATTATGTAGGTAAGGGTGAGTAGTAATTTTTCCTCACAGAAGGAACATTCCTCCTGGCTTCACTGAAATGAGATTTCACGCCGCGGAAGGGAATGAAAGACTGGCAAAAACAAGAGATGCTAATGTCCAAGTTGAGCCAGGACAAGACAGCCATTGTATACACATGCTTTCTGTATTAGACAAAAAACTGTTTTTCTTCTGTGGGTACCATCTGATTCAGTGTCACAGCCATATAACTGAGGTAATAATTTATTTTGGTATACAGGCAAATAAAAGGATAAATTCTAAACCAAAATATTTTAAGAGAAGTTGGTATTAAAAAAAAAAAATCAACCCTGTTTAGGGCCCTGTGTTAAAACACTGGAGGGAAATCAGAGAGTTTGACACTAGGTTAATTAGATTTAAATAGTTTCAGAGAGAGAGAGAATGTGCAACAGGAAAATACCATTCATCTTTGCACCAGATTGCTTAAATTTACCAGAGCTGTCATCGAGACCTTTTAGAGACTAGTTGCATGATTTTGTTTATGGTTCTGTAAAGACAAACAATATTGACTGCTGACATTATCATGGCTTGTAATTTTTCTCTCTTTAACTTCACTGTGGCTCACTACATGAAAAGTAATTTGTTTTGCTTCATCTTCTGCCACAAAAAAAGACACCCCTTTTATTAAGATAAGAAGATGCAACTGGAGGACCCCATCTAGGTCATGAGGCTCCTTCAATTGCAAACACTACACAGTCTCATTCTAAGAGGGGAAAAAATAACGATTGATGGGTGATAGATGGTTTCCTGTGATCTACTGGAAGTGTGGAGGGAAAAAACAGGGAGAACACATCATAAAGAGATCTCCTTTCAATCCACCTGCAGACAGGGGTCAGAGAAACTGCTTTGCACCCTTGTACTGAGCTTGCCAGAGTCAGAGCCGGTACCTGCACAAAGGTGTCACTGCCACCATTTGCCCAGAGATGGTTCCAGCTGAACCTGAGTGAGGTTTCTCATCGGGATCACATGAGAAATCTTGACACTAGAAAACCTAAAACATCAGGGCAGCTGTACCTTATTCTTCAAATTTATCAAGATTTAAAGGAAGTTTTGCATAAAAATATAAACGCTGTACGTTTTAGCACTAAAAAGTTAAGTCTATTTTGTATTGATTCTCAAGACGTTTAAGATATTCAAGTCCTGGACAGTTTTGCAGAAATAAAAATCCCATTAAAAAAGTTCTTTTTTCACATGTAAGATGTTTACTGCTAAGCACGAGTGGCCCAGGGATGGGCCCAAACATTCTCCTTGCTATAAAATCTTTTGATTATTCAGAAAGCACAAGAGAAGTGCATAAAATTACTTTGCTACAGCCTGTTATGCATGATGTGGAACACAGAGGACTATGTTCACTGCTACCTCCTCAGTGGAATGCTGTGTCATTAGCAGTGATATGCAAAACTCTTTTCAGATGATTTACGTATAAAACAGTGGCAAGGAAGCAAGTGGCAGGGAAAATGCCTTGTTCAATGAAGCACTTATGTGTTTGATACCTTTACTGAATTGATTCTGCTTGAGATGAACTGGTTCAAATTTAAAACCATTTCAATATGCAGCCTATGTACATAAATAATTGGATCAGCATTTAAACTAGTTGTTTGTGTTTGGCAGTTTTTTTAATGAATTCCTTATAGAAATCTAAATAGCTTTGAAATCAGTTCCAAATCTGAATTGTTTTAAAATGTGTCTCACACTGAACAGCAACAGGTCCTGACTGTTGTTTGGCTCCTAATGCCATGTAATACTACATGGGGAGCCAGAATTCAGAACTAGCAGGGAGAATGTTGCACCTTTAGTTATCAGAAGCTGCAGTGTTGTGAGGGGTAAGAGATTCTTTTACCCAGTTCATACTGTCCCCCAGGGCCAGGCCTCAAAATAAACACAGCAGCTTCAAAGACATTATTACAGGTTACACTCCAGGCCACAGAAAATCCTGTTTGCATGTTGTGATCAGTTCACACTTTGCATTGCAAACCATCTTAGATTACAGTTCTACTTATGTGAGAGATTGTTATGGAAAAATAATAAAAAGTGGTATGTTAAAGCTATGCCAAATATAAGACACATTTATCATGCTGTCAATGGAATTTTTAACCATATGTCTCAATGGAATTACTAAAATTAGTTTTGTTTTATACCTATAATTGCTATAGGTCGGAGGCCACATTTAATGTATTTCCCAAAAAGAAAGTATGATGCTCAAGCAGCAGGAAAAAACCCAAACATGATACATGAGCCTAAAACCAACTAACAAAAAAAAGCTCAACTTATTGGTAGAGTAGTAAAAACTTTTTCTCTGGGACTGCTTCTGTAAAGGTGAAGACAGAAAATGGGGGAGTATCCCTAATGCTGAAATTGCTCTACTTTCTAAACTGATGCTCACATTTAGTTAACACAAAATAATCTTCAGAATAAATATGGTTACATTATCCACAAATTACAAACTTACCTTTAAAACAACATCTGAATTACTTTGTTCAAACATGAATTACTACCTGGCTTGTCTGTATTGCTCAGCAGAAAGCTCTGCTTCTTGTTCCACTTTTAGTCCTACCAAGGACTGGACAGCAGTAGGACACACAACCCACTTCTCACCTTGATTTTTCTTTGGCAAGTCCCACCCTACAGGTGTTCGCTATGAGGTCCTTATAGTGAACCCCTCTAAACTGGAAGATATAACTAAGTACAAAGACTTTTTTCCCCCCTACAGATCACACCAAGTTAGTTTTTATTTAATTCCAAAAGGCACAGATTTCAACATCCAATGGATGCCAGCAGACACAGTTTCGCTGGAGTCTGAGAATTCCATCTATATATCAAATCCAGTAAAGTTTTATGCACAGAAATCATCCTTAAAGAGGTACAATCACTGGTTGACCTTAGCGGGATGGTTAGCGTGAGAGAAGGTGGCAGGATTGGGCCCCAAGTTTTCATAAATAACACAGAACATCTCCAGATGAACATTCCACTGTTAGTTTTTAAAGTGCCTTCCACAGCCAGCCCACATGGTCTCAACACACATTCATAGATGCCAGAACAATAACAAATTAAAGTTTGGTTTATAGAAGGGCCTTGGCTCAGAGGCTGCTTACACAAGTTTGCATGCTGTTTACCCTGAAAAAGGTGTGGAACTGACCACAATGAGGTGACAACCTCAATTCCACTCACACGTGAGGTGAGAAAACCAATAACAAAACTGCAGGATTAGGAAAGGACACTTTGTTTCTCCTGGCTTGGGAATAAACTGTGTTTTGTTAATAAAGGAATTCAGTAATTTTATGAGACTAAAGAACATCTCTCTTCCCCCTTAGCATGTATGCAGGTAGACATTTTACATATATTTATATAAGGAATATATAGAAACACGTATGTCGACTACCCACATACCCTCACTAAATATGTTTACCCACAGAAGGATGCGGTCCTAGATTATTCTCATTGTCCTATCTCATTATCCATTGCAGGCAACGGAAAATTTTCCTTGACTTCAGGGAAACTGGATTTCCAAGCATTGCACTCCCCCGGTGCTGAGCACGGGTTCAAGGACAACATTATTAGACCAAAGCCTTGCCTGTGCTTTCAAAACAGGGTTTAAGTGATTGAAGGGCTACATACTGCTTGCCTGAACTGTTTAGATTTACCTTCATGACTTGATCCTCCAGAATGCTCTGAAAATCCAATGCTGTCTGTTTAAGTAGTACACACAGAAAACCAGGGAAATGCCTTGGAAGATGAGTCAGTTCCAGTCAAGTGCTATTCCTGCCCAGTTCAACCGGAATGTTCTCACAAACATCAAGTGGACCTGACATTTAGCCCCAAAATAGAACAATTAAAAAAGGAAAACAAAAGTTTCACCATACCCACATAATTTCACAGAAGTTTTTCTGCAAATTCTTTTTAAATTTTATATACAGCCAAATGCCTGGTTGCAGACACCTCATAAAATTCGGTTGTCCCCAAAATTAACTGACAATACCCGAAGTTATACATTAATTACTAGCAGAGATGCAAAAACTAAAGTATGTTTGCTTAAACATACACTGTCAGTTCAATGCCAGAAAACATTCTACAAGAGATTACACAGACCAAGCAGATACATGTGGCAGGGACATTTCTATTAGAAACACTCTAAACAAAGCCATTTAGTACAGAGCACATTTTGCTTAAAAGATATACACATGGCATTAGAGCAAAGCTGGGAACAACTATAAGAACTTTAATTGACACTAAAGAAATAACTGCCAGTATTTATAATTCTACAAAGAAAAGTGTCATAATGAGTTCACTGGAAAAAAATCTGTTCTATCCCCCACATGTGCACATGATATTTTCAGGCCATTAAGACGGCAAAAACTAGAAGAAAATACCTTTTTTTTTTTTTTTTTTCCACAAATAAAGGTTTTCCTTTCTAGTTAAGTGCTACAGAAAATAGAAGCTTTTTCTTACAATTCTAAGATGATACACAACTCTGCTCAAGAAAGAAAAAATGCTTTAGATACACTCTCCAAATTAATTGCTGTGCCCTGTCCTTCAGGACAAAGACAGTAATTCATCACTATCAGCAATTACTATACACAACGTCCTTGCAGCATCTCAGCTGCTTGGTTATTGTGTAGTAGGTAAAGTAAAGCAAAATCTCCCTAGAGCCCATTTACTCTAGGAAGGAAAGAAATAAGCACAGAATATTTCTGATGCAAGACTTAAGTAACTCAAAGGAGAAGCAAAAATAGGTCCTGAAAATGCTTAATCTATATCCTGTTCTACCCCTTATGGCTAAATGGAATAATACAAGTACATGGAGCAAAAGATTTAACCCACAGTTATTTCTGTATTCTAGTTTTTTCTAAGGTTAAACAGAAAACCACTGTTCTCATTTGATTTATTAATCCATAAGAGCATTCTAATACTTATATAGGAGCAATTGGTTTTCAGCACTAGCCTTCAATCTGTAGTTAATTCTATAATTCATCTCTATCAACTTCTATTCTTTGATGTTATGACAGCACTACAGACAACCATCTGGTCTTTGAGATTTAGAGTCAAGATTCATATTGGAAATGGTATTTTCTTTTATATACTAAATTTGGAAAGGCTGAATCCTTGGATCTCTTCTGTAACCTATCACTGTTTCAGCGTCGTGCAAGCAACAATAAAAAAAAAGAGGTGAAATATTATTCTAGAAGTTTGTGCAGAATAGGCCACACTGTTAAAAAGCATTCTAAACCTACTATTTCTGTAAATATAATTCTTCCCATAGCCACTTCTGGAGGAAATAAAAGGTCATTTTTTTTTATTATTGCTATATATGCAAAAGCAGTAAAAGCTCTGGCAGGCCTAGAATGAACAGGATCCAAATCTCCATAAGACTTCTCTGAAAGTTGGCAGAGTTCAGGTTGAGAGTGAGTCCATGAAGCAGAAATGTTCAGACTCAGACTTCTCCCCTCTAGTAAACTGGTCACTGGAACACCTTTATCTTCAGCCCAAACCTGTACACATTTCAAAGCTCACTACTGTAACTGTCCCCCAAAAGGGAAAAAAAAAATTGTTCTTCAGCACCACAAAATCAACAACATAAACCCCAAAGAACTAGTTCTAAGCCTGAAGACAGGCTGGAATCAAGCTGGAATGGGATCTGAAGCTGAAGGTTACTGCTTTTTCTTCCACACCTCTTCATCCCATTTGCCAAGCTGGTGATTAGCTTCAAATTTGTACTACTCTTTTGTTTTAAAGTCATCTTTAGCTGTCTCATTTTTAGTAAGCCTCCCATATAAGAGAACATCCCGCTGAACTTCAACAACTGGGTTTAGTAGATTTTACTTTCTATACCTACATTCTTTCTCCCAGTAATAACATCACTAGTTTTATTGTTTCATTTCACACAGATCATGGATCATGCATTCATTCTAATCATTTATAGTTCTTCCTTTCTAGCAATGTGTCTCAGATGCTTAAACATTTAAAATCCCTTTGCAACATGTATTTGGTGCATCCAAGTCTAATCTCCTCCAGAAAAAATTAGATTTTCCACAGCTCTTCTCAGCCTCGATATAATTGGAAGCAACTTAATCCACATCCTTAGGTCTTTTTATATTCTAAAGGAACTCCAACAGCTTAGTTTAGGACAAAAAATATTTCTAAAATATACACAAATCCCACTTCAGGCCCAAGTTCAGTGGGTTTTGCAATGGAACATACATTTTGCAATCTTTTAAAAAGTAGTGGCTATTCACTGCTAGCTACTTATTGTGTTATTTTCCATAGCTGTTCACAGAATATACTAACAGTTTTCCAGGAATTCAGGAATAGATATTAATTTCATTGAGAAGTTAATAGCAAAAAAATCAAAAATATTTGTCAAGGGGGGAGAAAAAGGGCATTTTTAAGGGATATTTTCATTCCAGCTGAACAGTAACATCCAACAATTTACCAAGCCAGTCTTCAGGGTTTTACCATTGCTCTCAGGGGAAAGGCAAATATATTTGAGGTATGTAGTGAGGCACAGAACACTTATAACTGTTTACATGCAGGTAGAGCATCCAGCAGGAGAAAGCACCAACTTTTCAATCACAACTTAATCTATGAAGTCTATTCTAAACATAGGAGCATTAATAGTACGAAATGCTTTTGCACTCTGCTTTAAAGAAGGGTTAGCTGTTTTGGGATATATTTTAATTTGGTTTGCTTATCAAAGGATTTAAAGGCCTCATTTAGGAACAGAAATTAATGTGATAAACATTATGAAAAACTTAAACTACTCACACAATTAGCTTTAAAGTTGACTACCTCAAAATCAGCCAGTGGAGTGGATCTGTCAGGGGCAGTGAGCCCTCCTGTGGGTGTGTCGTTTGTGTATTTAGTCTGCCTTTCAGAAGTCTACCATGGCTTACACTGTTTGCAGTACATCTGTTAGGCTAATCTGGTTTAATTATATCTATAGTAGACTGAATAAAGAAAGTGGCACACACACGTGTACACAAAAGCAAACACACCTAATACCACAATTTTGTACAGATCCAGCTCATTCAATTCTAAGAACAGGAACTGCACTTGAGCAATATTCCTCACATGATTCATTACGCTTTTGCCTTAAAGGCTTCCTGCCATTGGAGATCTTTCAGTTTTTACATTTTATTTATTTCTGTAACATTCTCTAAGCATTTTGAATGAAGTAAAGTGTTCAAATACTCCTATATGGCAACACTATTCCCATAGTCTATTAATTTCTTTTTATGTTTTCTTTTTTTTTTTTTCCATTTAAATGCTCAAAGAATGTCCCTAAGGAAGCAATAGCATATTAATTATTGTTTGGTTTATTCTTACAAGCACAGTAATTTAGATTATTTTATTATGTTCCAGACAATGATTGCCTAACCAGATAAAGTAAGCAAAGTGAAGTAAACTGGCAACTGAGTTTAATTACAAAAATCATTGCCTGGAACTTTGTAGCAACGCATTTGTGGTTGAGAAATACCAATTAATTCAGTTCACGGTGCAGGGATGATTACTGCAATATCACAGTGATAAACAAGTGATGCAGAAAAAAAGGTTTCACCAAGGAGTAAATAATGTAATTGAAAAAAAGAATGTAAATGGGTGCTGTAGTGTCACTGTAGAGGACTACTAATGTTGGTCTTATTAGCCACAAGATTGTATCCCAGATAAAACTATTCCAGTGGCCAAATGTGTGTTTTAACTTATACCAGATACACTCCTTCCTGAGGAATAATGTAACACTTGGCAAAGACAGACATACATACTCCTATCCTCTTAATGGCATTGGTGAGAAAACAATTGTTATTTCAGCCCAACACTCCTCAAGAGGATCCTCTGGAGCCACAGGTCAAAGTCTTAAAGGCAGCCTGCATCACTCTTGGGAGGCACTTTAGAACTCAGCCCCCTGTGTTCATAGAATTAGACACAGATAAAGCAGTTTCATACCACTGGGAAAAATGCAACCCAGTAGCTATAAATTGTTCAGCATCACAAAATAGATTTGGCAGACTACAGGTAGATTTAGAAAGAGATTGGGGGGGGAGGGAGTGTTTACTTAAAAATTTCCATTATAGTACATTTATTAGCATTCCTGAAATACATTGAAAGACACAACATGAAACCAAAAGGCTGAGAAGAAATGTCCTCTAAATTTTTTGTCTTATACACAACTGCATGAGTGGCCATGCATCTCAATTCATTTCACTGATGGCTCAATTACATCAACAAGTCCATTGGACCTGAGGAGATGCATCCCAGGGTCCTGAAAGAATTGGCTGATGTAGCTGTGAAGAATTTCTCCATCGTATTTGAAGAGGCACAGCAGTCAGGACAAGTCTCAAGGAACTGGAAAAGTGGAAATATCTCACCCATTTTTAAAGAGGATAATAAGGAGGACCATGGGAGCTACCAGCCAGTGAGCCTCATCTCAGTGCCCTGTAACATCATGGAACAATCCTCCTGCAAGTTCTGTCAATGCTCATGTCAGAGTCTGCAGGGACAGGAAAAAGGGCAACAGTTTTAAAGTGAATGGGGGTAAGTCTTGACTGGCTCTGAGGAAGAAATCCTTTACTGTGAGGTGCCAGAACAGGTTGCTCAGGCAAGCTGTGGATGCCCCATCCCCGGCAGTGTTCCAAGTCAGGTTGGAACACCTAATCTGGTGAAAGAAGTCCCTGCCCACGGCAGGGGGTTGGACTACATGATCTTTGAAAACTAATTCCAATTCAAAGCATTCTATGACTCATTAGGGGGAAAAAAAGAGAAAAAAAAAAAAAGCAGCTCTGTAGGCCAGCAACGTTTGTCAAAGTATATGTATATACTCATGTTTATCAGGGAGATTCATGACCCCATTTTGTCCTTGTTAGGAGTTCAAATACATTAAGCATCCAATCTAACTGGGCTTTGTGCAAACAAACAAGTCCTTAGAAATACATACAAATAGCCCACTTAGTGTTTTCATTTTACGTTTGTCACAAAGCAGTGACTCTACAGCAACGTCAAGTTCCTACAACTCTGCCTGCTGTCTGCATTATCCTGGAGTTTAGCAGGATTTATTTATTCTGAAATTTCATCTTTCTGTTCCCTCAGGTAGTTTCCTTAACCACCACCAGTATATTAACTGATAGTGGAAAAAAATTGAGCACAGATTTTTTACAGTCTTTATAATTTTTCCTTTTATGTCAGTTTCGTAATTTATTTCATGTGTTCCACTGCACACCATGCCATCTGAATGAGCTTCAGAGCTGACAGCCCACAGAAATCACAAGAGTAGTCTCTGTCAAAAATACAGCTAGTAGTTTTCTTTTTCTTTGGATTGAGCTCCCTAATTCTGGAAGCCTTGAACTCATTCTCAGAATGCACAGTTCTGTTGTATTTTTAAATAAGCTTACATAACCTTTTTTCTCTGAAAAAATGATGTGTTATCAGCCAAGTTCTCTCCCAACTGGTCTAGTGAATTAAGCAGCAGCTTTCATCTAAACCCTACCCACATTTTTCTTCTGAAGACATGCACAAATAGCCTGAGTTCTTTCAGCACACTTGTGAATTTGCTTTGTAACACAGCCAAACAGCACCACATTGTTCTATAGGCAGCATCCTTTAAATAAAGTGCAAATCATAGAATCATAGAATTAACTGGGTTAGAAGATACCTCCAAGATCATCAAGCCCAACCCTTGATCCAACCCCACTGTGATTACTAGATCTTGGCACTCAGTGCCACATCCAGCCTCATCTTAAACACCTCCAGGGATGGTGAATCCACCACCTCTCTGGGCAGGCCA
>JAWWES010000018.1:10525967-10586785 GCA_035583135.1 Lophotriccus pileatus | reverse complement strand
CTTCTTGGCCACCTGGGCACACTCTGGCTCATGTTCAGCCTCCTGTCAATCAGCACCCCCAGGTCCCTTTCTGCCTGATGCT
Organism: Lophotriccus pileatus; assembly: GCA_035583135.1. Taxonomy (NCBI): domain Eukaryota; kingdom Metazoa; phylum Chordata; class Aves; order Passeriformes; family Tyrannidae; genus Lophotriccus; species Lophotriccus pileatus. The sequence continues at coordinate 10,586,703 of JAWWES010000018.1, read as the reverse complement.
TTTGCAGGTTGATTGTAGGCTGATTGCAGGACCTGTAAGACTGATTTCTTCCTTCAGTGTAAAGCACTCAAATTTTAGACAACAGAGAAGATAATCTAGGCAAAAAAACCTTCAGGCAGCATAAGGAACAACTTACCACAAAAATTTATTGGGTCCTTATCCTGGAAGATGCATTTGTACGCTATTTTAGGTTACATAAGTGTTATAGACAATGAAAGAAAATTAATTTTTCTGCATTGCTGGTACTATTTGCTTTTAACATCAGTGCTGTCCCTGCCCTTTCACACACAGCTCCAAGTGCCCTATTGCTGGGTAGGAGTGTCCTGTCAAATTGGCTTTACCATCGTGGTGGTACCTCTGCTGACACTCTTGGAACTGTTTGTAAGTCTGCATAAGGATTAAGGAGGCAAATTAAACTCCACAGTTTATTAATATTAATAATCATTTACTTTCATTAAAGGCTAAAAATAATTACCTTCTCATAGTGTACACACTGCTTATTTTCTAGGTGCCTAGCCTGAATCCCCCATGGGTGGGATTCATTTTAACTGATTCTAGACAACTTTTACATGCAGACCTTGAACTATTTTCAACAACTTCCTTCAGAATCAGAAGGAAAGAAACATTTTCACAAGGTGTTTCAGCTGCCCCATCTCAGGCTTTTGTTTTTTAGGAGGAGATAAATTATTTTCTGGAGGGACACAGTCAGGGACATTTTACTGCAAAAAAGGCAACTGCACAGTGAACAATTACGGGACAAACCCCAGTGTTCTCTGAGCATTGCTCATTTGAAAGAACAAACAATGTGCAAATACAAGACTGTTACAATACAAACGTTCTGACATGAAATATGTCAAAGCTTTTTGAAATGTTAACAATTGCTTCCCCTACCCCCCCAAAAAAGAAGATATGATCTCTGAGCACATCCACAGTGTTGTGCAAGCAACTTCTTTAGAGAATAATCTCTTCATAAGGGTGATCCAGAACACAGGAACAGAATGATTCTGGGAGGAAATTCTTAAGCATTCACCTTTACAGGAGATTACTCAGCCACTTCAAAATGAAATCTGCTGAAATGGGTCTGTTTCGCAACAAAAATTGGAACTCTTGGCCCATGAAGTAGATGTCAGAAGTTTGGGGTTGGGTTTTTTTGGGGGTTTTAAAAAGAAATTCTTACATTGGGCAAGACTTGTTCCCAGATTTTCCCAAGACAAATGAATAATGCCATCTTACAACATCACCACATCCTGTACAGTATTGTAAAACCTAACTTCTGAGTTGTCATTGATTTATTTAATAAGTATGGAAAGTTAATTTTGTTTATTCCACAAATAATTTAGCCTCTTGAAATAGTCTAAATCTAGAGATTACATGTACTAAGATCACAGATTTCATAGTAAATGGTGAAGTTACTGTCACCTTTCCAGTACTGGAATGAAACAATCCTAAACCAAAAAATATTCACTTGCTTTCTTCTTTTTCATTACAAATTCAACGGAAAATTTTAATACCAATCAAAATTACAAAATAATGCAAGGGATTCATTATCTTCCAATGCATTATTTTACTCAGTGTGCAAATGACACAGGTTACATAGGTATTTCTAAAGTAATTTACCCTGTTGTAAAAAACCTTTTGGCTAAAGGAGTTATTTTGGCACCCAGAAGCAATTTGAGATGCAGCGAGATTACAGGATTATGAACAACAAAACATCAAGAAGCTCTACTTTCTCTCCATAATGCTGTAAGTAACCATGTTTTTTCTGCATTTTCAATGTATTAGCACTACTTCCATCCTTTAATGTAAATATTTTACTCTCTGGAAGTAGTGATCAACATGACAGTTCATCTTTATTTTATGTTAGCTGGGACCTCAGATCTTATCCAGGTGTACACCAATACATCATACAGCTATATATGTACACCACCCCAATTTAAATGTACTTTTACCGACCTGCTGAGCTAGGTTGCTTATAAATCATCATTACCACAGGTGTTGCTTGCCCCAAGATATGTAAGAATCAAACATTTCATATGAAACAGCTTTTCTGACAAAAATCACACTCAAGATTGAAACCAAATGTTAACCAATAAAATCAGTGAGTAAATAAAACTGTTTTCATGAAATCTTAGGACTTGAAATTCAGGAATTCTTTATCTAAACCACTGTCTGCCCCAAGATAGTATCAAGTCTAGATTAGAAATTGCTGGAAATGTCAAGAATTATGGATATTCCAACATCTTAGGAAATGTATTCCATTTCCCTTTATCTTAATTTACCAAGTATCTAGTTTAATTTAGCTGCATTTATACATCTTATTCAAAGAGACATAAATCTATTTTGGTTTTGCAACAGCCTTTTGTCTTTCAAAGGACTGAGATAAAGGCTTCAGTGAAGAAAGACCAATTCCACTCGTCTTTCTGTTTAAGTCACATTCCCTGAACACTTCATAATTCTGATTCTTCACCTTGGAGCATAATTCTCTTCAGCTGGTTCACATCTTCCCTTAAATGTGACAACCAAGCCTGGTCATACCAAGCCCTGAACAGACCAGACTGACTTCACAGCTCACACAAGCCATCACCCTTGTTACACACCCTGTAATGTCACTCCCTTTCCTGTAACTTTGCTGTGCTGTCAAGTCACATTGAATCTTAGTGTAACACCAAGATCTTTTTCTACAGAGCTGTTACTTGCCCAGTTGTTGCCATCATGGGATTTAGGGAGCAGATTAATCTTTGTGTGATCTTGCTGTCATCCTTGTTACTTGTATTCTATTTTTCTCCCCCGACCTCAGAACACCTCCCAGCCTACAAAGGTAATTTTCAATTTAAATCTTGTCCTAAAATAAAACCTCTGTGCCCCTCCAGCTTCACCCTAAATGTAAATTCAGTGACTAAGTTTTTATTCCATCATCCAGATCATTAATGAAGATAGTAAGTAGCACCTGACCCAAGACTGACTCCTGCCAATCCCTACTCAATACTGAACTTCCCATTTTGAGAGCCAAGCATCGATGCCTAACTCCAAATACTTTACAACACAGACCAGTACCCACCTTACAGCAGATGTATCAAGACTAAGTTTTACCAGCCTGCTTACAGGAGCCTTAAAGTTGATATGTGCCAAACTCTTCTCCTCTAATCACAGGACCTGTAATGCCCTGGCAGACAGAAATTAAACTACCTTGGTACAATTTCCCCCTTATAATGCATTTGTGCATTAAATTTGTTGTGACTGGTAATCATCTTGAATTTCAGGGTTTTTTACAAATACTTTTGTCATTTCTTTTTATGGGAACTGAACCTAAGTTGACTTATCTATAATATCATACCTTTCTCTCCCTTCTCAAAGACAGGCATGATTTTTCCATCTTCCATTCTTTCACATCTTAACCAGCCTTAAAAAAAAAAAATCCAGTGAATACTGTGAAAGTCCTGAATACTTCATTAACAGGCAGTAATATCAAACCTCTATATAGATACATTACGTGTGTTATTTTGCTATCAAATGAACTGCTTACATGTCTCTTGGCAACCTCTCTCTCATGGCAACCTAGAGTAAGGAAACTGAGTCTCCATGAGACAGATGAAGTGTCAGAAAAAGGTGCTCAGAACGTACTACAGGTAATGATGAATCCTTGCTATTGTTCAGTTGCAAGTATTTATTAATCAGTTAATGTGTCATTTTTTTTAATAAGAAGCCACTGACAAAGCAGTACAGTTTTCAATTCATTGGTTTTTGTCTTCACCTGACCTGACAGAGCTGTTTTGATCACTTGCAAAACTTTTCTGAGCTCACTGACATTTGAGGTTTAGCTTTACTCATCCATCCTCTTCCTGCAGCCCGAGACGTTGACATGACATTAATCCCGAGCAGCTGCTTTATACAACAAAAGGAATTTGTTATGGAGAGCTATTTTAAAAGTGCAAGCAGTCAATTAATAACCAAATGTATAATTTAAGAAAAACTTCACCAAACGCTTGAATTCTTTCCTTATACAGTCACATTAATTTGTATGAAAATTTAATCTTCGGAAAGGGCCAAATTATTTAACTGACTTTATTTCTCAATTGTGAAGATATAGGAATAACTTCAGGAAATAAATAGTTGAAAATTCCTGTCAGGCTCAACATTTCAGATTTCTGTCGCTCCTAAAGCAACTCACTGGCTCTGTCATTCCCTTAAGTAAATTCTCAATCCACTGCTGGGGTTATGCATGGCCCTCAATAACCCTGAGGACAAATGTGAGTTACTGAGGTACATATTCCTTCCAGATGTTCTGTTTCCCATAGCACTCTTGATAAGAAAAAGCTTACTGAGTTTGATATTATCAGTGCATGTCTTTAGATAGGAGCAAAGAGAAAGAGTCCTTAACTCTCCTTTGTGGTTGATCGTGTTTAACACAAGTAGATGAGATGCTTTTCACCCTCTGTATCTCATACATACCATCCTGCAAAAAGTTTCTCTGGTAATATCTATAATTATCTACTCATCACATCCTCAAATAGAATAGATAAGGGCAATAAAGCTGTATTTTCATCAAAAAACACTGAGTGTTAAAGTAAGAAGATCCTACAGAAGCAGCAATTCCCTCTCTTGCCCAGACCTTCAGAGCAATGTGAAGCTACAACCACCTCCTACAAATACAGCTTACAAAATGCTCAGGGCATTCAGTGACCCCATTTAACTGGTCATTCATGGGGCTCTCTTTCTTGTCCATGGGATATTGAGGAATCGTGTCCACAACAATTATCTAAAAGTCTGCCAAATGAGCCCCAGCCCAGGCTATCTGTGTGATGTGAAACAGTCTGAATCAAAAGTATAAAACTGATCCCCCAAGCGCCCAAAGTTGACATAGTAACATATCTACTGAAAAGTTCTGTGAATAATGCCATACTTTACAGGGTGCTTCTTTAGAGAGGTTGTGGTTGAGATTGTTTTTCAAAACAGGAAAATCAGAGTACAGCAAAGAATACTGCACTGCACTCTTCCTGAATACAAGTCATACCGTGAGATTTTATAGTCACTATACAAGTTATTCTCACTATACTAACTAAGGATAAGTTGTCCTGATTATAGAGGAGAATCTATACTATGCACTCCTAAAATCACCCTTGAAATTAGAACAGGCAAAGAAACCATAAGGATCATTCTCTCAATGAATGCCAGATAAATGACACTGCTGCATTATTAGCCCCAGTTGCCCTACTATCAGTATTTGGCATCACACAGCCACACAGAAGAGTTTTCAGGTTGCAGAATTTCATTTTCTGAAAAAACATGTTGAAAAATGCCTGTAACACTTGTACAGTCTATACATCTTTAGCCCAGAATCAAAGCCCTTTCATTTTCAAACACTGTTTTCATATCACACTAAGCACAGCTCATTTATAATAATATGAACAATGAAGAAGGAAGGCAGGTAGTCAAAACAAGTCTGAAACATATCTTCAAATTTGAATCAAACCAAAACTCTGGCAAAACTTCCAGTAAAAAAATGAAATAAAAAGGGTAAAAGAAATCCAAACCAATACCACACTCAAAAGTTGTATCTAAGAAGAAAATCAAAATGCCCTAAAAAAAGAAAAATTTCATGTTTGTGCTACATTTGTACTGCATTTCCTAAGGTGAGTCAAAGTAGAAAAAATCATGTGAAGCATACTGGTTGTTCCTGTGCTCACTAAAAGCTTTTCAATACATTGTAAATCCAGGAATTATAACTGAATGTTTAATTGCTGCAGTAATGTTCTAAAAAGCCCCTCTACAGACACAGAAAGGCTCAGAACACTAACACATTTTCACAATTATTCAAGCTTACATACAATCGGTGATTCTCTCTTTTCTGGAACCATGCCAGTAGCATTAGGAGTGGTTACCTCTTCTAAGTTTACCTCTGTACAACTCTTGGAACATGCACTGCGACTGCAGTTCAGAATTGCTCTCCAGTTTGTCTCTCTGGTTTCAGGAGTTACACACAGATAGAGAACACCCCACAAATTATGCTTCAAGGTATTCAATGGAGGCTTGCTTCTTTTTTCGTTCTCTCACCCTGCTATATCAACCCACCCTCATAACTAAAGTTATGAGGATAAAGGATACCCAAGTCGTATCCTAATTGGTTTTGGTGTCTCATAAGAGGATGTTCCAACCACCATTTAATAATCAGACACTGAATACACAGGCACAAACTTTTCAGCAGAAGAAGAGGTGAGCAAATATAGGGGAAAGTCATCTACCAAATCTTGATGAATTCAGTGGCAGGGACTAAGGGCCATGAAATGAAAGTAGCAGACAGCAGGTACAACAGAGAAATTCATCTTAAGCTGTGGAACCTACTGCTTTATGTAGTGAAAGTTTGGAGACAAAACCTTTGATGCCTACTAAACAAAGCATTGCTTGTGGCTCAGAGTTCAGGTCCTTCAGGTGCAGATTGATGGAAGAAGAGAAGTAGCACAAGAAAGTATCATTACATATTTGCCCCAGTTTTCTACTCTTTAGTGCTTTGCTTTTAGACAGTTGAAAGGAGGCTTCTGATAATACAAGAAGGTCATTGGACTGACTACTATGGCCACTAAGGTTCTACTCAAAGCTCCTAAACAGGTGAAAGCTTTTGAACAGCAGAGTATTTATGAGGGACAGATAATAACCCATTTGCTTAGAGTCCAGGGAATCTTGCATACAAATTTAAAACCCAGATTTTTTTCTTAATTAAATATTTACTTAAGACTTTTTTCTTCTTTTGGATATCCCCAAGGGAAGAAATTAAAAATGCGGAGGTTAGGTTTTCATTCTCATAAGACACATTTTAAACGCTCAGGAGACAAAGTTTAGGACTCCCATTAAACAACTCCAAATATAGTCTCCCATAAAACTCTCTCAGTTCAACATGCTAATAATTTTTTAAAACATGATGTTTAGCTTGCAAAGACTCCACTCTTGACTCCTTCAATGTTATTTAAATCATGAGCTTAATGTTTCCTGCAAAGTACTCATATAGCAAGCATTAGAAAAAAAAAAAAATAAAAGGACATAAGAAATTTAGATTGCATCTAAAAAAGCCTGAGATTTCAAGACAGCTCTTTACCTTAATATAATTACTTAGTGGATGTCTTTTGTAGATGTAGTTTAGTTAGAGGCAGTCATTTCGTCATGGCTTATCTACACACTCCTTACAACCACACAGGCAATCCCTGGGATTTACCAGTAAATCACAACATATGGTTCTCTTTTCCTTCTAAGTATAAGGCAGAACTGTATAACATATGAAAACAGTATGTCTTAACAAACTGGGAAAATGAAGGGGATCATTAAGTGTAGTGACTGCAGTCAGATACATTTATGTTTTCAAAACAGAAAGAGAAACAGTTGTTTTCTTTAAGTCCCAAAACAATTGCACGCAGATTTTGAGATTACCTAACTCATCCTTCTGACTTCCAGTACTTGTAGGTATCTGAGGAGTATAAGCCACTGTTTCGTTTATAAACTTCAAAGCCACAAACAAACGTGAGTAGAGAAGTCACAGATGACAAAGCAGAAGGACAGCAGTGTGAAAGAAAAAGTTTTGTGAAAGATAACATAAGGACTTGCACATTGTCAAACAGAAATGTCTGCCATGAACCTGCAAGAGACTGAAGGTGTTTGAACTGGGCTGTCACTCCCTGGCCAAAGCTGCTCCCACTCCTTTCTGACCACTGATACCAACTCCTGTTGGGCACCTGCAAGCCGAGAGAGAGGGAACTCACTTCCAGTGAGCAGCTGAAAACCAGATGTCAGCATATTAAGCTACCACATAGACAGTGTCAGACAACAGATATAATTACTGCCAATGCAAAACATTATCCTTAGATTACAGGACATTTGAAAAAAGTGCCAGAAGTGTTCCAAGGAGGAATGGTCTCACATCAGCACTTGCTTTCATGACTCAGCTTATGCAGTCCTTCTCATCCCAGGGGAATGCTTAAGAAACAACCTGTGCAAAATAAAATTATTGCTAGGTTATTTTTTATCTAAACCAGTTCCTCTTCTTTTTCCTCGCACATCCTGTTTAAATCCCCTTTCCATTGTTTTTTTCTGGAAGACCATTTCCTAGTTCTTCCCACCAAAATAGATAAGAACATGCAACCTAACTTTATACACTAATTATAACCCTTTCCAGACCTAGATGGCCACAGCAAAATTTTAAATCAAACTGTTACAGAAAAATCCATTTCTTGAACATTTTCTGGAGGCTTATTTTGCTATTTCTCTTGCTTCAACAATATGCCACTGGAATTTGAGATTCTGACAAACTTATAGGCAAGGCTACCAGGAGCAAGATGAAACAATGTAAGCAAACTTCAGCCCTTATTCATCATTAAGTCATCTTACATAATTTTAAGAATGCCCATTAATTAATTAGAGAGTTACATTTTACTCTATAGCCTCATATGGATATTGTACTATAAAAAGGGATCTCTCAGGTATCTGAGAGTAAAACAAAACAGAGCAGTTACAAATACTACCTTAAGTGTAAAGCATTTTGTATGCTTAACAGTGTCTGATATTCTGATCCCACCACACTGTATTCTTAACAGTAACATCACTCAGCTGGGATAGTTTACAGGCTATCAAAACAAAATGACTAATACAATAGTTCTCTACTTTCTTGAAGCATTAATTCTGAGATGTTTGCATGCAATTAAATAAGCCCCAATACAGATATCCTGTGCTGCACTCTGAGGCTCATGTTCCATCTATGGGGTCCAGCACTTGATAGTTCAGCTCACAGTGGGTAAAATAACTAGATTTTTTTTTTTGCAACAGGTTTGGATTATTTTGTATTCCAAAGACCTGACAACAAGCAAAATAAAGCCATGAAAGAAATTTCAGTCAACAGCAAAAGATGCACCATTTGTTATACAAAAAAACCTCCTTAGAGAAAGGAAAGCTTTTCAGATGGCAGCTGAGAGGATTCAATGCAGTATTTAGTATGCGCCTTGAATGAAAAGGATGCCCAAGATAGCAGGCAGAGAATAAGAACTCTACTTACCCTCTCCATGGGCTTATCCTACACTTAAACACTGGGTCATGAAAAAAAATGAACAATGGTAACAGCTGTCACCTCCCCACGTGAGATACAGCCAACTTGGTCAAGGTCTTCTATCATCAAGTCAGAGTCCATTGTTTATGTTTAATGTAGACTTTTGTAACTAACAATAACCTTGCATTTTAGAAAAATAACCACCATTTGGAGGATATTGTGGAAGCTGTAATTTACCTTCCATTTTAAAATGACCAAAGTTACAGGACAAGAAAGAAATCTGGAACTAGTAAACACAAAGAGAACACACACATTCCCAAGATGTGGAGGGGAAGAAGATTCACAAGGGACTTTGAATGGTTGTCTTGGTTCCTTTGCTCTTTCCTAAGCACCTGCTCTTGGTCACTGCTAAAGATAGGACCCTGGATTAGACCCAGGTTTGACTCAATTTAAGTTCACCCCACATGAACTAATTTATTTCTTTATCACAGCTCCTTGCAAATAAAGGCTGATCTGAGTTGGTTTTATTTTTTCCATAATAGGAAAAGTAATTTTTCAAAGGAAAAAGGTTTAAGTAATGGGCCTGCTATAAATACAAATTCATTAATAAATCATAATTTGAATCGACATATTAAATTCTAAATTTGTCCATACTTTGATCATGTTGATGTCATGAGCTCTATCTCCTACTGCCAGTGTAACTTCCTTCCTGTTTCCTCATCAGCTGGGAGACTCAGGCGGTTTTTAAAGGAGTGACTCAACAGTTTTACATCCACACTCAAGTCCCAAGAATTTTCTTCAAATCAGCCTCAATAGCAAGAGCCTTAAAACTTCTGGTAAGTCAGTTGGTTTCATAACTATTATAAAACAATGTGATCTTAGTCATTCCTTGAATGTAATGCAGAAGGTATCTTCTCCTGTAAGGAAGTTAAATTTCAAGCACCTGAATCATTCAGCAGAATACACCATTCCTATTCAGATCATAAATCATCCTCTGTGTATATAGACATTTAGAGCACATATAATCTCATCACACACAAAAAAAGATTACAAAATTCATCTTATTGCAAAACTGACTTCACTTTTACCTACTAAATGCTAAAAAGAAACCAACTCCCCTAAACTTGGCTACTCAAAAACATTCAGTTTTCCAGCTGACACTGCAAGGATTAAAGAGTAAATAAAGAATTACTAAAATGAACTATCAACTCAATAGGCATTTGGTACAGCAATGTGTGTTTCTCTGCTTCAGTTCTTGGAAGAACATCCCATTGTTAACTTTTGCAGCTATCATTACATAACCCTCACCAATTCTCTTCAGGATTCATATCCACAGCTAATCACAGAGGGAATGTGGCTACACACACATTCTGTAGCACCTTCGTGTGTCGTGTGTGTGTGTGTGTGTGTATATATATATCATAGAATTTAATTTACTGTGAAAGTTGTTACATTAAAATATAAAGAGCAAATCTTTGTGATATTCCTATTTTTTCCTTTCAGAAGTTTTGGAGTGCTGTAAATCACAGGATATGGCAGTGAAACATGAAGAAAAATGCACAGAAACAAGGAAAGCTCTTGAGTCAAAACAGGTGGAGACTGGAACTGCTAACTTGTGTCTTTTAATGCAGCTACATTCTCATGAATGAAGCCTGAAGATCTACTAAATTAATTTAAGAAAAAAATTCCCTTTAATTTTTCTTCAAGAGTTGAAACCCCAAGTCCATAAAAAGAACACAAAGTTGTTCTTACGACAGGAACACCATCCTCTAATCAAATTGCTTTGGCACTCCCATAAAATGCTGATATCTAGAAAATCCACTGGAGGTAACAATGACATCAATTTGACATAATAATGATTTTAAGCTCAAAATCTGTTCTTAAGCAAAAGGAGGAAAAAAATAATTGTACTACATCTGCCGACTTCAGCTGCAGTTCATTGGCTCTGGTCCTGCGTGGCTACTCCCACACAAGCCCTTAATAGCAGCCATGGCATATTTTAATTAGGAGTGGATCAGATTGTGAGAAATATTTTTGACTACAAGACCCTCCTTGGTAATTTTTTTTAAGAAAGCTGTACAGAATATTATTTGTTTCTTTTTTAAAAAAAATATAAAAAGTATAAGTTTTTCTAAATTAAAGCAGTTCTGGGAGGGAAAAAACCCAACAGAACAACACCTGTCTTTCCTGGAACAGAACACGAACAATTGCAGTGAGAATTAAAGTTCAAGATGTGATAAACCCACTTAGGGGGCCGTAACCATTAACTGCTAAGGGGTTAATTAACTACCGATGACAGACCTGTCACAAAATGAGTCCTGGTTTGACTTTTGCATTTTCCACAGAGTGAATGAGAATTAAAGCTCTTAATTTTGTCCAAATAGTTATTTTTTTCCTTTCTTGAAAGGAAGCAAAAATTTTTAAGCGTCTTGGAGATACAAGCTGATACAAAAAAGGGACAATTCACTTGTGAAAATGTCCTACCCTTCAAAATTAACACTACAAACATATTACTAACAAAACTTGTAGACAAGTAGTTAAGTACTGGATTCAGAAAGAGGTAGAACTCAGATTAAGCAATGACAATTCTTGAAGCCATCTTCGCATGGTTTGGAAGAGACAGAATGATCTGAAATGAAAACATTTCCACACTGCTGGTTCATGGCCAAGTCACTTATTTTTTGCTTCCCAAAAGCCCCGAGATAATTTTGAGCTTTAGTTAACACCCACGAAAATAAGGATATCATTAGGTAAATATTGGCTAGTACACATAGATACAGACACTTGGCTGCCAAATTGCAAGACTTCCAAGCACATTAGGAAAGAGATGTGATTATGATTTTCACCTTTTGTGTTGAGATCCTGAAGAATTACAACTGCACTGGGACAATTCCTAGAAAGGACCACTGAACTAGAAACTTCAGATAACTTATTTCTTGAATATCAACATTACTATATCTAGGATTCAAAATTCATACTGTTACTGTACTCTACATGAGACATTTTTGTTAACCAACTATACTGCATTATTTAGCACTTAAATTTAAGTGAGTACATGTCTTTGAAGTACCAAGATTCTGAGCAATTTCATTGTTAAATGGCAGGACTATGCCCAGAAAGGTTTTTTTATCTTAGACACACATCAACAAATCAGGCTCTTGAATGCTTTACCAGCAGCAACAATGTGTCTTGATTATTCCTTATATTCTGGTGTATGTAAGATGCTATAATGTGAAAGAAATTAAACATCAAAAATTGATGGACTACAAAGAAAGCTTTGTAACTGTACAAATGAAATATTAAGGAAAACTGCACTTGTTTGGGAAAAAGATTTGCAGGAGTGTGGGGGAGAGAGCAGAAGAAAGGGAGAGGGGAAGGAGAGAAAAAGGAAGAGAGAGAGACTATGATGACACAGGTGCAATCTGACAAAAGAGGTTAAAGGAACAATCTTGCCAGCCATTATCAACTCACTCGGTGTGCAGGTTGTACCAGCACTGTGGTTCCAGCCACACCAGGGGTTTTTCCCTTACCCAGGTGGCAGCTGTACCCTGGCCACACTCACAAACTTAACCTCACAAAGTAAGTATGAAAAGTCAAGGGTTTAGCATCTAAGGAAATGTTAAGAGAAATAATCAGATGCTTATGATTCCAGCTTTGCTCTCATATGAAACATGTTGGCCTTCTGGAAAAGATTAAAAGAAAGCCAAGAAAGCTCTATTACAGAGAGGAAAACAATAGTTATGTTTGTAACCCATATTAAGTATATGTTATGATGGTTTTGTCATGTCAGACATTTTAAAAATCATGGCATGGTTTGTATTAGGCATGGCCACTTACAGAGAACATGAATTCTGAAAGAAAGGAAGGAAAACTGGATAAAATTCTCGCTTAAGTTCCCATTAGGGGAGATCCTTGAAAACAGGCAGAGAGCATACTTTATTTAAATAACATGAAGCTGGATTATTTGTATTCACATTCATAGACTTGAACCAATTTCTAGCTAGGAATTATGAAGATATGGATTATTTGCACAACATAAATATTCTAAGTGTTTTAAATATTAGCATAAAACCTCAGAACCCATATTATTTAAGCAGATTTGTCTCTCTAATCAGCACTTAGATTCGGCTAACTTCACAGCAAAGCATTCTAAACCCGATTCAGGAAGTCCTCCTGCCTTTATGCATATCTTTACATTAAGAAGAACATTCAAACCATGTGACTTTTAAGTCTCTATTTTAACTTGAATATGTTGACTGGTTAAGGAAGCTTCTGAATTAGTATCTTAAGCAGAAACTCTTACACCAAGTTAGTTGGATGCCAAAGACATCAGCACTCCCTTGCTTGGATGAAGCTGTTTAAACACACTCTGTCCCTGTGCAATAAAACTTTATTTGATCATCAGGACTTCTAACTGAAAAAGACAACAAGAATTTAAAACAAAAGAAATTAGTTATAGTTGGTGGGGTGTTTGTGTTGTTGATTTTCTTTTTTAAAAAAAAGGTTGTTTGATCTCTCAAATTTAATTACAGTACATAGCAGTTAAAAAATTGCCATAAGACAGAAATAGCCCAAGTGTGTCTTTGAAGGAAAAGATACCATTATGAAAACCAGTATTAATTCTGTATGAGAAAGAATGTGTAACATGGAGTGAAGCTTCCAGTCCAGTTTCACTTACAGATCCAGTTCTCAGTCCATCTTATTTCTTTCTAAGTTCTTATCAAAAGTACATGGTCTCACAAGGTTTTCAATATCTTGGGTTTACAATTTCAGAAGTCACAAATAATCCTACCCTACATTACCCTGGGCCTTTTTAAATCTCAAGTGCAAGAACTTAACTTTAAATTAAACATACTTCACTTTCAAATCAAATAATGAAGCCCAGATCATCTCAGTTTCTTTACAAATCTTGCTTTCAAGAGTTGTTTTTTTATTTCCTTTCTTGGCTATTTTCTCCCTAGTTTTGCTATGTTCCTCTTTCTGTGCCCTTTCCTGCTAACAGAGATTAGACAGTTTTGCTTCACTCAGTCATTTGTTTCCTTGGAATAATCTTATGGTCCAAAGCTTGAAAATGAGAGGGAGAAAGGGAGAGAGCAAAACTTCTAGAAAGACAGATTGAAGCAGCAAGTGAATAAAATCTTTACATGTTAATGAATATTAAGCAAATACTTTCTTACACTTAGTTCTCCATAATAGATTAGTTAGGAAGAACAACAGCAGCAATGAAACTGCTCCTTCAACAAATGTTGTTACCATTCAGATTATTTTCTTTATTCATCCAGTTTGTTTTAATTAAAAACAAAAAGAAATAAAGTGGCACACCCAAATTTTGTCAGTGTATATGGCAGTTTATAAAAGGCTATCTCTCATTGACTCAGATGATGCATAACCAAGACAGAATATCTGATCTTTTTGGACCAGAGACACAAAGCACTCTGAACACTTCAAAGGTCAGCATCAACACATATGGCACTTACATCTAAGTTTTGTCTTATTAATGTTTTCCCTATTTTTTTAAATAACAAAATAAAACAATGAGTAATGAGTATATAAATTATCAGAAGTAGTAATGTTCAGACTGTGCTGTGAGATTAGCATGCAAATCTCTGGCAAAAGAAAAAAAATTAATAAAACCATAACAGATGTAAAAATTTATATCCAATTAGAGTTCACTGATATAGTTTCCCCAAGAAACATGTTCCCAGAAAAAACTAATACTTTATTTACTATTCCACAGTAATTTTATTATAAGTTAACTTGAAAGCTCAGAAAATTTATTTATTAAATTATCTATTAACCAATTTTTAATATTAAATGTTTCTTTAATGATGATTATCCTTTAATACAACTTTGCCATTTCTAAATGTCATTTAATATCTCATTCATTTCTATTTTCCAGCCAAGGCTGTCATGTATTTCAGCTACAACACTAAAGTTATAAAATTTAAGGGTTTTTTATATATTTGATAATACATGTTTCTTGGGTAATTTTTCAGACTCAAGTCCCTCAACAAGATTAAATGAACACAGCCTAAGTAGGATTCAACTTTCTGTAGGAATACATTTGAAAGCAGTTGTAACCACGACAATTTCCACACTGCTCTTCAAAAACTTAAATACTGTAAAAAAACCCAATCAAACTTATGGCATCTGTATTTGTTCTAAGGGTTTAGAAGCAAAGATGCAAAACCAGACTGTCAGTTGTAATCCAAGCTCCAACTGCAGCCACTAAAGAGAAGTCAGCAGACATGTAAGACTTGACTGAATCACTTGTTAAATCTTAAAATGTAACTCCACTGACATCATGGCAAACTGAGATTTCCCATCTTAGTTTTAGCTGGTTACATCAGGTGCCAAATGTGAATCTTGTGAACATCTCCCAGGCTCCTCACATTGGTTGGCTCACAGCAGACAGATCAAATCACCACAGAAAGAACTCTGATTAAATGCACAGTTAAAGACTAATGAACAGAAAAATTAAATCAAGATTACACATAGCAAAGAACACATCTTTCTTTGGAGCTCAGGTTCCAGATTCACCTGACAGTGCTTTTGTTCCTAGAGAAACATCACTTAATCTACCACAATAACCCAAACCTGCTCTGCCAAAAGAGGTTGCACATAAAATAAGTCTTTTACCATAGGAAAGCAAAGAATTAACTATGAACTCTTGCAGGTTTGGGAACGTGACAGTAACACGAAGTAAAACTTATCCCATCTCATTCACGTCACTTAGAGCAAAAAACATCACAGGGACTGATGGTAACAGGCAGGGATGGCAAGAGGGTCGTGGGATTTACAACTAAGACCTTGTTAAATCCACACTTGAGTTTGTCTCCCCCACGGTTTTATTTTTTAAAAATAAGAATTTGAGTCTGAAGTCTTTTATTTCAGTTCTTCTTTTTGTGAACTGCTTGAAATTAAGAAAAAAAAATACACTTCCAGTCACGTATGTTGTCAGGAGAATTAGGTACTAAATCACGGATATTTCATTAAACAGATATTTTTTAACTTTTCCATTTCAGAAATTGTCAAAGGGACCACATGGTATTGGATGGTTCCTTGTAAAGAACTCTTAAACTTTTTCTAGTACAGAATTTAGTATTAACAGTCAGGAAAATATGTAAACTTGCCATAAGTTACATAAAACAGATCACAACAACAGTCAAAAATCAGACTCTAGGCAGGACTGTATTAAATGCAAAATGGCATATATTGTACTTTCATCCAGAAAAAAAGACCCAAGTATGTGCAGCTTCTCATATTTTTAGATTACCCTTACTTGGTAAATTGTAATGCCTATAAAATTCTAGTAAGAGACTAAAGGAATGAACCTCAGTTCAGCATAAATATTTATTCCAGTGCTAAAGTATTTGCACGATTTTAACAACTGTATAAATTATTTCAGCAAAACTACCCTTTTTTGTTTGTTTGTTTTCTAGATCAACAAATTAAATTTGAGATACCAATCTCTTACTTTCGTTGTTATTAAGAGTTTGTAAATACACCATCACAAGACCCTTTGTACTGGTCAGGACAGCCTTTGTGATTATTAAGTCCTGAAAACAAAGCTTAAATTTTTGGGGACTAATTATTTAATGTTCTTCCCACAAAACTTGTTTGTGAAGTCACCTATGGGTTTATAAATACATGCCATTTAATGTACAAACAGAACCTTAAGACACTCTTTTCTATATTCCAAGCAAGGACGTAATATTCCCTGAAATTCATCCTGGTTAATATCAAACAACTTTGACTGCAACACTGGGGAAAAAAAGGTGCTGCATTCAAGCTACAAGTATTCCCAACACAATGAAACAAATGCAACTGGAAAAATCCATATTTGCTATCTTGTATCATAATGAGGGAAAACTAACTCATCCAGATGAATGAAATTAAGCACTTATATATATACAACAAACCTAACGAAGTACCATAGTTCTTCAAATTAAATTTATAACTCACTTATGCCACATTGTTCTCCCACTACATCCTCCTTGACTGCTTATTAAAAAGCTGTAGCAATCTCCCTGTTTATCAAAATACACAAGTGAATGGAAATAAATACAGATTAAACAGCATGCCACAATTTTATTACATGTAAGTGTAACTGGCTTCTCAAACACACACCATAACTCCAGATAGACTGGTTTAAGCCTAAACAGATTCCCTTCATTCATTTGAATGGACCTGATAGAAATCCTCCTTCTCTCCTAAAGGAGGGAGGTACCAAACACTTCCGACTTACAAATCTTCTCCCATTGGTACAACTTCTGTCAGAGAAAGACTTCACTCGGTTTCTGTTCTAGGAAGATCACATACCTTTTTTACCTGCATCAGGCAGCAAGTTGCTTATACTGACAGCACAACTCTTCTGTCCATATGAAACAGGTGGGGGGAAACCACATAAAAATGCAAGTCCCAATTTAGTCTGTGGAGGAAGATCTTCTGACTCTCCCTTCCACAACTGGTGATTTCTGAATGGTCTTGAAAGAAGAAAATCTCTACTCTACAAGCAACACGGAGGAGGAAGAGTCTGACTAAAATGAGTAAGACTTCTAAAGAGAGCAGGGCAGAACTTTACAATACATAAATATAAGGTACCAAAGAGTTCCTGTTTCCAAGCCCTGTAGAAATCTCCTGCAAGGAAATCAACTCTATCATATTCCCTAATGGCAACCTTGATTTCCTCCATTCCTTTAGAGTGGTTTTCTAGCCAGGACCTCCACATCAGGAAGGAAGGTTTCTGACCCCTACACACCAACCACCTTAATCAGTCCATCCGTGCTCACAATGGCCTTTCTACCACCAATGGGACCGAGTGAGAGTTGATCCAAAAATCAAGTACTTATTCCACTGGCATCCATATCTACCCAGCCAAAAAACACACTTGCCACTTCCTGCCCCTTTCTTAGGAACTTGCAGGATAACTTTTCATTTGCCAGCAACTAATGAGATGCAGTACTCAAGAGGGTGTCAGACCTTCAAAAAGTGAGGTTTCTTAGTGAATTCTATAAAAAAACTGTTGTATTATGATCCAAACCTTTGTCTGTTTAAAAAGTATTTCATAAGATAAGGAATTTTCAGTGCAGCCAAAGTGTAACAGGAGTATTAACAAGGGAGTCAAAGGAAACTACCAGCCAATAAAAACTATCACTCAAGTCTACCTTTTGCATTCCCAGCTAAAAGCAGAAATGTTCTTCAGTATGATTGCAGGAATAGCAAATAATTTCCACGGTCAGAGTAGTGGTACAAAAGCTATAAATAGAACTAGGAATATATTATAGTTTAAAATCGAACAATAGGAGTCATATCACACCCTTTCCTGGCCTCAGGGAACAAAATTTCAAACTATTAAAGTTTAGAAGGCATCAGTAGCCCACAGAGCAATGCATTGTAGAACTTTGTAAGTAAGTCTGAATATTAAAGCAGCCACACTCTACTCAAGTGTTACAACCTTGCTTTTTATTATAACCAAGCACATGAGGTAAAATGCTGTGCCAGCACAGCTGGGTGGGGTTTAATATGTCACAGCTTCACTGAGGTGCATGTTCATGGCATATTTATATGTATAATATAGAAATTCATGGCAACATGAGTTTGGGTAACAAACCAGCAGGAGAGCTCAGTGACTCTTTGAATCAAAATATATTATCCTATGACGAAGAATTTTGACCCTACAGATAAGATACATCAAATATTTACTATGTAAGACAAGTGATATAATTTGGCAATCATACCATGGAGGGGTGAGGTATAACTGTATAAAATATTCCAGTATAACATACACAAACCTAGTGATAATTTAAAATTAGGCTATATTGCCTGGAAAATACTATGTCATTTCCATGGAAAAAAATGACAGTGTAAGTTGGCTCAGTCATAAACTGATGGCTACCACTCAAACCTAAACAACTGGTTCTCTTTAGAGTTCAAAACGTTCCAAATTTGAGTAAGTATATTAAATATTGTTATAATGAAAGGTCACCAAGAATTCCAGACAGCAGTTTCAAGAAGACATATAACAAATCCAACACTATAGCCTAGATTTTTGAGACATTCCAAAAGTTTAAAATCCACTACATATTAAGTATTTCTTGTTTGTACCATTTCTCTACAAATCGTCAGGAGATAATGAGAGAAGACGAAGGATTAACAAAAATATTGCCTTAATGTTTGAAATGATAACAAATCCTATGTGTTGACAGAGCACATATTTCAAAATGCACTTATACTGCATTCTGGGGGCTCTTCAGAACAGTGAAAGCTGAGAAGTTTGTGTCCTTTTTTTTTTGTCAGAGCCAGACAGTTAAAGCTCAAGATAGCTTTGAGTCAGGAGAGGGTTCCTTCAGATCGTTAATGCAAAGCAAATAAGGGGATTAAGGCTGAAGACAATGGGAAGGAATAAAAAGTGTGAAAAATCCTCATTTTTATTATCTTCCAGTGTTGACGTTGAAAAAAATCCCTTAATTGGGTCCTAGTTGATGATATTGTCATTTCTGAAAACTTACTGCATTTTAAAAACATGGTTTCATAATATTTTACATTAACCTGTCAAACTAAAACCAAATACAGCACCCCAGGACATAAGTTATTAAGAATTATTGCTTGCAAAGACTGGTTAAGCTTCACAATAAGAAAATAAAAGGGCTTTTAATATTACAAGTCTTCTATCCCTTCACTCCAAGTTACAAAATGAAAACAAAGCAGAAGGAAAACCAAAAGGAAAGAAAAATAAGGTGAACATTCTGATAATAAAAAAAACCCTTTGCCTTAAAGATATGACCAAGGTCTGGCATCAGTGATACCAATTTACTAAGACTCCCCGATTTTGTGACAAATGTGACTGCTGTGTTTGTGAGCAGACCTGCAATCTTCCTAACCTGTTTAAGGTAGATCTGCACAGAACAGCAAGTTTTCCATATATCTATGGATCACCTCAACTCTAAGACCTTAAATTTTTTCCAGATCATGCTGGTGCTTGATCAATCTTATTTTATCACAAGCACTACAATATATGTTTTTTTCATGTTTAATGATGTCACTAATTCTTACTTTGCTGTTTTCATTCTGTAATTCATGTTATAGAAAACATTCTCAACTATTAATGTTTTAAGTTAGTTAATTATTGACACTTACAGTGGTATAAAAATCTATCACTAAAGTACAGAAAGGGTGCTTAAGATCATCCACTGACATTGCCAGTGTGCTCATTTATTAACAAGCCTTCTTTAAAAAAAGGTATGAGATTTCATGTGTTTTTATTGGTGACACAAGTGTTTAACTTCTTCCACAAAATTCCTCAGTGATTCATAGGGACTAAAACAAGCTTTGACAAACCACTGCATGCATGAGTACAGAGCAAAAATAGTGGTTGACAGAGAAAGGAAATGAAAACAAGCAAAGCAATGTGAAAGATGTAGATAAATGAAATGAAAGCAGAAATGAGACAACAGGCTCTTTTTCACTTCCTTGAAAAATATTTCCTGTTGCCAGCATTTGCAATCATCTTTTTATTGGCATTCATTATGACGGAGGAAAGACCTGTTCTTTGCCAAATATTACTTTAACTTTAGGAACTGAAATGAAGGAGAAGCCTATTGATATTTTCACCTAAAGGCACAAGTAACAGTGCAGCTTTGAGGGTTCTTGACCATCAAGTAGAGGAGCACATCACCTCTCTTGTTTCCTGAAATCATTCCGAGCTAGTAGCCTGCTTCTAACAGTAACAGAACAGCACTGAGCTACTGGAGTCAATTCCAGAACAAAAATACTTCAGGCAGGCAGGTTTCCTTTACTTTTAGCTTAAATTCTAATTTACTTGTTTTATAGACTGAAAGAAGAAGTTTAGGTATTTGTATAACTGTGAAATATGCCCTATCAGTGCACTGGGTCATTTGGCTTAGACATGCACAACACTTCCCTTTAATACTGATCCAAGTACATGTTGTTCTGGAAAGAGTTCAAT
The DNA here is from genome assembly GCA_035583135.1 of Lophotriccus pileatus. Taxonomy (NCBI): domain Eukaryota; kingdom Metazoa; phylum Chordata; class Aves; order Passeriformes; family Tyrannidae; genus Lophotriccus; species Lophotriccus pileatus. The sequence goes on along the minus strand of JAWWES010000018.1, from coordinate 10,565,713 downwards.
AGCAGCATTTTCATCTAGAGCCAGAATGCAGGAGTTTTCCATTTCTATTGTCTCCTGCACTTTATCTTAAGTGGGGAAATGTATATTAGTGCAGCACATTTAACTTAATTTTATTTAGTTTTACAGGTGCACTAATGCATTTGGATAATCTTTAAAGAAAACAGCTGTAGGAAATGTAATTATCTTCAGTATTATTTCTCCAGATAATTTGTAGAACAAAGCTCAGCTCAAGATAGAAGTTGATCAAGATGGAAGTTTTAATCTTTATTAGCAATCTTAATGGGATCTTAGATCCACAGTCTTGGGTTTTATATTCCAAACAAACGCTGTGTGCCATAGCTCACTCATATCTAAATGACACTCCTAAACAATCTACTGTTCATCTGCTAAGTATGAAATCAAAAATTTAAGAGCACCATCCCAGCAATGCTTGGCTACCAAGTTGTGCTCAGCACAAAAGTGAAGCACAGTCCTGTTGCAGTCAATCAGGATGGAGACACACTGATCTGGGGATTGCCTTCCTTGGAAGAAATGAGTCACCATAAAACCAATACAAGCACAATTAAAAGCCCAGCTATTGCTAAGAACTGGTACCTATGAGATCCTGTGAAACAGAGAACTCCAAGTCACGGTGTCATATTTGGTACTGACATTTTTTTGCAGATGGAAAAGGAGAGGCAGCTCTTAAGCAGAGAAACAGTGTCTGGCTTCAACGAGAATATGATTTGCAAACAGTAACACATCCTCATGATTTACAAAGCCTTGCATTTAGCTTCTAAATGAGATTTTAAAAAAAAAAAAAAAAATTAAGACACTAGCAGACCAGTCTGACTCTTCTGCAAATAAACACAATGCTAAAATGTTTACTGTGACTTTCCATCTATGAAAGATCTTTTTCCTTCAAGGCCCTTTAAACAAACAACAGTGGAAGGAATCAATAGGAAACCTCTACATGGTCAGTGTTACAACCCCGAGAGGCAAATGTTCATGCTCATGCAAAAAGCAAGTGAACTCCTCTCATGGTTTGGAAAATACAACCTTTGAATCCCCAAGTTCCAAAACATATAACTCACTTCCATTAAACAAACATGTCTTTATACAAGCAACTATTTTGTGTGGCTCTAACATAAGGAAGTCCAAGTCTGAAGTTTACTATGAAAACCATTTCATAACATCTTTTTAACATAAAATTCCACAGAAGAGTCTGCCTGGAAAGCACAGCATCCCTACAGCATCCACACTGACTGAGATCAGAGTTAGACACAGCAGCTTAAGCGAGCAGAAAAATCAATATCCCTGAACATGAAATACCGAATATTTTGAGTTTTTCCAAACAGGAAATTAATAGGCTCCTGAACAAGACATTCATAGCTCAACACAAGCCATCCACTCCTTTTTGTAAGGGACTGAACAACACAGTGCCAAGTAGCGATATCTTAATTAACTGCTAATGTACTGATCCACATTTAGAAGCAGTAAAGTTTAATTAGTGGAATGACCTGCACAGGTTATTTAGCCCATCCTCAGTGCTCTGCACAGATACCCCTCATCACAGCATCTGAAATTGCAATTTCCCTCCTCTGGTATGACTTATGAAGCTTCAAAAGCTTCTTTATACCTCCCATCCCTGAAAAGTCTTTGCAAGCTGGTTTTCAGCAAACATTGTTTTAGACCATGTTCCTTTAAATTAAGAAGAATTTTATATATCCTGAACATCCACAGACAGAGGAATTTTTAACAAACCTTTAGAAATGTACCTAAACACTGGGACCTCTGATTATTAAAGCTTTTTATTCATAGTAAAACTACTAGTTCTTCCTTGGTTAGTTTGGCAAATTTAATGACAACCTTTGGCACCACATAATACTCTGACCGCTTTGTACTTATGATCACGGGGCACTGTGTCCAACAGACTTTTTGTCATTGTGCTCCATTCCTAATTGGAATGGACTCAACTGACTGAAAGCACTTCCCCACCTACAGAGTTTACAGATTACGTTCAAATAAATTTAGGTTCTACAACACCTGATGCATTCCAATAGTTTTACAGCTTTTAACTAACTGTATACCTGTTAACCACATGCAGCAAACCAGTTCTTTTATCTGCTTATAGCCTAAATGACACTACTATCTATTCCAGCCAAAATTTTCCTGAAAAGTAGCAATAAGAAAAATAGAGCTTCATGAATGCTTATAGAATTATAATGTTCCAGCGTGTAAAAGAAAAAAGTATGCAGAAACAGCTTTCCTTCCTTTTCTGGTAAAAAGCACTAAAAAGCTATAAAAAGGCTTCATGCACTTTAAATCAGTCTATTTTAATTTATATTATAAACACAAATTCTTCCTATTGCTCTGAACAAGCCTACTTTAATACAGCAAGAGAGCAGGGTTCTAATTTACAAGACAAGGCATCACTTTCATACAGTAAAACAGCTTTCTCCTAAGTTTCCAAGACTGGCTGTATTTTCTGTGTTTTATTATTAATTCCCCAAAGATATCTGGGGCCCGTCAACCTCTTACAAACCATTGAAATAGGTCCTCCATTCCAAGAGAAACAGGAAAAGCAGTAGGAGACAGTTCTAGTGATATTCTGCCCATGATAAAGCTGTTATTTTCATTCCTCCTATAGCATAACCAGACAGTCTAAAGCTGTCAGGGAGTTGGAGTGAAAACATAACAGCTGATGTGAAAATGAAAAATAAGTGTTGATGTCTCATGAGCTAAGAATTTGGATCAAAGAGAACCCAAAAGTATCAGCAAAGTTGTCTGTATATCATCAAGATTCCTATGAGCAAATCCCCAGCTGGAGACCTGCCCCCTACAGTTCATCCTGTGTACCAAGTGGATTTGGACAATGATTCTGTCTCTCTCAAAACCACTGTCTTTGTGCAGTCAGAGAGGAGGGGGGAAAGGCAATAAAGTAACCTACGCAAACCCAACCAAATTTATGTCAAATTAATGCTTTTCTATAGAAGTGCCAGACAAAACAGGCCTGGTGCTATCAGGCATCCCAGTCCTACTCATAGAAGAGCAAGGAATTTAATGGGGTTTTTTTGCAGAATGGGAATACTTCAAGGCAGCTGAACAACTGGGACCTTTTAGTATGAAATAGGACAAGTCAGAAGTATCTTGGCATCTGGTATTGCTACAAGAGGACCTATTCCGGGCACACTGAGTGCCAAAGAGTCCAGCACTTAGGAGGTCTGCAAACAGTCATTTTTGAGAGGTGAAAAAATCTAGAGGAATTACAAAATAGCAGTGGAATACAATACTTCAGTTTTAAACACAATTTAAAAGTTTTTCCAGTTCAGTAACCAATTCCAGACTGAATCCTCTCACCTTTCCTCATTTCTCTTTGATGTCAGATGGCCTTTAACAGGCATTGTACAAAGTTTCTGGCTTTGAGGTATATCAAGAGGACAGTACTTCAGCTTTACTTTTTTAAGCATACTTTTATAGTCAGAAAAGTGAGATACATATTCTGAATATTTGTGTTTTATAAGATAAAACAACTCTAAAATTTACTAATTTTAGATAAGTGTATCAGAAGAGCTATGGGAGATGATTACAGAAATATACTCAAAACTGTCAATATTACCTTTTGGAGAAAAGCTTTTAACCCATATACACAGTGACCAAGGTTGGCAATTTCCACATATGCTGTGTCTGTAAAAAGCCCAGCTTTAACAAGAACAAAAGATAAGTTTAATGCTAGCAAATGCATTCACAAATTGTAACATATCCAAACTTTTATATTTTAGGCTTCTTAAACAGTTGAGAGAAAGCCATGACAAAAAAAAAATCTTACAGGTATTTATTTTTTTTAAAAAAAATAGATTAATTAGGTTTAATGGTTTAAGTTTAAAAAAAAACAAAACCAAACATTTGAGGAAACCCATTATCTTTGTGCACTGAGAGAGAAGAGAGCTAATAAAAAAAAAAAAAATTCGGTCTCGACAGGGCAGATGCACTTACACCATAAATGCATGTGGGCACATATTCAAAAATACAACAGAACTGCTTCTGAAGATTGAGAACTTCCCACATCATTTACTATAAAAGGACAGTGGATCTAAGACCTGTATTATTCAATTTTCAAACTAATAAGAGAATCTGTTGCTAATGAAAAAGTGAATGTGTTGCCATTTCTGTCAAATCGGTTAGAAGGGATGTTTGAAGAGCACTCAAAAAGAAAAGTACAGGAATAGAAACTGTCTCTAATATTCTTCTCAGTAAGGATCCTATTTATTAAAATTTTACTTGTATGATACAAAGAATATAATTGTAATTATGACAGCATAAAAAAATTCAAAAGTCATTTGACTGCTTTTCATTACTGCTCTGTGTGTGACTTGCGTGTGTCAATAATAACAGCAGCATGATTTTAATATGGTGTGCTAGGCAAAGGCATTTTAAGAAGAGATTTGCAAAAGAACTGCCAGCATCTGTTTATAAGCACAAATTCTGCAAATAAAGTAGGGCTGAAGTCAGGAATTTTCATCTCACTTATCTGGTTATGACTAACTGCATTGATGGATGCTTAGTCTACTGCATGTGGTGTACCAGTGGTGAAAGATTAAGGGCAAGACATCAGAGGAGACAGGAAAAAAAAAGTGCTGAGCATCAAGCAGTCCATCTGCTTTGGCCATACAACAGTTACTATCAAGTGACTAAGAGGCCAAATTTTAGTGTGCTTCAGAAACTGGGCCATCTCAAAAGCAGTTTCAAGTTCTACTCACTAAGACGCCTTTCAGGCTTCTCTGACTTCTCTGTGGATCCATTCTTTCACAAAGCATAGCCAGACAAAAGCAGGAATTTGGGTTCATGTTTAAACTCAGGCTTCTTAAATATGACTTAGGATGAGGTGTGTTGTTTCATTTTTAAATCTGACTTAAGGAAAAAAAAATAAATACTTCAATGACTATGAATTTAATACCGCATAATTAGGACTGTGACCCTGTGAGTTTTAATCTCCTCTATTTGAAAATGTATATACATACATATAACACACAAATATGAGTCCATATTATACATGTAAGCCAGTAAAAATCAAGGACTGGCGACGTGACCTCTTTCAAGAAGTTTGCTGTGCAGTTTTTACAACCTTCCCCACTTTAAAGCACACTGAAATGCCCTAGTTCAGCTAAAAATAAATTTCCCAAAACCACATATAAAATGGTAGATAAGCACATGTGCAGCAAGATAAGAATCTACATCTACCAACACACCATCTCATTTCTTTTTTACCACTGCATTACACTTGCTAAGGTGGGCATTGTATCCAAAGGGTGACACACATCTGCGTTCGTGACTCCTTTTTGTAGGAATTCATTAACTGCCTTATAAATGTATATTAAAGGAGCATTAAATGTGGAAAGCCAAGCATTAAGAGCTACATTGTTCTATATATTGAACAAAATCTGGATAGTTTAATCTTTTAGAAGAGAATAAGGTAGGGTAATATGTAGAGCAAAATACACTGGCTCCACAGGACCAAACCAGTACACAATGAGAGATGCCTTAAGCACTCTGTCCAAGAGTAGAACTGTCACACAGAAACAACTGACTAAACTGAAAGATCTCAAAATTTAATTACATAAAGCTAGTTCTCAGCACAATTGATTTCTTAAACTTTTTCAAAATCATAACAGAGAAAACAATGCTTGACATTGCAAATGTCAGAAAGAATTCCTAAAATTCAAGTAAACAGTCATTGAACTGTAGAAAAATGAACTCATAGTTAAAAATCAGGTAATTAACTACAGTATTGTTACCAACAAACACTTCAGATTTTCAGCTATTCCCCTGCTTATCAATTTATGGCAAAACTGCAACCCTGAATGTGAAGTGACCACCAGCATCAGAAAACAGTTTAAGGAATATATCTCACTTTCATTAAAGAAACTATCCACAAAAACCCGTCCTTTGAGATGAAAAGTGTTTGTTTTGAATGTAAATCTGGTGACATTAAACATTCTATAAAATCACTTAGCATTTTCCAGATCATCAAAAAGCCTCTCATTTGCAGTAACACACAACAGCTCCAAAAACTAATGCTCAAAGGGTGTTAAGTCTGTCACCGGTCTCAGAAATGCTGCTGGAGCTTCTACCAAGTCAATGTACACCCAGCCAGGGTTCAGAAATTGCTTGTAGTCCTTCACCTAGTTTCCAACTAAAAAAAAAAAAAAAAAATGTTAATTACCTGTATAAGTCAATTGTCTATATTTTCTCCAGTGTTTATAATATTCTATCATTACCCCAATTCAAAAAGCGTTTGGAACACAACTGAAGTTTGCTAAGAAAAGCACACCAAGTATCACATATTTTCCAAACCAGTTTACCACCATTATTTAAAAAACCCTTGACATTTCTCAGAAGCAGTTTTCCACTCATCATTCAGCCCAATTCCAGGTTAAAGGGCTAAGTCCTGTCATTATTCAGGATACAAGCCTATTTTGTGAATAAATATACTGTTCCATCTAAGTGTAAAAAACTTTGTCCAGCATTCTTGAGTTCAAACTCCTTGGCTACAATAAGGTTTTTCCATTTCTAATACACATATTGTCAATACTTTTTTTATTTAAAAAATAATTCTCAGCCCCAACATCCAATAACCATTACAGTTTTGACTTTTTTTGAAGCATGTATCCATAAAAATCACTTACTTTTGGGAAATTGTTTGCTAGAACAAGATCTTGCCTCCAAATCTCTCTACATTACTGTTGTACGTAAACAAAATGGAAAGCACTCAGGCTTTTCAAATCAGTTGTCTTGCTTTAAATTTACAAAGCAAATGGCTTCTTCTCATTTATTGTTTGTTTGTTTTTTTTTTCCCAATCAAATGTCTCCCTTCAGAATCAATGGCTCAAATTCCCCACAAACACAAATGTGATGCATCAGAAAACTTTTTTTTATGTGATGCTTCAAACACAGTTTGTTTACAGTTACCAGAACAATAACACTTCACTAGTGACTGGAAACTTGACAGCAGCAGTGAGGAGATCAGCACTGAGGCTGCAGGATTTCTTTCAGAGCCCAGCCTTGTGACTGTCAGCTCAGAAGAATGTGCTGTCTGTGATGTGATGTTTGTCACTTGCAGTTGCTTTTCAGCCCTTACACGCCATCTCCAAAGATACTGGAGACATAACCAACCTCAGTATGTCAATGTGTCTTTTTTCCTGCCTCCTGCACAAGAAACGATGCTGCTACTTCCACCTACCCATGGACCTCACCACGTAGGTATGTTGAGAGGTCCTAAGGGAAGTCTGTATTCTAAAGTTAATTCAATATTTAAGTTTTGCACTAAAATAATCATGCTACATACACTAAGCTCTACATGATGAGATAAACACACTAATAACTGCAGCATTGGCATCACAGCTTCAAGAGAGGGAGCTTATTTGAGTTGAATTAAGTTGAGTTAGCACATTCTAAGCCAATATAATCCTATTTAGTAATCACTGTTAACGAAGAGCTCTGTTTACGTAGCCATGGGAGCTGAATTTCTGTAATGAATAATAAGCTTTTTGAAAGAAGTTGTGGCTTTGGAGACTAAATGGTTTCTCACGCAATTCATGTGCATCTACACTGCCCGTATGTAGAAGCATAGAAATCTGTTTCTGAGCTTCATTTCACACACTCTACAGGGCTTTCTCCTGCCACAGCAAACCCGCTACTTTTACATATTTTGTCTAAGATTAAAATTAATTTGAGTTCATTCACACCACACCTTTGAGACCCCAAATCCCAACTCCTTGTGTTGCTTCCAAGAGCAATTACTTTCTCTCACCATGGGCAGAAGAGATGTACCCACTCTGAAGAGAAAGCACAAATTCTCCATAAAAATGGAATAACAAAGAAAAGACTTTTTTCTTCCCCCTAATATCTGAAGTGTTTGAGTTTTCTTACAACTTGCCGGATTTGTTATGTATTTTATTGGTTTTCAGAGGCATTCAAGGGAAAACATGGGAAAAATCAATCTCAATTGTTACAAACATCTCAAGCACTTTTAAAAATTGGAGCAAGTTCGAGTTATCTGTTTATATAAAATCCAGAAAGCTCCACTATGATCATGTAATGCAGATATGGCAAATTTGTGGTTCTTGAGCCACACTCAACCTTCAAGCAGTTCAAGAGAAGCTCTACTGGGGCCAAATCACACGACAAACACAAGGCTGCCCTGAGCTGCTGAACAATCCAAAGCTACAGTCCTGAATATACTGCTCATCTCTCAGCAGACACAACAATACCTGCAAAGCTCCAATATCCTCAGATAAGAGTATGCACATTCAAAGTATTTGCATAATGTTACCTCATAACATTCACCACTTTATCATCTTCTGCAGTATTCTCCCCTTTAAGGTATTCTTTTTCAATATTGTTGATACCACTTCCATTTCGTTGGGTTACTTGAGGACAGAGACCACTCTTAAATGCACGTCCTGTCTCCATCTCAACACACTGCCTGACTACCAAACATGGCATTTTTCACCTCTGAAATTCTAAGAGAAAAATGCAGTTTTTTCTCTACATCACTTGGATTTTTCCCTGCTTCTCAGAACTTCTTTGTATTAACCTGGCACAAGTACCACCACATACCAGAAAGACTCACCGTATATTTAGTCATCCATAAACTACCTTTGAACGCCTTTCTATCCCTGAACACAGACAATTTCTCTTTGTTTAAAGCTACTGTGTTAACCTACACCAATAAGAAACACAGTGAAAAATTCGTTCCTAAAAAATTATCCCAAGATATTTTAGGAAAAAAAAAAAGTTATATCACCTATAAAATCGGGACAAAATAAATAAGCATTTCTTTGAAATATGCATCGGTATGGCAGCTACAATATTTTAAAGTCACAAGATTAGCAATAGGGGTATTTTATAATTATTCTTTAATAATATTATATTTTATAATGATTTCTTAATAATTCCAACTATATATATGGCTGCAGCAAAGAAACAAACAAACACTGTAACCAATCCAAGTTTTATTTAAAACATTAGTATTGAAATGCTCCATATTATCTACATCTTGTCATCACACCGGATTTTAGCACAGGGAAACATAGACCTGCTTGGAAAAATGGTACTTACACTCTTTATTTCAGATGAGCGCTTTCTTTCCAAACAGTTGTAACTCCAAGGAAGGTTTCCTGCTTTTCCCAGCAGATGTCACCGCAAGGCAGGTGCAGAGCGGGCACAGATGTTGAAAGAATTGCAAAGTGCAGCACAAGCTGCCCAGGTTCCCTTGCCCAGACAAAAAGGCACTTTGTGGATCGTTTAAACACAGTATAACTTTATACACAATACCTTCAGTTTAACTGCTGCAACAGCTATAAATTCTAATTTTAAAGAAAGGATGAGATAGAAGTTTTATTTTCAGCTATTACCTTTTACAATGTACATTTGATTTATCTTACAATTCTACTACGCATTATCCTCACTACTGTAATTTTATTGCAATTTTTTTAAAGTGTTCTTTCAAGTCTTTAAGGGGAATCTGAAGCTGGGAGACTACACATCCACTCATTTCATCAAACCTGGGGTGTAGTGAAAACTTAGGCATGTACTCAAGGTAGGCAGTCTTGCAATAGTTTTGTACCAACTCTATTTAACCCCCCCTTCTTATATTCAGTGTCATTCTAATAGGTGGGTATCACATGATTAATTGATCAGGTCCTTGGCTCCTCTTTAAAAACAAGTATATGAAAATATTTGACTCACTTCAATCCCCCTGTTCTCACTTTTTTCAAGGTTATTTTCTGCTTTTGTAAACGCAAAGCAATATTTCAGCTGAAATTAAACCAAAGGAGGACAACACATTTCTAGAAATTGGAAAGTAAAATTGTGATTACTAGTGACACCAAAGCATTCTAGCTTTCAAATCTCAAATTAGAACAGAGCTTTTAGCAAGAGAAATTAAAAATGCATTTTTAAAGTAAAATCCAATTTGATTAGCAGACATTAATTTAATAAATGCATACAGTAATTTTTACACAGGTTCTTCCACAACAGGACTCCACAAGCTTCACGCAAATATGCTTTGAACAGTTACATTCTGTTCGATGCAAGTACATATTTTTCCTAAATTGGTTGCCAAGGCTCCATCCAAATCCCACTGAAATTAGTAGGGTTTTTCAAATTAATCCTGTGGGAGAAAACCTACCCCATACTGAGCTGCTTCTACTGTAAGAAAAAAGTTATCTATAAGCAACGGAGCACACAATTCTATGAATTTGGACTTCAGCAGTGGCAGTGGTAAAGGTATTACAGCTGGTGGTTCAGATGGACAAGTTGTTACTCAGTCTCTTATTTTCACTAAACTTGCAGGAAACAACCATGGCTTATGCAGCTTTGGAGTTCAGTGAAGTGAATTTAGAACTTTGAAGAGCTATAGCCTGATCCCAAGATCATAAGAAAAGCACAATCTCTAACAGCTTTGGAAAGTACAGCCAAAAAAAAGGGCTAAGAATCAAAGTACTGTGGGCAAAACACGCATACTGCATGACTTAAGTGTATCTACTGAGATATTTAATTTCATAATGGATTGGAAAAAACCAAAAATTGAATCTTTAGTTTTATGAAAACGTTTGTTCAAGAATCAGATCTACTTAGAGCACTCAGAGTAAAAGAATTGATCTTTAGATATTTTTAATCAGTAGTCACTTGGAGTCCTGTAGATCTGTGGGAAAGAACCACCACAGATATCTCCAGTGTAATTCCCTAGCCATGAACTATGTGAGTTAACATGCCCTAAGGATTCTTCCTGGGCATTTTCACTTAAAAACTACTGACAGTGTACTCAGCCATATGTGATCACACCAGCTTGCTCCATCAGATTACTACTCTGGACTCTAAACTGTGGTTCATGTGAAGGCTAAATTTAACTTCTAAGTTACTTACCTCAGACATTCTGACATTGTAGAAATCCCAAAGGGGTGAAAAGTTAAAGTATCCTTGGAGATTGATTTAGATGGGATATAGTTTCTTTCTCCAAAAGGCAGAGACCACCAAAAGTTTCCTAACTGAAGAATCTGTCTTATTGAAGAGAACACAGAGATATAAGAAAGATAGTTTCATTCATGCATTGTCAATGTCAATAGTACTGCTTTTCATGCTACACCTTCACAAAATAGAGAACTAAGATTTAACCAATCCCATTTTAGAAAGGGAAATTTCCACAATCTGCTAACCATCAAATACAACAAGGACATTTGAAGTCATAATTGAATCTGCTGTGACTGGATGCAGCTCCACCAACCTCAACAGGTTAATTATTTCACTGATACTGCTTCAGAGACCACAGCAACAAACAGCTGTTTACCATTAGCAAGATTCAATTTGACAAGTGGCTTCATTACTTTTTAATTATGCACTTTAATCTTTCACAAATTTTAACCATCACTTTCAATTACAGTGAAATTACACTTGATAAGAACCTCCTTTGGGAAAGATTCTGGAAAAATAACATTTCATTCAGGCTACTGATGTTGGTGATGCTTTTCAAGTTGCCACATCGGTTGGGGTGATATAATTAAAGTCTGCCTAAGGTCCTGTTGTTGGCTTGATAGATTGATTTTTGTGTTTCAACCTTTCTCTTCTGTTTCTCTTCTCATGAGAAGTACATCTTTTCACTGCCAATGACTGCTATAGTGTGGATCATGTCACATGAATTCACAAGAGCATTCTTAAGCTTCTGACCTTCTACTTCGATGGGACTACTCATTGCACAAGTTAGAGCAGCCTAAACCTTCAAAAAAAAGGGTATTTCTATTGCAAATACTTGTAGTAGAACCAAAAAAGGGAGATGCTAAGTCCATTTCTACCTCAAGACATCGTCAGATTGAAGTTTTAAAACAACAATGTAGGTATCTGAAGCTACCTTCTGCACAGGTTTGGTCAGCCAACTCCATAAAGCACAAGGCAAGATGGCAAAACAGACACTATCAGTAGAATGTTGCTTAGTTACTTGAATGAAAAGAGCTATTTATGATACAAGTCTAATTATGAGATCTGCATCGTAACACTAAGCTGATCTCATTAAAAACAGGATGAATTTGTAATTCTTCTACCAGGAAAAGTTAAAGAACACTCCCTCATTAGGGAAAAAAGATCCTGGCAGCAATTTTTCAAACTACACTGCTACAGTTCTTACAAAAAAAAAAAAAAAACAACAAAAAAAAACAAACCACAAACCAGGATTGACCTTCTTAACACCTGAAAACTGATGGAAACTCAAGATAATTGCATATTTCATCCCTTACCATCATCAATATCTCTAAATTACTCGTGGTGCAGGCACTAGCTCTTTTATTCTTGAAAACAAGAATTCTTGCTATGGTTTTCTTCCATTTTTGTTCATGACAGCATTTGAGTGACATTACTTAACCAGCACCATTCTAAAGCTGGTCTGCGTCAAAAGAGGATTTCGTTCTCTGAAGTATTTTTCACTGTAATTCTGAGGTGTGGAACTCTGCTGACAATGTACCTACTCCCTCTGTAAATCATAACAGCCTCACATCAGTAAGATCAGTAATCAAAGGCCGGAGTGGGAAGTAGGAAGGGTGACTCACTCCAGGAACATTAAACATTTTAAAACCACAATAGAGAAGATAAAGCAGCCTGAAAAGAGAAAGGCAAAAACACCGACACCAAAGTGAAAACTCACACAAGCCTAGAATTCTTAACCTCATTAAGGGATGATGACAAGGGGAAAAGTGTCAATATTTGGGCAGGACTATGTTCCAAGACCTTTGTTTTAGGAAAGAGGAATGCTGAAGGAATAGGATCCACCCTCAAAGGCAGAGGCTAAAATTAATGCACTCCTCAAAGACAGTTGTTCCTACCAGTAAATGGATTGACTGACTCTCCAAAGCTTCAAAAATAAAGCATAAGAGATGTGCATTAACATGGATAAAACATACACAGCTATTCTGATCTATAACAGCCCAATAATACCCGTAGGATCATGCACATTTCCATAAGGAATACATGCATTGCTGTAAGGACAAAAAGCCTTCATGTTTTTATTCCAAGAACCCCTGCTTCTCCCTTCATACTCTCTTCTCTACTTTATATTACCCTTATGGAGCCTATTGCAAGATTTCTGACCTTTTTTTGCTGCCTTAGCTCCTTTCTACTTTATTTGTGGACTGCCATTTGTTCCTCTGAAGGAACACAGATGACTTCTATTAACACTGTAGTGTGTTTGATACCTAAAAAACAATTGGTATAGCAGAAAAAACACATACATTGCACTCAGTTCAGAACACAACAGCTTAACAAACAGAATTCAAGGTTTACCACTGCATGGGGTATATCTGTATCAAGTTACAGGTACTAGGCTGAAGATTTTGCTAGTTTAATCAGCATTCCTCAGGTGATGCCAAGACCTCAGATGTCTCAGAAAGTTGAAAGTGTTCATACACCTCTTCACGAAGAAAGAATTTGCTAATTTGTAAAGCACAGTTCCAACCAGGGTTCGATCAAAATTATGACCTAGATGTAACTACTGACCCATTCAAGTGAAGAGTTATTATATTAACACTTTGTTTCTTGTAGCTTTCCTTACCATTTGCATAAAAGCATAAATGAAAGTGTAAAGAACAGCTATGACAACAATAACATGCTCTGTAAGGACTCTACAGTAGAGAAACAGACGTTTCAGTGTACCTCCAAAACCAGTAATAATGACTTTTAATGACAAGTACTTTTTAGAATCTATTTGTTTCCTTATTTTTGAAATGGAATTAAATACTCTACCTTCCAATAGATAATTAAACTACAAATAAAGGTGACAAACAGGATTCCACAAAAGTCACAAGAGATGATAGTATGTGTTACCTACTCAAAAACTCTAATGTAGTTTCAGACACCCATAACACCATAACTGAGAGCAATTTTCTGAGAACTTGAATAACAAGCAAAATATAAAACCTTAAAAGTAACTGAGACAGTTCCCAAAGAAGGAAGTCCATATTTGTAAAAAAAAAAAAATGCTACATACTATTAACACATGAGCAGTGCTACAAAATGGACCTTGAGAACAGCAAGGAACAGCTCTAGAAAGGACAGGAAACCAGCAACCAAACTTGAACACAAGGCCTGCAAGGCACAGCCTAAGAAGCCTGAACCCAAGCATTACAAGCCTAGGAAAATTATCCAAGACTCCAGACTGTGAGACAAACCTGTACCAACAAGACCAGGTCCACATACAAACCAGGAATTCAGCATCAGCAAGAGCCAGAAAACTATCAAAAGCAACACTTAAAAACACACACCTGCAGCCCAGATCACCCCAGACTAGGAGCCCCTGGCCTGGGCTTAAATAGGGCTTGTGACTCGTAAGCAGAGGTGTGGGTGGAACTCAGGTGAGTCCCTCAGGGTGATCAACGCCTGTCAGTACACTCTGAGCCCTGAGAGGGCTTAAAACAAAACCAGGGAAACAAAAGGAAATGAAAACAATTGCACCAAAGTCTTTCCAAAATAGTTAAACACTGAGCTTCCCTTCCTAAAGGCTGATTTTTTCCCAAACAGATTTCCCAACACAGATTCATTGCTAATGCATTTATGTAATTCTACAGTCTCCAAAGTGAATGGATTTCCAATTTCATGAAAACACTTTAAATAAGGACAAAATATTCTTTTCCTTCCAGCATTGAACCTGAATATAAAAACAATAATTATCAGTAGCCAAATGTATCTTGACTAGTGCATTAATCTGAAAAAAAAAAATAACCTGAGTGCAGGTGATGTTATTTAGGGTATTAAGCGATTTCACATATATCTGGTTCTTAATTACTCTAATTATCTTCTGATTTAGTACTTAGTCTTTGTGTTATCTCTATATTAAAGATATTTCTAGATCAATGTCTTTTACTGACTCCTGTCAATAAAAATGGTAAATGACATGATGCTATCTGAAGGTTTCAAGTTAAGACTCAATTTTATATATATATATATATATATATATATATATATATATATACACAGTCCTGCTCTAAAAATCAGTGTAAATGAGAGTTTACCATGAATACTCCGTGACTGTGGGAAGAAGTGAGAATAGTTGTTCTGAAAACAAGCAATATGGTCTATCACAAAACCTGAAAAAGACAAAAAAGAAAATCTGCTTATCTGAACCAGAGGAAAGGAGAGTTAAAGGTCCAACATATAGCTGTGATGTAGAGGAAGGGAAGTCTAAAATAGAAGTGTTAAACATTTTTCAAGCAAAATTCTGGGTGGGAAAACAGATCTACTGAACAACCAGCTTCAGAACTGAGGCCTTTAAGTTCTGCTCCTGCTCAAAAAGCAGAACAGCAAGGATTCCTGGAGCGCCTGGGGAGAATCCTCAGGTGGTTCTGGGTAGATTCCTGGAATATAGGAATGTTCCTATATAGCAGAGAGAATTCCTAGAAATTATTCTTCTAGAAAGACTCCAGAAAGCAAAGAGAAAGCTGGGTGCACCTGAAAAATTCCTAGAAAACATGGGGAACGTGCTGGATCACCAGGCAGACTCCTAGGAGACACTCAGAAAATCCCTAGAAAGCAGAAGAGAAAATAAAACATTTCTAGAAACCATTGGCAGAAATTCCTACAAAGCAAGGAAGGAAAACTTTCATAAAGCACCAAGAAAACTCCTATCAGGCCTAAGAATTCTTGAAAATTCTTTAAAAGCACAAGGAAAACTAGTGGACACCACAGTGGAAATTCCTTGAGGCATTTGGGAAAATTTCTAGAAAGCACTGTGAAAAGCCCCAGAAAGCTGCAAGACCATCTATATAAACTATACACTAATCTGTGTTACTGCCATCTGGGATTTTCTAAGAGGAAAAATGTGAACACAAAACACATACCTAACTTTATTTGTATGCCTGAAACCAATTTTTTGTATAGATTTCTTTGCATAAATTAAGAAAAAAAGATGTGATGCTTTAAGAATGTGCCTTTAAAAAGAGGAAACTGAGAACAGTGGTAAGAAACATAGAGTAAGAATAAGTATTCATGACACGCTGCTCTCATACACTCCTTGTTCCAAGGGTTTCAGCTTGCAGAAGTTTCTGACACCAGTGGGAGTCTGGCTCTTGAGCAATCCCCCTGAGTTTTCTTCTCACAAAGACATCCTCTTCCCACCCATCCTGAGAACTCTCAGGAACAGCACCTTTTTCTGAGTACTTTCCAGTCTCCCCTTGCACCTACATAAGATTTTTTCATCCACAGCATCCTTCCATGAAGTTCTGCAGATCTACTCCCACCTCTTTTAATTTGTTGTGAAGAGAGGTCTGAGTAGCATCAGTTGTTCTGGCATTGGAAGAGACTTTTTAAACAGGCATTTCCTATCAAATTTACAGTTTTGCAAATCTCTTCCACAGATGCCTCAAAGTTTTCCTTCTGTGTTGGGGACGCAGACTACTTCCAGTCATTCCTTGCATTGAAGCCATTCCATACATCTGATCATTCTTGCTGCCCTCTCTGAACCTTCCGCAGTTCTAATACATATTTTTGAGGAGAGGTTAGAAGCACACACAATATCTAAAGTACAGGGGGACCACAAACTCACACAATGGGATTGAAATAGTTTTTGTTCTGTTGTTTCTTTAATTAATGCTAACATTGGATTTGCTTTTTGCACATCAAGCACTGAGCTGATATTTTCATGGAATCATCTATCCTGATGCCATAAAAGTGACCCTTCCCTTTGATCACTACTCTCTTTGTGCAGCACTTCTCATTGATTCTGAATTTCATCTGCCATTTGCTGCTAAGTCTCTGCAGTTTGAATGATCCTTCTGTAATACTCACCAGTCTGCTCTCATTCCCATATTGAACACCACACAAGAATCTCACTATTTCACATCCAAAATAAGATTTAGTGAACTCCAGGATTATCTGTTATACTGAAACAGATAATCCAGCAACCCTAAGCAACAGTCAAAAGGTACTGAAGACAAATATTGACAAATTGAAAATGTGTCTTTACTAACTATCTGTCCCCTCTATTTTCCTCTCTTGGAAAGGCTTCCACCCCAAAGTGTCAAGAGAATGGAATGTGCACTTGGCACTCCAGTCACTCCCCCAGAAAATTTGGTGCCTTAGCAGAAAATCCTTTCTTTCCTTGGCAACTTAAGCTAAGACAACTGAGTTTCCATTGGAAGACTTCAGGTGCAGGAACACATTCCTTCTGATGCCTGTGCTGGGCCAGCAGTGACCCAGCAGAGGTGCAGGATCAGGGCTATCTATCTGAGGTGCAGTAACTTCACCACAGCTTGGTGTCACACTCCAAGGGCTGGGCCTAACCTCATGTGCCTTCCCATCCAAAATTCCTACTAACTGCAATGGGAACTTTTTCCATGTAAAGATACAAGGCTGGATGCTCACTAGAAAATTAAGTAAACACAGTGAGGGTGGCCCTCCCATAAGGACATGCAGACATGCAAAAGCTCTTTCCACTCCTTTTCTGAGCACGTCTTTACAATTCCTTATGAAGTTTTGTTATAACAAAGCCTGGTGTTTGAAATGTGCGTAAGTATAATACAGCATTTATACTTAGTCAAGAACCTCCCCAAAGACTAAAATCCTGCCCTAAAGTATCTACATGCCATCTACTCACTTTGAACTATTTTTATTTGATAAATAGACAATCATACCACATTTTCAAATCCACCTACCATGAAAAAAAACTATGTTAAAGACCCTCTTAATTAGGCAATTTTAAATAAAATTTTCAGTTCTGACACTAGACATAGTCAAACTTACAAAAAATATAAGCAGCTTAATACCTTCTTTACTTTGTATGCAGGGAATTATTTTAACAAGACATAAGTTATTTTTATTTTGTGAGTCGCAATAACTGGGAATTTTGAACATTATTCTACAAAAACTCAATACACATATAAAAAAGAAAATCAGAAATATTAATCTTCATTTTTAGAATATTATAAAAGTATTGTAGGTTCTGCTTGAAGAGAGGATAATCTGGCTCATTAAAGATGAAAGCAAAAAATGGAACATTCTTCCCCAGAAATAAACTGCAAGAAGCCCAACAAGAAGAAGCTCGGACAGTAATGAAGCTGAAAATAATCTGAACACTCACTATTTTGGCTTTTCAGTTTCATATTAGAAATGGAGTGAAGACAATGATGGACAATATTTTCTCCAAGAACTGATGACTACTCCCTCCACATTGTCAGATCTGAAAGGAGAAAAGAAAGCCATTCTTGAAGATCAGCTGCCATCTAGTGAATGGTGAGAGAACTGTTTAAAACATTACTTTCATTTCTTTGTCCATTTTAACTAGACTCCTGGTGGAATGCCTTTTTGCCACTTCGTGGTTGTAAATGTTGGGGTCTGTAAATTATTCAGGAGCGTGGCTATTAAAAGGTATTAATTTCAAAGCAGAGCAATGTCACTCAGCAAAGTTTTCTATTAACTTATAAATAAATAAGGTCTTGATCCCACAGTTTGCTCAAAAAAACCAATCTTGTGCACTTTCAATATTAGTGTTTTGGGGGCTCCACATCATTAAACTAAAAAGAACTGAACTAACGGTGTCTTAAAGTAACATAATCAGTATTACAAAAATAAATGACAGTAATCAAAGAAGTTTAAGTTAGAATTCACTGAAATGTGCTCACCAAGCAACAATATCATAGTTTTTATGTTGGACACCAAGCATGTTATTGTTATATATGTATATTTTACTCTCATTAATTTATAGATAACTAGAATAAACACAAAAATATTAGTAGTGTCAAATTTCCTATGTAAGAAAAGACCACTGTGCTTCATGAATTAGTACTTCATTCCAGCCTAACATTTTCTTGAAACAAGAAGTATCCCCCAGATATTTCAGATGATATATATCTTTGCTACACTGATGCTTTGCTTATTAAAAGGAAGTAGAGGATTTGCATAAATGAGTTGATAGAGGGTAGAACTCCCTCTTTTATGGTCTAAACTGAGCCAAGAACACCTGAAGTTCTCCTCACTAAAGCCAACAGGTGCTCAAACCAATAATTCTAACAACTATGATTTGGAATTTTTTGTTACTCAAGATCAGATTTGCAGGTGTTTTCCTTCTCATAAGAAGTCAGATTTTTCTGGATGTCACAATAAGTCTGTTACAAAGAACAATCACGTATGAACACAGACCACTGAGCTCATTGCAAATATGTGCTTTTCCATACTTTTCTTTCCTAAACACAACTTTTTAAAGCCAAGCAGAGAGTCTACGCTTACAGTTTGAAACTCTGAATCACAAATCTGCCATTTCAAACAGAGCGTGTTTTTTGTTTAATCGAGTACGTACTCGAGGGCACTCGTGTTTACGAGAACCTTCGAGGGAAAGAAATAAAACAAGAGAATGTGTTTATAAGACATTGGCTTGAAAATACATTTGCCTTCTTGGAATGAAAGCTCCTTATAATCTTTTGTCTGTACATTCTCTGAGCAGACATTAGTATGTCCCACACTAAGTGCCTAATAAGTCTACATATTTCATATAGGCATATTGCACATAAACATTTGCATATGTGTGCAGTATAAAACCATGCTATGAAAACAGAGATTAAGTAAATATCCAGGAGTAAAGGAATAGAAAATAAACACTGAAAGGAGTTTTCTGTGAATATAATTGTGTCTTACTGGCCTTGTGCATTTGAGATTCCAATTCTCATATCTATTGGGCCTCAAATAAAATACTGGCCTTGTGCATTTGAGATTCCAATTCTCATATCTATTGGGCCTCAAATAAAATCTGTAGGTATTTGGTACTTGTGTGACTATGCCTAAAATGAAGCTACTTGCAAGAATAAAATTATGCACACACTAAACTTTATAGATCACAATTTTATCTTGTATCCCACAATGCTGACAGACCTCCTGGAAGGTTTTTATGAAAGTACTGCACAATTCACAGCACAATTTAAGAAGGTGGTGATGGACCGAAACGTTATACAACTATTTTTCTTAAATGCTGATTAAGTATTTGTCAGAGCAACATACTGCAACAGTTTTACCAATTGTGGAATAAATATCTGTGTCTTAATTACTTGTATCAGCAGCTTCTCAAGTCAGTTGTGTGGCTTCATACATGTTTCTTCAACCAGCACACAGTTGACTCAATTCTGACCAAGGGAAATTCTGGTGACAAAGGGAAACGCTTGGCAAGGTCATGGGAAAAGGGAAGCCCAGTTTTTGGGAACGTGTTTAAGAAGCACCAAACTAAGAAGCAGGAGATGCTGAGGAGACGAGATGAGGGCGATGAAACGAGTGATCCCTGCCATGAGCAGCTCTGCGGGGCAAGTGGGAAAAAGGGGGGCAGTGGGAAAAAGGGGGGCAGTGCATTTCGTCTGCGGGATAAAGGTATCAGAAGTCTCTAAAACACATTCATCCCGCAGGCAGTGAGTGCTTTGACAGCCCTTGGAAAGGGCAGGCCGAAGGAGGCGGCCGAGGCAGGACGTGAGGGAGGCCGCGGCCAGCTCTGGGCCCCTCAGCCCGGGAAAGGCAACGCAGCACGGGCTGCGCGGGGAGCGGGCGGTGTCCCTGCAGGTGTTTAAGGAAGGACTGGACGCGGTGCCCTGATTTCTACCACAATTGCTTCTCCGAGCCTGTGGAGGCGCATTCGGGGAACCTTCTCCCCCGGCACGGAGCGGAATCGCTCCCGCATGCGGCTCCGTACGGCGCATGCGGGAGCGATTCCGCTCCGTGCCGGGGGAGAAGGTTCCCTGCTGTCCCATTCCCAGCCGGCACATTCCCGGCAGTGTCGGAGCCCCGCGGGCGAGGCGCGGTGAGTAAGGAGGTAGGGAGCGATGGAGCCGGCGGCCTTGAGGCTGCTGCCGGCGGAGCCGGGAGATGAGGGCACGCAGCGCTGCCGGCTGGGCCCCGCCGCGCTGTCCCGGCTGGGGGCCCGGCTGGGCGACCCGCTGAGGATCTCGCTGCCCGGCGGGTGCTGCCTATGCACGGCGTGGCCCCGGCGAGACCTGGCCGACGGGTTCCTGCAGGCCGACCCGGCCTGCCGCACCTTGGGCCTGGCCCCGCGGGCCCTGCGCGGGCTCTGGCTGGACGTGCGGCGGCTGGAGCTGCTGCCCCGCCGGCGGCTGGGGAAGGCGGCGGTCAGAGTGGTCCTGCGGAGCGCCGCGCTCAAGAAGGCGACTCCCCGAGCGGTGTTGCAGGAGACGGTCAGAGAGCTGCTGAGAAACGTTTATGTGTTGCCTGGTTACGTGGTTACTGTTGCCCCAAGTCCCGAAAATCCCGTGGTGCATATTGAAATACTGTCTGCAGACTCTTTGGAGGAGGAGGCGGGGTTGATAACCCCCCAGACAAGCATAAAAATTAAGGAGGTGATCACTTTAGAATGGTACAGACATTTGTCAGAAGGCACTGCAAAAACTTCAGTTGCGGGACTAGATGACGTGGGAAAATCTTTGAAAGAGATGATTGATCTGCCTTTGCGCTTTCCAAAAACTTTCAAGAAGCTGGGGCTTTCTGTCCCTAATGGGGTGCTGTTAATTGGGCCCCCAGGGGTAGGAAAAACACTTCTGGTAAAGGCAGTAGCAGAAGAAGTGGGTGCATTTCTGTTTGGCATCAGTGGCCCAGCCCTCCATGGCTCAAGGCCGGGAGAAGCTGAAGAGAATCTGCGGAGAGTCTTTGAAAAGGGCAGAGAAATGTCACAGGAAGGCCCAACCATCCTCTTCTTCGATGAAATTGATTCTTTGTGCCCGAAGCGAGGAAGCTCAAACAATGCTCCCGAAGATCGGATTGTTGCTCAGCTGCTGACGCTCCTGGATGGTGTTGGGAGTGAGGGTAAGGTGGTCATGGTGGCAGCAACAAACAGGCCGGATGCCTTGGACCCTGCACTGAGAAGACCTGGCAGATTTGACAGAGAGGTAAGTGCACACACAGTTTTATTCACGTTATTTATACACACTTTTGTCTTTCGTTGTTGATATGGAAGGGGGCTGTTAATAAAGTTTAATGTCTACTTGTCATGTTTCGTAGTGGGATTCTACAGGCTTGAGCCAGGTGTCCTGATTCTTTAGTTTGGTGCAGCTTGGGTAAGGTGAGGTGTTTTTCTTTTAGCTCAGGACACTGAGAGCTCCATATCCTTGAAAATGGACAAGGGGATTCTTCATGCTTCTTTATCTTTACCTGTGCTTGAGGGGTTTGTTTGCTTGCAGATGCTTAGGGTTTCTTCATTTAAATTCTAGATTGAAGATTGATGCACCTCTCCTTAAAGGTTTATTGTGATATCTATCTAGTTAAATTTTTTGTTTATTATATTCGCTTTAGGTTATTATTGGGACCCCAACAATCACACAGAGAAGATCCATCCTGCAGTTGCTGACATCTAATATGCCCATTTCTGCAGATGTGGATGTGGCTCGGCTGGCAGAGATGACAGCTGGGTACGTGGGAGCTGACCTCACAGCACTCTGCAGGGAGGCTGCTCTGCAGGCTGTGTCCCACAGCTCCTTGGTATGGCTGCACATCAGTCAAGGACAATGTCATTAATATGCTTACCACCCTTTCCTCAGTAATGCTCAGCTTTACTCGAAAAGCTCCAGAAGTCGAAGACTCAGAAATTAAAATCCTGAAAACCATCGAATATGTTACAAATGTATATATGCCATTTTTTCTAGTCCTTTCACTTCTCACCTGAAAGGACTGTTTTCTTCTTTCTGAGTGAAAGTTTTGCTGAAAGCTTTTATTCTCTTCAGGATTGTGCAAAGCAGACATTTTAGTCTTTTTTGGCAAAGTAAACTGTGTCCACCAAAACTCTTTTGAAGCTATTTATTTTCATTTATTATGTCATTTAATTTAGAATTCTGCTTTCTAATAACTGCAAATTAAAGTTAGATTGATACACAAGTATATAACAGCTAGTGAAAAGAACTATTATCATCCGAGTTGTATGGCAGGATATAATGTTCTTATAGACATAAGATATACGTAAGATATACTGCCCAGTGTGCAGAAATGTAACCACTTAGGAGTTCTCTAATTCCATTTATATAATGTCTATTTCTTAATACGTCTGTGTCTCTTCTGACTTTTACAAAAAATATGAGATACCTGTTTGGTGTAATTTTTCATCTGGAATGGCTGAGTAGAAATTTAAAGCCATACCTGCAAAATTTCCAGAGTCAAAAGCATCTGCAGAGAGTGGTAGAACTCTCTGTCTTCACTTAGATAGAAAAAAAGAGAGCATAGCACTGAAAATAATAACATTATTTGAGCCTGGTATCTCAGAAAAGAATAGATGGACAAATGAAAGTAATGAAAAAGTAGATGGCCCATTTGCAAGTGCCTTTGTAAAATACATCTTAGTTCTGTTACTGCATCTGCAGTTTAATAACGTTACTGTATAGCATGTTTGAGATAAAATGTGTTGCACTCTTCAGTGTGGTGAAAATGGATGTTCCAGCCCTTTTATTTCTATTCAGAAGATTGTATGATTTATTGTGTGGTAACCCTCAAATTAGCAACCATTTGATTTAGCAGATCACTGTCTACTGGAGCCTATAATTTAGGGAATAGTAGTTTTCTCTAAAACATTAATTTCTGTTGGAATAGATTTTTTCTGTGTAAAATCTTGCCATTAAAGAGAATGTGTTTTACTTTGTGTTGCATTGTTGCATCTGCAGTCCTCAGGCTCCTTAGGGCAGGAATTGCCTTTTTTATTAGTTGCATTTGGCCTTCTGTGAAGTGCTTTGCATACTAATGCAGCATTTAAGTATTACATAAAAATACTGTTAATATGCTTTATCTGGTTTGGGTTTTTTTCAGGATTCAGCTGAAACTGAAACCGTGATTACCATGGCAGATTTTCAAGAAGCTTTTAAAAAAATTCAACCATCCTCTTTTCGAAGTGCAGTTGGACTAACAGAGTGCAAACCTGTGACTTGGGAGCAAATTGGTGGGCTTGAAGATGTAAAATTAAAGTTAAAACAGGTAACATATAGAACAAATTTAGATGAACAGCTGATTTCTAATAAGCATATGCTCCAAGGTTTTCTGTATGCTAATTATGAAAATTAATTCCCTTGCAAATTACCTGATTATAAATGGTATTTTAAACATTTTTATACTACATTAAGTTATTACAATGTTTGAGCTAGAGGTCTTCCAGTTACAAGATATCACCACCAAGCATAATAATATCATGAGAAAATATGCATGTTTTTTAGTAGCTGAAAAATACTTAACTTGTAGCCAGATAATTTGTCCATTCCTTAATATTTAGCCAGAGGTGGCTCTTGTGTATCATCTCCCCATGACTGCCTTTAGTTCTGCTTCAGATGGAAACTTTAAGAAGGGGGAATTATATGAAGAAAGACTAAATCAGCATTCCCAGATTTCAAATTAACGTTTGTGTCAAGGAGAGGAAGTAACATGCTTGGCAGTTTTATTGGTTGCCTATCAACTATAGTCTTGTCACTAAGAATTTCATCCCTTTTTTTTATGTATTGACAGAGCATTGAGTGGCCTATGAAGTTTCCTCAGGCATTTGCTAGGATGGGCCTGTCCCATCCCAAGGGAATCCTTCTCTATGGGCCTTCTGGCTGTGCCAAAACCACGCTGGTGAGGGCTGTGGCCACCAGCTGTCACTGTTCCTTTCTCTCTGTGAGTGGGGCTGACCTGTTCTCACCTTACGTTGGAGACTCAGAGAAGATTTTGTCTCAGGTATAGCTTTTGTGTAAGGCCTATGGTTTATTTTTGCTTGACTTTTGTAAAGTATTAGTTAGACCTAAAATTTTATTATTGAAAAGATCGTAGAGCTCTCATCTGATTATTAAATAGAAATGGCTTAGAGATTAACATTTATATAAAGGGGAGAATCTATCCCTAAAATTATAAAGTTTGAAACTTTATAAGTATTTCTACTCTTTTTTTATTTTTAATTAATTTAACAGTATAAATAAGAAGCAGAATTTGCCTATAGTAAATGTAAGCCGGAACAGCTCTTGTGAGTTGTTACAAATGTACCTTTAAACTTAAATAAAATACAGAGTATATGGAAATGGGCTTTTTTCACCTTGCCTGATAGACTGCATGCATTAATGCTTGACATCATTAACATTTTTTCAAAAGGTTTTTCGGCAAGCAAGAGCCAACACTCCAGCAATAATATTCCTGGATGAGATTGACTCTATCCTGGGCTCTCGCTCTCAGGGCCGAAGTGGCCGTGGGGTCTCAGAGCGGGTTCTGTCTGTTCTCCTCAATGAGTTGGATGGTGTTGGGCTGAAAGTTACAGAAAGAAGAGGAGGCAAATTACAGCTTGAGGGGCAGTGCCAAGAGCAAAGTGATGAGGAGGAAAGAAAGGTATTTATGCTCCCTTTTCCATATAAGAACAATAAATGCTGTTCAGTTGTTCCAAATATTTTACTTGTTTGCATTCACACTTTTTAGACTCAAAATCCTCAAGCTTTAAAATATGGAAGATGCTCTTTTACTCTGTCATAATTTATAGTTTTTAGAAAATACCATATATAGGTTGCTGACTGTTTTTACATACACTGTTCAAGGAGACTTTGAACGAAATACCCACACAGGCTAATGAGCATTACTAATTGGTGTTCATCTTCTGTCACAAAAATCCTCTCCCTGACACTACAGTAATTTTTTAGACTGTGCTATTTTTACTCCTATTCAAGTCCCTCTCTGAACTTACCTTTTATAAGCATTTCCCCTCCTTCATTTGCAGTTCTGATACATACTGCATACAAAAGCAGCACAGTTATGATGTTACTTGTTTAAACAAAAAGTTGCACCTTCACTTTTCAGGAAATGGTTCACAATATTTAATATTTAATATTTGGCTTTTCTGTATTTAAATTTCTTCTTCTTATGATATTCTCTGGGGGAGTATTAAGGCAAACAGTTCCAGAATTGTAGGATACTGAATTTTTGCGTATTATTTGCAATTATTTGTTACAATCTGTCCAAAGAAAAGTCTCTCTTTACTGTCAAGGCAGATATTAACTATATTTCCTCTTTGTCACGTAATCTGGCCTGCACCAAGGCATTTTTTTACTTCAAGAAAAATTAAGTATTAGTATGGAAAGGAAAAACAACTACATGTAAAAGTACATCATCTTTTTGCCCTTCCCTTCTTCTCATTAGTTTTTAACTAAAATGTTTAGGCATTATCCATCTTAACCATGTTGCACTGATTTGTTTGTATGATCTCTTACTCAGCTAGAGTTTCAGGAAACTTTGAACAAAGATTTCATGGTAGTTGCTGCAACAAATAGACCAGATATGTTGGATGATGCCTTATTGCGTCCTGGGAGGTTGGACAAGATGATCTATATTCCACCTCCAGATCTGAAGGTAATGTATTTATTACCCATCCGTATGTGGCTTTAAAGGTAGAGATAATTAACTGCCAACATACTTTACTTTAAGAGCAAAGGGGGCATATTCCTGTAACATATTTAACAATTGATGGATGATTCACTGAAGCTCAGTCACCAAACCCAAGGTGTAATGAAGAAATTTAAAAAGGAATAAAGACATTTGTACTTTAAGCACCTGTAACATTTTAACTCTAGTTATAGCATTGCATAGAGACATTAGAGAAAATCTGTGTTTACAAAATCAAGCTACAGTTCAGGAGATACCCATAACAAGTTGTCTGTGTCCTTGCTTCAAATAATTTTTGTGCCCTGTTCCCAAGGGTAGTCCCAAGCTTCACAAAAAAAGTTGACACAAAACAGGCCAAATATATACTCTTCAGTCTAAAATACTGTGTTTTCATGAAGTGATGAGTAACTGTGAGTAACAGACTTTAAAATATGAGATAGCCATAAGAGTAGGTATTATCTCCATTAATAGTATTCTATTCTTCCACCAAAACCAGGTAATTTTGGTATTCTTCTGTATTTTCCTTGCTTCTAATTTCAAATTTTTAACTGCTTTGGAGAAGAATTAATATTTTGTTTGTTTGGTTTTTTTCCTGTACAATATGCACGAATTTACAGGGAAGACTTTCCATTTTGAAAATCTGCACTGAAAAAATTCCATTAGATACTGATGTGTCACTACAAGATGTGGCAGCCCTAACAGACCTCTTCTCTGGAGCTGATATTGAAAATCTGTGCAAGGAGGTAAGAAACATTCCTGGCTCATCTGGGAAATAAACTGTAAATGAAAACTTTGAATGAAAAAGGAGAGCTCACTCATAGCTGTTACCAAGCCATCAGGAGCACGGATTCGTTCACGGTTTGTATTGAAAATATAAAGAGAATGAGTAAAACGGGAACTGAACAAGGGTTAATTCTTTAAATAAAAAAGCCAGAATTTGAGATGAGTTGTATGAAAGAGAGAAGACTAGGAGGAAAATCCAGATATATAAGTGATCAAGGATACATTGTCTACTCCAGACAGAAACGGTGAATGAAGAAGTTGTAGTAACCTTATTTGATGTTTGTCTATTGTTAAATTACCATAAATTATACATTGCTGTTTTCAGATGCTATAGCTAAGACTTTGGTCCTTTTAAGATATTTTAGAATACTTACAATAAATTCTTTGCAATTTAAAACATGGTAAGTACTTCAAGTTGTTTGGTTTTTTTTCTTTTAAAGGCTGCTTTGTTGGCTTTGCAAGAAAATGGACTTGAAGCAACTGCTGTAAAACACGAGCATTTTGTGAAATCATTGAAGACTGTAAAACCATCCTTAAACATAAAAGACTTGGAATTTTATGAAAAATTTTATAATCAAGAATTAGCCTCTTGAATCAAAAAGGAATGGCATAGGTATTTTTAAATATATTACAAAGATTTTGAAAACGCTTACATGTTTCCTGCTTTTTAATACTGTACTTACTGTAGTTTGCAGGGTGTATGAAATAAAGTTTCCCTTGTCAAAGGTCTGTTTCAATAATGAATAATAAATTAAAATCTTGCTTGCTTTGGATAGGTTTACATCTGATGAAACAAATAATTGAGATAGATAAAGCACTGTGGAACAGCTTAGTGTTACTGTAGATTTCCTAGTTTTCAGTGTAAACACTGGCATAACAAGAGTATTTAATTTAAAATGCCTTTTCCTGATAAGGATAACCCCTCTGTGCGCAGCCTGTTCCCCAAGAGGCTCTCCCTCCACCTCACCTCCCCCAAAATACAGGTAAGCTCTGCCTCCCCAGTTGCAGGAGTAGTGAGATCCTGCTGAGGAAGGACACGAAGGGGAGCAGCAGCTACAGCAAAGCACCTGGGAGGAGGCAGGTCAGTGCAGTTACCTGGAAGTTAAGAAAACAGGCTTGAGCTTGATGTAATTCTCTTGTTTATTTCTGTTCTCCATCTGCAAGGGCAGTACAAAGGGCAGGTGGAGGGAGGGGGGAAGGAGCAGAGTGTGTTTTTTACAGTCACTGGTAGACAAGGTGAAGGCTGAGATGCAGGAGCCACTGTGGAAGCTGCTGCTCCCCAAGGCCCTGGGGCTGAAGCAGAGCCCATGTAGGGCCACCAGCCTGTCCACACCCTTATCCACACCTCAGTGAGCTGAGCACTCAAGCCCACCTGCCCCAGTTGGGCAGTGGGCAACTGTCCTCCTTCCCTGAGGAATGTGGTGGTTCTCAAGTGCTGCTCTCTGAGGGCTGGGTGTGGGTCATGAAGAGACTGCCCTGCTCTGAAAGTGCTGTACTGCACAGGTCTTGGGATCAAGGAAGGCTCAGGCTGTGATTTGAGCTCACAGTGTTGGTCCAGGTTGCTGCAGCATCAGCCAGAGCAGTGGATGGTGTCACTGGCTCAAGACCAAGAGGACAGAGAGCATGCAGAAGGGTGTGAAGGAGAGCCTCAGGCCCTGCTGTCCCAGTGGCAGGCAGCCCTGGGCAGCTGGCCGCTCCAGGAGGTCGCAGCTGAGGAGGGAAGCACACGAGGTTGAAGGGACTGATCTCCATCCCCACGCACACCCGGCCCTTTGGCGTGGACCACGGACTTACAGCATCGCCTCCTTAACGGGCAGGGAGGTCTGGAGCCAGGCAGTGACCGTGCTGCCGTACGCCTCGTAGAGCCGAACCACCACGGCCTCAGGTCTGCCCTCAGCCTTTGGGGGACAGTGCAGGTGGGAGTTCAGACAAATGAGACAGGCACAGCCCCTCCAACCCCAGTCGTTCCGCTCAGCTGAGCCTAACCACCACTCAGTGTGGGGGGAAGAGCAAGCCATGCTCAACAACAGCACCTTAATCCCCTCTGCCCTCCCCACCTCTGCCCCAGCACCTGCCTGCTTGACAGTCTCCAGCACGACGGCAGGTGAGCTGACAGAGAAGGCACTCCAGGCTGGGCACTGCGCAGAGCCGGCTGGGACCGCATGGAGGGGGAAATTCAAGTTGTAGGCGCGCTGAATCACACCAGCCTCCTGGAAGGAACCTGCATCACAAGAACCTCTAGCCAGCCTCGGCACGTGCAGTCAGAGACACGCATACCCTGAGATTCACTGGCGCATCCCCCACCCTGTGTGTTCCTACAGGGCCTGTCACTCACCCTGGTGAGGCATCACAGCGTAGGTGAACTGGTGGTGCCCAATGTCTGCTGTGGCATCAGGGGACTTGGGTGCTCTCAGCCTAAGGCAACAAAACGTTAGTGAGACTGGTGTCTTGGCAGCACCCACTGTCACACAGAGTAGAGCCAGAGGAGCACTGTGACAAGACAATTGCTCCCCTCACTACCTTGAGGCTGGACCCAGGGGTGGAAGCAAACATGCAACAGCTAACAGACCCTGGACAGCCCCAGAAGCTAAGAAACTTGGGTGTCTTCCTGTGAAAATTGTGGCTGAGTCAAACTGAAATAGGCAGTTTCTTTCATGTTTGTAAGCACCTGTAACATTAACACTGCTGTTCCTTCCCTCTCGTTAAGCCTTCCCTCCTGGGGTATGTTTTGGCCAACAACAGAAAAATCTCATCTCTCCTGAATTATCTACAAGCATAGCTCACATGAATTAGTTATAAGGTAAGACAGCCAAATTCTCAGACAAGAGACACCCATCAGACTATTTCTTTATTAACTAAGGTAATTTAGGACCAGGCGTTTGCCTTGCCTTGCCTTCCAAGAGACACCTCACAAGACAAAGTACCGGCAGCAGCTCCCCCCTTATCCATCTGTAACTCACAGAGAGAGGCTGAGGACGTTCCTGTGGGCTGATGCCCCATATTTGCAGTCGTTCAGCAGAGCCACCCCAAAGCCGTGCTCAGAGAGATCCATCCACTTGTGAGCCCACACCTGCAGCAGGTACCACGGGATGGGCTCACTACAGAGAGCCACTGCCACCAGGAGCAGGAGCAGCTCGGTCCTGGGAGCAGAGCACCTTCCCTCTCACCTCGAACCGAGCCCAGTCCCAGGACGTGTTCCAGTGTGTCGGCCGCTGCACGTGTCCAAACTGGATCTCGTAGGTGGCGTTTGTGCTCCGGACCTGCACAGGGAACTCCACCTTCAGGAACTTATGGGCCTCCTTCCACTCAACCTACATGTGGGAGCAGAAGGGCATCACCATGGGGTCTGACAGGCAGAAGCCACATTTTCCCTTTCCTGGTGTGCAGAAGCTGGCTCACACACGGCCCACATAAGCTACAATAAAACCACACCAGGGTCTCAGCACCAGGATGAATTCTTTCACCCTTGTCCCTTGGGACCCTCCTCTACCCTCAGCCTGCCTTCCCCTTAAGGCAAAGGAGGACAGGCAGTGAGGGGTTCCAGCGAAGAAAACAAGAGGGGGAATGTAATTCCTGCCACGCAGGATGTCAGTATCGTGCAGCAGCCACGGGCCAAACCTGGGTCAGGAAGCGGAGGTATGGACACATGGCATCCAGGATGATCTCCTGGGTTAAGGTGCTGCTTTTCCCAACCTGCAGGGAGAACCTCACACTTCCCCGCAGGCCCCCAGCCAGGGTGATTTCCAGAGGCTTCAGCAGCGTGGTCACTGGCTTCCTACACAAAGGAATGAAGGCAGAGATAGTCTCAGCCTAGCAGATCCAGGTTCCCAAATCCCAGTCCAGCCTCCCACACAGCAGGCACTCAGCTCTCCAGAGTGAATGCTCTCTTACAGCTAGGACTGACAGGGAGACAAGAATCTCAGGGCAAAGCCAAAATCCAAGTGCTGCCTGCACTGCTCCTCTACCTGGTTTCCAAGTGATAATCCATCACATCCCAGGCATCCCAGTAGAGGGGAACATCATCAAAGAGTGCAAACTGGTTGGCATAGCAGCCATCTGGGACTGACTCTCTGAAAGAAAGTGGAACGGAGAAACAGCAGCATCAGAAGGGCTGGCAGTGGACAAGAGTACACAGTGAGAAGTCGTCCTGGGAGAGGTTTGAGGAGCCTGGGGCCAGTGACTGGGTGACACAGACCTCTCGCAGTCCAGCAGCTGAAGTGAGGTCAGGCGCCCCATCATGTCCAGGCAGACAGTTATCACCCCATTCTCCATGGTAATGGAGCCATCCTCCTTGGGAAAAGGCCAGAAACAGGTGTCACAGACCCACAACTGCAGGAGCTGAGTGCCTCAGTTGCAAATTCAGTATGTGGATTTGCTGGATGCTGGATTCCTTAGATTTCTCCCCAATCAACCTTTGACACAGGGAACACGGATCTGAAGAAAACTGCCTTGCTTACCTGCTTCCTCACTGACACAGGCTGAGAGGGCAGCAATGGCTCCCTCACTAGAGCATAGCCCATGCTGGGGACTGTCACGAGAGCTGGAAAGCAAAGAGGTTCTATTCCAACATCTGCCCCAGACTGAAACCTAAGTCACCCTGTGCTTCCCTAGTGCTCTCACATCAGACCTACTACCTCCTCTCATACCCTCCTCTTCTTCATCCATACTTCAGGGGACTTTATTCCACTTCAAGTTGTCCAAGGAAGAGTTTGAACAGCCAGTAAAGCCCTCCCCAGGGCAGGGAGAGGCAGAGTAAGTATTTTCTTGTTAGCTGACTCTGCCCCTGTAGGAAATTCCGATCCAAGAATTATCCCAGGTCAGACATACCCAAAGTCTCTGTTCCATCTGGCCCAGGCCTGGAGATCACCTCGGTGCGTTCCCAGGGCAAAGTGTTCAACACAAGGGTGCTTTCGGTGCTCCCTGCCTTGGGCTGCAGCAGATCCCCGCACAGGGATTGCACAGCCTCCTCCTGCAGCCCAGCACCAATCCTGCGGATCTCTGTACAACAAAAGGGCCTAAGTTGGATCTGAGAGAGCTTCTGGTGCTCCTCTGCAATGTACACACACTTTATCTCCTGCCAAGCTGCAATCACTAATTATCATTAATTATTATTATCTATTAGTAAATAATTCAAGTGTATAATTATTCTTAACTTTGTTATTACAAGATTACAGTGAGCTATGCCAGCTCAGCTGGAAAATTCTGGTTCACTAAGCTCCTGCAAGCACCCATGAGCAGGCAGGAGCAAACCTTTGTGGGGGTCTACCTTGGCATGCCAACAGCAAGCAAAGAGGTCAATAAATTGGGATGGTTTTCAATCCCTTGGATCCCCTGCTAATTTAACACTATTTCTGACACATATCTGCACAGGCTCGCCCTGGTACTCCAGGATTGAACCCCTGCAGTCCCACCAGGCAGGACCCAGTGTGGTCTGGCATGAAAGTGCCCTCCTAGTCACTTCTGCTCACCTGTGTAGTACTGCAGGGCATCCTCAACCACGAGTTGGATACAGCTGCCTGGCAGGACATCATGGAATTGGTTGAGTAGCAATAACCTAAAAGAGAGCAGAACCCAGGTGAGGATGTGAAAGCGCTGGATTTGTTCTGGCTTAGAACAAGCCAGAAAGTTCTCTCCAACAGAAGCCCTGTTGGCAAGACAGACAAACTTAATAACTGTTCCTTATACTCCCATTAGCCAACACTTCAAAGAAAAGGATTTTTTCCATAGCACCCTTTAAATTCCTTTATGTTAGGGCTTGTCAACTGTCATCTTAAAGCACAACCATGGGGAGTAAGAGCTATTTCTTTTCCATCTCCCAAGGCTACCAGATATGTTGCTGCACAAGTTCAGACAAGAACCTCAAAACTGGGGAGGAATAAGCTTAGGCTGGAAACAAAGCTTTCAGACAGCAGAGTAGTGAGGGTTTGAAGTTATCTTCCAATGGGAGAATCAAGCAAAGCACCGAATGCTTTACAGGTGGGTCCCCGATCAGTTCATGGAAGGGGTTACAGACAGTGGTAGGTAAGCTACATACAGTGCTGCAGTACTGAACCCTCTCCAAGTACCACCAGTGCTCCCATACTCCCTCACCTCCAGAGCCGCTGCAGCTGGCTGGCAGGGTACTGGAATGCGCTGTCCCGTGCCACAGCCAAGGTGCTGAGCACTTCGACGTCATGGAGTATCCGCTCACACTCTCGATTCCCCTTCTTTATCTGGTATAAAGAAGAGATAGATATATCTATATCTATCTATATATACAGATAGATATAGATATATTTCCTGAGCATCAGGAAATCGGTATCTGGGAGTAGGTCTCTGACACCAGCAACAGAAACCCAGTTCCAGTGCAGGAAGGTTGGTTACTTGCAGGTGTCACAAACTTGCATGGCCTGGGCACGGGCACCCTCACCTGGGCCTGGGTGGTGTACGTGCCATTGTGCAGCTCGAGGAAGAGCTCTCCCACCCAGGTGCACAGCTGCGATGACTCCTTCTCCAGGACAGAAAAGAGTTGGTCAGGAGTTGAGATCTGCACCCTGTGGGAGAGATACACATATATGATGAGCCAGGGAGAAGCCTGGGACATGGCTAATGTTGCATCCCATCTAGAAAGTTGACTGTTCTGGAACCAAGGCCTCAGAAACTTCAATGCAACTATACATAGTATTCCCCTCCAGGCACAGTTGCTGTGCTGGACGCTCAACCCATGACTCTACTGAGGGCTCATAAGCAGTCCATGGCTGCCCTGTGTACCTGTTCTTACAGCTCTTGACGACAGAGAGACCCCTGAAAATCCTTCCCAGCCCTCTGCTTGCCAGCCTCTCTGCCAAGAGAGACCTTTCTTCTGGCACTGCTGAAGGCCAGGCCTGGCTCAAAGCAAGTGCTCCTGCCAGGACAGAGGAGCCTTCCTCTCACCTTGGCAGCCCATCTGTGTCATTCATTCTCTTCATCCTATCGAGCATCTTCTGTGTGGGGCCCCCTCCTCCATCTCCAAAGCCAAAGAGGAACGCGCTGTGGTTCACACGTCCTTTGTCCTTGTTGTTCCTCACTGTCTTCAGCACCTGGAGGGATTTTGGGGCAGCTGCAATCCCCTGGCGGCTATTCCCAGCTCCCACAAGAAAGCTAGGTCAGCCTTTAGGGTACAAAGGCCAGTCCTGCCTCTCCTCCCCAGCCCAAACTGCCAAAATCAGGCACAGGCACATCTGAGAAGCAGGCAATCAACCACCAGGCATCCAAATAGCCTTTGTCCAACAATGCTGCCAGCTATCCCGCTCCTTTCCCAGGCAGTGTCCTCTCCCAGGAGGATCCAAACTGTGCAACTTCACTTGCAGGTCTCACTCACCTCCTCCACAAGCCCATGCATCCCGTAGGAGTCACCAGGGGGGAAATGAGTCAGGACTCGGGAACCGTCAATGCCTTCCCAGAAGAAGGTGTGATGCTGGAGAGGAGTGAAAGGAAAATGTGGTGCACAGGGGATAGACATTCCAGAGCCCCCTGAGGATTCAAACTGGGCCTTCAGTTTCTCTCCATGAAGCTGCACGATGCCCTGACGGATCAGTGCAAGGAGACAGTTGCACAAGGACAGGGAATGCCACAAGGGCGGGGACAGCAAGGAGAGGCTGGGTTTGCTGTCTGTTGGACCTGCACACAAGTCACAGCCACTTGTCTGGAAGCAGAAAGAATTTATAGGCCAGGGGCCCAGCTGTAATATCTAACCATGACCTTTTCCTCCCCTAAAGTCTGACAGGACATTGCTACCACCAAAAACTGGTGGCTTCTGGAAGCAGAGCCTGCGTCAGCTGAGCTGAAGGACTGTGGAACCGACAGGTCCAGCCCTGCAGAAGACTCCAGCATCCACACATCCATCCCCTGGAAAGAAGGGAAGCACAGCTCACCGGGAAGGTATTCACAAGGTTCCAGCTGAGCTTCTGTGTAAGGAACCGCTGAATCCCACAGCCACGCATCAGCTGGGGCAGCTGGGCTGAGTATCCAAACGTGTCTGGCAGCCAGAACTGGGAGGAGAAGTAACAGGAGCAGAGGGAGAGAGAGACACACACAAGTCAGGCAAACCTCACACACAGCAAGAAGTGGAAGGAGATGGTGTGCAAAGGTGTGCTGGAAAAGAACACCAGTACCTCTGAGCAGATTCGGCCAAACTGCTCCTGGAAGAACTGCTGTCCCTGGAGGAACTGCCGCACCATGGACTCCCCACTGGGCAGGTTCCCGTCCTGGGGGGAAGGCACAGGGGGTCTGTGAGGAAGGCCAGGCACTGGGGAAGGGGAGGTCTTCTAAGACCCCCATTCCCATCAACCTGACCTGGAGACCACAGGGAGGAACTGAAGAGAGCTTGGCAAAGGCAAAAAGGAGGAACACAGCTCAGTCAGTGCAAAGATCCTTTCTCAGGGAATGATATGGGAGGATTGCATTTTTGCTAGGCTAGACACTTCAGCTGCTGTTCCCAGGCTTGGAGACCATCACCAACCAGACAGGCTCAGCAAAGGCTCTGCTGTCCCCTCCAGCACCAGGCCGAGTCCCAGAAGCATGGCACAGAGAAGGTTTGGCAAGCCAGGCTCACCGTGCTACTCACCATTTCCACCCAGGTGCCTCCAACAGGAATGAACTGCCCCTTGGCCACGAAGTCCAGAATCTGTGCATAGAGCCCAGGGTACCAGCTCCGCACCCACTCAAACTGCTGCGCCTGCCAGAGAACAGAGATCAGCCTCAGCTCCCCACCACCGCTCCACACCCATGTCCCTCCTCTCTGCAACACTTCTGGTCACCCCCCCATCTCTTTTTGCTGGAGAAGCAACATGCCATGAGCAGGGAGGTCTCCAGAGAGAGATCACTCACCTGGGAGCAGGCAAAGGTGAGCTCCGGATTGCGCTCCATCAGACGGATCACGGTGACCCAGCTCCGAGCACATTTACGGATGGTCTCCTCATAGGGCCACAGCCAGGCTGTGGGAACAGGCATGGCCCCACCAGTTATTACTCAACACAAGCTCCTCCCGGAGCTGGAACCCCTCTGAAACCCCTCCTGGGACAGTAAATCAAGGGGTGAAACCCAACAGATGGAAGACAGCAATCTATAATTCACCCCTTATCCCCAGCCCCATCAGTGCTCCAAAGGGTATCCCACATTCCCCTGCCTCCATGAAAAACCAGCTGTGTGCCTCAGGGCATGGTACCCAGTGCCTGAAGCCCAAGGGCAGCCCACTCTCCCTTTGGGCAGCATGGCCTGGCCTCCATGTGAGCGAAGAGGGAGTGTGTGCTGCTCTCACCAGAGTCAATGTGGCAGTGCCCCATGGCATGGATGGTGTGCTGGCTCTCGCCGTTCTTCTGGCTAAAGATGGCTGCAGCCAGGTCACGGGCAGCAGGGAAGGTGGAGGGGTCCGTAACATCACACACATTGACCATCTGGTTGGCAGTGTACAGTGCCTGGAAACTCCTCTGGTTTTCCTCCCCGAGGAGCTGGGGTTGGGAGGCATAACAGTTTTATTCAGGCCACTGTATCAGCTCGTCATCTGCCTCAGGGAGAACCTGCTACCACCTTCCAACATCTGTCTCAGCCAGTGGTACCAGGTAAACACCATGTCCCTGTTCACAAACACAACCTTATGCCTTTTCTCACACGCCTTCTAAATCCAGGTTATACATATGCACATCCCAGGGGACTCTGGTTAACAGATCCTGCTTTGGAGCAGAAAGTGGATGAAAAAACACCTATGGCTTCCCTGTAGTCAGTTTTCCCCTACTCCAGAATATGCTGAGTTAAAAGGGACCCACAAGGATCATCAATACAGAGTCAATTGCGCTAAAGCAGAAGCAGCAAACATTTTCTCCTCCAGGGTCTCAGGTCATGGAATGGCAGGAGGAGATACAGTGAAGTTATGGAAAGGGCGAGAGAAGGGAAGAGAAGGAGCTCCCATACCCGGGCCATGTCCAGCAGTATTTCCATGTCTACCAGCAGTTCGTAGACATCTCTGTTGAAGACGACCAGCTCAGCCTTGTTCAGGGTGACCTTCCTGTCTGGGTCAGGAGGGGCAATCATGCTGCCCTTGCCAGCTCCAAAGAGCCCATTGCAGGCCAGCTCCACGTACAGTGTCAGGCTGGGGAACCGAAGGGAAACCATCAGCACAAGCACCAGGACACAGACGAGGACGTCTCAGCCCGGCCTCGTGTCTTCCAACAATACCAAGCTCACACAGTGGCGAGGGGCTTCAGCTCAACTGACCACCCACCTGTGGGGCTCTGACTCTTTCAGGCTGCTTGTCAGGATGTAGCTGGTCTTCTCACCTTCCTTAGTCAAACCCTGCACAGGAAGATGGCACATTCAACCAAAGTCCAGCTGGATGGAGGGATCTGGTCCCATACGGTGTGGGAAAATGATTACCACAAGAACAATCAGCACAGAAGCTGCTGCTGCCCCAGCAGCAACATAAACCCTGCAGGCACCACCACATAGCACAGCAGGGATGTAAAAAGTCGCCATTCTGTACGTAGCAGGGCAGCTGGCACACCCCTGATCCACGCCTCCTTACCTGCACAGGCTGGGCATCTCGCCATACCATGCCCTCCCCATCACTCTCCCAGACGAAGTGCACTTCCCGCCCTGCCCATGCCATGGGGATGCTCAGCTCCACCTTAAACCAGCATGTCTCCCACCTGGAAGACAGCAAGTAGCAACCTCAGCCCACAGTGTGACCTTCTCCCCAGGGAAAGCACACTTCCTCAGAGCCCCCATGGAGAAAGCTGAGTCGGGAGGCCTACGGGTTTGATGGGATTCAAATGCAGCAATGCCACCTGTCCGTTCAGACCTGATTTAATCCATGCCCCTCTGGGACCCCAGAGAAACAGTCAGTGGCATCTTGTCTGACCAGTGCTGGGATAAAAATCTACTCCCAAACTTGACAAAGTAAACATCCCCCACCTAAGCATCAGGGACACAAGCATGATCACAACCAGCTCTCAGCAGAAAGGATCCACGAACTGGGCTCTTCACTCTCCTGGGAAACTGACACAACTTGGGCTGTTTCCTCATGAAATCTCCCTAAGGTCTTCTGGGCAGACACCTTCGAGCACTCGGGGAAAGAAGATCATCATCTCCTTTCCTCACCGTTTAAGAGCTCGTTGAGCATTCACACGTGCATGAGACATGAGCTCCAACCCCACCACGGCCACAGCACCACCGAAAAGCCCGTACTCACGTGGGCCCGAAGGACTCTCCCACTTCAGCCGGCCTGAATTCCCCCACAACAGCCTCATCGTAAGAGATGCGCCGCGGAGTCTGGAAGCAGGAGAGCGACGCCGGTGGACAGCGATCCCCAAAAAGCCTGAGGTCGAAGACAGCCAGGACATATTAGCACGGTCAGTCCCAACAGGGCGAGCCCGGGGGTGGGACACGGAGCACCCTGTTTTCCCCAGCTGCTACTCAACACCCTCAATAGGGTTAACAGACCACAGAGTAATAAAGCGCCGCGTTAGAGAGGCTGGTGGAGACCGGGGAGGGCTGTGCCGTGGCTGGCCGGGGTGTGTGTCCGTGTTTGTGCGTGTGATTTGTTCCCCCGGTGTGTGTTCACCGAGCACCCCCCCGAGCCCCGGAGCCGCGGCCGGCAGCGCCGAGGGCAGGGTGCCCCCCCCCTTCCCAAGGGGACACAGGCGAGCTGGCCCGGCCGCCCACCAGCGCCCCGGGGAGAGGCCTCCCCGCCGCCCACCTGCCCCGCAGGTTGCAGTCGGTGAAGTAGATGTCGGAGAGGAACTTCTCGACGCGCTCCAGCGCCGTGCGCCGGTGCTTGGGCGCGGCCATGGCGGCTGAGGCGGTGCCCGCCCAGCGCGGCGCAGGCGCGGCCCGGCAGTCCCGGAGCCCGGAATCCCGCAATCCCGCAATCCCACAATCCCGCTTCCAGCCGGGCCGCCTCCGCCGCGGGCGGACACTCGGGGGTGCTCTGCGGGGCTGAGGGCCTGTCCCGGGGAGGGCCGAGCCCGCCGAGTGCTCCCCCTGTGAGGCGGCAGAACCCGCCTCACCGCTGGTCCCTCAGCCTAAGCAGCCCTGCACCCACCTCTCCTCCTCAACACCGCGCTTTGCCTCAAAATCGCCCCCCCCCCCAAAAAAATGCCACTGTGTATCATCAGGAGGGAAGGAAGAATCTGTACGCGATGCTCAGCCCTGATGCTTTAATGGAAATACTGTGCCCCATTCAAGGTTAAAACACTGGTATAGAAATCACACGGGTCGTGGGCCGAGGGTCACATTACAGAGTAGAAAAAGTAAGATCAAATAAAACGAAAAGAAACAACCAAAAAACTCACAAAAAACCAAAACAAAACCAAACCAAAAGGCAAAAAACCCCCACCTACCCAGACCTCTGCTGTCGTACAGGCTGGGAGCAGAGCCGGGATGCCAGAGGCAGGGATGTGTGCTGGAGACCTGGACAGCCACCCCTTGCCTCAGTGACATGCAGGCACAGGCTCCTGGAACAAGACATGCACCAAAAGCAGCAGGAGCTGTTACTTCTAAGATGCTCAAATGTCTAGATCACCCAAAATTTTCCCTTTTGGATCACCTTGAGCATACAACGGGGGGGGGGGGGGGGGGGGGGG
>JAWWES010000018.1:10494096-10525164 GCA_035583135.1 Lophotriccus pileatus | reverse complement strand
GAAGAGAGTCCTTTGTCCTTTCAGGTGTGTCAGACTTGTTCTCACCGGGGGCTTGGAAAAAGGTACACGTGAAATCCACAGAAAATCAACAATAATTGTGTGCTGGGCTCACATACGGAGCATCACCTTACCTATGAAAATGTTTGTTAACGGCGCTTTCCTCAAAAACTCCCTTTGAATTTAAAAGGCCATTTAGACTTAAATGAGTGGTTTTATAAGTTTACATTTATTTAGGGATTTATTAGGTAATTTCTTTTGTGTGGGGGAAAAAGAAATAGGAAGATTGCAGGGACTTGACTGCAAATGTGTGACAAAGGCTAATTTTTTGTCTGCTTGCCATCTGGATGCTTTTATTTATTCATCAGCTGAACTAGAAAGCCCTGGATGTATCAGTACTTAGTTTACTGCAAAACACACTCATTAACTGGTATCATGTGCCCTTGTATTGGCCAGTCAGGATCCTGGAAAAACAACTTTTCACCGTGTATAATATAAGGAAATCATAAAGCAGTCACCTCGAGGATAAAATTATGCTTTGTCTTATGAAGTGGCTTTTTTCCTACATAAATTGGTACCATTAAAGTGTAAATGCTTCACAGCTGTAATAAAAGCAGTTATTTTGTCCTGTGTATTTAGCACTGGTTCATTTCAACCTGAGAGGGGGAAAAAAAGCAGAACACAGTGGAGAAAAGGAAAACAGATGAAAAAGTACTGGCTGGGATATCATTTTACAGCTGTACACACCAAAGGCAGGCACGTGTGCACTGTAAGAGCAGATTGCTGTAGTAGCTGGAGAGCAGCAAATGGAGAAGATCCATATTTATTCCAATTGCTTCCAAAGTTGTGTCAGGTATTTTACAGAACAAAAGAGCATGTCTGGTCCTTCCTAGGGCATTCAGCTGTGGAAAATGGAATGAGGAGAGTTGGAACAGAGGGGGATTTGCCAGCTCCAGAGCACACAGACTCTCAGTGCCCAGTGTGATTTGTTATGGAGGGGAGGAACAGGTGAAGCTGGAAAGGAGATTAAGGGTGGGGAACATGGAGGACTTTTTTTTTTCTTTTTTTTTTGTAGAAAGGGGATGTAGAGGCTTCCAGATTAGATCTTTCCTGTGGATTAACTAGTTGTTGGCTAGAAGGGTTTTTTTAATCTATTGATCAAAGAGGGAATGGACTTTGGGCAAGGACAAGCCTGTATTTGAATAGCACAGACCTTGCAAGCTGTTGGGGTGTGTTTCACACCTGCTGCTGTGTGAGAAGCTCCCGGTAAGCGTGTAAGCAGCAGGAGCACAGGGTGAGAGCTGGGCGTTGTTAGTGACACTGGAGAGGGAAGAACACGGCAAGAAAACAGTGAGGGAGGCTGAGAGCGGGGGCACAGCCAAGTGCTGGTGAAATGTAACACTTGAGTTGGGTGTGCAAAGCCCTGGGACAAGGTGGTGTGCTTGGAGCAACCAGCAAGGAAAAAGACCTTGGCAATGCCACTTTGGGTGGATAGAGGAAAATGAGCTGGGTATTTGCAGTAGATTGTCCCCTTCCCATGAGACCCCAAGGGAACTTCTCTGGCAATGGACTACTTTATTGGAGTCTAGGAAGCTGCTGCAGTTTGTATCATGTCTAATTACCCAACAACCTCCCTTCATTTAATATACTCTTGTAGTACCTGTAGAGAGAAATAACACCTTAACAGCCCTGCTCTGTGCAACATCAACACTGTGTCCTCATGAGATTCTGCCAAAATACCTGAACAAAAGATTTGGACTCATCAGTTGATGGGTGTCTTCTGGGTTTTTTGGGTTTATGTCAGAAAATCACTTTTAAATGCCAGCCTACTGCTTTTCTTAGTCATTCTCCCAGTTGGGAGTGATTCTGCAAGAAATAGCAGATATGTACTGTAGTAAAATAATTGAAGGCCAGATTGAGGTATGACATTTTAAATGGTAATTCTGCTGGTGTAGAAAGAAATGCTGCTGGTATTGAAAAGACTAAATGTCAACACAATTTAAAAACAAAACAAAAAACCAGAAACACCAAAAAACCCCACCCCAGCACTAAGCAAGGAAAACATTCTGAAACAAAATAGCTTTCAGTTAATTTTTCTTCTTAGGATAAGGACACTTCAGAATAGAAGAGTGGGATATGAGGGTTTGCAGTCTACTCCATATGAAAATTGCTGTATTGACTCATATGAGTAGGTTGTCATCAAAACTCTATCTGTGCTTCAAAAAAGGATGGGTGACAATCACAGATTTAGGAAGGAAAAACCTTCTTCCAGTGTAGAGTTTCAGAGGTGGTAGAATTTTCACTAGATTTCATCTATTCAGTCAGCAAGAGCATTTCAGCACAGCTCTGGAAAGCAGAGATACTAGTTGTGGGAAGTCTTAACTTCCAAGTCTTTTGCTTAGAGAGAAGTCCTGCCAAGTATGTGCGTTTTCATTTCAAGCAGAGGATTTGGTAGAAGAAAAATTAGCGTAAGGCTGTGTAAATTATCCTAGCCACATGAAATAATCTGGATGTGCTGGGCATCTGCTTGGAAAGACTATTTCTAAGCTGATACTTAAAATGATCTTGCAGTATCTATAAAAAGTTACTGATTCTTTTATTCTTTAGTTTCATTTCATCTTCTATTGCCTTTTCTCTCAACTTCCAGTCCACAGCCCTTGCTAAGATAGGCCCCTCAAGGGTGAATGGAGGGTTTCAAGAATGTTTTGCCAGTTGCTTTATGGTGATCCTTCACCATCATTTATCAGCTTATATTTTCAAAAGTGTATTTACTGCACGAGAAAGAACAAGATTTAAACTGTTCTAAAGAGGGAGCCTTAATTCTATACACAGCATCTCCACACTGAGTTGAGTGTTCAGATATTTCAAAAAAAACAGCTGCTCTAAGAATCAAAGGTTGCTGTAAGAATTCAAAGATGACGAGAGAGAAATACAAGTAAATATTTTATAAGACAATGTGAAGTTTAATAATTGATTTAATAAAACCCACAATAAAG
The DNA here is from genome assembly GCA_035583135.1 of Lophotriccus pileatus. Lineage (NCBI taxonomy): Eukaryota > Metazoa > Chordata > Aves > Passeriformes > Tyrannidae > Lophotriccus > Lophotriccus pileatus. The sequence continues at coordinate 10,522,171 of JAWWES010000018.1, read as the reverse complement.
CAACACGCTTCTGCTTTTTTCTTCAATTAAACAAATGTATAGTAAATTATTAAAAAACTGCAAATACAATACATGTCTACTGTACTTCAACACCTAATTACATCAACTGTAAACCCCAACTTAATTAAAACCCATTTGAGTATTAGTATGTGCAAAATACCTGTTGTTTGTGGTTTGGTTTTTTTCCCAGTAAGTTTGTAAGGATGGGATGCACATCTTCCATGAACTGTGATATGGCTTAATTAATGACAGTGTTTGTATTGCAGCATTACCTTCCTGTGCACAGGGCTGCTGTGCCTCTGAGCTGCCTGTGCTCCCAAGCTGGACTCAAGTATTCCCATCTCTTGCCAGAACAGATACACACACAGTCCAGTGTTATGTGCACTTCGTCCAAATTCACAATGTGCTTTCACTTTCAACCAATAAAAATCCAGCATGTGACCCCTATCTCCAAAAAGGGAAGAAAAGAAGCCAAGGTTATTACCACCAATTGCAGGTACAAATCAGCCTGATGAATACGTGAAACTCTAGAAACAGACAACAGCTTAACTATTCACAGCCGAGTATCACAATACCCATAACTGGGCGGCAATTTTCCTTTCTGATCCACAGAGAGAACTGCTTTTGACATCAGTGGAAGTTCTGCATAAAGGTCAAAGTCCAGAATAAACAAAAGATATATGAAGTCAAGTTCTTCCCATCTTCTGAACTTTGCAGGTCGTGTTCTTGCCGCCCTTAACTTCTTCACTGGCAATGACTTCACAAGCAGGCGTAAATCTGAGCTTGGAGGTGCAGGATAGCTTAGTGTCAAGATTTATATCTTGTGTACATTCCAAGTACAGGGGTTCCACAATGAGGCCAAACAATTCAGGTTCGGGGACTCTGGGGTGTCCAGATGAATGAACAGTCCTTTCAGATGCCTCATCTCTATAAACACAAAAAGGCCTTTCCGCCACTGCAGGTTGTTATGACATTGTAGTTCAACACCATCAGGTTACTGAGCTTGCTTGTTTTTTGCTTTATTCATAAGCTAAGTAGTGGGAACTGCTATTGCAGTGGCATTCCTGTCAGGATACTGCCATGCTGTGCTCAAAGCAAAGATGGAAAGGTCAGAGATCCGTAACTGATGGAATAGTGCATCTCTAAAATTCCTGCTCCCCGCTCTCCTGTTGGATGCACATCCCTGCCATGTCTGTAGACTGCACTTGAGAGCATCTCCACATCAAGCATCATTTCTAACATTTGACTTTTCTTTTAAAACAAAACAATCATGGAAAAATGAGCAATTACAGAACATTTATTAATTACAATTAGAGTGCATGCTAATCAACTGGCCTTTTAATGTGAATCAAATGATGGGTTTAGACATTCAAGACTATTTATAATAAAGTCCTCTTACAAGTCAAAACTTTGTAAAATAAATAACCTGTTTCTAATGTATAAACCCTATTCTAAAATACATTAAGATAACTGATCACTTAAAACACTTTGGGTCCAGTGTGTTGGGTCTCTAGTTAAATACCACAAGTCTGGGCAAAGATCTTCCTGTCTGGATCTCTAAATGCCCAGATTAAAGCTAACTTTCTGGTGTGGGTACCATAAATTCTGTATTTTGCAGTGTCTCCAAAGGGACAGTTTCCACAAGAATTCAACTAGTGCTGTATGCATTCCAGTTTAAGATACTGTATGAAAATTAGTATTGCAAAAATACTGAATAATGAATTTGGGGATCGTGACATATTGTGCAACCCTGGCAGGGTCAGCATTAAGAGACTTTTGACTGAAATACTGAATATTTGATGATCCATTTGGAGTGCAGGTACTTTGTGGTACATAATGATCAAAGGACAATATTGGACTGTAATTTGTGAGGTATCTGCAGAGCCACATTGCAGTTTGTAAACAATAATCTGAAAACAGCTTTGTCTCAAAATCATAATAAATTGAGTAAATCAGTACAAGGGAGAGAGTAAAACACATGTTCCGTAGGGCAACCACTGCACTTGCTGCAGCACCAGCTCTCCCTGCTGCATGTCCCATGGTACAAAGCCACATATTCATGGTTATTTGAGAATTTTCATTTTGCATTTATTGCTCTCAGTCTTTGACTACAAGGTAAAGAATAAGGCAGCAGTTCCCAAAACATATGAAATTAGGCACTGGAACTCTGACAACTTGCGCAGGTTTTGCTGATTTCCTGTTTGTAACTCTGGAGCTGGACAGAGCACTTGTACATTCCAAAGGTGTTCAGCAGCAGGTGTCGGGCCTTGGACTGAACATCCTCCCACTTAGATGAACTACCAGGAACTGGAAAATTAAGAAAATTATAATAAATTCACTATCCGAGAAACTCGGACAATCCATCTGTTCTCAAATGTATCACAGTGTTACCAACTACAATAACCTTTGTTCACACTCATTTATTAGTTTAGTGTTGATCTGTGGTCACTGTGTACTCTATATTATTTTACACTTCTAGGTCTATATTATCGAACTAGATTCAACTCTTGATAAAACTGTGTGTGTTAGACAGCATCCCCCCAAAAACTGAGCTTTCTTACTAAGAATTAATATTCATGGTATAGTTAGATGTGTAAATCAGCACATGTTTTGGCAAAACATTTATTTTTCACATATCGGATTGTTTCACATTAGAACTTACCCCTTTCTTTCCCTAGACAAGTGAGGGAACTTCTGAGGAAAAATTGTGTGTTGCTTTTTTACCCCTACCCAGAGAATCTGTACTGGATGTTTTGGTATGACTGTATTTTATTTGCCCAATTTTCATTTACACCATGTCTTTCTGGGCAAAGAGGTTTTATTGCTCACTGTACAAAACCCCGGAATGATACTTCTTTGTTCAACTTAGATAACATTATGAAGAGGAAGTGGTGGGGGTTTTCCTACACTTACATTTAATTTAGAATTATGCTATACAGCAGCTTACCTAGTTGCAAGTGGACTATGGCAGTTGTTTTTCCTGCAGTGAGAGACCAAACATTTAAATCTTCTATAGAATAAACATCTTCAATTTTCATCAAGTCTTCCTTAATGCGGTCCACGTTTAAATGCCTCGGAACTCCTGTGATTCCAAATAAGAGATAAAATTAATTCCTAGTAAAGTTAGCAATAATTCACTTATAGACAGCTAGGAAGGTGCAGCTAAAACCTAGGACTTTTTCCCAGCCCTAACATCTTCACTTTCATGCAGTAAGAGCATTAGATCAAGCAGTAAGAGTTGGCAGGTAAGCAATGATAAAGCAAAGAATGTTGCTAGCATCTTTCCCCCTACATGAGATAAGATCTTTAGCCTATGTTCAAGTTTTTCTTCCCCATTTTATTTCGTCTTTTTTCACCACTCTTTACTTGTAGCTTCCCCTACGGTAACAGCAGAAACACACAAGTAACACAAAGGCACTTGTGGAAAAGGGGAAGACAGGACAGAGGTGAACCACCTGTCCAGCCTCTTGGCCTAACCTTGCTTCCTCCTTTTACATGCATCCACACCCACAACCAGTAACTGAAGTGAAAGTGTAGAACTGAGACTGGGCAAAGGTTCAATTGGTTTAGCTGAAAACCACTGCAGGCACACAATAAAGTTCTGTGCATTTCACTTCCCCATCTCCTGACAGCAAAGTGTGAGCAGAGAGTAAAGACTTGTATCATTCTGGCAGAGGTCAAACACACCCAAACACTGCTGCAATTCAGAGGAGCCATAACGAAACAGACTAAAGCAGCAGCAAGACAAACAGATCTCCAGGCACAACCCACTTAGAAATGGTGACTGTGATGTCAAAATAGTGCCAGCGCTCTCTGGTATTTGATATGTAAAGTACTGCAGACTGTGCACAGATCTTACCTTCCAGAATAATAACTCCCGTGTCACAGAGAATTCGAACTGTTGTGAAAACCACCAGTATGGAAAATACATATGTACATATAGGATCAGCAATCTTGTACTCTGGCTGCAAGGGAAACTCCACAGTATTACAGGATGTATGAAAATAAGTTCACTTACAAAAATGTGACTCAGAAAATGCAGTTAGTTCTAATTCCAACTTTTATGAATTTTTCTTTGTTTGAATAGTTACCAAATATGTAGTACAGTTTTGTTTATTTTCCATGAATGTACAAAGCTTATAATAAAATATCACAGCTATTTTTCATACTTATAAAATCAGGTCCCTTTTTAATTTAATCACTGGAGTTAAAAGAATTCCACACTGCCTCAAAGAGCAGCCATTCCTTACCTTAAAGCGTATGATGTAGGCAGCCACGAGCACTCCAATGCTCTGGACCAGGTCCCCCAGGGCGTGTACAAAGGCTGCTCTCACAGCCAGGCTGCTGTGTCCATGGCCACTGCCGTGGGCCGTGCTCGGAGAGTTCAGCTGAGGTACGTGAGAGTGGGAGTGGGAGTGGGAGTGAGAGTGAAGGTGGCCGGATTGATTCAGCAAAAACCCCATTCTGAAAGGGAAAGAAGAAAAGCACTCCAAGAAACAGGCTTTCAGAGTTGGGTGTGTGGGTGGGTTTTCACAGAATCACAGAATATGCTGAGTTGGAAGGGACCCACGAGGATTGTTGAGTCAAACTCTGAGCCCTGCCCAGGACCACGCACCTGAGAGGACTGTCCAAACCCATCTTGAGCTCTGGCAGCCTTGGTGCTGTGACCAACTGTCCTGGGGAGCCTGTTTCAACCACCCTCTGGTTGAAGAACCTTTTTCTATATCCAACCTGAACCCTCCCAACACAACTTCATGACATTCCCTCAGATCCTGTCACTGGTCACCACAGAAAAGAGATCAGTGCCTGCCCCTCCTCTTCCCCTCCCAAGGAAGTTGTATCTGCAATGAGGTCTCCCCTCAGTCTCCTCTTCTCCAAGCTGAACAGACCAAGTGCCTTCACCTGACCCTCACATGGCTTCCCCTCAAAGCCTTTCACCATCTTCACTGCCCTTCTTTGGACGCTCTCTAATAGCTTAATATTTTGTTGCTTTTTTCCTTCCATTTTAAAACCATTAATTTGAAAAAGTAATACTCAGTATAATTTCTTGTCTTATTTATAAAATTTAAGAGGTCCAGCAAAACTACATCCCATGGGAAAGTTACAGGCCATGAATTAACTAGCAGCTTATTCAGAGATACATTTATGAGTGTTAATGGAGAGAAGGGGAGATCTTACATTAAGTTAACTGCAACACCGACGGCCGCTGTGATCAGCATGATATCACCATTTATTTCATAGTCCATATGGATAGTTCTTTGAACAGCCTCATACAAGAGGAATGCCATAAGGATGTAGACCAGCAGTACACTAATGATGGCTGACAGTACTTCTGCAAAAGGAAAGGAAACAACATTATAAAAATGTGTTGCAGATCTATTTCTATGTCCAAATTAGAACACGGACAGAGCCTTAATTGTTTTAATGATTTTATGAGTATTATAAAACCGACTATAAACTAACATGTTTAGTAGGAAATAACACTTGTAAAGTAGGATTAACAAATGGAGTTTGTTCTGATCAACTCCTCCACGCTTCCCTGTCATCAGTATATCCCTCAAATGAAGTCTTCTCTGAAAACCTCTGCAGAGGTGATGACCCTGACTTCCTCAGACAACCCAAAACCTTGGCCTGAGAAGCTGCAGGCAAAGGCCCTGTCCAGGGGAGAGGAGGACAGGTGATCTCAGACACCACCAACACACCTACAAATAAGAGAAAGCCTGATTTCAAGTGCCCACAGTATTCAGCTGGATTTAGAAATGACTTTTATATATCATTCTGTATTTAGGATGGGGAAGAAATTACAAAAAGATAAACAAACCAAACAGTACAAACTTGTCAGACATGTCAGTCTTAAGCTTCTACACATACACGTTGTCTATTGCAGACTTCAGCTACAAAGGATTGTTGAATGTTAGTATCACTACTGGTGTGATATGCTCTTTTAACATTACCTAATATTTACCAAATATTCATATTTCACAAAAGTAAGAGCATTATGACCAACATTTTGGTGTAGGAATTTTATCTGATCAGCAGGGACTTTCAAAAAGAAACATATATCTAAATAAAGATAAAATTAGAAAGTTAATTAAAACTCCTAATTATTTAACTGTGCTGTACCTTCCACTGCCACTGACATCTGCGAAAAGTGGTTGCAGCTCTCTACAAGGTTTCTGCTGTTCAGACGTGAGCTAAACAGGTCTGAATATTCTACCGGTCAGGACCTACTTGCTGTCTGCCTCAGTACCCAAGTCATGAAACTGGGCTGGTAACAGCATACATAAAACCTGAGGAGGATGAGTCCACACTACAGTTTTAAGGTCTTGCTACAAAGAATATAGGTATTCCTAGATGGGTCACTAGATTCCTTTTATCATAAACATGCTTTTATCCTCTAGCTTAAAATTATTACCCTGTTGCAGCTGAAGTTTAAAAAAAAATAAGAAAAGGCAAGATAGCTGACAGAGAAAACACTGGTCTAGTAAACAACTTTCTCAGTTAAAAGCAAGTTAATACAGAGCTTTGCAAAAAGCACTGGGAAAACCTTAATGCTCACTCCATTGTACTGCATGTAAATCTGCAGCCATGCCTGAGTAATCTGTAATCATTATGTGTAATGCTCATTACTGTCACTTGCCAGATGGATCACTGGGACCTCAGCCTTCCTGTGTGAACTCAAAGATCAGAGTTAGAATTAATTTACTTGAAATTTTAATGGTTCTTCTTCCCCTTAGGTCCACACATGTTACCCTGATTTATTCCCCAGTCAGGGCAAAATTCTGCTCTTGGCTATAGCACAGCTCTGAGAATACTCATCTGAGAATTGCCTCACTTCTCCCTCCACTTTGAATCTGTCAGCATGTAGCACAACTTTGATTACTGCAGAAGATGTCACTTCTAACACAGAAGTGTTTTAAATTTATTTATTGCATGCTATATCAGCATTTTAATATCACCAAAATCACTTGATCCATACACTGAATTTTTAACATCATTATGGGAGGAGAAACTCACCCCAATGCATTCAGCTGCTACGTGGTGTGTCAGTGCCTGGACAAGTACCAGCATTACCAGGCAATAACAAGGCTCTGAAAGGCAACTATTACAATCTCAGATGATTTCAGAGCAATCTGAAAATCCTGGAAATATCTGTGTAAGTGGTAGCCTTCTCTACAAAGTCAGCAGATTATTCAGGGCAACACAATACACAATACGTTGATTAGAAGGTTTTCCAGAATGCCTTTTAAAAAACTTTTGAAGCCATAGCACATTACCATTTACCAGAGAAATAACATATAGTGCTTTTACAATCTAAATCCATGTTTTCTGCAATGGAAACCAATGTTTTCCTTGCAGGCTCTTTCACAGTCATTGTCATGTCAGCATTGTAGATTTGTGCTGAGATCTTTCACTTCTTGTGAAATGAACTGTGCACTGTCTCAGTGGACTGGCTGATTCTGTCGTGACTAACATTGTCTCTGCAGCAATGGAAAAGTGCCAGGTTCCATATCTATGCTTAAATCTGCTCAGTGTCTTGCTGGAAAGGAGGTATCTACATTTTGTGGTGAAACAGAACTATTTTTGCCTTCAAGAATATAATCCTTTTTAGACATGACTGCAATTTCCATTATTTTGTCTTCACTTTTCTAACCCGTTCCTGAATTTGTCAGCTTCCTTTTCACCGAGAAAGGAATAAAACTGAAGATGGAGCATACATAATGTGCATCCAAAGAGAACTCAAATAAATGAAAACTAGTACTAACTTCCCTCTGGAATTTGACTAGACAACTAATAGGTCTGTTGTCTTTACCAAGCAATGTTTATGGGAACAAGTTCAAAAATTCATCATTCTACACACAAAAATGATAATGAGTACCAGAAACATTGTTCATTAGAACATTCTATGCCTACTGTACTGTATGGATTATCTTAAACTTAATGTAAAGCAGGTCAGTGATGAGACAGTTCTTGCACATATTCCCAGCTTTGAACAAATGTTCCACATCTTTTCCTGTGACAGATGCCCAATCTGTACCCTATTTTTAACATTCTGTCATGTTTTAACATCTCTCACATGAAATTTAAGCTATTGTTGAACTGATATTATTTGCTGACAAGCTTCTTACATATAGGTTATTTGGGAAAATGTGTTACAGCAAGGATATACCCTAGAAACTGTTTTGTTCCACTGCCAGCACTCACTGATGTGTGAAACTGGGCCCTCAGGCCACGGCATTCAGCCTGGGTGCCTAAAGCCAGGCACATAAATTTCACAAATGGGCTTTTTAAAAAAAACTGTGTATAGCAATTTTGAACCATCCCATCTTCTGTACTTCGGAGGTCCCTGGCAGAGCTTTTACCCGCTTCCTCTTCCTCACTGCAACCACAGAAACCCTCCCCCCCATCCCAGCCCCGGGCTCTAGTCCTCCTCCTCCTCCTCCAGTGAGAGCTGCACTGCTGCTACTCAGCAGAATGGCTGAGGTAGAAAGGAACACCTGGAAACTGTGTAGTCCTGCTCAGAGGAGGGAAACTATAGCAGGTTGCTCAGAGCTGCTCCCAGTAGGGTTCTGTGTATTTTCAACTGCGGACACTCCACAACCTGTTCTAGTCTTTGACCACCTACTGGCACTGGGCAGCAGAAAAGGAGTAATTGTTGCAGAACTGAGAGGCTGCTCCCTGTAGCTTCTCCTACAGGGAGAAGATGGTGGGCAACACAAACTAATTCTATGGGCCAGATTGAGCCCATGGACCACCACCGGATCAGTCTGGCCACTATTCTTCCTGGCAGCAAAATGACAAGAAAAAGAGATACAGAAAATGAGATGGCAGGAATCCTCAGGGATTTGTGCTTGCAAATTAATTGAAAAGTCAGTGAAAATTTACAGAACTGAATAAGATTTTAATGGTTAAGTAAGTTTCTTTTATTTTTCTCCAGATAAACCCATTTTAAGCTAAGCCGTGGCATGTTCAATGTATGTGCTATTTGGTTTTAGGAAAGTTACAAAGACATATAAACTACTCAAATGGTTTTGAAATAGGGTTAAAGTATGTTTAAATGCTAGCAAATATCCTTTTGGAGAGTATGAGCAAATGCCAGGGGCCTACCTGCAAGGTCAGGTTTCAGTATTAAGGGAGCTCCTATGGCAAAATTAAAACTTCATGAAAGAAAAGTTTGTAATGGGAAATGCTGGCATTGCTAATGCTTTCTTGCTAAAGCCCCAAAGAGCTTTACTAGTGTACAGAGTTATGCATTCATGCATTAGTGACTAACTGATGACAAATGACAAGGAGTGATGGAGTTGTTGAATTCTACTGCTGCTCTAGCAGCCAAAATAAGAATTGCAAATAATGACTACACAAGACTGAAATTCCCTGAAAAATGTATGCTATAGAATGTATAGAGCACAGGCAGAAAATGTAACACTAGAAATTATCTATTTCATGAAAAACAAAGCTTTGAAGATTTTGATAAAATGTCTACAAGACCTGCAGCTATATATTGTGAATTACTATATCCAATTCACAACCACATGAAAACACTCTTTATCATCATTACATTTCCAAACATGAAGTACTGAATCCTGAAAATACCCTTCCAAGGTTTAGTTCATAACTCTGTTTATACTTCTTTTTACAGACACTTAAACCAGGCAGAGGTTAAATAACTTGTTCTATTGCAAACCACAGGACATTTTGACCTCAGCTTTGTGTGGTTTAGGGAATGCAAGAGGAATGATCTATGTGACTTCTGGCAGGGCACAGCTCTCTAATAATATGTTCTACATAACTTTTTAGTTCTGGATTAAAATGTCATTTTTCACATTGAATAGGACCTTTTTCCAGTGTCCCAATTCTGCTGAAGTCAACGAAACTTCATAAATCCTGGGCACTGGCAATAATCTGTTGTGAACAACAATAGACTGAGGTGCACAGCTCCTGCACCAACAAGCTCCTCAGTGTGTCACACGAGCAGTAGCAGTGGTACAGCCGTGAGTACAAAGAATGTATCCCTCTTTTGCTCGGCAGCCTCAGTTCCAAAGCACAAAGGTGCACAGGGGCCTGAGCTGATGCAACAGCCCATTAACTACGGATGGGCTGTGAAACACAGCTCTGTAGCCACCCTTGTTCTTGCTCAGAATGGTTTCCCTCCTCTGAATCCTTTTTAAACATTTTAGGCCATGGTTATCTTGTAGGAAGTCACACTTACAATGTGGTCATGTATCCAATTCCCCAAACTTCCTCTTTAAGATGAAGATGAATCAAGAATTCAGAATTTAACTCTGATTCTGCCAAGTCCTAGTTCCACAGAGATGAAGACACTCATCCGGCTCCCAGTGACTGAAACTCTGCCATCAAACCTTTAGCCATGGGGGGTTTTTATCTATTCCCTTGTGGCAATACTACTTATGTAGTATATCCACAGGGGACAGTGAAAGGGCATTAAGAGTCAGGATGTTAAAGCAACTCTTAGGTTTGCTGCTACTTACTAGTTACTTATCCTATAAAATTTGCTGATCTTTTCAGTTGTTGCTTAAAATACTCTTTAATAGCAAAATCTGGTATCTACATACCTAAGCGATGAAATCCAAAAGTGAACCTCTTTGTTGGAGATTTTGCAGACAGCCAGAGAGCAAGCAGGGTCAAAATAATACCACTAAGGTCAGTTAACATGTGAAGTGCATCGGTCATAATTGCTAGACTGTTAGCAACATAGCCACCTGAAAACAAAATTGGAAAAGTCAGGACATGTGACATTTTTAATTATTCTAGATAACATCCTCTTGGCACGGCTGACAGTTATTTATTTTCAGAACAGTGCATTAAGTGCAGGAGAGCCCGTCTTATAATCACTAAATGTGGGGGGGGTTGCTATTACAAGCAAAATACCACACAGTAATTTAAAGCTACCATAGTTAAAAGTGCAGTCAAGTGTGCTTCCTATTAAGAGTAACATACAAAGGATTCACTCAGGTTATTCTCACAGAGACTACTTGCCTAATAATGTGTGCAAGATCAGGCCCAAAATAGTTTTGTATCTTTCCTCTATATATTACTGCACATGTGTTTAATCAACTGATCCTTTTATTAAACTACTTCTGTTAAACATTGTGACATTTCAGAACAGGGACAGAAGTCCAAAGACTCAATAAAAAGGAAATTTACCCTGCCCCCTTTCTATTTTTGTTACAATACCTTTTAACCTTCATTATTCCCTGTCCTGGCAGGAGTGTGTGAGTTCTGCCAATATCTATTGCAGGCAATGACTTTCAATTGCACAGCACTCTTCTTTGTTATTTATTACCATAATTTTTTTCTTGTAATTATGAACTGCATTGAGATAAATAACCCGAGACCAAAGGTTAATATCTTCGTTCCAATTCAATTGCTAATGCTGCTACTGGATGGTGAGAGATTTGAACAATGCACCTCTCTCTTAAATATCCCTTATCCAAAGGGGAATCAAGGACGGGCTGTGTTGCCTTCCATATGCTCGAAGGTAAGCCCATTTTCTCAGAAAAGATCACATCTTCAGTGACAGCTCAGCTATGATTTGGTTTCTCTTTTTACCTTGACATTGTCATTCAGGCTGTAAATTTGTACTGAGCGAAGCATGCAGCTGGTGTGCCATTTGTGTGCCATTTGGCAGGCTTGAGGCTCCAACTAACATTTCAAATTAAGCAATCTTCATATACAATTAAAATTGTCTCAGTGAAGAGGCTGACCACAAGGAAATGGCAAAGAGGAATTCATAACTTTGCTTTTAAGAGCAGTCATAAAGCCTGTGTGTGTGTGGCTGTGGGTGTTTGTATGTGCACACCTGCAGACAGAGCTACTCTCTCCTCCCCAGCCAAACACAGCAGGGCTGCTGCTGTAGTGTTGTTGTACTGTGGGTAACTACAAATACACTCCATTTCAACCAGTTCCCATCCTCCATCCTAAGTCAAATTCTTCTTCTGAATGTCTCCAAAAGGCCATCACAGCTCAAAAACAATGAGTTTTTAAGATTTAGCAATTCAGCATCTTTTCGAGTAAAATGCATTACGCCTTTCCTTTCTGAATTAGTTTGTGTTCTCACATAATTTTAAAAAAAGACTTAGAAAAGTGCAACTCAGCCTCTTTTATATCACCAGAAAAGAAACAATAATTTACTTCTAAGGACATTCAGTTCAGCAGTTTATATGTATCATTATTTACAGTGTATATGTTAATTCATAAGTATTAACTTGGAGAATCACTTCAGTCCAAGGTGAGTCAATTCTATTTCAGACAGCCTCTCACTTTTAAAGCCTTTCAAAATAAAATGATAAAGAAGGAATTCAGGTACTAAAGCTGATCGTAATGCAGCATGTGGATTAAGAAAACAAAATTGACATTTATTGAATTCTGAAATCAAAGGTTCTCTGTTCCCAGAAGTTCATTGCTTGGTTAAAGGTACTGCCTAGGGGCTTTTCAAACACAATTGGCAACTTAGAAAAAAAGACATGTATAACCTTTACAAATAGACAGCTTGATGGTTCACCACTGTTTTCAGTGACCTGTGAAGGACAGCAGTTCTTCTCATGGACAATCAATTAGAAATCCCTAAACATATCAAAACCCTGTCAGAAAAGCTAACTAGGTTTTGTGGCATGTTGTTCTTCTCTTGATGCAAAATGGTTTCCACAAAGTGTAAGTTGTTACCTGGCTGTTCATCAAATTAAACAACAAACACTGAGATGAGCTGGGGTAATGAGCTTGGCTGCCCTTTGAAAAAAATATGCCAATCATGATTTCACAAAAAAGCTGCTGAAATAAGACTTCCTTCATCTTGACATTGGGAACAGACAGCAGAAGGATTTTTACTGAACGAATTAATTGTCTGAGAGGGTCTTCTGTCTTTTTCTCAGAAACTCAAACTGTCAAAGATCATAGAAACAAGTAAGTTAAAACATCCTATATGATCAAACAGAGTTTCCCAAATACCTGAGCTTCAGATCAATTCATAAAGTTCCAAAATTTGAAACCAACCAGACAGAACACATTACAGGGCTGGAGTGAAAGAAATTAAAGAAGTAGGGCATTGATCCAGGAGGGCTCTGTCTTTAGTTACTCTTCTGCTGCTGATTACTTGTCCTACTGACAAGTCATACAGGTCGAGATCCACATAAGTACAGAGATACCCAAGCCCCCTATTTATTCTCTGTGGAAGATGGATGCCTGAATATTTTATGGGTCTGGCCTCAGTGCTCTCTGATTCTGTGCCCAGAGAATGAAACAGGGGTGACAAAAGCACCTGAGGAGGAAGAGGCTTCACTACAGCACTAATGCTTTGTACAGACAAATCGACCACCCTGACTGCAAGGGAGATGTGACAGCAATGAGAGAGTTTCATTACTCTTAACATATTTTTTCTAGAGCTCTCCCTGCACGAGCTATGGAGAAGTCTACAACAGTGTTAATCAGATCCAAAGCCCCAAACACACACTCTTAGTGACTTCAGCATCAACCTGCCAACAGCACGGACATATTATCCAGTAAGAGGCTCTTCAGAACTAAGTTCAGTATACATCAAAACTCTGGTATTGGTATAAGTACAACCAAATAACATCACCCTCGTGTTAAAGGGGGTCTACATCTAAGATACAACACTGTTACTTATCAAATTAACCCGAGTTCATGCTGAACCAAAACCTCAGCCAGAGAAAAAACATGGAGCCAGGGGGCAAGTGGAGGCATTCGGCCAAAAACCCGCAACAGGGTTGGCACGAAGTGCTTTATCCATGATAAGCTGGTGTATTGTGGCAGTGTTATTAATGACTAACCACACACTGAGATATGCTGAAGGACAAAACCACTTTTTTTCCATTAACCCACATTCCTGAAATAAGGCCCCAAATAAAACTGGTGCAGACACAGTCAGTATTCTGGTCTCTCTCTGAAAAACAGCACATTTCTCCTAAGGAATTTTTTTTCCTACATCTTTAGGAACAATGGCATTATTTATCCTCTAACGATGATTTTGCTTCCTATCCATCTCATACAAGTTTGTCTTAAAAACACAATTCAGAGCTGTCCTAGGTCAAGCAGCCTAGCACGAGCTCACTTCACATGAGCAAACAACTGACCAAATCTGCATAGGTGTGGAGGAGGAGGATGTAGGTCCCATGTTACTACACGTGAGGCATCTCTGTTCTTCACTTCCAGAAAGTTTTTATGATTAGATTTCTTTTTTTTTTCTTTTTGTGAATTATGGCAAATAATTAATCTGATTTGCTCTGATTTAGACTTGAATGTTGAAATTAAAGCAATTTAAAAGCAATTAATTGCTCCAGAGAGACCTGGCTCAACATACACATCAATGTACTGGCGCTGTGTAATGCTCCCCACGACTCCAAATCAGGGGACAGTGGATGGGAACACTTAAGCATTCTTCAGGAGGCAGAGTCCTACCAAACAGACACTTGCACTGAATGGATGGATGTACCCAAAAGACAGATAGCGCTTAAAAGACAAGACGTGCATATTGGTAAGTGAAGAGATAAAAAGATAAATACTAAACTTTGTAAAAATGATTAGACAGTGGCAAAAGGATAATATATATTTCACAGCTAATCTATGCATCCCAGGGGCTTTCACATTTAATTTTATTCCAAGCCTATGCTGCAAGCCTGCAACAAGCCTGCTGGACAAAGCAGTTGTTGGGTACAGACTGCTGTATAATTCACAGGTTCTCCTCCACCTGCACAGCACCTGGTTGTGAGCCCTTGGGAGAGAGCAATAAAAGCTGAACTTGATCACAAGGCTCGTTCTTCTGACCAACGACAGGTAGGTGATTATACGGGAACTCATTTTCAGGTAAAACCCCACCATGCTCCTGCAAATACTAACAAACAAAAACCACAAATGATTTAATCCAACTACTTGGTACCTCTTATATGCTGTAATGGGAAGTATTAAAATACCTATTACTTGAATTGACTGTGTATGATTTATGTCTGGATGGAGCACATGCTAGTCCAGAGCGCAGGAGGACATCAAGAGGTTGTCCAGAGAGTGGCTTCTTTACTGGATTGCTACTGATAGCTCAGGACACGTCTTTTCAGTTCCAAGTAACTGTGTATTGCTGAATCTGGTGTATTTCCCTCTTCCCATATTGCAAACACAGTGAGATTTTATGGAAGTAACTACACAATACTGAGAACAAAAATGATCATGCTGCTTCTCCTTTGTTAAAAACACCTTACAAACTTACAGGAGAAACTTACAAGGAGAAATAAAAAGCCATTAGACATACAAAAGAATGCATATTTTATGCATATTTAACATATTTGATGACAGATTCGGGCAAGGGAAGTTGCAAATTTTTTTCATTGAAAATACAGGTTGGACTTCATTCCCTCTCGCTCTCTGAACGTGCTGCTAAGTTCTCTGATCTCTCTAAAGGACTGATGGTTTCTCTCAGTAAATACTTCAAGCCAAGGCCGGAGCAGCGTTAACAGGCTGTGAGGCACCGCGCCCAAGGGATGGCACAAAGGGCCCCCGACTCACCTATGAGCTCCCCGGTCATGAAGAGGAGGTAGAGGATGGCAGCGAGCGCCAGCCGCTTCTTCACCTTCCTCTGCTTGGAGCGCTCCCGCCGGCTGCTGCAGCCGCTGCAGGGGTCCGGCCGGCCGGCCCGGGCGCTGCGCAGGGCGATGTCCCGCTCCAGCAGGGACTCGTCGTCGGACGGCAGCCCCGGCGGTGCCCCGTTCACCGGCGTGTCCGGGGCCGCCTCCGAGCCGTCGTCCGCCACCACCACGCGCAGCTTGTTAAACCTGGGGAAGTCCTCGTCCCCCACCTCGTCCGAGAAGTCAAAGGCACTGGAGTCGTTCAGGAACAGCGGGTCCTCGCCCCTCCGCAGCAGAGACTTGATGCTCGCCCAGAGCCCGGCCCCGGCCATCGCGGCGGTGCCCGGGGGGGCCCCGCTGGCGCAGCTGTGCCCGACCGCTCCTCGTCCCGTCAGGGCATGTCCCCTACATCGTCCCGCGGGGCCCTGCGCAGGCCGCCCGGAACGGCGCGGGGCTCGGGCACCCCCGGCGCACACCGGCACCCCGGTCCGCACCGCCGCCCCCGCGCCGGGCACGGCGGGCGCTGTCACCGCCGGGCCGCGCAGCGCCCAGCCCCGGTCACGGCGCGGCCGGGCAGGCGGCGCCGGGCGCAGGGCCACCTCCTCCCTGCCGGCGCAGGGGGAGCGCCGCCGCCATGCGCGTCACATCCCCCCGCGGGCGGGCACCGCGATCCCGCACCGCGATCCCGGGGCCGCCCCGCGGGACGCGCGACCCCTGCGCGCCCGCGGACCTCGCCGGCACCGCGCCTGCGCCGCCCGTAGCGCGGCGGCCGCGGGTTCGAGTCCCGCGGGGCGCGGGGGCTGCGCGGCGGGGATCGGGGCGCGGCGGGGCCCGCCCGTCCCTCGTGGTACCTGAAGGGCTGTTGCCATCCCTGGCCGCGTTTGTGCTCAGTGGGTAAATGCCGTGCGAGGTGCAGACTGACAGCTGCCAAAGCCCTACAACCCAGGTGTGATCTGTGCTGGACAAGAGGCTGTTTTTAATTACACTGGAAGCCGCGACTGCATGGTCGTGCTCTGGCTTGCGATTTTAAAAGGCAGAAGTTTGCATTTTGTCGCCTTTCTCTCCCTGTCAAAGGCGCCGCTCTTCACACCGTTTCAGTAGCTCCATTTAGTAACATCCACCCTTCTGGACGTTCCTTAAATGTATTCCTTTTAAAATGTCCTTAAGGATGCAGGGAGAAGCAAACCTCAGAGAGCCTGCTGTTCCATAATTCCTTTCATAACTGTCTTTTAACTAAGAGTAATTAGATTTTTGCCTTTATTAATTTTCTGGTTATTTAGGGTTATTCCTCTTCGCTGGTCTGAGTACTAGATTTTTCTCCTAATTTCCAGCCTCCACATATTCAGCGCCAGTTTGTACACATGGCCAAATTTTGTTACTGCATTCAGTCAGTTCCCTAAGTCGCAAACATTTCTGCAAAAACACTCCTACCTCAGAGAAGGCACATATCCAGGGTTTTTACTAGGTTGAAGGAAGTTACTAAGTAAAGACTGGAGACTTGTAGAGAAGTGCAGGATTTTGGAGAAAGGCACTCCCTTTCTGGTCAAGGGCTGATAGCAGATTCTGGCAGGTGTTGGGGTACCGCTGCAGGACATACAGTGAGCCCCTTCCTGGAACAGGCCTTGCAGGAGGGGAGCCCTGTGTGGTAAACTGGCCTTGGGTGGAGATTGCTTATTGTTGTTCTTGTTGTTCTCTGTAATGATGTCCAAAAATAAACAGTATGATGCTTTGTCCGAGCTCCCTTGCCACTTTATAATGTGGCTGTTTTCCTGAGCGTGTAACCTCAAGTTATTGTTTCTCGGAGGTGCCATCCCCTGTCCCTTTCACCCACCTCGTAATTTTCCAATTACGAGGGCTACTAGCACAATTTTTATGGGCCAGGCAATGAACTGGGTCCCTGAGATCTACCAGAATTAAAAAATACATATTGAAAGGGTTCCAGATGTATTTGTATGTGTAACTGAGACTGCTTCCGTGACTACAACTTGCACAGACATCCATGTGACAACTGAGGGGGCAGCCAACAGTGTGGGAAGCAGCAGGAGCAGCCAAGCCTGGGAACCTGTTAAGCCAGCCTAGGAAAGTGCTCCCAGCTGTGTTCCAGTTTATGCATTTTTAAAGTTTCTGTTCTCTCTGGGTGATTTAACTCACTCTGTGTTTCAACAGTTTCACCACTTGTACCAGCACAAGTGAGCAAGGACACACAGGCATGAATGGCCAGGTTCCAGGAGCCACCAAACAACTGCTCTTCAGACTCTTCAAATGTTGGGCTTTGCACTGGGGCTTTGCCACTTCTACAGGAACAAAAACTTCCAGCACTGAGGAAGGGTATTAAGCTGAGGGGACTTAACACTTTAACATCCTAAACCAGTACCCCAAGGTTTGCCAGCTTGGCTTTTACTGAATAACTAAGACCACATTTTTTCCTTTGCCAAGTCAATAACCAGGTCGTACACTGGTAAGATGAACCTCTGTGGAACAGAGCCTTTTGTAACAGCCAGCTACACTCCATTTCTTTATTGTGGCAGCCAAGGCTGTACTTTTTCAGTAGTCTCGTTTACTTAATATGGACAGAGAGTCTTTAAGAGGTTACTTATTTAATATTTCCTTTTCATACTGCCAGCCCTGAAGTCATGCAGCACTTCCAAAGCTGATGGTTTAAAACATCCTATTTTCTATACAATTCAAGCAAACTTACTCCATTTTCACTCAGATTTCCAGGGTGGGACAGGGTTATGATATATGTACCTGTTTAAATCAATTACAATAAAATCCAAAATGTGTACATGACAGTGTTGCATTAAAGGTGTCTGAACACAGTTGCTACAACATTAATTAAATGGAAACACAATTATTTGGTGTTACAGTGCTATATTCATGGCACTTGGGAAATAGTTACTCTTAAACAGAAAATATTTTGCAGAGAAAAAGGAACAAGAAGGGCTTTCTGTCAGTCTCCTTTTTTTTGGAGCATTCAGGTTGATCAACAGTTAAATTTTAATTTGTCTAGAAAATCAGATAGCAGTTTTCTATTCCAATCCTTAGTCTATTTCTGCAAGACGTGGGAAGGCCTGGAACAGGCAAAGCAGGAGCACCAATCTGAAACTCCCACATCTCAAGTGAGACTATTTCAGAGTCATTATCTCACTTGTTCTTACTAGAAATTCCATCTGGAAGCTTAGAAGTCTTTCCCAGTAAAACTTTCAATAAAAGTTTGGGGTTTTTTTCCACCATCAAAAGAAACTTGAAGTATAATTGCTAACTAGTTGTCATTCAGAATTTAAGTTAATTGACAGGTTCCTGTTGTTGCTTTTTTTTAGAGTAAAAGCGGAAAAGGAAAGAAAAATGGGTAAGTTTTTTAATCTAGTGACAGCATACTGAAATAAATGTGATAGTTAATTAGAATATGCATATGAAGAAAATGCCAGTTTTCAGCTGTTAAAAATGTCAGTTTTAAGGCTGACAGATCACCTCAAAAGTCCATTTTTTGCCTTGGTCTGTTTCTGAAGAGCATTAGGGGGACTGTCTGAATTTAATTTAATGTTGAAGGTTTTTGGGTTTATGAAAATACTCCATTCCACAAACCTTTTGAGTGGTTCCTTCATTAATTTCTTTCTGCACCTGCATTTCCTGAAAAGATCTTGAAAGGTAAAAAAGGAGGAAAAAATATAAATCCTACCATACCTTATAAAACTGCTTTTTCATTAAACAAGGTATATATATACATATATATATATATACACGCATATATATTCATATATATACACACATATATATACACATATATGTATATAACTTGCAGGCTATCATTGCTCTAACGACTGTTGGGGGAGATGCAGACACAGATAGATACACAGCAGCCGGTTATGTACGTCCTAAGAAACAAAAGCTACAAGTAGTGAATAGCCCGCACGGTTTCTGGAGAATAACATCCAGATTTATCACATACAGGAGGACGGGTGTCCCTAAGAAAGGCCACCCTGCAGCGATTTCAGCTGCTTTCCCCGTGGCAGCAGAGCTGGCTGGGCTGAGCAGGGCCGTGGTGCTCCCGCGGGGTACCCGCTCTGCCCGGGCCGGCTCAGCCCCGTCACTGTCACCGCTCGCCTCTCTCATCATGTCACGTCACTCTCGTCACCCCCGCGTCATTCCCGTCACTCGCACATCACTTCCGCGCCCGGCGCGGTCCGGCCCCGCTGCGCGGCCGCTCCTCTCTATGGTGCGGCGGGGCGGGGGGCGCCGCTCCGCCCCGCTCGGTGAGGGCACCGGACCTCGGGCTCGGCCCCTGCCCTGCCCTGCCCTGCCCTGCCCGAGGGCGGCCGGAGCGGCGGCGATGAGCGGCGCGGAGCGGCCGGAGGAGGCCGCGGGCGGCCCGGGGCGCTGGCTGGGTACGCGAGGGGCGGCCGGGCCGGGCCGGGGGTGCGGCGGGGCCGAGGAGGGGCTGGGGCCGCCCTCGGTCCGGCGGCCGAGCTCCGTCGGGGCGAAGGGCGCGCTGCTGCCGTCGCTCTGCCCCAGGCGGTGGGGCCCGCGGGTTGAAGGGTTTTACCTTCCCAGGGCTCTGCACGCAATAAATAATAACACCGCGCTAATACGGAACGTACAGTAGCCCTTAACCGGCTCCTGCAAACTCCTGGAGTTCAGCACGTGGTGTTTCAAGGAACTCTTCGTGTGTTTTGAGTGACGGGCAAAGACCTTTCAAAGGCTTGGTTTGTTCTCTGACTTTAAAAGCAAAAGAGGGGGTGTGTGTTAATGTTTAGCTATTCTTGATGCATAGCCAGGACAACTGATGTTGCCCCTTTTTTTCTCAGTACCTTGGAGCATTCGGGTTTTTTTCCTAAGATGTCTTTGGAATACTCTTATTTCCCCTCTTTCTATTCTGCTGGTTTTCAGACAAAAGGATTCACCAGGAACCCATGATATAGAACTGGGAATTAGGAAGGTTAAGGAAGGGAAGGAAAAAGGAAGCACAATTTAGTTGATAAAGTGCAGAAAATTTTAACTTCAGTGTTGAAATGCTTCTGATTTTTAAACAAGAAGATATAGTTGCTGTAGGTGACGCAGTTGTTCTGACCTGTCACATTGAGCCTTGCTGTTCTTTGCTTTAGGCCCCAGTGATGCATCTCCAGATGAAGGAGTAGTAGAAGATCTGCCTTTAATAGATGAGAAAGCTGTGGAGCAGCTGACTGAAGGATTGATTTCCCATTATCTGCCCGATCTTCAGCGATCAAAATCAGCCCTGCAGGAACTTACGTAAGCAGATTTTTAAAACCAACTTCGTAGACATGCACACTTTGTTTGCCACTTTTTTCAGTATAATGTGCCAGCTCTCCTTAACTGGAATAGAGTTCACCACAGCATTTCTGTGCCCTGACTGGAGCAGGAGTACTGGTGGCGTATAAGCTGCCATGTAGCCTGTGAGCTCTTTGACTGAAGAATGTGTAACACTAGAACACTGAAATCCCCTGAGCTGGTATAGCAGAAGACGTGGAGATTTCTTAACCACTTGTTCGCTTCCGTAGTGGAAAGTCTGCTGAAAGCTGGACTTATTTTGCTTGCAGAGATGCAGTTTGTATTCAGAGCAGCTTGTAGTGCAGTGAATTGTTTGTTGTCCAGTCTCTAATCTCCGTTGCAAAAGATACACTTGAAAAATATAAGTAAGGAGCTAAATAGATGAGAATTCTTTGATATCCCAGTGATAACTGAGAGTAGTTGATTTCAAATGCAGACTGGGTCTGCCATGGGTACAGGGATACTGGAAAGGACTTTACACAGATCCTTCTCAGGTTCTACAGTGTACATTGATTTGGGTTTCACTACACATGATGTGGTTATGCTGCTGCCAAGGACAGCCTGTGTCTGGAGAGACTTGAGCTGATTTGTGTGGGATGGAGGATCCTTAGTAAGCACCAAGGATGCACACAAGTTCTATACAGAAATAACTTGGTCCTGCAGCATAATGCAGAGGCACCCAAGTGGAAGGGCAGAGCTAATTGTTTTTCCTTTCATTCAGCCACTGCAGCCTAGAGAGTGCCTCTTCAGGGGTTTTGGGTATTCATCCATGCTGTAAGATGCAGATAAATTCATGTACTCAGCTGGGATTTTTCTAAAACCATTTGCTTGTGTCTTTATTGAAATGACCTAGCAATGCATAAGAAGAGTTTGATGTTGAGAAGTGTGTATTTATACTGTTATGATCAAAAGTCCTATATATTTAAAGGACTGGTTGAAAAGTATGTGTGCTGCTCTACTTTGGGTTTATGCATCTTTTTTTGTTTTAGACAGAACCAGGTGGTATTACTAGAAACATTAGAACAAGAAATTTCAAAATTCAAAGAGTGTAACTCCATTCTTGAAATCAATGCTTTGGTAAGTACCAATAAATGCCTTTTTAAATCCCTATTAGTGTAGATTTTTCTTGTTGAAGTGTTAGTAGCAACCTGTGTATTTTCCTTGTTCTTAATGGCCTCCAGAAAGAAAATCAACAAGTTTAGATATTTGGGACGAATTGTTGCTGGAGAGAGTGGGAACCACCATCTTTCCCTTAAATAGGAAGGGTACTGGAAAAAGAGGGCAGGCCCAGTCAGCTTGCAGTAGTAAGACTAGTTGTTCAAAGCCAGTACAAATCTTTTTCCAGTAGGACTGAGCTCTGTGCGCCTCCCCAAACTAGCAGGAAGAGCGCATGAAACACTCATTTATCGTGCATGAAGTGGTAATATTTTTATTCTGTATAATGCATTTTAATTTGGTAGGTTACTGGGTATCCCTGTTGAGGTATGGTATATATTGATACATGTGATATGTTAGTTTATATGTTCAGTGCATTAGCAAACTTCTGGTAATCACTATGCTTTTGATTGCCATTTTACTGTTTAGCTTTATAAAACAACTATTCCAACTTGACAGTCACTGTTTTAACAGTTGTGGTTTTTAAGTTTTCAGAAGCTAAACACTATCACAACAAGTTAGTGAATATTAGAAATGAAATGATGATGATCCATGAGAAGACATCAAAGTTAAAAGTGAGTGGGATAAATATTTTTACTTTCCAATATAGATATTTTCTTATGTATTATTGACTTCCGGCTTTTGTTTTGGATGCATGCTGAAAGTTCTGATTAAAATAGAATTGTACCTGAAAGGATGTTTTCAGTAGTGCCAAGCCATGTGTGTTTTTAAACTTCCACTTACTCCCAATGGTGCTTAAGCAACTTATACATCTGAACTACTAGTAAATCACAGTGTTGTCATCATGTTTAGTTGGTTTAAGAATCATGCTTTGTTCTGTCACTTAATTGACTCCATTCCAACCAGTTCTCTGATTCTAGTTTCAACTAGATTGTCATAAATGTTAAAATTTCTCCTTCTGTTTAATGTACCAGTAACAGTAGTTTAAGTTCACTGACTTTGTGCTATATAGTCAGGTTACATTCTGGCAAGATTAGTCCTTCAGTGTGTTGAAGGAGGAGGATTTTCCTCCAAGAGGATTTTCTCCTGGAAGCAATAAATTGCATGGTAATCAGCTTGTCTGGTGTACTCAAAGGGTGACTTCTAGTGAGACTGAAGGGAATCCAGTTTGTATTTTCCCAATGCAGATCAGAGTTGCCATTTCTGAACAGTAGGTTGCAAGTGGGAGGAATGAAGCAAAAATGGACAGTTCATGCAACATTCAGTCATAAGAGGGTGGATTGGAGAAGGGGAGGGATTTTGTTGGTAGCTCCAACTTAAATACATCTATAAAACTTGCAATTATTTTCTTGTCCTTTCTGTTTAGAAAAGAGCACTTAAGCTGCAACAAAAGAGGCAGAAGGAAGAGCTAGAACGAGAGCAGCAACGTGAGAAGGAGCTTGAAAGAGAGAAACAGTTAACAGCAAAACCTGCAAAGAGGACATGAAAGCAGAGCATGCAGCAACTTGTCTGAATTAATGATTTCTGCATTCTCTGGAATTAAGGCAGACTTTGCTTAAACTGGGCTGTAGCTGTTACTGGCAACCTATGGTAATACCCTATGGTATTATAAATTCCAGAACAGTAATAATAGTGTTGGTAACATTCACGTTTTTTCGTTTCAGCCATTCAAGTTGCCTTCTTTTGTAATGCTATGCAGTTTGATATTATTATATCGTAAATTAATTGTTTTATATATATGTATATAGGAGAACTTAGGCATCATAATTTTAAAGATCTATCAATTTTTTTTTTCATCTGTCCTTCTGGTGTTTAGAATTCTGAGAGATATCTGATGACTGGCACACATGTTTTTCAGACAAAATACAGAATACCAGTTAAAGTTCTGTTCTCATCACTGGACTTCAGTGGCTGCCTGTTTCACTGAAACTGCTTTGTTTCAGGCAGTTGGGATTTGCCTTTGATCACAAATACTGATTTCCTGTGCAGCCTTAGTTTGGTCTGTCTCTAATGAACTGTGGAAACTTCCAGTGTATTTGCCTGAAAACTCACTTTATTACTGCAATCTTTTTTTTTTTTTTTTTTGGCATCAAGCAGCTTAAAAACAGTTTTAAAGTAACTTCTGAATAAGTTCCCTGCTGAATTGATTGGCGGGGGGAAGCAGAGCACTAAAGATTGTTAAAATTTATGGGTTCATAACGCAGAGATTGGTCAATTTGTGCTTCCACAAACATTTGAGTCATACCAGGGTACTGTTGCTTCTGTAATGTGGTCTAAGCATATTTTTTGTGGGATTAGAAGTTACAGTTTCTTCATCTTGTATGGGAAAATAAAACATAACCAAAACTAAACAATTTCCACTTCATGTGAAATTCAGTTACCCATAGGAAACTATTGCATTTAATGTTTTTTTCCTTAACAGATGAATCATTTGCACTTTGGGGCAATGTAAGAGAATTTTTGCTATGCTGTCCTTACCTAAATTAATGATTATTAGTGTGTGCTGCTGATAAATTTGAATGGAGGTTGATAGCCATTTCTCTGAATGTAATTCCTATCTTGCAGCACTTGGTGTGAACTCCCATTCCAATGAATGTACATGTTGTCTAGACTGGTAAAAAAGCTTTAAATTATTTGTTCCTACAGTCTAACAAACTAGCTATTTTATATGTGTTATTTTTTAAGTGATAATGTAAGTGGCGTGTTTTGAAGTAAGAGAAGGGGTAAGCTATGTAAAGTTTCCCATAAAATATGTATGGAAAGGTATCAGAGGGGCACAGGCAATTTTACTTTTTCTTCTGTTTTAGATGACTTACACACTGTACACCTGCCTGGATTCCTCTGTATTGTAATTTTCTCATAATTACCTGTTCTTAATATTTGTCATCTTTTTCTAACAAGTACCCATCCAATATGCAAGGTAAACTGGGATAATATTTTGGGGCAAGGAGGACAGACTACTTAAAGGCTACTTAAAAGTCTGAAGAGACAGTGAAATGCTGTTACTGAAGCAGTAATAGATTAAAACTTTCCACAGGTATTTTTCCCTTAAGTTGACTTGTGTCTGTTACTTGCCAGTGGGTTGTTGGCCCGTGCTGTGGTTTGTATGTATTTCTAAGAGAAATGTAAAGAATTTCCACAGTCCATTTTTTGGAGCAGAATGTACATAAGTAAATGTTGTTTAAATATTTTATTTTGTAATGTAATTTGAAAATCAGATTCTGGGAATTTAAACAGTTCTCATTAAAGTATAACATAAAACTAGATGCCTCAGTGTCCAAGTCAGGATTGAATTCCTTTGGTGTTTTTTGATTTGTGTTCCCTCATCTAGAATCCAGTTCACTGTGCCAAGTTGTAGTGTCTCTCTCTGTGAAGAACTGTGGGGTTTTTTCTTGTTTTGTTTCAAAACTCACGGCTACTTTTACTGAAACTAGAGAATTATAAGCATAGAAGATGATGCTTTTGCAATTGCACACTTCAGCAGTTCTTTGGAATAATTTGTGATCAGAGGAAGAAAAGCTGACAGTGCTTGCCTGAGGAATCACATACACATACATAAAAATGTAATTGATTAACTTTTTCTATAAAAGTACAGTCAAATCTGTTTTTTCTGTGAATAAGGAACTAATTTTACTAAACGACCTTTCTGTAAGAGAGAGGAAGACATGAATAAAAATATAGAGAGGGAAGTTTGTTCAGTTTACATAACTTTTATTAGTGAGCTCTTAAACTATTTCAGTCAAAACCACAATTCATTATCTCTGTAGAATGTTGTTCTCCCAAATACTCTTGTGTCTCAATGCATAAAAGTAAATGCTGCACTGAATGAGTTTAACAATACTGGCATCTAAACTTATGTTCTTGCATTAGCATGGACAGCTACAATGAGCAATTCTACTGTATACATTTAGTCTTGCTTGATTTTTATTAAAAAATACTTATCAAGTAGATAAATCTGGTAGTATTAGACATTTCTTACTGACTTTTTATCCTGTCCACCTGAGGAGGTGTAGTTAGCCTCATTGTTTTAGAAACAGTTAAAATGACAGTGTTAAAACAAGTTTGGGTTTTTTTGTGCTATTTCATCCTCAGTGTACTCACTTGTTTTTAAACTATCAAGTCATAGCAGCAGAAGTAAGACATTAACTGTGCAGTAACTATTTGAATTTTTATTTTGTAGGGTTCTACAAGTTTAGGAGTTACCATGGCTCACTGGCAAATCTTTCCCGTGCTTTTATCATTGCTGTTGTTAACCTGGATGCTTCATTTGGGTGTCCCTACCTATAACTGAACAGCTTTGAGTGAGACAATTTTTAATCCAGTGAAATCTGGCTTTGTCACTAATAGGGATATTCATAAGATGAATACTTGTTTGCTTTTGGAACATGGCTACAGAATATTTTAGCTAGTTTTACTCTGTGTGCTGTGACCTAAATGATAATAGCGTAAATAATAACATGAAGGCTGTTTCTGTAGCTGTTCTGTTGGAATTCCAGCAGCTGAGAGAATTCTCTGGCTGATTTATTCTGAATTATGCTTCAGTAGACACTTTCCGTCACAATTGCTTACTTTGCAACACTGCTGGCTATTCTTTATTTTAATTCTGAGCTTGGTGCTTTAATGTCTCACCTTGCAGGGATCAGTTTTTTTTAAACCTCATTAAATGTGATTGCTTATATTTGATCTTTGTTGGATTCACTAGGTGAATATATCTAAATTTCTGCTAAAAACTGTGCAGGACTTGCAGTTAGTGATGTAAATCTGTAAGAAGACAAATTATAGCAGAGTAAATATTAATATGGCTATTCATGTCAGGGAGAAGAGTATACATGAAGTTTCTCAGCGAGGCAGTATGTGAAGGTAGCAAAGATGGTTTCATTTATTTGTTTCTTAATTTATTTTCAAATCAAAGCTTAAGGTGAAGTAAAGAGTTGGGTTCAGCCCAAATATCACTTCTTTCTATTAATTTGAAGTACATTTATACTTACTTCAATCTTCTCAGTCAGTTTGTAGAAAAACAGGTACCAAAACTGGACAATCACATCCCCACCAACACCACTGTATGTCTTCAACCCATCCTTTGTGATACGAGTGCAGCCAAGAACTCTTATGATGTGACAAATCTAGTTTTCTCAGATCTTCTCTACATAAGTGATCAAACTAAAACTGATGGGAAGAACAACTCTATTAAATAGAGTCACAGCAGTGCTGGTGTGGAAAATTGGAGAATTGTAACTATTTTCTCTCAGGAAGTAACTTGACAACAAGATACGTGGGGAGGTTGTGACTAACTGGAGTCCACAGTCCAAGTTGCTCATGAAGTGTTGTGTGGCTTCAAAGCACCGATGTTGGCCATACCTGATATATCAGTATTTCTTTCTTGTTTTTGCTGCTGTCTATCAGTTTATCTCCATGATGTCAAGTCATGGGGTTTATGAAAGGAAATGGAACATGGGGCATTCCAGGAAAGCCTGGTTGCCTGGAGAGCAAGGAGTGTTATCCACTGCTCCCACAGCCACCCTGGGCAGTGTGTGCCCAGCCCTTGCACAGCAGCTCCCACCCTCTCATCATCTGGACTTTTCTGTTTTGGGAAGGTTTAGGCAGCACTCCTTGCAGCGTCAGGAGGGCTCTGTGCTACAGGTGAGTACTTTCTTCACGTTTGGTTTGTGAGTTCTGTTTCTAAAGTTATGGTGTTCATTTAAGTAATTTTTTTTTTTTAATTAAAATTGTGGACCATCTGTGTAAGAAGTCAGTGGGGAAATACGCATGGGAGCATAAAGAAAATATTTTAATGTTTAAGGACAATCGTAAACATACATGTTTTCAAAAAACCAATACAACCATTTTCTTCGCTCATGGACTGAGATGAAGATTGACCTGTTTGAACAAAAAATATGGAAAAAAGACTGTGCTCTGGCTATACCAAGGCAGGTGGGAAGTCGAGAAACGCTTAAAAATTATAAAAGTGGACAGTTTGTGTGTTTTAAAAGATGTGATTATAAAACGGGGGGGGGGGGGTGTATCTTTAGAAAACTCACTTGTAAAAACAAAACTGTCTAATCTCCGTGCAAAATTTTTAAAAA
>JAWWES010000018.1:10466247-10493996 GCA_035583135.1 Lophotriccus pileatus | reverse complement strand
CCCCCCCCCCCCCCCCCCCCCCCCCCCCCCCCCCCCCCCCCCCCCCCCCCCCCCCCCCCCCCCCCCCCCCCCCCGCCTCGTGAGAAAACTCACTTGTAATAACAAAAGTGTCTAATCTCCGTGCAATATTTTTAAAAATACTGATTGTGTCTTCTTTTAATACATTTTCTATCCAGTAAAACCCATGAAATGTGGGTATTCAGCAGCTTTGAAAAGTGAACCTTTGCCTCTCATTGGGAATGCACCGTCACCAGAGGTAATTTATTATTAATTCTTGATCTAGTATGTGTTTTGATGCTATTTTATGAAAGTTTAATTATTTTGGTCTTTTCCTGTCTATAGAAAAGGACCACTTGATTAAAGTTCAGGGTTGCTGCTCATAGGTAACCTGATAAAGTTCAGATACGGAAGCAGTGGTGGTCCCTCCGGCACAGATACTGTAGTGGTTGTGATTTTGGTTTAGCTCAGCCCGACGTGAGCGACCTGTGCCACGTGAGACTTCTAGGCTGCTGCCAGCAGCTGGGTTTAGGCCGGGAATTGGCGAGAGCCCAGGTTTAGGTCTGGAGTTTCAAAACTTAAAAGAGAAGCGCGGGTTTTGGAGCTGTAGGTGCGGTCCGCACCTGGCCGGAGGGGAGCGCCCGGCTCAGCAGCTCGGGGAGGGCTCCGTGGGGCTGCGGACACACGGACGGGACGGGACAGCCCGCACTGTCCGGCCCTGTCCGGCCGTCCCGGCCGGAGCGCGGCCTTTGCCCGCGGACGGCAGCGCCGCTGCCCCGAGCTCCGCCCTGCTCCTGCTGCTCCTGCTGCCGCCGGGCCCCGCCGCTTACCGGGTCCCGCCCCGCCTCTGCCCGGCGCGGCCAGCCGGTGAGTGAGGGGCTGGGAGCGGGGCCCAGGGGGTCGGTCCGGCCGGGAGGGAGCGGAGGTGGCCGGGCTGAGGGGCCCTGCCGC
Source organism: Lophotriccus pileatus (assembly GCA_035583135.1). Classification (NCBI taxonomy): domain Eukaryota; kingdom Metazoa; phylum Chordata; class Aves; order Passeriformes; family Tyrannidae; genus Lophotriccus; species Lophotriccus pileatus. The sequence continues at coordinate 10,493,048 of JAWWES010000018.1, read as the reverse complement.
GGGGTGAGGGGGCGGAGGCGGCGGGGTCGCCCCGGCGGGAGGGCCGGGGAGGGAGCGGCGGGAGGGCCGCGGGGGGACGGCCCTGCCCCGGGGTTGTCCCCCGAGCCCCGGGGTTGTCCCCCGAGCCCCGGGGTTGTCCCCCGAGCCCCGGGGTTGTCCCCCGAGCCCCGGGGATGTGCCCCAGCCCTGGGGCTGTGCCCCAGCCCTGGGCAGCTTTGCGGGACCGCGTCCCTGTGGTCTCGGGAGGGCGAGGGGCAGCGGGTGCGGTGAGGCCGGTCGGTGGGGCTCGTAGGCTCCGCAGCGGGGTGAGGGATTGCCCTCTGTGCTCGCACACGTGCCTTGGTGGAATGTTTGAACTGCTAATCGGGGGCCAACTGTTTAAAGAATGGTTGCAAAGATCTTTTGAGTGAGACTTTTCTAACTTCGTTTGTTCCAACTCCCTGCAAGAGATTGTTCAAGAACTGGCTCGATGAAGTAGTCAGGGCTAGGAGCTGAGCATATGGTAGGTACTCCGGAGAGGAAGAAAGTGTAGTTGTTCTGAGTGTCTCTGCATGAACTGCCATGCTGCAGGTGTTTGTTCTGGGCATTAGATAACGAGGTACTGAGCTCTCCTGGTCACTCTTAACTATGATTTTTTTAAAGTGCACTTGCTTCAGTGTTAAAGAGGTTTATTCTGAAAGCATACAAACAAGTAGCCTTAGAGTAAAAGGGAAAAGAGATTTATGAGTGGAGATGTGAGAGCCACTGACTATCTTCAAACTAAGTCTGTTTAAAAAACAAGCCTGTTTTTATAAAAGGAGGGGAGGAAAAAAAAAACCAACTTAGAAATGCTGGCTCTCCTGGTAGAAATTACACTTTTGTGGACTTATTGTGAGTCACGTTGCTCTGATTTTTATGTGGTGCTATGTGAGCTTTGCTGCAGCAGCATTACACAAGCTGCCAATGCTATATCAAACCAGTGTTCTGAAAGCATTTGTATAATAGACTTCTGTATGACAGAACGAGTTTTAAACAGCAGAACTGTTTAAAAAACAGGCTAAGCAGAGCCCTCGATAAGGTGAAATGTACTGCAGGCTATGTGCCTTTCTAGGCAATACTCGGAGACTTCCGTGTGGATCATCATTAGGAATGTGATTTCATGCTATATAAGGCCAATATCGACTGCCATGTTTTGTGGTGAATATTTTAAAGGATGATGTATGAACAGTCTTGTAAAAGTGTAACATTTCAGCTCAATTCAGTAGGTTAGCTGTGAATTTTCTCCTTTACCTTAATTTTTGTTCTGTAATTCCCCTGCTCCTGCTTCCCGAGTCCAAAGGAGAGAGCTGATGTTGTTGACTGAATCGATCAGCTGCTGCCTGGCTTGGGAGTTTAATAGGAAGTGTTTTGCTGCTCTTTTTAAAACAGCTGTCTACAAATGATTGTTTCTGTATACTCTGAAACCACTGAGAAACAACATAATGCAGCATTTGCATCAATTACGCTGCTGTTAGTTAAGGAACATCCTGTGTGTGCTTAGAAGCATATCAAAATCTATTTGGTCAGAGAGGATGATTATTCCTGAATTGGTATTATAAAAATGGAGTCTCGTCTTGGTCCGGAGTGTGCTGTCAACCAGCAGGCCCCTGGGCATGGTCTGTGTGCTTAATAAACCCGAGCAAAATTCTGTGTTCATGAGCTTCCGCAAACAGGATGTCGCTCTTAAAACTGTCTCAAGCAAAAGTCTCAAAACAGTCTCTTCACAGTTCATCTCTCTGATTTGGAAAGAACAGGACACATCCTCATCAGATAACTTTTATTTCTAGGCCTAGAACAATAACTTTTTCCTCTTGCATGTGCAGTCTGTCCACATTTTTAAACAGCTGCCTGCACTGACAGATGATAAACAGCCTCCTAAAGTGAAACTAACTTACCCTGGAGTTGGGTGTTTTGTTTGAATGGGGAGGAGATGGGAAGAAAATGTCTGCATCTTGGAAACCTTCTGTAAAACAAAATGATTAATTTTTTTTTTTACAGTTGTAAAAAAAATCTTTGAGATTTTTCCCTCTCAGTCCCAAATTAGTTGTAACTCTAATGATTAATTATGGAACATTATGAAGAATTCAGGGTACACAGAGATAAGGAACATTAAGATAAGACCTGAAGGTGCAGAATAAGTTGCTCAACTACATCTAGTGTAGTGGAGAATTTTTGAAGTTGGCCTTGGAAGATTTGCCTGAAAATACTTGAGGTTTCTGGTCTAGTTTTCAGATTCTGGTCTGTAGGTACCATAAATGAGTTCTGCTCTTTTTAAGTGAAGAAGCCTGATGACTCAATGAGTTGAGCAGAGGGGGAGCAAGTACGGAACACAGGAAAGTCTTGTCATAAGTTGCTTTTCATGATATAATGCTTACTCATTCCTTACTGCAATATGGCAATAAGGGACTAAATTAAAATGAGTTTATACCTGTTATATCACTGAAAAGCTAAAATCTGATACTCAGTGCAAACATGTGCAAACAATGGATTTAGAACAGGAAAAGCTCTTGTTCCCTGTGGCAGAGGGAGGGAGACTTATGGGTTAATCTTGACTGTCTTCCAGGTAATGCAGTTGCATATCCAGTGCTACAATTGCCAGGATATATCACCCTTTAGGGTCCTGGCTCTCACTTGCCAAGTGACAGCTTTAGCAAGGCAAGTATGGGTTTCTGACCTTTGTTTCCAGCTGATTTGTTAATGTAAAAGCAAAGAGGTGACTATGGATGGAGAACTAAGTATTTTGGATATACTCAAAGACCTCAGATCTAGGAAGAAGTAAACTCTTGTTTCACTGAACTTTGTTTTCCCATCAAGCTTAGGACTCACTTTGCTCAGAGCACCAAGGACCTGGCATGCTCACCCTAAGGGCTTGCACCCCTGAGAGGCAGCAAGGAAGGGCAAGAGCTGATACATCCTAACTTTGAAATACAAATGTAAAGATGTGTTTAGCTGACACAGTTAATGGGATGGCACACAGTACGGTCACACAATTTCCTTGTTCAGTATTTCAGTGATCTACAAAACCTCGCAATTCCCGTTTCTTTTTGCAGCCCTCATCTTTTCAGGATGGTAATATTACATCTGGGGTTACAGCATATGCACTGCCTGTGCTATAGGATCAGAGGGACTTGTTTGCTACAATCACCAGAAACTGTTCCTTTGCTTGTATGAAATATCAATTTCATGGCAGAGGCCACGGTGGACCTTTTGTTTTTTTCTTTCCCAAATTGATTACAGTCCATTTTCAAATTAGTGGTTTAACTGCAACAAAAGGTTTAGTACTATAAATATTGCCCTGAAGACTCATCCAGACATATAAATAAATTCTACCTTCTGTAATTGTTACTGATGCCTTTCCTTGTCTCGTAGCTTCCCACTCAGTGAAAGATGTCAGCAATAGGAGTAGTGTCCTCCTGTTCCTGTCTCCGACCTGGTGTATGGCTGCTGAAGTCAGGGATGCAGAAGATGAGCTCCTTTGGCTTACATACAGCGGCCAGGTGTGCTGCCAAGGATTACTATGAAGTGCTGGTGTTGGGTGGGGGCGCTGGTGGAATTGCCATGAGTGCTCGGATGAAGAGGAAAGTGGGAGCAGGAAATGTGGCTGTTGTTGAGCCGAGTAAGGTGAGTCTCCATCAGCTGTAAAGCATTTAAAGAATAAGCTTTTGTTTTTACATATGTGGCCAGCTTGGTCTCATTCTCATCTCTCTCCAGTCCCACATGTTTCTAAATGTGGAGAGGAAGCCAACTAACCATCTTTTAAAATGCTTTGCATGAAATTTGTTACTCTGTGAGATGTCTGCATCCCTCCAGCTTTGTCAGACAAAACTCACGATTATTTAAACAACTTCTTTTGTTAAGAATAATGCAACGTTAAGGGCATATTGCTTCCCGTGTGGAGTGATGTGTCTTCATCCTGAAGTCTTTTTGAACAGTTCCTAAATGTCCCTTTGGACTTTTATTTCAGACTCATTACTATCAGCCGCTGTGGACCCTGGTTGGCGGTGGTGCAAAGCAGCTGGCGGCTTCTGCACGTCCAATGGGAAGTGTAATGCCTAAGGGTGTGGAGTGGATCAAATCTCGAGTTACAGCATTGGATCCAGATAAGAACTGTGTCTGGCTGGAGAATGATATCAAGGTAAAAGTATTAAAAAAAAAAAAAAGCTTTTCGATCCCCTTGGAACTGCCTGTTGAGGCCTCTGTCATCGAGGAGGCCGGGAAATTCCACTTAGTCTTTTGAGAAGTATGTGATCCTAAAATCTTTTTCTAATAAAAATTTTGGTAGGTAACTTGGTTATAATAGCATCAGCTTAAAATATCATTATCATAAGTCTTTGCCTTGTTTATGGTGAACTGAACAAAAATGATGTTCAGATGTTTTGCTCCAGATACCTGGGTTTGTGTATAGCAAAGGCTGTGTGTGTAATGCAGTTTGCATTTTAACTAGAATGCTTAGAGCTTAATTTATATTACTAATGCTCCCTAGATCTCCTTCCCTTATGACCCTCTTGCTGTCAGATAATGCTTTGGTTTCTTTGGCTAAATACTTCTTTTTTTTCCCTTACACAACAGGTATCTTACAAGTATCTGATAATTGCCCTTGGAATTAGTCTGCATTATGAAAAGGTATTTGTTTTACAGTAATCATGTTTTTACTAGTTTTAAGAGCATCACATACGTTCATTGAAGTAAATGGCTTTTCAGTACTTTTTTTACTGCAAGATATTGAAAACTATATGAATGAAAGAGCTAGAAGACAAACTAATGACTATTCCTTGCACAGATCTCTGTAATAACCCAAATTACCCATGGGAAGGTATTTTAAGACAACTTTGTTGCATCTCTATGGCAATATCAGCAGATGGAGCAGCAAATTAAATCTAGAACTTAAAGGCAGCCTGTAATAATGAGATAATAAGGCTTGTTGACTCTAGTCCAAAGCATCTCTAATGTAACAGAATGAGGAACACACAGCAGTCAGTAAAATCTCTCCTGCAGAATTAATTTGTCCTACCCTCACCTTTCTTAAAGGGTGCACTTCAAAAGGAACCAGCTGAGTTACCACATTTGTGTTTAAACAGGCCCTGGAGTCCTTCCCTGTATTAAGTTTCCTGTACATTTCATACAGTGGCACTCAGAGGAAGATGTTGGCAAAAGAATGACCACAACAATGTGTAGGAGGAGGAAAACACAAAAGCAAGATGACTGAGCATTCTGACTCTTGTGGTTTTATCCTGACCTGAACATGAAAATGCATTTGAGTCTCTCTTTGAAAAGCTCCCCAAGATATATGAAAAGCAAGAGCCAGTCTCAGTTAACTGCAGTCACACAGATAAATTCTGGTGATTAGGTTAGTGGAATGAGGGGTTACACTGTGCTCAGTGACCCTCAGTCTTCATATATATTGCTTCAGTACAACCTGATAAAAGTAAATTCAGTGTTCACTGGTAGAAGGCATGTAATACAGTTAATCATTATTACTGTGTAGTGAAAACTCACAGTAGCAGATTTATGTGGCTTTAAAACAAAAGTGGCCACTTCAAAAAGGGGGATGGTTTCTCTTCAGCAACAGCACACTTCCTGGTCCACGTTGGAATGTCCCAAACACATTGCAATGCAAAAAACTTGGGTCTGGGTCCGCAATGAAAATTTATGCTCAGATGTTGCAGACTGAAGTAATTTCATATATCTACTGTTATATATGTTATATCTACTAAATACCTGCTAAATTCTGACAGAAATACCAGTTTGATTGCTAGGCTTATTTTTAAAAATACCAACTAGCAGTAACTGTGGGCTTTCTTTTTGCTAGAAACTTCTTATAAAGCTCTTTCTCAGTCTGTATTTAATACTTGTCAATGGTGACAAAATTTTTGCTACCTGTACTTTAAACATGCATTTCTTTTTTCTAGATCAAAGGCTTGCCTGAGGGTTTTGATCACCCTAAAATAGGTTCCAATTATTCAGTTCACACAGTAGAGAAAACATGGAAAGCTATACAAGACTTTAAGGAAGGAAATGCCATCTTCACTTTCCCAAATACTCCAGTGAAGTGTGCAGGGGCTCCTCAGAAGATCATGTATTTATCAGAAGCATACTGGAGGAAAGTAAGTGTTTTGCCCTCTCTGCCAGTGCTTGTCCCTACAGTTGGAAAGAAGGCGTGTTCTAAGGGTTAAAACAAATATAAACCACATGAGAGGACTGTGATTCAGGATTCTTAAAGTGAGTTTCTTTTTCTATTATTAATGTATAATGAAGACAGGTAAATGGATTGTACATAAATATGCAGCATATGTTTAATACCAGAGAGACTTGTAGAATTCAGAATCCATAAGGAGAGAGCTGCTTACCCTGCTTCTGGTGAGCTGCAGATAGAACTGTTCTCAGCCTGATTTATAACTTCAGGTCATGCACTAATGTAACACTGGCTGGAATTAAGTAATTCTTGTTACTTTAGGTACTTAATACCTGTTGCCGTTTGTCCTTCTATTAGTCTGAGAAGTGGCTAAGCTTGCTCCTTGGAGCACACAGTCAGGAGGAGTCTCAGCCAGGCTGTCAAAGCAAGCTTAGCGGAAGCAAAAGACAACTTCAGGTGGAAGTGTCAGGCTTCATACGTGTTTAAGTTTAATAAGTTGTTTATTGGGTGAGTAGCTGAATAAGGCATAGAAGTGAGCATTTCAGAAAGCTGTATGGTGCTAAGCTGCTACAAGTGCTTAACCTGCACACAGCAGTTCCTCAGTGCAGCCACCTCTTCTCACAAGCAGTTTGTGTGGAATGTCTTCAGTGCCTCACTGAAGGGTCTGCCTTCTAACATGGTATGAAATAGCTGTGTCTGAGACTTCCAATGTTAATATTTCATTAATAATTGAACTGCATGAATAGTGCTCTTAGCTCTTTACTAATGCAGCATAGTTCTTTTGTCTCTGCTAGCCCGTCACAGCTTCATAATAGAAAGGCTAATTTGATCTCTTTCTGCAGACAGGAAAACGTTCCAAAGCAAACATCATGTTCAACACTTCACTTGGTGCAATTTTTGCTGTTAAAAAGTATGCTGATGCATTGCTTGAAGTAATAAAGGAGAGGAATATTGCTGTGAACTATAAGCGTAACCTTGTGGAAGTTCGAGCAGACAGGCAAGAGGCCGTGTTTGAAAACTTGGACAAACCTGGAGAGACTGAAGTTCATCAGGTCAGGAGCTTTCAGACCTGTAGTTTGGTTTTATTTCTTTTCTTTGTGCAGTGTAACATAACTTCCACACTATAATAACATAATGTCTGCTTTGTTGCGTACTGCTGTTCCCTCCTGAGAGTACCCCCTCTAACTTCAGCAGAATATTTCAACACAGATAGAGTTTGCTCTGATGAACTGAGCACTGAGCCCCTTTTCTTTCTGTTTAGTATGGAATGCTTCATGTCACACCCCCAATGGGGCCACCTGCTGTACTCATCAACAGTCCTGTCTCAGATGCAACTGGCTGGGTGGATGTAGATAAGGAAACTCTACAACATAAAAAGTATCCTAATGTCTTTGGCATTGGAGACTGCACGAACCTTCCAACATCAAAAACTGCTGCAGCTGTAGGTAAAGTTGCATATGTGTGTGTTTGTGGGTGTAATGATGTGTGGAGTCACAGTAAGCCTTTTGTTTAGTTTGCTACTCCCAAGGTCTTGACTTCAATTTTGAGCTTTCAAAAAGAGCAAAGTTAACTACAGAGCACGCTGATGCCACTAACCCACACAGTTCTGTTGTTCCAGATACCTCACAGATGAACTAATTCTATTTTCTGTGTTCACAGAAGGTCATGAGTGTATTATTGTATTCCATCATCATTCAGTAACAAAACTTGCTGCTTTATCTTAGCACCTCATGCATATGTGTCAGCCAGCTGATAAGTCACTATCAGAAAGAATCTCACGCTCCATCTGATTCCACTATAAAACCACTTTGGGTATATGGTCTCACAACTGAAAAAAGGCAAATAAAAGGGTGGGAAAAAAGAAAGGGTATACAGTATGGCATTGGTGTAATTTAAGAAAGGGGAAGTGACCTATTTCAGCAAAGGGGTCTACAATACTTCCCTCACAGCACTCAAAATGAAACAGAAATTCAGTGTGCCAGAATCTCAGTGTTTGGGAAGACTAAGTATAATTTATCATAGGAGAATGGGCACAGGCTAAGAATATCAGCTCAAGTTTCATTAAGCTTTAGTATGTTCCAAGCAGTGAGGCCAAAGCGTTAGTCCATTTTTCTTTTAATCTGGGACTGTAAACTTGCATGTAAATTCAATTGCAGCTGAATTATCCAACAAAATGCCTGCTAGTGTTTGCTTTACGAATGACAATTGCTGCCTGAAACAAAGCCTTAGTACACTTTCTTTTTTTCCTTCTTATGTAGCTGCCCAGTCTGGAGTCCTTGATAAAACTATTTCTCTGGTAATGAAGAACCAATTGCCAGCTAAAAAGGTATTCACAGCTCTTGGTTTTTTTATAGCTCTGGTCTTAAGGAGAAATTATTTTGAATGTTTTCTCCTTTCTCATGCAGGAAGTCTTGCAAGCAGCTGAACCATGTGAACAGGAAGGGAGGAAGGGTTTTGCAGCAGCAGTTGGATGCTAAATGGCTCCACTCTGCATGTCACAGTAGTAACTTAATTGCACAATTCATGCTTTTGATACTGCCACTAAAAACATTATCTATTTGATTCCCTGACTTCTGAGTTGAAAGAAGCTTAGAGGCTGCTTAGTCTGGGTTCTCCACCAATGCAGCTGACTTACTGAAACTGCTGACTAACAATCCCTGCTCTGAGAACTCTTGCAAACTTGCTTCCCCTGCAGAAGCATGATTTTTAAGGGTTTAAAATTGAAAGTTTTGTACTACAGCTGTTAAGCATGTAACTACGTTCAAATTTCTGAGGCTTTACTTTCATTTTACATATGGCTTCTGAATTAATATTCCTTGGGGCACTGAGCTTTGTATCTTGCAATCTTCTGGAAATTCTTGGAACTAGATTCAAGATCCTGTTGTGCCTGTTGAAGCAAACACCAGCTCTCATCCTGATCTACTGGTCACCTGTTCTGCTGGTTACAATAACCAACAATTAGTGACATAAAGCCCTATTGTTCTAGGTTAGTTCTAATTTAAGCAATGTTGTCAAGCAAATCTACATTTGAAATAGCGTGGCTTAGTATTATGCTTATTAAACCATAATCAGCTTAGCAGCCTTCCAACTTCACTGGTATTAAAACTGTAAATGCAGAAACCTCAAAGTAACTTCTTTTGAAATGTGAATGTTAACCATATAGCTTGTAATACCTCAGCATTTAGGCTTTGTGCAGCTGAATGAGAAGTGGATATTTTTCATTGCAGTATGATGGATATACTTCCTGCCCGCTTGTAACAGGCTACAACAAGGTGATTCTAGCAGAGTTTGACTACAATGCTCAGCCTCTGGAGACCTTTCCCATTGACCAGAGTAAGGAGAGAGTAACCATGTACCATATGAAAGCTGATATGATGCCTTTGCTCTACTGGAATGCACTACTTAAGTAAGTATTTCAATTCTGTGATCAGTCAGAAAAAAATCCAACTCTTCTAGTTTAGTTCCTGCCTGGAATAGAAGCAAACCAAGTACATCCTTAGTCATAACTAGGACCTGGACCTTCTGAGGATTATGGGCACTTTGACAGTCATGGTGGTTTGTTCAAGCAGAACAAAGCTGACTTGCAGAGAAGGGCACCCATTGCCAAACTGAAAACCTCAGAGACAAAGACAAACCTCCAAAGCAATCCCTTCTCATTAGTCTCTTAGCAGTATGGTATCTTACAGAAACAAAGAAAAACACTCTTCCCCAAACCCTGCTTAGATAGTAGATCTACAAACCAACTTTCTCTGTTTCTAGGGGATACTGGGGAGGACCAGCTCCTTTCAGGAAGCTGATGCATCTTGGCTTGAAGTAACTGCTTGAAGAGAACTGCCTGTTCTCAGTGTTGGTTGGTCAAACCCCTTTGAAGAAAATGGACTGGTCTCACACTGATCAATGATCTTCCCTCTTGGAATACCTAATAGACATTTTGTTGTTTTTTTGGGTTTTTTTCCTAAATTCATCCTAAATTTACTTTTCCCCCTTCTAGGGATTGACCCCTCATAGGCTCTTTCATGTAAACCAAGCCCTTAAACTACTTCTGTATTTACAGAGGAGCCATAACCTACAAAACTACAGAAATTTCTAGCACAATCAGTACTTTTTATAGCTCTTGTATATGTAGTATGTTCCTTACTCTCAACTGATTTGTCTGCATCCAAGATCAACATGTGCACTGGACTTAAGAGTGATTCAATGCTAGTAAAATGGCCTGAAAGTCTCCTATTTTTGAAAGTCTCCTTATTTTTGAAGAACAAAATCAATCCTAATTTCTAACCATACCTGCTGCCTAATTATATGGATTATAGAAATTCATGCAAGGTACTGAAAGTAAAAGCAGTGTATATGTCCTCTCCCAGGATAGCTGTGCCCCTTCACATCAGTTCCACTGTAATATTTTAACCTGTGGTAGTAAGAACATCTTAAAAAGAATTCCCAGGATACTGGGAAAAGACTGGGATCGTCTGAGATGACATACTAGACTGAAGCAGAATTTAGGCTCACAGACAAGGGGGGAGTGCTTTTTAATGATGACCATATAGAACTCAAGTTTTCAAGGGAAGGTTGAACAAAGTTGAACTTAAGAGTTGAGTCTTCACAGAAGCTGGAACTTTAGTGGCAGTCAGGTAGACAGCGTGGAGCAAACAGGAATCATCTTCACTCACAAGAATCAGCAGCAGCAGCTTATTTCTAAACAGAAAGATATAAATGAACATATTTCAAGTTACAGCTTCAAGGATTTTCAACACAGGCTATAAAAGAGTTGCCTTTGAATTGCAATTATAAATATGAACACGTACCTGGGTGTTAAGTAATTCTTCAATCTTATTCTGGATCTGGCCATACACATCATTAAACAGCTCCTCCTTTGATTTTGTCCCATTCAAGTGCACTGAAAGAAAGTAAAATAAGAGAGCTATAACTGCATGTCTCTAAGCTTGCCAGATCCTAATTTAAAAACCATGCACCAGACTGGTATGAGAGAAATACACTCCCTCTACCTGCTTCATTCACCTCCTCCCATGCACCTAACAGTATGTATAGAGCAGGTCTGAAAAGCAGTCTCATGCAGTGCTTCTGCCATTAAAGACTTACCCACATCAACTCCAAGTTCCTCCATTATCTTCCTGTGCTTTACATACATAGGCCAGACGTGGCCATCAAACAGTCCAGGTGGATCTGGTACAGTGTAATTCCTTGAACTGTAAATCAAGGCATTGTTACTCAAAAGTAGTGTAATTATAGTTCAGAGAAATGACACTCTACACACTAGCCTGAGCCTGTTGCCTCCATTGTGGTTTCTGGGCTTATGGAAAGTCAGTATTTAGCAAGAGCTGCAAGCACAAAGATACCCAAGTCAGTTGGAATTTGATGGGCAGGTCTAGAGAGGTCCCAGGTTTCCCAAAAAGAGTTCCCAAGACAGACTGATCTAAACATTGATGAGTAAACACTGAAAGCTTTAGCAGAACTTTGGGTAAAATAGCAGTTTGCTTATTCCTCTTGAAATGTAACTTCAGGTTTAATACATTCCATTTGCATTCAAAACAGTGTATATGTACAACAATACCTCCAAATGTAAAACCCTACACAGTTCAAGATCTGGAAACCCTATCATTGGAAAACCAGCAAAGGAAAAGACCAGTGAAAGGTCTGTGCAGAAACTGAGCATTACATACACAAACACAATAGCTTGGTATGAAACTTTAGGTTAGTTTACTGAAGGAAACTACAGTCTTCTAATAAAACAACTACATTAGCATTTATCCCTTATCTAAAAGCTTCAGAGAAACAAAATCTTGAACGGAATAAGATGTTCTTGGACTAACAAGAAAATTTAGACAGATTTACCTTCTTCTCCTTTTACACTCTTCATATGGAATGGAAAGAAAATACCGATGGTGGAATACGTCAATCAGTGGCCTGAAAGAGTCACGTGTTTGGTTACAATAGCAAAAAAGGGAACATCCTCCAAAAAGCAAAACATCCATTTCCTGTACCTAGACTTTCAGACTTGTGACACCTAACCTCAACAGTGCTATATAATAGAAAAATCAAAATGTACAGATGCATGTTTCATTACCTGTAGGTGTAAAGCAGGAAGCCTTCAACGATAAGAATGTGGATTGTTTCATCTCCTCCCTCCTTATCTGGCAAGATCTGGGCATCCAGTGTGTTGTTGATCCCATGAGAACGTTCAAACTTGACTGGGTTTTTTATCCAAGCATTTATGGTGCTCATCATGGCTTCCATATCTAATGCACTAATCACTAAGACAAAACAGACAACTATCATTAAGCAGTAATTAAATATTATCTAGTAATACAGTCAGTACAAAATAGTGCACATAAAGAATCAAAATACTCCAAGTTTTTGAGTTATGCTTTGAAACACGGTAAGAGAGGCTTACCATCATACTGTTTAAACCCATCTTCAACTTCTATTTCATCTTGGGGCTGAAACAGTAATAAGAAAAAAAAAAAAAAACAACAAACCTACTTGGTCAGGACAACTACCGAGAAGCTCAATACCCATTTCAAAGCAAAATCCAAGACCCAAACCCTGAAGCTACCAAAAAAAGGCTTTTCACCCTCCACCAGGTTCCTTAGCATGCAGATAAAAAACAGCAGTACGAGGCTCAGATAAAGCCGCCCGCTCCTCTATCTTCCCAGCGACACGAGCACACCGTGCAGCCCTCCATGGGGACAGAAAATCACCCGGCCAGGCCGAAGCGCTTATCCGCGGGGCGCATGGGCCCCGCCAGGCTCTGCAGAGGCGGCGCAGGGCGGGCACGGCGCCAGCAGCGCGGGCGGAAGCCCGCGGGGGTCACCCCGCGCCCTCCCGCGGCCGGCAGGGCCCGCTCACCTTGAAGAAGTCGTCCTGGTGCACCACGCTGCAGTTGGGCAGGGCCCGCATCAGCCGCCGCGTCAAGGTGGTCTTGCCGCCGTTCGTGACCCTGCGGCGAGAGCGCGGCCGTCGGGGAGCGCCACGTGGGGATCGGGTAACCCACGCACCGCCCGGCACTGCGGCACCGGGAGAGCCGGCGGAAGGGACCCGCGCCCACCCCGCACCCCAAGCCGCCCCCCGGCCCGGCCCCGGCTCTCACCCGCCGATGCCGATGATGATGTTCATGGCGGGTCCCGCGGCCGCCCGGCCCGACTCCTACCGCCTGTCCTGAGGGGCTGGGAGGGGGGGGAACCCGGTGTCTCCGGCACCGGCCGCCTACGTGCCTGAGCCGGGACCCGGGCAGGGGGAGGAAGGGGCCGGAGAAGAGGAGAAGGTGGAGAGGGGAGAGGCCAAACGTCAACTGCGGGTCCGCGCCATGGTGGCTCTGAGCAGCAGCAGGGCCGGTCCGCGCCGCGCCGCGCGCTCCGCAAAGGGGGGCGGCTCCTCCGCGCGCGCGCCTTCCCCTCGCGCCCCGCCGCGCCCATTGGGCGGCCGCCGCCGCCCGGCCAATGGGGAGCGGCGCGGTGCGGGCGCCTCGCGGTGATTGGCTGCGGCGCGCCCCGTCAGACCGGGCAGTGTTACGGCGCGGCCGCTGGGGGGCGCTCGTTGGGCGCCGCGCCGGGCACGGGCGGGCGCGCCAATGGCGGGGGCGTGGTGCCCCCGCGCGGCTCTGGTGGCGCAGCGAGGGGGAGGAGCTGCGGCAGCGCCGGGCGCTCGGCCGGGCTCCTCTGCCGTGGTGCTGCCGGTGGCCCGCTCCGGACACTGGCCCGGCTTTCGGCGCTGAGGAGCTGCGCTGAGGTCGGGCGGCGGCGGGGCCGGGGCCGGGGCATGGACCGGCCAAGGCTCCCCGTGAGGGCGCGGTGGGGCGGGAAGGCCGCGCTCGCGGTGCGCAGGGCGCCCCCTGGCGGAGCGCGCGGCCCGGGCTGTGTGAAGGTCACGGCGCGCCCTCGGGCCGGACCGCGAGGGAGCTGCGGGAGCTGCGGGAGCTGCGGGAGCTGCGGGAGCCGGGGCTGGACTGACCGGGAAACAGCCCCGAGCAGCCCCTGCCTGCCCTCCTTCCCTCACTCGCTTTGCCTTGGCGGTTGTGTCAGTTCCTCGGCAGCGGCTGCCGCGGCTCGGACTCCTCCAAACGGCTGTGCTTGTTACCCTTTCTTGTTAGGGCTTTTTTATCCTTTCATAAAGATGGGAAATTTATGGTCACAGCTTTCTTTTTTTTTTTTTCCTGCTAAAGTAATCTGAATTTATTTTTAGTAACATTAAATTCCTTCATTTACAAGCCAGTAACTCGAGTGTTCACCATGTTACAATGCCAGTGGTTGGTGTGTTGCCAACCATTTGCTTGCTTCTCATCCTTTTGTGAATTTGGCTAATATTCCTCTGGTAAGACCGCAGGCAACTCTCAGTTGATTTCTTTCGCAGTTATTTTTAACTTCTAAAGGGAACACATAATTTGGCCTCTTGGCTTTTCTTCTTTTTTGAAAAGGAATGAACTGTTAGTTGAAAATACGTTTTTATCATTTTGTAGTTACAGTCATTTAGCACATTTTCACTATGAAACAGAAGATCTACCCTTGTGGTTTGGGGTATTTTTTATGGTTTTTTTGTTTGTTTGTTTGTTTGTTTTTGAGGAGGTTGTTATTTTTTAAATATATGTGCTTTGAATATATAGCTTTAAAAAGGAGGAGCTCATCACAGTCAACACCCAAATTTCTTAGTTAAAAATACCAACACATCTAGATTAATGAAGCTCTCAGGTGAAACCCTATTCTCAGCTTCATAAAGCTCCAGGATGGCAGAAGACCAATAGACACACTCATGCTACATAATAACATTATTATGTAGAGTGAGGACTGCATCCCAAACTCAGTTTGGAATCTGTACATACACTGGTAAAATCAGGATGTTACTTGCAAGCAGTTAAACTCACTCTATAGCAGGATTTTAGCTGTTTGGCTCCAAGGTTCTTCCAAAGTCTCGGTCATTTATTGTCTTGTACTGCTCATCTTTAACCAAGCAAGATACACTCTTCAAGTTTTATGCTCAAAACCAATATTTGAAATACAAGTTCTGCTGATTTTTTACACCTTGCCATTCAAATACATAAACACACAGTTGTTGGAGGATTTTAACAGGATGTAGATATCAAATGAGCAAAGGATAATGAACAAATTAGAAGCACAATGGCAATTAGGCTGAAATATGCTTCTCATATCAACTCAGTGCTGATAGAGCTGGAATGAAAATGGCAACTGGACTCAGTTAATCACAGTTTAACACTGAATTGGGGCAGGGTGATGGCAGCCTGTGCCTGCTGTGTGATAATATACATGAACTGTACCCTCATTGTCCTTCACTAACAGCTCCAGCCAAGAATTTTACATTATCAGACTTTGAGCCTGATAATGTAAAATTCTTCTTCTTTGAGTCTGAAGTTGGGAAGAATAAACATGTTTCGTGTTGTTAATTATCAGGATCACTGTGCACCTCTCACGTCTATGCAAAGAGGATTCTTTTGTTTTGATTCGGTCAAATATTTTCCATTGATATTTTGTAAGTAAAACACAAGAATCTTTTGAATACTTTTTAATAATGGTACAACAAAATGGATGTTTTGCTCAGGAAAGTAACTCTGAGCCTTCCTAAAGCTCTTGGGCACTTTAAGGCTCCGGGCTCCAGAAGGGCAGTGCATCCTGCCATCGGATCCAGCATCCGTGTCTGCGCGTGCTAGCCATTTCCCAGGCCCTTTGTCCCCTCTTCTCGATTATACTGCTGCCATGGTGAAAAACAGAGGGAAAGAACAACAGGATATTGTCCCTATTCTACTCTGCGTGCCAACTGTGACAAAATGTTGTTTTCTCCTCGGTTTGGGGATTCTTGTTGGCATTCACCAGTCCTGGGTGAGCCTGGAGACGTTAAGGTGTTTTTAAAATTCTCCCAGTTAGCGTGGAGACCTTGAGTCTCCGGGAGCAAGGTGGTGTCCCATGCCCCGGTGCGAACACTGCCGTCCTGGGGGATGATTCTCTGACTCATGCAGCGGAAAAGAAGCGTCGCGGTGTAAAACACAACAGGAAAGACGCTGAGCACGCCGTGTGCCGGGGGACACCTGCAGAGCTGCCGCAGGGGTGGAAGTGAGCCACGGGCTGCAGGGGGAGTGCTGAGAAAACTGCACGGCTGCACAAATCTGACGCCAAACCAGGGCGCTATTTTTGGCCTCCGCTCTGCTGTTCTGACACCTGTGGGCTCGCGTGAAGCGCGCAGCGGACTCGGGCAGCACCTCCTCCCGGAGCCGAGGAGCCGCCGCAGGGCACGGGATCGAGCGCAGCGCTCCTGCTTCGCCAACGGCACTAATTATAGCGCAGGAATGTGAACTGTGAACGTGCTGGGGTTGCCGAGACGGGAGCTGGCTGTGTGCCAGCGCTCGAATGAGGACACACCATCCCGGCAGGACTCCCTGGGAGCTGCAGGAAACCCCGAGGTAGGCGCGGAGCCCCACGGAGGGAGATGGACACACGGGGGGGAGGGAGGGCAGGAGGACGGGAGGCGTTCAGCCCTTACTGTGGGATGGGGATGCTGTCATCTCGGTCAGTCTGCTCTCGAAATAGGTTATCACTGCAGAGGGACACACTTCATGATTTTTAAGAAAATCTTAGCTTTGATATGGTCTCGTTAACGTGCAAGAAACCCCAGATATCTGCATGATAGCAAAATTCGGCTTCTGCGTGTTCTTACGGTTGTGTGGGCTGCTGTCCCTTCTAGTGGTGATAAAGACCGTTGTGACAGGATGAGGTGAGGTGAAAAATTTATCCACCCGGGATAAAATGAAATAATATATGACACGTTCTGCAAGAATGTATCATATGAACTACCTAAAGCAAAGGGACAGACATAACAAATGCTATATGATAAATGCTATAGATAAATGGCAGAATTTTAAGAAATCTGCTTGAAGTGCGAGTAATGATGAAATGTAAGAAAACCACAAAGGTGAAAGAAATAGATGTGCTAATTACGTAATCGTGGGACTACATAAGAAATGCCTGTGAAGGGGGAAGCTTATGTTGTTGGGTTGTGAGAGCTTTAGTGGGTGTTCAGAAAGATTGAATTGCTGAAGCTGTAACTTCTATTAAACTGTAAGCTTGAAAAAAAAAAACCAAAATTTTCTTTATAAATGAACATGTTGTTAATATTGTTTTAATGAAAAAGTTGACATGAAAGGCTACTCTATAGCCCTAGGTTTGATTTGAAGGAAGATGTATTTAAAAAAAAAAAAAAAAAAGTCAGTGACTACTAAAAGTTGGGCTGTATCCTGGCTGCAGGGCAATTGGAGTCAGTGAGTCTCCTGGTTCTGCCTCCAGTTCAGGAGTGCCGTGCTAATAGTTCTATATGTTCTGGGAAGCTCTAGGCTCTGATGAATGGCTTCTCTTGCTGGTATACAAGGCTCTTCTTTTCTCTTTTAAGGGCTATTTGGAGTTGTAGAGGCTCTTTGCTTTAAGCTTTTCTGTGTCTAAGAAGAGTACCCATATCAGATGTAAGGCCCAAACTTTCTTTTGCACCAGTTTGTAAATGTTAAGTGGTCAATCTGTTGTGGTTCAAATTTAGTTTCTTTCAAAGCAGTGAATAATTCATAAGTATTGGCTAGCTCTGCTTACAGCCAGACTGTTAAACAAGACCTCAGTTCTAGCATTGTTTTTATTATATTTCTGTAAAGAACTTACGTTACTGTCTGTGAGTAAATACACAGAGTTCTTACCCCTGGTTTCTGACATGGACATACTGATTTTAAATTAATGCTACTCTCTTTTCCAGGTGTGTTTAAGAATTTAACAGTCTTGCTTTAGACTTACAAATTGCCTATTGCTTAATAAATCTTACAAAATTTTGATATCTTTTAATGTGAACATAAATAATAATCTCTTTACAGGCATACTGATCAGATGCATTCTGTGATCTTTGCCAGTGAACTTGCGCAAGCGATTCCTTTCTAAGCTCACTCGAGGAACTGCATCTTGGTCCTCGTACTGCTCGAACTCCCAGAGAAATAATTTAACCTGGCCTTATTACCTACTGGGAAATATAATGACTGAATTCCTGGTTTGTTTTAACTGGTGCAATGGTGAACAGCCCCAGCCGGTAGGTAGATGCACAACTGTCATCTTTTATCAGATTTGAAATTTTTTCTTTCAGTTACAGAGAAAACACTTTCATTGTCCTGTTGTTTTGATTAATTTGGGCAAAGTAATGCGAAAGCCAAACCCAGTCTATTTGAACTATGTGTGGTTTGCCAGAAACTTGGACCGTGTGACTGTTTGCAGTTCTCAGACCTTGACTTTCCAACATTAAGTTCTTGCTAAAATGTAATTAGCAGTAATAAAAGTGACTTTGATCTTTTCTTACTGCGAACAGTCTGAAACTTCAGCCTGGTTGCTGCGAGGTTTAATTAGGGGTCAGTGCTGGCTATCTATTTTTATCTCAGCTGCTTGTTTCTGTCTGAAAGCTGCTCATGTTTTCTGAACAGAGACCTAAGATATCTTCTTTTTTGTAGAAGAGGCGTCGGAGACTGGACCGGAATATGATCGGAGAGCCAATGAATTTCGTACACACCGCACATGTTGGAGCAGGAGAGATGAGCACTGACTACACATCAGTAAGTGTGCACCTCTTGGGTAAGCAGAGACCTCCACTCAGTAGCCTGTAGAGCAGGCAGCTAATAAAATACTAGATAACTGTAAGACAGAGACAAATCTGACCTTTTTTGTTTTTTTAATCAGTGGAATAACATCAGAACAGAACTGTCTTTTGGTTTGAAGCTGTTATTTTTCCCTACTCCAGTTGGAACGTAGCACTGTAAACATATGGCCCACCTGTCTTTTCAAATTGATGCTTTTAATAACTGTTCTGGCAACCAGAATTTATAAGATGCATGTTCTAATAAACTTTTTTTTCTAGGCTGTATCAATTCAGGACCACATGAAGTCTAAAGGTGGCTACACAAATGGCACTTCTGCAACTGTTGAGATGTAGGAAACTGAGAGAAGGCTGAAATCTGCTCTGTCTTATGAGGACCCCCTGGACTGTGCTTTCATATTCTCTAAAACCTCTTTAACGTGGAGTAGGGAGAGTACTTGAATTATAAATAGGTCAGTACAAGCTTTGGTGTCCTTTGCACAATACCTTCTGAAGGGGTTATTGTAAGTGATCCTTAAAATGGTCTTTTGTGGTAGTGTTTGTAGTGGCAACTGTAATTTGTCACTGTGGATGACTTCTTAGCTCTGTCCCAAAAACTTCACAAAGTCATCTTGTAGGATGGAATATGAAGTCAGTATGAATTGTTTGGGATTTTGATCTCTGTCTTTTTCTCCCCTCATGAAATGCAGGTTGATTTAATTGGAAGGTATTGCATGTTTTCACTTCTAACATAGGCTAAATTGAGTGCCAAGTTTGATCTTGCAATTTTCATACAACTTTGGACCTGTTTTTCAGATGTTTTACTACTTAAGGCATAACTCTTTGGTATTTTTAATGTCTTTTGATAGTGAACAAACTAATGTAACACAGTTAGCTGAGTCTGCAAAATGCAGTGAAACTTCTGCCTTGCTGTGATAACACTTTTCTAACTGAAAACAGAGGTTTTGCAAACATAAGGACTCTCAAATGAGACTTAGAACAACAGATGTGTCTCAGTGACTGGGCTGCCTCCCATCCACACACACACTGGTGTGACTGGCAGGTATTACTGCAACACAGCTGGTGGTACCTACCAGTTAACTTCAAGTGGTGCTGCAATATGCTCATAACTGTGTGTTAATTTTGCATGACCACCACTGAATTTTAAACTAAACATATATAAGATCACTCTCTTTGTTACCTGTCTGTAACAGTAACCATACAGGACTCAGAGGGATATCTTGCTGGTGTTTCTGGCTCTTTAATTGAATGACTGTTTGCTTTAGATGAACAATTTTTTTCTTGCACGTGGTTTAAGTGATACAGCCACGTGAAGGGCACACTCTTAAAGAATATTGTGAAAAGCTGCAGGGGAATAGTAAATGGAAACAGTGTCTTGCAGAGTTCCAGCACTTTATAAATATTGAAATAAATAACTATGAATATTTAGACATACTCAAACTACAGTTTATTACTGAGTTCTTATTAATCTTTCTATTAAATGATAAGACAAAACTCCTGAAGTAGAGCTGGTTTTCCTTTTACCCAATCACTGACAACCATTGCTCAGCTCAAAATTTTTATGACTACCAGTGTAGAAACTCAGGAAATCTGCTTGCTATCAGGGGATTAACTAAATACAAGCATTTCAATTGCTGCCATATCAGCACCAGTCATGCTGGAAGTCAGTGAAGTTCTTTCCTTGCTCTAGGCAGAATATCAGTTATGAACTTTTTTCGATTTAAAAAAAACATCTAGCTGGCAAATCTTCTAATTGCTTTGATTCTGTTTGTAGCTTGTGATACTTCTTAAATCTAGACTGCAGCCTTCGCTGAACTGTTAGGCTGCCTTTTTCAGTACAGGAGGGAACTTAAAACATGAAAGGTAGCTCTGTGTTCCTGTATGTGCTCCAAAAATAACTTTTCCCCTCCCCCATATTTCATCTCTCAGGGCCAAAGAGGAAGGGGGAGTATCACTTTCTATAACAGTCAACAGCTGATCATAACATTCTGTAACCACATGAGAGAAATCTAATATCTGTGTCTTGCTAGATCCTTACTCTTGAATCAAAATGCATGTCAAATTTTAATATATTTTAAAATTAGCATAGTTAGCTGTACATGAGCTTTTGAAAGTCTTTCATATTACTGTCTTCTAACTTCAGATATATTCCAACCACCTAGTTAAGATAGAGTTTAAAGAAGATAAATCCTGTATACTGTTGAGGAAGCATTAAAGCAAGTTGTTTTAAAGAATAGATTCCAACTCACCTGTATTATACTGAGTTCATGCATTCAATTATTCAATCACCTGCCCAGAAAAAAAAGGTGGTAGGGCAGATGTCATGAAGAAAATGGGTTGTAAGAAAATGAATTGAATAGTAGTTACAGTTTCCCAAAGACCCATTTGGTAGATTTAAGGTTAGTGATGTGACTAGAAATAAAGGAGTTGGTCATTGTGTCAGTTCCTGTCTCTAAAAATAAGTCAACTGAGAATTAGTTATTAAACCCCTATTTAGAGAAAAATCCTAATTTTCATCATGCAAACCAAGCAACACTGATGTAAAACTAACCTATTTTCCTCAGAGTATAGGGTATTATATAGGTCCATAATAAAGTGTCACATTATTAAAATGAAATGTTTTGCTCTTGCATTCAGAGTGCCATTATTTTTAAAAATCTAAACAAACATAAACACATGTCTTGGGACTTAGGTATATTTTTGCTCTATATTTAGAAACCTTATGTAGCTGTAATCTGTAATGTAACTCAGTATAAATCTATCTCAGTTGTAATAAATATGTTGAATTGGGCACTTGAACTCTTTTCATATTGTGGAAAATCTTGATATTTTCTCTGCACTGAAAACCTGTTGGTTAAGTGGATGGATCAGGGTGGCTTGAACTTTCACTGCACAAAAATCAAATTTCTCCACTAGAGAGCACAGTTTTACATCAAGTCTTCTCTGCTCTATGCAAGCTTTTATTCCATCGTGGTGTTTGGTGGTTTGTTTGGTGGTTTTTGAACTTGACTGGAATAAACTACAGAAATAATACCAATTGATCAAACTTTTTTTACTACATTGTAGGCTGTGAAGACCTTTTGTCAAGACAATCAAGTACCATTTTTGCTCTGACTTGGTGGCATTTTATGGTTTCTTTTTGTAGTCAGAAGTAAAATAACTTGCAAGCAGAGCAGGATCAAGTGTTTTATATGTAATCTGTCAGAGCCACCACTGTTTGCTTCCTTAAAAAAGTTGTGGGAGAGTGAGTTATTTCAAATACTGCCTGTCTTATCCCTTGATGTCCCTGCTAGGCTTTACTGTCCCATAGTGCTGCATAAACCTGTGGTCAGTATAGAAAAGGTATTTGGCTTTTTCACAACCTAATATGTCTAATATTTCCTGTAGAGCAGCTTTATAACAATTATGTGGTGTCTAATGTTATGTTGCAAGTTAACCTGTGATATGACAACTTGTAACCCAGGCATGCAGTGCTATTCCTTTGTATGCTCTTGCCATATTGGACCATCAGGTGCTTCTGCAGCTTCCACTCTGTATCGACAAAAAATGTTAAGATACCCTTAATCTTACTATGCCAGCAAGAATAAGCACAATTCAACAATGTTAATTTCCATGTTCATGAAATTCATTATATGTTACTAAATGCAGTAACACTGAAAAAAAGAATCAGATCTGTCAATGAAAGGCTGGTCCTGACTGTGGTCAGATTTAGTTTGCTATCAGCACTGTGACACTGCCATAAAAACCCAAGAGCTGAAGATAAGAATGATCTTGTCTGCCCTTCATAATCACTGTGGAACTACAGGAAGACAACAGTGCTGTTTTACAGCTGTTTTAACCCCACTGCAGGTACCCTGTGGTGAGTGGGTTCCTGTAAGGCTTCCAGATACTTTGTGGTTCTGCAAACTTGTACAGTCAAGAATCTCAGGCAGTTGTTTTACTGTGTTAGGAAATCACTGAGATGAGTTAGTTGGGAAATACAGGGTAGAAGCCAGATCTTCCTTCCTGGTATTTCTGTCTTCTGTTCTCAGGAAAACAAACTCTTCAGTGGGACAGATTACCAAAAGTACTTCTGAACTCTGGTTTAGTAGCTTGTGCTTCTGGTTTACGGTTCCTGGAGGTAGACTTTGAATTCTAAAATCTCTAAGGCAGGTGAATCACACACTAAGGGCTAATGTCAAAGATGTGGATTTCTGAAATAAAAGAATTCTGGTTCATTAGACTGCAGATTGGTTTTAGGGCAGAAAACACAGACTAATCATAAATAGAATGTTTTTCAAAAACCAAGGCTGCTTGGAATAAAGCTTTCTCATTTATTTAATTTTTAAAAGTTGAGACTTGCATTTTTAACTCCTTGCTACTGTAGTACCACTCTTACGATGTACCTTTCTGTCTTAATACAGGGACTGAATTGACAGAGTTTAGCCCTAAAAGTAGCAGTTAATGCTTGAAATTCAAAATTTTAGCTGCACACCTCTACAGCTGAAGTCCTGTGTCCCTAAGGAGATGCTGTAAGTGGTTGGTGCTTGGACTTCTGCAGATAAATTGTCCTTTCTTCGTTCACAGGAATTTGTCTGACACACAAGGGCCAAGGTACTTACATCAGTAGTTTTCCTGGTGATATTTATGTGGTTACAGTGTATATGTAAAAGGTTTCTAGTTCAGTACAGAATAGGTCCTTTCTAGGAACTGGCCTGCTGGACAGCTTTTTCCTCAACAGAGCCTTAAGCTGTGGAGTTCCTTACCTTATCACACACAGCTCTGAGCTCTACTTTGCTGTGTGAAAGCATAAAGTCCCCTTGTTATGGCTTAACTTTTTGTACTCCAGGGAAGGTGTTGGAGAGGCCAAGGGGCACATCAGGAACTA
This sequence comes from Lophotriccus pileatus, assembly GCA_035583135.1. NCBI lineage: Eukaryota > Metazoa > Chordata > Aves > Passeriformes > Tyrannidae > Lophotriccus > Lophotriccus pileatus. The sequence goes on along the minus strand of JAWWES010000018.1, from coordinate 10,469,400 downwards.
CAGAAACAATGAGGTATAGAAGTGAGGGAGACTTATCCCTGGAGAGGCACAGTTATGAGGAAGGAGCAGGGAGCAGAACATATTGACATTTGTTATCTGCAATGCACAAGACAGCTTTGTTGATATCAATTGGAAAATACCTGTAATATGTGCATAATTGGTATATGGAGGAAACTGGGCACTTAATGCATGACTAAGCTGGGACTTTGAGACACAGATTGCCGATATCACTTCAGTGAATGATAGTATCTTCTTCCTGCAGTGGCTTAAAAGCTGTTTACAGAAAGTATGGAGCCACCCAGAAAAGTAGCCCTGGTTTCAGCTGTTACACACTGATGTCACATATATGTTTGGGAGATAAAATGGCTTTTTCTTTTCTTTTTTTTCCTTTTTATTTTATTTTTTTTTTCTGTATGTGATGTTGCAGGTGTTCTAAATGCTGAGGTCTGCTGCAGCCAATGGAAACCAAACCAAATAAATTTAGTAAATGCAAAATAGCAGTAGTAGAAGGGTGTTTGCCTTTGGTCCACTGGGCTGCCAAAGCTTCAGGGAAACAAACTAGATCCATCTGATATTCAGATTCCAGGTGTTGGAAGGATAGGGACAAATCGAAGTGAAAGGTCACGAAGACTTCCTTGTGCCTGAGGAGGTTTGGGTAATAGTCTCCTGGACTCTCTGCAGGCTGAGATGTCAAGAGGCCACCATGGATACACAGATTTCCATTAACACCTTTTCTCCTGATGCTGTGTAGAGAAGGGAAAGACAAAAGAACACAGGGAAAGCACTTTGAGTAGGCAGGGATGTTACTAGTAGGAGTTCTTGTGCCAAAAATCCTTGCAGCTTGAAGTACTTGATCCTGAGGCTGCTGCCTTTACCTGGGAACTCAGAGATGTGCAAGCTCACGTTGTAACACAATCCTGTGCCCTTTCAGGGAGAGGGGGGTGTACAGGGAAGCCATGGCATGGTCTGCTTTGGCCTCTGCACCCCCTAAACCCACCTTATCAAGGTTTGCAGTAAGGCTACTGAACCTTGTGGTTGTCACTTGTTCCATAAATCCCCTTTCTGTGCATCCCATTAGCATGACCAAAATCCTAAAATGATACCCAAAACCTTATTTTGAAGAGAAGTTCTCTTCTCTTTTCTCTTAACCTAGTTTTAATCTCAGTTAGAAGACAGTAGTAACAGCTGGACAAGAACAACAACTTTGAGGTGTCTGTTGAGACCTCTACAATAAATTACTCATGAAATCAAGGCCACTTGAAACTAATTTACCTTTTAAATTTTGTGTTGTTATTAAAACAGTGTAAAAGGGAAGAATATTCTAAAGAAATTTTAAGTTTCCTCTGATATTTGCATATGAATCCAAACTGAACAAAACCAAGGTTATTATTACTAAGGGCCTGCCTTAATTCAGGGTTGAAAAAAAAGAGTGAATTATGTCTTTTACTGCTTTAATATATGTTTTAATATATATGTATATATTTAGACCTTCATCTTAAGTAATGTGTAAGGAAATAAGCCATTCTTTTAAACTGAAATTAGTATGATTGCTCTGGCTTACTGAAAGTCAAAAAAAATGGACTTAAAATCTACATTTAAACTACTGAGAGAGAATTTTATGTGCTTTTAAAGCTGACATTGGCCTGTACAAGTAGATGACTAACTAATTTCATATTTCTTCATCAAGGAGCTAGAAAAGGTGTTTGGTTACAGGATTATTTTTATTTTATATATAGTAGTGTATTTACATGTATCTGATCTTGCTGGTGCTTAAGAAAAATATGTACATTTTACATAACTTACCTGATCTGAGTCTAAAGGTTAATGAAGACTACCCTGATAACCAGTAATTAGTGAGCTCTCTGAAATTAAGGATTCACAGATCTGACAAAACAATGGCAGTAGACATAAATCTATTTTTAAAAATTGATCTAATATATGTAAATTTGAAAGTCCAGGCTCAACATGAGCTGTGGCTGCATATTAATGGTGAAAGAAATATGCTTTTAAATGCAGTTACCCACATATACCCTTGCAGTCTCTACCACAGGGAATATTAAAACCTGACTCAATACCTTTGAGGGTGTGATACAAACTTGAAAATATAATTCAAAAATAAGGTTTGCAGCCCTTCATTAATGCATGCTAATGTGGCCTTGCTGCATAATGCTGTATGAGTAAGGCTTTCACTAGTTTCTTTCAACTACTCTAAACATCACCTTGAAAATGCATTTAAATTAGATGTTCTCTCTGCTGCATAATACTCAGTGAACTAGGATATGTCTTGCTTGCATAGATTAATACTTACTGGTGTTCAGATAAGGCTGTTAGTCCACAGGGAAAAGTTGCTACACGTACTTGTATTAATAAATAGTTCTTAAACACTGTCTGTGTTCTGGATCACTCTCTCGCCAGGAGATATAGGTCCGGTCAGGCTCCACATGTCCCTGTGCTTGCCATGTGTGCCTGTCTCACAGAGAGGGCAGGTTTCAGCAACAATGTTTCCTGTGCCCTTTTAATCAAGAGGTTTTACAGTGCTATTTTGCTGTTTTGTTCCAGGCTCCAGCCAAAAAGTGGAAGTATGAAGCTCTGAAAAGAGTTTATAGGATGGAGTAAAATATGCTTTGGTTAAGCCACTTCCTTTTCCTCATCACCTGTTTTATTCTGCCCTATTTCTCTACTGCCTACTAAATTTCTTAAAAATATATTCAGTATTTGGGACAAAGTTCTCTCTTAGTTCTTAGAAGTTAATACAACATGTTAAAAATTCCTTCATCCCTTTGAAGCTCATTGATTAATGCACCCCAGATCCCCTCTGTCCTGATTTTTGTATGACATAACTGTTTGGTGAGCCGAGTCTAGTCACTTTTGCAATCTTAGTCCTCCAAAAATGATGCAATGTTTTCTCTTAAATACCTAATGCTGATAGCCACTCTCCCAAATGTGCCTACCTGGGAAGGCAACATATATGAACAAAATCTAAGTTTTTTCAGTGTTGAAATTTGAGAGTACATCATGGTTTTAGTTTTGGTTACACATTAAAGCTAATGGTAAAAATTAGGGATTACTGAAGTTGGTGGGGAGCCCCCGGTGGTCTAGTGGTTAAGACGCAGGGCTGGTACCCTTGAGACCGCGGGTTCGATTCCCGGTCAG
>JAWWES010000018.1:10341118-10465621 GCA_035583135.1 Lophotriccus pileatus | reverse complement strand
GCGCAGGCTCGAAGGCCTTATCTGCATATGCGGGTAAGGACCTTCCCCGGCTCTTCGTTCGCGAAGATGGGCCATTACTGAAGTTGGCAATAAAGATAATGTAAGAAGTTTTCTCTGATGTCCTAAATGTGGGCTCTTCAGTGCAGGTATTTCTAACCCACACAGTCCCCCTGGACCACAGGATATGTGTTTGGTGTAAGAGATGTTTCCACAATATCTTTAAACATGCAGCAGGGCAGGGAACATCAAACCAAACATACACTTTTTGAGAGACAAATTCTCTTTCATTTAGAAGAAATTGTATTTCTATTTCTCCTTGGTCCATTTTTTTTTCCCAGCTGCAGACAGAATAAAAGCTGCTGTGATTTCCTGGGGAACACAGGGAGAGGGATTAGTATGTGGTAAGACAGGACATGCCACCATGGAATGTGCTCCTGTGAGCAGCTATGCACTCGCAGTTCACATTAAACACTTCTTCCATGCCCGAAATACACTGTCGTGTACATACCCTTAGCTCATTACAGATCACAGAATTGGCAGGTTTATTGAAGTAATCGGTATTCATCTGTCACCCAGATCTTGTTAGACCCAGAAGAACATAAAATAGTCGAGATGAAGTGTCATGGTTACTCTGACAACAGCACCAGAATAGAAACACACAGATGGACAGTGTACTAGACTGTTTTTTGTTTTGTTTTGTTTTTTGTTTGTTTGTTTGTTTGTTTTTAATACCAATTCTGCATAGAATATGAATTATTAGCTGTGTCACAGTGTTCCATTATCTTTCACCGTTTAAGCACAATAAATTGTTAGACACACTTTTGCAGCCCAGCAATTCTGAGATGCTTAACCCTATTCTGTCGCTGATACAATGATGAATTGCAGATTGTCACTGAGGGGAAAAACAACAATACTGATCAATATCAGTAGTGATCAAAACACTCCTTATATACAGGTATGTAAAAGTTACTCAGATTTTTACAGCAACAGAACGATTCCTGAAAATTTGCCACAATGCAGCGGTGAATGTTCTCTGTAGACGTTTTACGTGGCTTTGTCCTCAAATTCACACCTAGGGAAAACCATGGGTGAAGGAATCTCCTTCCTCAGTAGTGATAATTAATAACCACTTAGTTTGTGAGCAACTCAAAGCAAGTGGGCTACCCACTTAAGGCTCTGACTGACTGATGCTGGACTGCAGCTCCACTCCCATCCTCTTGCCTTTCCCTTTCCCTCACTCCTCCCCCATCTAGCTCATGGCCACATCGCCTTCTTATCTACAACAACCTTTCTTATCTTCACCTCTTCCCCTTCCCTGTGCACGCTGGCCCTGAGGCAGACCCGGCCCTTCGGGAAGGGGCAGGAGGGGACCGCGGAACCAGCGCTGGAAAACCTCCAGTGAAAATAAAAGATGTTGCACAACTTCCTTTGCTGGTAAATCACGGAGCTGTTTCACCCCATCTCCTTCCCCCGCAAGTCGTCGCTGGCTCTTACATGTGATGCATCACAGCCCTTTTAATGCTCTGGAAGACCTCTCTGAACCCTCAGCCTTTCGTCAGAGGTCACACTTCGCTGTTCCTTGTACTCGTTGCTCTCACATCCTGCTCTCCTCCCCACGCCTCCCTCCCACGGCTTTGTGTGCGCGCTGGACTGGGGCGAAACACCCGGAGCGCTTTGTCTGGGGAGACGTGGGGCCAGCCAAGCAGTTCCCTCTCACTCGTAACGGCCCCGAGGGGTCCGTGCCCGAGTCCCGCTCACCCGCGGCCGCCGGCACAAACCGCGGCCCGCCGAGAGCCGCAGGGAAGGAGGCGGCGCAGCCCGGGCGGGGCGGGGACGCGCAGCCCCAGAGGCCGCCCCAGCGCCGCCCCCGCCCCGCCGGACCCGCCGCGTCCCGGGCCGGGCCGGGCCCGCCGCACGGAACAGAAAGCGTCGCCGGGAGCCGGGGAAGGCTCGGCGGGGCCGAGCGGAGCCCGAGTCCAGCGAGGCCCCTCCCCGAGCGGCCGGCGGAGGACGATGGGGGCGGCCGGGCTGCTGTGGGCCCTGCTGGGGGCCCTGCTGCTCCCGCCGGTAAGGACGGCGCTGCCGGCCGAGGGGCTCCCTGTGCTCGCCCGATGCCCGTTCCCGGCAGCTCCCGTGTCCCGGGCTGGGCTGGGCTGGGCTCCCCCCGGCCCGGGGGCGGTTTGGCTCCGCAGAGCGGCCCGGGGGGTTCTGGCCTCGGTTTGGGCCTCGGGATAGGCCCCGCGGTTCCCCCAGGCCGGGCCGGCTCTGTCACGCGTTGGGAGTCGGGATAATAAATCTCCCGGGTGCCTGCCTGAATAATCCTGTTGTTTCTAGGGGCATTTAAATCATGGTGCAGGGAAGGGAGGAAGCTCATGGTGTGTGTACGTGTCCTGTCTTTTGGCTTATCTCCAGTGCCCTTTCGGTTTCGGTGTGGGACATACTCGGAGCTTCCCCCGTTCCACAGGTGGACATTGAAATCCGGCAGGCTGCTTTCTGCCAAATGGGGTAGGGAAAGGGGGATGCCAGAAACCTCTGTAATCTGCTAAAGCACTATGAAGGGCATATCTGCATTAAATACTGCTCCACTAAATTGTTTAGTTGTTGTTGTTTGGGGTTTCTTTTTGTTTGCTTTATTTTGACATAGGTTTTGTCTTGGTTTGGTAAGATAGGATGCAGAGTACTTCCTGTGTAGGAAGTCACCACTGGATATGCGACAGGTGCACAGCACAGTCTGCTAATGCCTTGAGAATGCTGGTGTCTTCTCTCTGTGAGTCACACATAGTTGTCACTAGTTATGTTGGGGTTTTCTGAAGAGTGGTTTTGCTCCTTAACACAATGGTTTGCTGCTGTTGACAAGGGAAGAGACATCTACCCTCCTGTAAGACTCCAGCCCCGTGTCCTGCCCCTTCCTTTGCTCTACGAATGCAGTTGTAGCAGTGGTGAGCATTTGATCCAGGTCATTCTGCCTCAAGAACAGTATCTGGAGATTAACAGCATGGGGAGTTGGCCCTCAGGAAGGTCATAGGTGTTCAGGGAAGGACCACTGCTGCTCTCTGGGCATGGGCACCTGTTCCCCTGGGTCACAGTGCCTGGAAAGAGGAAAGAAGGGACAGTTTGTGTCACAAGGCCACTGGCAAAACAACAAAATGATGCTTGTTCTGTTCATGGCTAGTTTTTTTCCTACCTTTTTATGGTTCTCTTTTTTTCTTTCTATGTTGTTACTTGCTACGTAGAGAATATCTTCCCCCTGCTCTGTACCTTTGAGTTTCTGTATGTCTTATCTGGATGCTAATTATGATGGATGTTGTAAATACAGGCTTGGTTTGATCTCTCTGTCTAGTGATTCCTCTGGCTTCCTGTGTTCTGCGTGGTGGGGTTAGTGGTACGCTCCAAAGCTCAGCAGTCAGCCCAAGTTTATATCCCTGCAGTGACAGGTCATGTTTGGAAAATCAGAGAGCAAGAGACAGAATGATGCTTCTTCTCTATCAAAGATAAGGAATTATGCAAGAAGCATTTAAAGGTGCTAAGAGAAGGAAATACAATGAGAGAACTACCTTTCAAAAATAGGAAGGAATTTGTTTGGAGACGAGGGGCCATTGGGAACTGTCTGAACCTGAAGTGAAAGGAGATGGTGGTGCTCCCTTAGGTAAGGACAGCTGTCATGCCTCTATTCCATGTGGGAACATTTTTATGCTAGAGCAAGTCAGCCTATGGAAGCAGGTTGATCTTTTCTGGACCTGTTTTTGTGGACACACTCTTAGTCTTTCTCTTAAGTAACAAGATTGAAAATGTGCTTAGTAAGACATTTTTACTTTGCATGTATACTGCGAGTAGGATTTGTTCAGTGGCACAGCTGACTGCAAGGCCAGGTGCCCAAACTAGTAGCCCTTGTCTGTTGTGAAAGAAGGACACTGAAGCAATTAGAAAATGAGAGAACTTCAGCTGGATGCAACAGGATTTCAGTGGGGATGTTCCAAGTGAGGTGCATCAGTAGTGTTTCTTTTAATTTTTTAACTAATAAATGCTGTCTTCAGAGCTCAGCAATGAATACGTGTGGGTACACGTCATGCTCTGGTCCTGCCTCCCTCCACCTCATGAGGATGAATTGTGTTCCCTGATTCATCCCCAGGGAGGGGAAGCTTGCCAAACAAAACAGGCATATCAAATAGGCAAGTAATCACTCCTTCTAGGTAGATTTACGCTTGTTTAGCATTAACAGTTGATTTCCTGGGACCCAGAAGACACTTATTATTCTACTTTGTGAAGCAGAAAGAGCTTTTAGTAGATGGAAACATCTGGGGTTTGCACCTGTTGGAAGTCTTTACTGCTTTTAATTTGACATTAGTTTCTACTTTTAGGTGAGTACATTTAAGAGGGAAGATTGATAATTTTTGTGCTGATCATAAATCATGGAACAATTTCTATTAGCTCACAGCTGAAGAACTGTTCTGTGTTAAACAGTTAATGTGCTCAGGCCCTTTGACACAGTTCTCCCAGCAGATGTTCAGGCGCTGTGGCCAATATAATGGATTCCTCTGAAGAAGGTTTTTTGCTATTCAAACCAGGCAGACTTAAACCTCTGAAACAATATCGTCACATGTTTTCTTTTCTCTCCAGTTCACACTTGCTGAAGAATACAGATCTGTGAGCTTGAGGAAAAATGCCTCTGTAACATTGTTAATGGTTAGCATTGTATATCTCATAAGTATCTGGGCTTTCCCCCCCACACCTACTTCCAGCTTAATATCTCCATGTTCTTTTATACAAATCTGGAATTTACAACAGGAGTTAAGGTTATTTATTTTTAATCTAAGGACACTTCTTGCTATGGAGGTCAGTTTCTTTCTCAAGACAAACAGATGAAATGAGTTCATCTCCCAGTTTTCCTAAGGTGACGCTTCTTTGAGATACAAATTATGTTTATTTGTTTTCAGTTCTATGCAGCTGTAGCTGCATCTAATCTTGAGTCTGTTCATTTATCCACTTAGGTGCCTGACCTTTATTAAAGCTTAGGGAGAGGCATATATCATAAAATTATCAGAAGTTTTAAAATTCAGATGTATTAGTAAATAACAAGTCATATTATATGAGGGGCTCTAATCTTAAGAAACACCAGTATTTCCTTAACTGCACAAGTTCTTCTTGAAGTACATTAGTTTGTTTCTGTGTTTACAGTTATTTGAGAAAAAATTATTTCAAGAATTGTCATACCATACCTTTATTGGTAGGGGAAGTTCTAGGGTCTGCAGGAGGGGAAAACTCATCTTTTTTTTTATGTAGTGTTCTAATTGCTTTCCATGTAAAGTTTTATGCCTTCTGGAAGGCATGGGGTACAGAATCTGAAATCATTTGCCTGGGTTTTTTGCTGGTATTCTATACTTGGTGACATGAGCTGTACATGTCATGAATACATTGTGTTTGCAGAGAGGATAAGCAGCGTTACAGTAACGAGGTTCTTACTAGTTTTCCGGCCTGCTCTCAAGCTGCCCATCTCTCATGGAATCAGTCATTGTGTAAAATAATGAACTGAATAAATTCTTTTTCTCCTAACAGCTTTTTAGAAGCATGTCTGTGTAAGTGGTATTCTGAGCTCTGTTTAATTCAGAACTCCCTGGTTTGTCTCAGGTGGCCGCGGATGAGGGGATCCTGCACGCCTCTGGGAGCGGGCTGCCCCCTGTGACAAAGGATTACTGCATCATTTACAATTCTAAGTGGACATCTCTTCCAAAAAGCCTGGACAATGCAGTAAGTAGCTTATAGTCACAGACTCTGAGAACTAGAATGCAGTATGAATTTGGGTCAGCTGTAACTGGTCTTCAAAATTTTGAGTTAAGTAGGTGCTACCCTGAATATTTACCATTTTCGGTCATGCTGTCTCCTCCCTGTCACCCCTCAAAAAAAATCATGGGTGAACTTTTCTATGCTTTAAAAAGACAGCTTCTAAAGCTTACAAAGGGGTTCTCTCTCTGTGCTTAGAACTGGTTTTAAATGTGTTTTTGTGTTAATTTGATACTGTTAATTTCTTTTCTTTGGATGTTATCATTATGTCTATGTTTTATATTTGGGAGTTAAAGTTCCGTTCATTTGTTTACAAAATTGATAAACTTTTGAAACAGATTTTTTTATGTTGGTTCAGGAGTTTGATGTATCGTTTACTTGTCTTCAAAACGTGTGGTGTAATAGTTTATCTGGAATGCAACATCATGCCTTATTTTCTGAGTGTGTGACACAGAAAGAAATGTTCTTTAGGCACTCTTCATATAAATAGGAAATACTTTGTATCAAGGCACTGTATCAAGTGATCAAGGCACTCCGCCTTCCCTTCAGTCATCATTCACAGAGTAACTCAATGTATAAAAGAGTAAAAATCATTTTTCTGCCCCAGACATCTTTGCTGGGCCATTTTAGTTAGTCAAGACATTCAAGTGGCTAAAGAAAATTGACAATAATTAAAAGAGAATTGTCAATATGAAATGAAACTTTAAAATAAGGATATAATTTTTTAATTACTGTTTTGTAGTAAGTAATACATTACCAGACTCAGCAGCCGGTTTTGAACAAACATTATACTTTGGAACTCTGATTGTGTTGTATCCATCAGTGCCCTTTTGGCTCGTGGAGCCTGGAAATAACACAAAGTATACATTGGATTCCCCAGAACTACAAGTAGGAGTTTTCCTACATAACCAGTTTCTTATGTTTAAATTACAGGAACAACTGCTGTGAAATTGCACTTTGAAACAACCAGGTTATTTCAGTAATGTGCTGCTCTAAATGTCCCTCAGTATTGCAGGCTGCAGAAACTGCTGCTGTGATTTTATGTGCCTGAATTAATGATTGTTTCCTACCAGACCTCTTTCTGGCAAACCTCAAGTTAAGGACCATAGTAATGCACTCGTCTGGGTTAGTTTGTAATATCAAAATTCCTAACTTTGTCACGTTTCTTTCCTCTGCAGACTTTCAGGACTCTGGAAAACCTGACTTCCACAGTCCTCTGCAGTTCATCTGAAGTTCCTTCTGGCATAATGAAGGACAAAGCAGTTGTAGTGATGAGAGGAAACTGCACCTTTTTGGAGAAAGCAAGAATTGCACAAAGTTTGGGTGCTAAAATGCTGTTGATTGCCAGTAAATCCAGGCTGGTAAGTTACAACAGAGTTTTCTTCTGTGGTGAAATAGTGTCTTATCTGTTTGATCCAATGCAGTGTTGGACAGGGGTAGCTGAGAGAAGCCCAAAAGCGGAGCACCCTGGCTATGGGTGGGATTTCAGCAGGAGTCATTAACCCCAGAGTGCTGTGCTGGTGGGACTGGTGTTCTGAGTTACCTCTGTGCAATGCTGGGTCATATCAGCTGCAAGTATCTACAACCAAATTGTGTTGTTATTCTCTTCCTTGTATTTTTAGTCATGTTTCTGAATGCAAATACTTGTCTTTATCATTCCCTAATTTTAGTGCATTCTGAAGTCCATGTAATCTTAGGTGATATTGTTTTGGACATGTATGGTAAAAATAAGCTATGAAAATGTAATCCAAAATTGAAGATAAAAAGGTATTTTGAGATATTTTCACAGATACTTCTGTTGCTTTTTTGTTCTCTATTACAGCTGTAACATTTTTGTACCAATATGTGCAATTTATGAATTTGTGTGATTATCATGAAGTCAATCTTATTTTAGAGGTGTAGAGAATAAAACCAGTTTTGATTATCTCTTGTAATACTATAAAAGCACAAGAGCTGTATGAATCCAGATGTGTTGGTAGTATCACCTGTTTTGATTTAAGTACATCAGTCTTCATTAACCTTTTGCAAAGGGAGATGAATGGGCTTTTTGTTTTTTTACCTTCCTGGAAATACACTGAAATTTAAAGGATAATCTGCTTTTAGGAATGTAACCTGCTTTGCAAATAGGCTCAACATACTTATACTTTGTCTTTTAGTCTGCTATTTCAGATAACAAGACTGATTTTGAAGATGTGACTCTTCCAGTTGCCCTTATAAGATACAATGACATAGTAGACATGCAGCTGGTAAGTAACAGAACTTCAGCATGTTATGGTGTGTATAAACTTAGGTATTTGAACAAATAAAAAGAATAATTTCAGGTGAGATACAGATGTCTGCCTGGTTTGACTGTGCACAAATACTGCTTTCAGTTTCTCAGAAGAGGATGGACGTTAAATCATGGAAGTGCTGGTCTTCCTAACTCAGATGAATGAGAGAGAATGATTGATTAGAACACTAAGAATGGGAAACACAATACCTAACTGGAGGCAGGGAAATCTTAGAAGTCTTCCTGCTAAACAAGATAAGCTGTCTGCCAGTACACCTGTGTACAGGTACAGATCCTGACTGACATGAAGAGCTACAGCCTGAGAGGGCTGTTCCTTTAGAAGCTACAACAGTTGAGCTTGTAGTTATGGCACAATAGCAAAGCAGCACCTTGTCAAGTTGGATGTTGAGGAGGGTGAAAGGGTTTTTTGTCTTTGCCAGATGAGGAGTTCTCTCTTTATATGGCATGACAGCATCTGTTACAGAGTGGTTAGGCAGTATAGTTTGAGTTTCTGCTGGTGAGATGCCAAATGCTTGTCATTAAAATGAGGCAATTGTGGTATCTCCTACGCTTTATAAGCAGGGAAGTTTGTTTTGGAAAATATTTGGGGCTTCTTTTCCTTAATGTTTAATATTAGGATATAGAATATTGCAGGGAGTTTTAAGGAAAACAGTGTATTTTCTTTGGTGTGGCTTTTTCTGTTGTTATTGTTGGTTTAGTTTTTTTATTTAGTGTTAAGTAGTTTTACTGAGCAGGAGTTGCATTGCACATGTTTTTCTGTGAGGAGCAGAGGGTAGTTCTGATCTCTGTAGTCGTAGCTTCTTGGGATGAATTTGCAAGCTCACTTCACCATTTCTGCTCTTAATCTTCAGAGCTGCCATGGGAGATTGTCTTAGGTAAGTATGCAAACTGAAACTACCTGGATTTATAGGACTTTTTGGTTGTTTACTGTCTGTTCCCATTAAAGATTGCTACTTGCTGAGCACTGACACGACTGAAGGTTTGTGATGACTGTTCTCAGTCTGCTGTAGCCTTGATAAATACTGTGGATTGGTTCAGGTTGTCCTCTCTCTTCAAATTTGTTCCTTCAAGTCAGACAAGTGTCATTTACTTAGCTGAGTGATTTTAAGATGCCTTAGTAATATGAAAGGGAACTAGGGCAAGGTTAGGTTCCTAACTGATTCTGAGTCTTCTCTGTACCACTTTATTGCCCAGTTTTGCTCAGGATGGTGTCATGTGGAATCACTTCTGTATAGCCATAGTAATTCCCCAAAGCAACTTTGCTGGTAGATTGGTATGTCTCATACTGCTATTGAATCAAAGAGTTCATATTTATCTTACAATGAGATAAAAGTAGTGAGGAACACAGCCTAGACTACAAATGGTCCTTCCCTAGTTCCAATCCATTTTTTTGCCAAAGCCTCCTGTCATTTCACTGGCAGCTGTTGTTTTGAATGGTACGTGCTAGTTAGACTCTGACAGCCATTGTACTCTTCCCACTACAGTTGTATTTCTGGTCTAACTCTTTTTAAGGCTTCCGGCTTTCTGCCTTTATTTGGAAGAGACAGACAGCAGCAGTCTGAGGGTAACTAGTTTGTATAAGCATTCTTTTTACTTTTTCTTACAAGACTTCATCTCTGTGAGCCTTCACCATTTGAGGCAAGTCTGTTTTGTGTCTCGATAGTAACAGCACGGTGTCACAAATCTAGTCAGCTCTCTTGCAGTTGTTACCTGATGCAATCTGTTTGATTCTAGTGCTCCCTGTGGAGGAAGTTGAGACTTTGCAAGTTTTTAGTGAAGAGAAGAACAATGCAGGAATAAAAGGAAACAATTACGTTAGATTCTAGTGTGAATTATACTTTGTAAGATCTATGAAACTTAAAGGAAGAACTGGATTAAACTATGTTGGAATTTAATACTAAAAATGTATAAGCCTATAGGTTTCTTGGGAGGTTTGGCACTTTTTTGAGTCTGTGTTTTGTGTTTGGTTTTTTTTTTGTTTGTTTGTTTTGTTTTGGTATTTTGTGGTTTGTTTTTTTTTTTACATAGAGGATGCTGTAATTTGAATAGGTCTTTTTTTCTCTTTAATGTTATGTTCCACTTCATACAACTGCAATGTTTCACTAGAATGTAATTTTACTCCTTGTTTTCTGAACTTCCATAACTTCAGGCAAAAGAGTGATTCTGACTTTTTTAGCCTGCAGGAAGGTTATTATCTCTAATTAGGTAGCTCAGATGCTGAAATGAATCAGCTTTCTTCCCATGTGGCCATTGTATTCCACTTCACCACTGGGCTTCCCATTCAGTCTCGCTACTGACAGTTTGATCTTCCTGTAGCCAAACCTGCCTGGCATGTTCTTCTGCTCTCCTGCTTTTATCTCACATGCAGACTGTAAACAAATCTTGGTTTTTTGCAGCATCTCTGAAGTCTGTTCTCAGTGCACAATTACTTTAGATGTCTTGGCTTACTTTGACTGCAACAGCAAGCCTGTCTTCCCTACCACCTTCCATTTCCTGTCAAATTATCATCCTTTCTTTGCTTCTTAAATCTCACCTCTCACCTTGTTTTTTCACTGTGTTCTATCTGAAGCATCATGTCTGTGTCTGAACTGTGAGGTGTGTGGTTTCAAGAGCTAGAGGTAGATCTGTGCCGGTATCTTAGTGGACCTGTGAGTTTGTATTTCAAGTTGATTGCCTTAGATGTGCTTTCCTGCAGAGCAGACATCTTTGGTAGTACTTGGTATATTTGGGATAGAGGCACAACTTCTGGGAAATGTGGAAAGAATGAAAAGAAGTACCATTTTCTCTTGTGGTATCCCTGTGTTTCCACACTGGTAGTAATAGGGTTGTTTCCAAGCCTGACCATTCTGAAAGGTAGCATGGAAAAGTGTTGCTTCTTGGCAAATATATGGGATTTTTTGTGCACTACGTTGAAAACTTCCTCTCAATGTTGTACAGATCAAGAGCAGGAAATCCTGATGTACATGTTTTTGGAAAATAAGCCCTATAATTTCTTTGTTCTCCTTATGAACCACCTTGTGTGTTATTTTTCAGACACTTGGAAATGAAGTTAATGTGACTCTGTATTCACCACCTTTGCCAGAGTTTGATTACAGCATGGTTGTCATCTTCCTAATTGCTGTGTCTACAGTGGCACTGGGAGGCTACTGGAGCGGAGTAGCAGAACTGTAAGTTTGTGAAATGGAGCTGCTTAAATTACATGAACTGCAAAGTGTGTGAGAACTGTCACTGTGATCAGTGAGAAATTATTTTGCTTTATGTAGGTAGTTATAAAATGAGAAGATCCGAGGGCAATTAGCTGCTTTGCTGTGAAATTTTTGAGCACTGCAACCTCTGAAAAGTCACCACAGGTCTTTGAGGAGCCTTGAGTAAAAGTCCCTGAGGGATAATGCAGCTCTTGGGAGGAGGAATGAGTTAACATTTTGATGAATTACTGAACACTCTAACTGGCATCATAGTTCTCCAGTATTCACGATAGAAATTAGGTATTTTCATTACACCTTTCAAGTCCAGTGATTCAAGAGTTACTTCTATAGTTGTATGCAGTGTCTATACTGGCAGGGGTCTGTACAACTGCTCCATCCCAGCTGGCTGTGCAGCACTCCTGTCACAAGGAACACTGGGAAGCGTGGTTTGGTTGAGTCTGGCGGGCTCCAGATAAGGTCCAGCCTGGCTTATCTGCTTCAGCTTTGTGTGTTATCTGGTGGAGCAGCAGAGCTGGGGCAGCAGCAGGTCTAGGACTAGGCAAGGGCAGGGAGGCAGCAGCAGTCCTTGTGCAGGGAAGAGGAGGGAGTGGAAGTGTAGACTGTAGCAAAGGCAGAGAAATAAGGTAGTAGGGGTTTGTGCACTGTGCTGAGTGTGCAGCTTTATGTGGTGCACAGAGCTGGTTTTAGTCTGGGGTTAACTGCCTATAGCTGCCCTTTGAGGGCATGGCATTATGCTGCAGTATTCTTGGGTGCTTGTGTATGCTGAATAGGCCAGTGTGTGCTGCTACCTTCCATGTCTCAGTGGTGTTCTGGTGCTTTGGTCCCCAGAACAACAGGGAGAGGATTGTATGTGATAACAACAACTTCCTCTTTCCCACTAGTTATACAAATCTAGTGATTTTAAAGAGATTAAAGAAGTAGAAAGAGGGGAGGTGTGTGTATGTTTCTTTTTTTAAAGGTTGGATCTGATTATGCTGCTTTTTCACCCTGCAGTGCTACAGGGTGTGGCTGCACTGGCTGCTAAAATAACAAAATGTGATGCTGTCTGCCATATTGAAAAATACCTAGATGTAATTTATTAAACTTGTGAAAGTGCTCTTTCATAAATCTAGGGTGAGCTTTTTTTTTTTTAAAGCTGCTTATTCAAAACATGTCTTCTGAGAAAGGTGATTCATCTAACAAAGTGCCTTGCTCCTGTGGGTTTTTCTCTTTTGAAGGTAGCTGTTTGTGCTGAATTCAGCATTTTGTAGTAGGTCCTGGGATTCATCAGGAACGTGTTATCTGATGGGCAAGTTGCATTGGTGTCTGTACTAAAGAGTACAAGGGGTATCTGCTCAAAGAACAAACACAGCAATTTAAGTCTCCTTATTTTGCATGGTGAGGTATAAATATGAAGTATGTATATACAGAAATTTTACTCCTAGCGAAAGTCCCCAGTTACACCCCCTCTCGCACCTACTCTGTAATTATAAGGTGTAAAGGTAAAAGAATTCGTACTTAGGCAGCTTCATTCTGCTAACATGGTAGGTTTTACAGATACTTAATGTCTAATTGAGGTTTTAAAACAGTGTGCAATACCCATGATTTTGATTTATTGTAGATGTATTTATCAAATTGTCTACATTTAGCCCAAGAAATTTTGTAATCAGAGGTGATATCCTAGTAGAGCTGAGTGTGTGCATCCTGAAAAGGAGTTTAAGAGTATTGGACTACTTTTCTTCTCACAGATCAGGGTTTTGGTTGGGGTGTGCTCCTTAAAGTTGGCAATCACCACACAACTGGAAAGGAGTGCAGTTAAGAATCTTTTCCTTGTGATCTATGCTAGGTTGGAAGTACATGTCTTCATTAAAAATGGAGAGAAACTCAAACAGCAAGCATACCATTTTTCTGTGGCTTTAAATCTAATAATAATGTGAAGGATTAAACTGGACCACTGTCAGTCTAAATGCTCCACAACCAGCAATTATGGCCGTAGTAAAAGATTTTCATAATCTGCCATTTAAGGTAAATGTGTTTGTCATTTTCTTAAAACAGGGAGAATCTGAAAGCAATAGCAAGTCCAGGGGAGAGAGAAACCAGACGGAAGAAGGAGGAAAATGTTACCTTCACTCCTGTAACAGTTATCTTGTTTGTTGCCATCTGTTGCATCATGCTGGTCTTACTTTATTTCTTCTACAAGTGGTTAGGTAAGAAACAATGAATAATCTCATTTGACTTACTTTTCTATGTGATCTTTTTAGGTGCCGAAGTCTGAAAGTAGATTTCTAAACTAGAATGAATGTAATTTTTTTAATTGTTCTCTGTGAGTTGAGGGTTAAAAAGATGCAATTGCTACTTAAAGGAGAGAAGCTTTCTTCAGCTGTCTTAAAAAGACTGTCTTGACAGTGCTTATTTTGAATGAAGTGATGTGGAGGAGAGGTGACTAGCAATGAGTAAAAAAAACTATGTGATTTATGTCAACATTCTTGGGAGCATGGCAATGACAACCTATTAGTGTTCAGAGTTTGCTTGATGAGAATGTTTTTTAGTAGCTGGGCTCTGGTGTTTGGTTTTAGATTTTTGCAGTGAAGATCTGGCTAGAAAGCAATTCTGATACCTCTAAGTCAAGTTTTTATTTGATGAGAACTTTGTCATGGCAGAGACACTCAGAATTGAGCACTTTGTCATCAGCTGACTATATCTCCAGTGACTGTATCAAGCACTGCTATAAACTGTTAAGAGTTGATATCATGAAATCATAGAATCCTCAGGGTTGTAAGAGACGTTCAAATGATCCAGTCCAACGATCCACCCAGCATAACCCCTAAACCATATCACCCAGCACTAGACACCTCTTGCACACAAAGTATCAAATGTATGTTGTTGTGTTTGATTCCTGTTTGTTATTATTTTTGTCACCAATTCCCATCTTCCTTCTTTTTGTTTAGTATATGTTATAATATCAGTCTTCTGCTTGGCCTCTGCGATGAGTCTGTACAACTGTCTGGCAGCACTAGTAGGAGAAATCCCATTTGGGCAGTGCAGGTATTGTACACCTTCAGTTGTTATAAGTGTAAGGTTTCCTTTGTGTATCTTCTGGTTGCTGCTCAACGTAGCATGAAAATCCAAGTTTGACAAAGTATTCCCTGTGTGGTTTAGTGTGGGATAGTGGGATAGTTACAAAAGAAAATTTCAAGCTCCTTTAATAGATATTAAAGGCATCTGTAGCATAATCAAGAGTTAAAGTAGTTGTGGGAGACTTTCTGTGTTACCTTCATTGGAAAGCATTGGTGTAGTGAAATTTGAAAGGCTCTGCTTGGCTGTCTGAGCTTAGTTTTACAAAATTCTGATTGCCTGTTGTGTGCTCACTTTGTTCATCAAGAAACTCTGTAAGGTGGGCATCCTGCACATTCGATGCTGTTCTGAGCAAATACTACAGTGTAGGCAATAGAGGGTTTTTTTCGCTTATATTACCCTATACTTGAAATGCCAAATATTAACTTTGTTGCAAAGGCAACACACTGCTCATGTCATCCGTGTTGGAAGGAAGCAGTTACAGTCCTGACTTGAGTGGTGTGTTATCAGTGCACAGACAGCCTCTTCTTATTCTGGGTTAAATATCCTGCAGGTATTAGTGAGTATGGGAGTGTCCCTGTTTTCCTCCCTTGTATTTTCACTTCAAAAATCCTGAATGTTTAATGCAACAAATAGTTCTTTTTTCCCCAAAAGAACAATGCTTATGAACTTGGAATCATGGGATTCTGTTGGCATGTTCCTTAGTGCAGGATATTTGTGCTAGGTGATCCAGTAGCCCATCAAAGGTAGAGATCAGGTAGGAAAGACAGCAGGTTTTGTGTAAGCTGCAGGACAGGTATTACTTCTGTCAGTTAATATCAGTTCAGGAACTGTCCCAGAAAACTGAGTAGGTGGTGGGAACAGACACTGGCTCACAATTTTGCAATACATAGTTACCCCGTTTTTAATCCTGTATTATGTGTCCTAAAATTGATTTTCCTGACCACCACCCTTTTGTGCAATCATTACATGGCTGTCCCTCACTGACATAGTTCACTTAACTGACAGAAATGGATTAAACTGAACCTGCTTGCTGCCTTTCCTGGATGTGTTTGCTAAAATGAGGGCAGGCCATCAAAGCCCCACTTGGTTGGTTTTTAGTGTAGTCCAGAAAAGGATTGGTACTGGAGTTGCAAGAATAATGTCACCTGAGTCTGGACAGAACAGCTGGGCAAAGGAGAAGCTTTTGGGATGAGAACACCTGGTCAGCTTAAAGATCTGTGATAGCACAGGCATGTGTCTTGGCTTTCTCTTTTAATTTAATTATTTTCTTTTAGGATTACATGTTGTAACAAAACCATTGAAGTGAGGCTTATTTTTCTTGCTGTGTTCTGCACAGCAGCAGCTGTTGTCTGGGCAGTGTTTCGAAATGAAGACAGGTAAGTGGTGCATTCTGACTTCAGAGTAACATGAATAATTGGCATTAATGAACTTCCCATCCTACCACTAATCTTGGAGTGTAGCATCCTTCTAAACTCCAGTGCCAATTTCAAAAAAGTCATGAAAATATTTATGAAGCTTAACAAGCCTGGGAGTAATAGAGAACAAAGCTATGCAAATGAACTGTGTGGTAATTTGAAGTTACAAAAAAAACTATGAAGATGAGGAAGAACTAGCTTGATTGCTAAGGATTGCCACAGAAGGAAAAGGTACAGAAGAGCACAGGGATCTGAGATCCTGTGCTTCCCATGGGCCTGTGGAAGCCCAGGACCACAAATACACAAATACTGTAGTACATCCCAAGTAGCATCTTAAGCCAGATGCTCCGGAGGGCTCCCAATCAAGTGAGCAGTCACACAACTGAACACCAAGGCCCTTTTGTAGCCCATGTTCAACTCATTTTCTCTTTAGAACATCAATGAAGAAAACTGTCAGGGTTTAACCCCAGCTGAAAACCAAGCCCCACACAGCCGTTGGCTTACTCTACCCCCAGTGGGGTGGGGGAGAGAATCAGAAGGGTAAAAGTGAGAAAACTCATGGGTTGAGATAAAGACAGTTTAATAGGCAATAATTAAATCAGAAGCTGCACATGCAAGTAGAGCAAAACAAGAAATTCATTCACAACTTTCCATGGGCAGACAGCTGTCTGCCATCCTCAGGACATCTGGGCTCCTTTGTGCGTTACAGTGACATGGAAAGACAAATGCCATCACTCTGAACATCACTCCCTTCCTCCTTTTCCCCCAGCTTTATATGCTGAGCATAACACCACGTGGTCTGGGATATCCTTTGGGCCAGCTGGGCCCCAGCTGTCCTGGCTACGTCCCCCTCCCAGCTCCTTGTGCACCCCCAGCCTCCTCACTGGTGGGGTGAGGAGCAGAAAAGACCTTGGCTCTGTGTAAGCACTGCTTGACTACCTACAGCTTCCCTGAGCTATCAACACTGTTTCCAGCACAAATCCAGAACATGACCCATACCACCTACTGTAACAACCTGTAAAAATGTATTTTTATTTTTAGGTGGGCTTGGATTTTACAAGATATTTTGGGAGTTGCCTTCTGCCTAAACTTCATTAAAACACTGAAAATGCCCAACTTTAAGGTACTCTTAACATAGTATTCTACTGCCATGAATCTGGAAGTTTATTGTCAGGAAATAGATTTTCAACACTCAAGAAATCTATATTAAAAAATACAATCTTTAAAATTTTTAATAACTATTAAAAGCAACTAACCCTATTCTAAATGTTATGCCAGATTAAAAAGCATGGCATGGGGTGGTGTTGGATTGGGTTGGTTTGGTTTTCACATGGTGGCACAGTAATGGTACCAGAATCCAGCTATGTAATCCTTGAAAACCCACAGTAATATTTTCTTCTCTTTTTCTTTTTTTTTTTTGCCAGTCCTGTGTAATACTTCTAGGCCTTCTCCTTCTATATGATGTGTTTTTTGTCTTCATAACACCATTTATCACAAAGGTATGTCTGTGAATTTATCTTAACAAAAATGTCTGGTTACTGGGGCAGTGCTTTTGTCCAACAGCTCAGTGTTTTCAGAATTCTCAAGAAGGAAAAGCTGACTTTATTTTCTTTTTGACCCGTTTAAAACAACAATGGCCTAAATTTTTATGCCAATCAAATGGCCAAAAGTAAACTGTCCCCCGTTGAGGGACAGTGTGATGATAAGAAATTACTGCCCTCCAGTTTTCTTCCTTCTTTTGCTTTAAACACCTGTATACTGGAGCATGCTCTAGTATTTTCTGCCATGCTCACTTGCAGTGTAGTATGACCTCTGTGCAACTGTCACCTGCTCTTGTTTTGAAACAGAAGAGCTCATGGCAGAAAAAGCTGACATGTTTTTATTTAAACTTCCAGCTACATCTAGTGGACTTGTTGTTTGGAGTTTTTTTTAACAGTAGTTTTAGGCTGGACTACATGATTTTTTGGGGGTATAATACTGTACAATGCTTGTGCATTCGCTTTGATGTTCAGGATTTTTCCAATCCTGAATTATAGGTGGAGGTACGAGCAGTCTTTGTAAATATAATATGAAAATTCTGATGCATTAAACCACTAACTTTTGGAAAAATAACTTTAATTTCAGAATGGGGCAAGTATAATGGTTGAAGTTGCAGCTGGTCCCTTTGGAAACAGTGAAAAGGTATGAAAAGTCATTTTAACACGTGCGGCATAAAAATACTGACTCTGCATAGCTAATTCATAGTGCGCTTTTTGGCATAACTTTCTCACAAAATACAGCAGCTTCTGCTATTTTCTTATAAGTATTAAATTCCTCTTGACTTGGGTTTGATCCTAGAGTGATGGAAACTTGGTGGAAGTCCCTACTGAACGCTCAGCTCCCCATGAGAAAGTAAGGATTGTATTTCAGATACTGGATTTTTAAATTATTCCCTCTGAAAAGACTATTCTTTTGGGGAAAACCTGACTGTCCAAATTTCTCTTCAGGGCCTGGATATCACTGATCAGTATTCTATAGTTAGGTTAATAATCCAGATTTGTTACTCCCATTATGTGGTTAAATATTGTTTTAACTTTTTTTTTTTTGATGTGTATATATTTGTAAATCTGAAATTCCAGCTTACCTGTTGCCTTAAGCTTTATCTACTTTCTATGTTGGTTTCTGGTTTTTACTTTAGGTTCGACCTATTTTAAAGTTCTGCATTAACAATAAATTAATTATATTTGAACTGTTTATTAAATTAAGCAACCAAAAATATCCAAAACTGCAGGATGTTTTAGATGAGATTTATATGGCTTCTGAAATAATGTTTTCCAGTTACCTGTGGTTATTAGAGTGCCTAGACTTGAACACTCTGCATCGACACTGTGTGACTTGCCATTTTCCTTGTTGGGTTTTGGAGACATTATTGTCCCAGGTGAGCAAAGGTTTTGGTAATTGTGACTTAAGATTAAATATTTTGGGTTTGATTCTCAACTGACTTTTAGTAGAGCTTATTCACAGAGTAATTACTAAATCAAATGCAGCAGTTTGCCATGATCTGCCAGTGCAGAATACAGCAGAAGCCACAGTAGAAGAAAGCTCGGTGTGTTACAGAACACTTCAGTTGTGACAGGTTTTTTCTATTGCACCGGGCTGTGTAAATACAAATCCCATAGATCCAGTTGTCAGTATTAACTAAAATTCATCCAGATCTCACAGAAAGTAGGTATTCTGTGACTTCATGGGATTTTTATATCTAAGACTACATAATTAGAGGTGAGGTAACAGAAAATGTATTGCCAAATTTTTCCGTCTGTGTCAGAAGAGCTGAATTTTGCCATAGTTGGAGTGTTGAGCACACTACTTAAATCAAGCATGTGCAGGCAAACTTGCTGAATGTTAAGAGTAAGCATTAGAACCTCTTGAAGAAAAGTATTAAAAATAGATTGTGACTCCTCTGTGTTAGAAAACTGAAAATAGCACAATATAAGTAGCTTGTTAAAAAAACAAACCCTTTTAATATTGAGCTCGTTTGGCTCTTATTTCTGTTATGGTTTTGAATTCCTGGTCTTACTGTAGGATTTCTTAAACTGGCTCATGGCTTTCCAGAAATAAATGGGAAGAAGATAACATACAGTAATGGGAAGTCTTACTATAAATTTTTTATACTGCTTTCATTTGGAAGATTGGGGAGAAAAAAATTCATGGCCAAACATTTCATTAATCCTTTTCCTTTTTTAATTTTTTGTTTTCCTTCAAGGGCTTCTAGTTGCCTATTGTCGAAGATTTGATGTTCAAACAAGCTCATCTTCTGTATACTACATTTCCTGCACAATAGGTAAGTCATGTGATATTTCAGTATTGCTGGTGGTCTTAGTAGCTTTTTTTAAATGTCAGAACTAGATAGTTTTCTTCAGGTAAAGGTTCAGTGTTGTCGGGAGTCTCCTTATAAACTCTTTTTAGTGTGCCTGCCTGTATTTAAGGTGACTATTCATTTGGGTAGTCAGTTGCTTTGAGAAATCTTGCAAATACAGAGCAACCAATTGTCTGTCTTCAGTTATATTAACAAGGAAGATACTGCTTTAAAAAAAAATATTTCTGGTTTATCTGACTTAACCTGGAAATTCTTCTGTTCTTGATTGTGTCTGTGTAAATATCTTTTTATAGCTTATGCTGTTGGTATGGTGCTGACTTTTGTTGTTCTGGCATTAATGAAGATGGGACAACCTGCCCTTCTCTATCTTGTACCATGTACACTCATCACCAGCTCACTTGTTGCCTGGAGGCGCAAAGAGATGAAGAAGTTTTGGAAAGGAAGCAGTTACCAGGTAGGCCTCGGGTTAATTCCTTTGAGTATGTGCTTCTCTGAGCACTTGGTAATATATCACCTGCAGTCCTATTTTTCCTGGTCTTCCTGTGATCTTTTGGAACTAATAAGGAAAAGTAGTTTTTACTCTTAGAAAATCTTAGTCTGGGAGTTGACATGGAGAACAAAGCTTAAGGGTGATGAAATAGCTAGGTCAGTACTTAGGGAGGAAAAGTAGTTTGTTCTATTTTCTTCGAAATCTGTTCTCGTATTTTAACATTCCTCATCGATCATCTTGATGTGGTGTGACACGAGCCACTGAACTAAGCATGCAGACTCCAATCTGCACTGGTCCTGTGTTAGACACAGTTCCAGAAAGGTTGGTGATCAACTAGAATTTTAGCAACTTTCCACGCATCACTGATGTCCTGCATTGTCAGGATTGGACACAGCACTCAGCAACAAAACAGCTGGGTGGTTATATAAGTGTTTCCTGTCACAACACACGCTGTGGGCACACTGCCTGGGCCATTCTGCAGTTCCCCCTTGGTTATGTCTGACACTGCCCAGGAATTGGGTACCCTTAAATTCCCACCTGCTGTCTGTTGCCACGTGCTCATTTCCCCGCTGGGACTCGCTGTAAGTAGCCGAGTGTGCCAGTAGCCCTTGTGAGCTGGCACTGATCATAAGAACAGACCAATCTCAGATTACTCTACGTTTTGCTTGAGACCTGAAGTCCAATAGTTTGAATTCAGACACTGTTACGTGTGTCCAGGCTGTGTTGAACTCTGAGATTGGGTAGTCTCTTGTGGGGGGAGGTGGGTGTCAGGTTGATGAAAAGGAGCAGCTCCTGCTTTTTCAACTTGTGGATTGCAATATTTAAGAGGGTTAGTGGAAGTCAAGGGTAATTCTTGTATATGTAAAACTGCAGGCAGGCACCTCCTATAGTATTCCAGCTAAACACTGCAATTGAACCTTTTGTTCACCTAACTAATATTGTACACCTACTTCAGCTGGAGGTTGGCTAGCTTTTTTTCAGCTTTAACTAAATACCCTGTCTTTTTGTCTGCAAAAGCAACTTTTCTCCTTTCAGAGATCCACTGATTAGGCATGTTCCTCTGTAGGAACTGTGCATTTATGTATAAATTGGTGACTGTTTGCTATTCTAAAATGAACGGCATCACATCTATGAAGCCCAGTAGCTCTGGGTTTGTTGGGGGCAAAACACTTTGCAGTTTATTTTCTTCACTTGAGTTCTGAGTAAGATTGGCCTAAGTAAATTTGGCAGCTCTCCTTAGCGACAAAAATTTCTTGTACTTCTTGTAGCGAAACTCATACTTGAAAGAATTATGTTGCCATAGTAGTTATTTCGTGTCCTTTCAACTGGTTTCTTGAAGGATTAAATCTACTCTGAACTTCAGCTTGTTTTGAGGTCAGATGACTTCATTTCTAGCATGATTTAAAATGTTGATTTCAGCCCCCACTCCACCATCCCTGAGTAGACTCGTCTGTGATTGAGCACTTCTGTGTAACTTTACTAACTCCTATTTTTCTGTACTTTCTGAAGAATATATATCAATATATTAATTTTTCTTCCCAGAGGATGTTATTCAAGTTGCACTCTGGAAATGCTGCTGTGTTGATCTTTTCATCTGATGATCTCCTCACCTAAAGCTGTATTTTGAACTGTCTTTACCGCACTTACAAACAAACGTGCCAAAAATCCAAACACACAAACAAAACCCCAACCCACCCCAACCCACACAGGCCCAGGGTTGAAATGTCCAGTTTTCAGTGCTCAGTCCGAGGAGGAAAGATACAGAAAGGTGTCAGAAGACTTTTTTGCTGCAGCTGTGGTGATTTTGACTTGGGCAGAGGTACTGCACTGACAAGGCTGGCCAGACCTTGTGTAGAGGTTTGCTTTGTCCTTATGGGAACAGAGAAACGTTGCACAGTTATTAGAGCAAAGTGTCCTAAGATTAAGGGTAGAAGAGCATGTGCAGTGCATCAGGTGACTAAACTTCATAATAGTTCATTAGTTAGCTTTTTTGAGTTTGGGGTTTTTCTGATTTTTGTTGTATATGGTTTTAATAATGGAATGAATTTTATTTAGGTATCGGACTCGTCCAGGACGCCTTTGCTACAAGGTGTGATTATGGTCTTCTTTTAATGCAATTTTCTTAGTCATCTTGTGGTTTCTTTTTTCTTTTTTTTTTTCCCCTCTGCTTCCTCTTTTCAGCCTTTCTTGCATCTACTTTTTAATTTCTCTGCATTGCTCAATATAAGGGGGTAGAACTGAAGACAAGATATAAATCTGTATTCACACTTAGGTGTTTTGGGTTTTTTTTTTTTTTAAAGTAATACAGGAAAACATAATTAAGTACCAACAGAGCCATGATTCCTAAGCCTGAAGGCAGGCTTCATGTGCTTCTCTACTCTCTAGCTTCCCAAATCCTTAGGAGTGTCTTCAAATTTGTACAGTTGGTGTTAGTTTCTCTTCTGTTGCCTGTATTGAAGTCCTTCACCTGATTTTTCTGTGTCAGTGCAGACTGCTTAGTGCTAAACAAAAATTGTTGTCTTCTGTTATAATGCTGAGCATGTTAAATTTGCCTGTAGTAATTGTGTCTGTGTCTACTGTCCCTCTGTCACCTTACTGCTCCACAGTGTCCTTGACCCCGTCCTGGCTGCACTGCTTGCAGTGGGAGCCAGGATTGAGACCAGCTTTTGTGGTCTTGCCTCTGTGCAGTGTCTGGACTGCAGGGAGGTTTGACCTTTCTTGGCTGTAGCTCATGACTGCTAACACTGATGCTATTTATTTTCACTGTCCACACAGCTTGGAGAGAGCAGTTCAAGCTTTCAAATTTCAGCTTTGTGTGGAATTTAAATATAATCTTGAATTATAGTTGCTGGTCTGGAGTTATACATCTATTTATAAAGCGTAGGGTGTCTGCTCTGTATACTGAAGACAATTTGAGATGGTGAACTCTGCCTGACTGTATCTTAAATTCTCAATTAAAAAGTACTTCTCGCTAGCTTTTTTCTTCTAATGAAGAGTACTTTAACAATTTAAGTTTCATTAAAAAACCTTAATGATAAAGAAATTAGATATAAACTGAAGATGATATTAGGAAGTGGGAGGAGTTGAGCACAAATTAAAAGCAGATGGTGAGACTGTATTTTTATAACTCAAAACCCCTCTGTCCTGCTCTGTGCACTCAAGTTCTTGGATAGGTTTTTTAAAACCAGTTTTTCAGTTTCTGCTTTATACATATGACAAATACTTGCCTCCTCAAGATAGTTCTGAGGTCCCATAATTCGTAGCTGAGATCATTTCTGTTTCTGCGTAATGATGCAGTCTGAAATTCTAGTTATGCTCTGCGTGGCTTTTTTATGGAGTAGTCTTGAGCTGTAATGAATTGCTGCACAGGAAAATATTTTAACTATTCACTGAAGCACAGGGATTTCTTGGGAGACTTTCCTGCCACCTAAATAGGCAGTATTGCTGCTGTGAAGTGTAAAATAGAAGTTTTTGTAGGTTTTCTGGGTTGCTTATACTCCTCATGTATGCCTGCATGATAAACTATTTTCATACTTATTTTCCAGTTATTGATTTAATTTTAAAATACTGGGTTTTTTGCATCAATACAAGCTATGAGATAATTCTAGTAGTAACATGAAAAATCTAGTGGACTAATGCAACTTTGAAATCTCCTACATAGGATAGTCTTGCAACTTCTAAGAGTTTGTCAGCTTTAAGTGCGCAGCGCTTCTTATCTCTGTTTGAAGTAATAAATCAACAGATTTGGCACTGGCATGTTACACAGCAAGCACCTGCAGTTTAGTACCATCGTTTTTATAATCACATTTTTGGAAAGTCACAAATTCATCATAACTGTGAGTTGTTAAGAATTCTGGGAATGCAACATCATCCAAGTGAATCTTTCAGGCAAGTGTGTCTTAGGTACTCTGTGCTTTTACAAGGAGGAGTTGGCATTGCCATTTCTAGTTTGGCTCTGGGGGAGTGGGTTTTTTTGGGGTGAGTTTGGTCATTTTAGTTTTTAATAGTTCACCATGTTGGGAGATAGGTTAAACATAAATGTATTTCAGTTACAAAGCTGTCTTAACACCTCCCCCTTAAAAACTGTCAGGAATTCAGATGTGGGAGCAAAGCTTCTAAATCTCTTCCACTTGGAAAATGTTCATCAGCTCTCCACAATGTCAGACTGCTTTGGCTCTTTCGAGGCTTAAAACAACAACTTTGTCCAGGACTGTGTCAAGGGGCCTTCATCTTGCTGCTGGTTGTCATAAAGATTCCTGGAGCTTCTGCTGAGGCTTTGAGGATGGAGTTGTCCTGAGAGAATCTACAATGGGGATCCATGTGTGGGAAAAGCTGCTTAATGCCATCTCTTGGAGATGACTTGGAGAGAGGCACCTGTTGTCCCAAGTGTTGAGTTGTGGGCTCTCCTTCGATGTAGAGGAGAGATTAGGAATGGGGTGGGGTGGCTTTTTCAGCCTTGTAACATTTATGTAAAAAGAAAACCATAAAAAAAACCCACCAAAACACCCTTGATGTTTTGCTAGGCATTTTAAAGCTTTTTTTTTCAGGTTTTTAAAAGTTAACTTAAAAATCTGATTATTAAGACGAGAATTTAAAATTCAAATACAGGCACTGTCTCCAGCATTTGTACAAAAAAGTACATTTTTTGCTACTTCCAGTGTTGTAGGATTAAGAAAAGAATCTTTGACTATGGGATACACTTAACTGTTGCAAATAGTAGTAACTCTTAATTCTAGAAGCATCTTGTCTATGCTTACCAAAATTACCTTCTCTCTGCCAGCTGTTAGATGATCTTCCCTGGAATGAAGGAGGATATATGGCATGACTTGATGTAATATGGTACTGTGGGGAGAGGTTGTTCTTGTTTTATCCTGGAAACAAATACTTCAATCCTCCTTCAAAGGGATGGTTTGAGTTCTGTAATTGTAGGGAGTGTTTTGCTTTGAGTGACTTTTGATGTGGATTTTTGATTACAGTGCGGGGGGGAAAAGTCTGGATATACTGAAATGAATGCAAGATTGTCATTGTCACGGGAGCTGGATGGTCACTGCTGGACTGAGTGTGTACTGGTTGCTGTAACTCAGTTCTTATGTCTGTTGGCAAGACGGGTGCCTGCCTTAATTCTTATTGTCTTAATTCTGACACATGAAAAGAGGGTGGTGAACGACCTTTTCTGGTCTGAGTCAAATTGATATTGTGGCCACTAGGCTCTCCTGAGCATTCCCCAAATCCCAAAACTTGTTTTTTGGAACTGTCAGCTTGCTGCACAGCATGTTGGCGTGGCTGGACTGTGAAACAGCTTGTTTAAGGAAACCTGCTTTTGATAAAGTGTATCTGTGTGCCTTTCAATGAGACAATTCTGTTGACAAAAAGAAGGAATGGCACAGATGGGTCACAGCTGGAGAAGGAGAGAGAAGTTAATGGATCTAGTCTCTTTGCCCTGTACATAGAATTATACCCCACTAAAATGTGTACAGCACAACAGTGTCAGAGCCTGTCTTTGTGTTGCCAAGGATTCTCCAGTGGGTGCTCGTAAACAAGGAAACCATTGTGTGGAAATCTGCCCAGCTTAGATCAGAACCCACACAGTGAGCAGCTGTTTCACAGAAAGATAGGGAGGATTTTCACTCCTGGGCTGGTTATGCCACTGTGGAAGAACGTCCTTGTGGTTTTCTACCTTTGATGCTCAATGCCTTATCCCTTGTCTTAATGATCCTGCCACGCTGGGCGTATGAGCTCCTTGACACTTTGTTTTTCAGCATTAGTTGCGCTGCTTCTGTATCTTTTGTCTGTGGTTGTCAGCTACCAAAACTGTGCAGTTCTTGGCCTCTTGTTAATTATGAAGCCCTCAAACTGATGGTCTTGGTTTGTCTTGCTAAAAAATGGGTAGTTTACCTGTGTAATACATTCAATGACTTGTGCCAAGGGGAAAACCAGAGTCTTCATTGCCCTCTGGCAGTACAGCAGTGGATAGGGAAATGGGGCTTTTAGTCGGGACAAGTACCAATTTGTCTTGTGTTATTCAAGTGATCTAATCAGTTACATTAATTGGAAAGAATAATCAGTCTATAATAATCTGGTTTAGATTCTCATCTGTTGCGTTCTATTCTAAGTTCTATTTCCCTTATCCTCTTTAAAATAAAAGGAAAATTTACAAAGAAATGTTACCAATAGTTAGTGTTTACTACTAATAAGTAGTATTACAGCCATGAAAAGAGAAAGCTACTCTTTTCTGTTCAAACTGTTGCTTGCAACCTGTCAGGGTAGATCCTGGAGTCTACTTCCAGTTCTGAAAAGTATGTCTCTGAATAATTTGCTTAAACCCAATTGTTTTTTGGGTTTGTATTTAATAAGCAAGATACTTCTGACTCATAAGTTTAATTTCTTGTAGAGGACTTGAGTCCTTGGTTGGAGAATGCTTTTGTAGTGGAAAGCATTAGCTAATGGAGCTTTGATTATTTAGCTTGAATACTTCTCTGATCTATAGAGGACTTCCTATCTGTATGCTGCTAAAATGTACTCTAACAAATGTTTAATTATATTTCTCTCAGCTAACAAATACTTTGGATCAATGGGGTGAAAGCAGTATTACTTCATAAAGAGCCATCTCTTTTCCTTTCTTTTTTCTTTTTACATTCAGATGATGGAACACCTGGATTACACAGGAAATGAAGAAAGCACAGCATCAGCCACTGAACAGCCTGGAGGACAATAACATGTGGGATCCTGATTCAAAATGGCATTTGAATTTTCAACAAATGAATTACACTAAATTTGGTGAAATTTTACAATAGAGTGTTTCCCGCTCTGTGTAAAAGGGTTTTTTATTCCTGCACCTATATTTTTATGGAAAATATTGTTAATGACATAAAAGTAATCAAAATAGACTTGCATTTTTACAGCCAAAACATAGCTAGTAAAACCGTGCCTTATTTCGATTTAAATAAAAGGATATTTTCTATGCAATTTTCCAACTGTGTTTCTATACAGTATATTTTTGTACAAGTTGCTTGCCCATATTGGTTTGATGCATGCATTGTTTTTTTTAAATCTTTGATTGACTAGTCAAGTTTCTTTAAAAGAAAACACAGTATCTTTCCTAGGATTTCTTTCCAGATTGTGAATGCAATGTTGGATTGTAATGCAACTATAGCAACTGAAGAATGAAACTATAGTTCCATTACCACAAATAATCCAATAAACTGTGTGTGTGTGTCTATGTGCGTTGTAAGCCATAAAATCAATAACAGGGCAAATTTAGCATGGGGTTGTGAGCTCTTCCTCCCTCCCTCCCCAGTTGTATCACTGGCTTATGCCTTAACTGTGAAAATTGCTAAGCTCGGGTGCAAGTCTTTGGATTGTATACATCTCCAGTCATTTAAAAAAAAACTAATGGGGGGGCGGGGCACAAGGTACTTACACAATGGTCCTGAAAACTTCTGTGCAGCTGGAATAGTTGACAAACACGATGGTGCAAAAGGCAAGAGGTTTTTTTGCTCAATAAATGGTATTTTGGGGCATGGTGTGAAATGTTAACTCTGGCCTGGTTCTTCTACTGGTGAAGAGTAGGTCTGTACTAGGTCTGTATTCGTGGTCTTCATTTGGCTGTGGATCAGGTCAAAGGGATGGGGGAAAACAAGACAGAATTTTTTTTACCTTTTGCATCTGCACCATACTTTTTTTTCTAAACTGTTTTCGAAAATTCTTTGCAATTTGATAGACAGAACAGGTTTGAATAGTGCTAGTAGTGCCTGTGTTAGTTAAAGCCAATGCATGTGTTTAACTCGTTTAATCTTAATTTGTTTTAGCTCTTAAAGACTTGGAAAAGGATAAATAGTTTAAATCATTTTTTGCATTTAGAAGAGTCTGAGTTTGTTTGACACTTGTTCTGTTTTTTAGGAAACTGCAAATTGAGGGGGATTAGGCATAAAAAATTGTATAGCTGTAATGCTAACACCTCACACCAAAGAAAACTGGAGAAGGCAACAACAGGAGGCCACTGAGTTCGCTTAGTGCTAATGTCAGGTAGTTGTTAAAGCATTTTTCCTATTCTTTGAATGAATGTCATTCCTATAGCCAGCACAGGTTCAAGAACCCTGGGAAAACAACCGAGTAAGCACATGCTGGGCAGAGACAGTGAAGACTTTCCTGCAGTGCCTCATGCAAGTGCCTCCCTGTTTGTCTGAAGGTCACCTCTGGACATTTATAGTTAGTTTTGGACATGTTGGCTCAGGAAAACTTACCCAGATTAAATCTGGTTTAGCTAGATTTACTGTGAAAGTATGCTAATTAAGGCAATTGTAAACCTATATTGGCAGTTAACAAAGGCTTACTGCAAATTCGCAGCTTTATGTAATTTATATCAAGTTTAAACTTTCCTTTGCAAGAGTGAGGAGCAGACAGACTGACAGTCTGGGTGTCAGTTGTTGCCATTCACACGGGTTGACCGTGGTGCCAGTTGATACGGGTAAGATAAACACCCTGTTTGCAGCTTCCCTAAGGAAACAGGAATTACAAGCAGTCTTTGTATGTTAGCAGTTCCCCTCCTTGACTTGACCTTGAACTGACAGCCTCAGAATGCAATGGTCATCTTCAGTTTTTTACTGCATTTCGTAAATTACAGCATACCTCAGTGTTCCAATAGCAGAGTGAAAATGTGTCTTCTGATGTGTTGTCATGCTCTTTGACAAGCCCAGTATCTGCAGAACTTCAGTGGTTTTGAAGAAGTTTCTGAAAATTCCTGACGCAGATAAAGAAGTCATAACTCATTCAAAGTCATGCAGCCTTCAGAAGCTTCACAGACCTATGTTATATGACTTCTCTGTCTCTTTTGAAATCTTCTGCATGGAGGATTTATTAAATTTTCATCTATAAATGATAATGGAATTAGTATAAATAAAAGACCTTTGGCAATGTGTGTTCAGCAGCTGGCTGTGAAAGCTGTGTCTTGTTCTGTGCCTAATAATGCTCCATGCCTGATCATGCCTGAGGTTTCACACACGTGCTGCAGTTTAATGGGGTGTAAACTAACCTTTTCCTTTCAAATGCTTAGGTGCTTTGTTTACAAAAATTAAGAATGGAGTTTAAAATTTTATATAAATAGTAGGTTAGTATTGACTACTGAAATGAGGTTTTTTAAGTTCAATAGAACTGATTGCAACACTTCTAGCATTTTGAATGTTTTTAATATTAAATTTGGTTGAGCTAAACACTGTTAAAAGCCTTGTTAGTCATACTTTAATAGAAAAATCTTACTACCTTCTCATTGTATGTTTACTGACAACAGCCCCCTTCCTTATGACTCTTAAGTTATCACCTTAAGAATGTTATTAATAAATGTTACTTGGAAAAAAGATAGTTGAGTAATTGCTTTGTTCTAACTCATCTTTTTTCTTACTGTGAATGTTCATGGCAAAACAGTTAACACTTCCCAATAACCAGTAAATCAAAAATCCGTGATACAGCCCCATAAATGTATAGTTGCGGTTTTTATTCGTGTATCCAAGTTAGGATTCTGTTTGTAAGTACCTGTGTGGTAGGTTTGGTGGATTGCTTTTCTCTCTATTTTTAATTTTTTTCTGGGGTGAAGAGCTGGGAACTCAAGTCTGGGAACTGACCTACATCAGTTTGACTGGTGTGATCAGTGAGCGCTCCTTGCACAGCTCTAAGTCATGAGTTCTGGAAAGGCACCTGACAAAATGGAGCCAGAAACTTAACACGTGCAAACTTCTTGATGGTAACAAGGTGCTTGCACTTAGCCCTAGTGCTGCTGAAGCATTTTCAGCTGAAGGTGCTCAGCCTTTGACATGAGGGCAAGAAACAGCCACACCTCAGACATGAAACCCAGGCTGGGTTGGAAATGTTGGCAGGGAAAATGGAAAAAATCACTGAACCTGAATACACTCGATATGTGATCCTTGAGGTATCCCTACAGCCCTGTGACAGTGTGTTTGTATGCAACATGTTTTTAAGTATCTACAGCCTCTTCTGCTCATACACTGGAGGTTCCAGTAGCACTGAGTCACAGTAAGTGAGTACTTAAAAAATTCTTGTATTCTTTTTGGTTTGAGTTTTGAAGGAAACGCTCTAAAATGTTCTTTGAATTTACTTATTTTAAAAAATAAAGACGTTAAGAAGAACAGACACAGCTGCAATCAGCAAGCCTGTTTTTCACTGTCTGTTCCCCGTGCATTCCACTGTTAGGGCTGTCCCATTTGACACACCAGCAAAACTAAATCTCAAAATTGCAAGAGAGGTAGTTTCTGCTGAGGAAGAGGATGCTTGCCTGGTTAGATTAGTCCAATCTTTACAATACAATTCCATTTAGATGCAAGAGTTAACTTTTCCCTTTGACTGTGGTCAAACACTGGCATAACTTGCACAGAGAGATGATGCAGTTGGAGTTTCCACCCTTGGAGATACTCAGTGTACAAGTGGACACAGGCCTGGCAGCCTGCTCTGAGCAGAGGGGTTGGAGTAGGCAACCTACAGAGAAGCATTCCACTCCTACTGCTCTGATTATTAAGGCTTTTTCTTTTCTTTTTTTTTTTTTTTCTTGTTTTCCAGCTTCAATAATCTGTACTTTATTCATGGAAAAACTGGAATTTTATCACCTCAACACAGGTTTGATTTTTTTCACTTGGAATAATTTACTTATACTAACCTGTTAGATTTAAACATATTTAAAAATTGGGTTTGCAATGCTTTCAAAAGCTGAAGCACTGCTTTATTTTCAAGTAGCCTATACAGCACATTTTCTGAGTGAATGGTTTATCTTTACAATTTTTAAGGAAAGCAGGAGGAGGGCAACTCAGAGTGTTACCCCTTTTGTGGGATAGCAGTGAGTGATCAAAGTTCAAGGTTTTGTGTTCTTGAGAGAAGTTGATGGTGGAGGCTCAGGTATCTCTGGAATTCCTGTTATTGATAAAGAATGTGCAAGATCCTGTTTCCCTGAATACAGGGGGCATCAAATAGCTGAGAATAGGTTTTTTGCTTGCAGCTGGAAGACCCTTTAACCAAGAAAGTGTTTAGATCAAAGAGCTTTTAGCTTTTTGTTAGGCGTGTGCTCACAGGTATTCTGCTGTCTGGTTTCTGTTCTCTCTCCTTGCTCTTTGCTCCTCTTTTCTGTTTGGGGCAGTACCAGCATGTTTTGAAGTGTCTCTGCACATTAATTTGTCTTGGACAATAATTTGTTTCTCTGTTCCAGTATGGAGACCATTACTGAGGATGTTCAGTCTTTTGGACTCTGTGAAAACAAACACATCCCCTGTACCCACCAGCTCAATCCACAAGTGACAGTGGTGTAAAACAAGCTGATCTTCTCCTTGCCTGTGTTATGGCCCCACCGACTTGCATTAATGTTGGTGTAACAGCCAGATTTAGATTTGGAAACAAAAAAAAGTTAAAGGAAGGTTTTTGCAGGTTCATCAAAGGTTGAAATGTGCTCGTTCTGGTTCTCTCCATGTTTTGCAGAACTGCTACCACAGTGCATCAACCTGTGTATTGTGCACGCTTGGGAATAGGAGGAAATTCGATAGGTATTGGTATGTTTAGAAGTTCAGCAACTGTTCAGTTAATTGAATTTCCACCTTTGTTGTGATGTGTCCCTGCCAAAGCTGCAAGAAAAGCGGGCTTCTTTTAAGTAAATATATCTTTCAAAATGTAATGGAAACTTATGCTGGGAAATTGATCCATCCTTGTGGATTTAAGGCAACTAAGTGCAGAAAATTACCAACGGTAAGTGAGCATTTCTGTGTTATATAAAGACGCAGAGCTCTGTGAACTTTAGAACTCCCCAGTTTCTAAAATTCAGGCACCTCTGCCTCTTGTTGCTTTGCTTGCTGGTTCAGGCAGTGCAGTCCTGGAAGGGGATGCTGCACCTCTGCTTCTTGCACATGGAGCATCTCCGTGCAAAGGCCACCTCACTGTCTGACCACCGTGCACCTGCTCAGCTGCCAACAAATGAAAACACAAGAATTTGTGAGCCCAAAGATTGCAGCAGGAACAATTTTCCCAGGGAAGCTTGAGAAATTGTAAAAAAAAAAAATTGGGGGGGAGAAAGTTCAGAAGGAACAAACTGAGATAAAGTTGTTTTAGTTGCATTTTTAAAGGCAGGCACTGATAAAATCTTGCAAAGGGCCACCATTATGTTGTAAATGTACCCACACAGTTCCTGGCAGCTACTGGTTTTACACATCTAAATAGAGATGAGTGTGGCACACCCTTGGCAGTTTTGTGCAAGACTTAAGCCTTTGTAGGTCTTTTGAGCAGGAAATAATGTATCATATTCCCAAATACAGGATACACTTACATTTTACTTTAGATGATGGGTTGGGTAATGTATCTCTTTTTGTACATTCATGGAGCATGTGAAAGGACAAATCTCACATTCAGAACTGTATGTGCTCAACTCATTAACTTGATGTCCCTTTCTATTAATAGGGAATATCTTTAATGCAGATTTTAAAACTGGAAAACCCGCCCCCTCAGTTGCCTAACTGGGATGTGACAAACCATCCTGCGAAGCTGAACTTGAGTTACTCGTTCTGCACTCTGAGCTTGGTGTGTTTGGTCATCGAGCTCTTTGTGGGGCCATCAGAAAGCCACCCTACAGCCCTTTGCTGTTGTTGGTGGTGATTTGCCATTCCCAGCAAAGCTCTGAAGCGCTGGGAAGCCTCACATACCATTCCCTGCATCTGCGTTGCAAAGTAAATGGCTGACTTTGCCCTTAGTTAACACCTAAATGCACTGTTGATAGAGAGGAGCTGAACTGCACTGGTGGCCTTCACGTGATACCAGATCAGCTCTTTTATCTCCAAAGGCACCTCCGTCTTCTCTTTTTATGGTTTTGGTGGCACAGTAAGCTCTCAGTGTTATTTTGTCAATTTTAATACATGAACAGTTTTGTTACTTTAGTTTAAATACATACATTGCTTCTGAGATTAGAGTCTTAAAGAGCTGCAGGGAATAATTTGTTTTATGACTGTTAAATATGCAAAACTAATTTTTGTACATTTTTTTCCTGCTGTATCTTGAATTTACCCTGGATTTTATGATCTATTTCTGAAATGTACAGCTAAGACACTTGTTTCTTTTGAGGGAATACATCATCTTAGCTGTTAAAGCTAACACATTGCTCAGACTAACTGCTTTTTGACTTCAAAACCTTGGTATAAAGTAAAAAGATTACTAAACCTTTGGGACCTCTTCAGTGGGACTCTGGAGTGTACCATATGTCAACGAAGTAATTGCTAAATAGTCAAAAAACCGAAGTTACACATTTTTTAAGTTTTATTTTCCCTAGCATCAATGGCAAGAAGCCTCCTCCTTTTAGGTTTTATTTCAGAAGTGTTGGGTGATTAACAGCAATAGGCTGTTTCTACTTAATCCCATTTTGAAACAGTGGATTTTGAATTGCTACAAAGTTTGATGTTTGTAATATTATTTGGTACTGGACAAACTGTTTTCATAAAAAGTCAGCAACACCAGTACTAGAAAAACTTTTCAAAAATAATGGAGGGGACTTAGAGTTCCCATTAACCTGTGTCATAGTATGTTTTTTCCCCTAATTGACAAATTTCGAACTTTCATGTGGAAAAAAGAAAGGTATCTTCAGTTTTTCAGGAGTAGCAGTCAGAGTGCAAACTTCTGAGCTGCCACTGTGGCTGTAGCTGAACAGCTGATTTACCTGGATAAATCAGAAATGGACAAACCTGTGTTCAAAGGGTGGGGAAAAAAGCATTTGAGACCCTGTTTAAAAAAATATGAAAAATGAACCAATTATAACTCTTTTCTGCCACAGATTACTTTAGGAAGGGACAAAAAAGGGTTTTCTACACAGAATTTGTTTGACCTTAAGTAGGATATTAACTAGATCTCCTTATCAGCTGGCATTTGTGACTGATTTAAGTACTTGAATTTCAGCACTTATTTTGAATAACTGCAGAATAGCAACACGTATCTGGTAAAACTTTTTATAGAATCAAACGAAGTTAAAACCAAGGTTACTTTCAGTTAATGGTAACTCATTTAATTTGTCATCAAGAGGAATGCTGTATATTTTTTTTTCTCTGCATGAGTCAGTAGTTCATCTATGTGAGGGTGAGTGAGTAATGAAACAGCAGCAACCTGGCTACTGGATATTGCAATACTGAGATAAGGGCTTCCTTGGAGAGGTTTCTTATCCTTTAGCACTTACAGTGAGATTGAGGTACTGCTGCTTTAATACCATGTAGAACCTATTAAGGTTGACATCACAAATTTTACTAGTGCTGGTTATGATTACATAACAAACTCAACATAACATGTCAAGGACAGACTGGTAGCTTAATTTGAGATATAAAAACGAGATACAGGAACCACATAACAAAAGGAGTTCTGTTTAAACCAGTTATATTCCATTTGAGATAGCAGAAGCTTGCTTCAGGTTAAAGGTCCTTAAATGCAATGAGGTATAAAATAATGCTGCATTATTTCCTTGTCATTCACAGCTGACAGCTGTTGATTTGGAAGGAGATATCAGAGGAATTTTGAGTTGACTATTGGTGTGATTGAAAGGTAACACTTAGTGTGACAAGAAGCAAATATTTATCCTACTGTTCATTCCTCCAAGGCTGAGGTACAGTGATTCACAAGATTTAACATGTGAATGTGCAAGGATTCACCTTTTGGATGACTAACTCTGCAAGCTTAGGGTCAAATCATGCTATGTTCTGTATGGCTGACCCAAGTAATAAGAGGATCTGAGGTGACTTCTCAGGCCACCTGCCATCACTGCCAGGTCACAGGGATGTGTCTCACTGTGGCACTGTGTCCTGCCCCACTTCCCAAAACTCTGGAAAGCTGATGCTCCCCCAGACAGCAGGAGGCAGAGAGGACGTTGGTGACTCATCTTCCTTTCATTTTCATCACAAGCTGTTCCAGTGAAACAAATATGCTCTCTCTTCGTTTAAGCTTATCACAGTTGAACTCTCAAACAATTTGATGTCAATCTCTCTAGTTTTGCAGGATCAACAGGGAAAAAAAGCATGGAAATTCCTCACCTCAAGCATGGGACTTTGGTGATCTCAGAGGTCTTTTCCAACATAGTTAACTCTGATTCTATATTCTCCTAAAAATAACAGCTTGTCCTAGAAAAGATTCCTGTTCAGGCTGACCTCCAGCTACATTTCCCTAATTTCTTTGCTCCTTCGAGCTCTTGGATTTACAAATATGAAATTTAGAGGCCAACATGATAACCAGTATAGCCCAAATATTGCTGTGAGACTGAGAAAAGATGAAGTTATTTGCTCATTAACTTAATGTGGAATGTAGCTTCAGATAATTAATGAATTAGAAAGGGAAGAACAGGAAGAGAGGAAGCAGGAATGGGGTAATTTCTCAGAAATGCTTTATGGTATTAACTGAGGAATTCAGAAATCCCCCACTTTCTCTGCTTTCCTTTGGAAAGTTCTTGAATCATTTCCAAAAAAAATGTACTGGGTTTCCACTGCTCCTTCTGTTCCTGCTCCCTTAGCCAAGAACTAGCACATGGGAATCCAGGGAGGAACAAGTAGCTGCAGATCAGCAGGCTTGGGACTTATCCTGCAGTAAGAGAGTAAATGTAGCCTGTTCGTTGTGTGATCTTGTACTCAGAACTAATTTTAACTTTTTCCTGGAAAAGCTAAATTTTCCTATTCTATGAAAATGGAGAGTCCTAGGAACCTAATTTTCATATCTATGTAAAACAGCACGAATTCTTCAGAAGTTAAAACAAGCATTAGGAGCTCCCCTGCAGCTGAGGAACTCCCTGCAGCAACACCCTAATGTGAGCTGTGTGCCTCAGGTGCTGGGTCTTCTCAAATTTGCACCTATTGTTTGCAGCAAAGGGGTCCTAATACCAGAATTTACAACCGGACTTGCCCTACTAAATGGCTGTTAATGCGAGGATATTTGTTTCTTGTTATCTACAGTTCTGTTTAAACTTGCAGCTGCCCCTTCTGCTTTTTTTTTTTTTTTTTTTAAGCTTGGTTTGATTTTTGATCATCCCTGTCTAATAGTTGCAGTGTGCCTAATGAATTTAGAGTGTACCGACCCTCAGACTCTTAAGATACTCTTTCTGTCATGCTGTGGCTCATCAGGTTTTTGGCTGTATGAGCAGAGCCCTGTTACCTTGTGATGCACAAGCCCATGGTTCAGGTGTGAGCACACACTGTCAGCTCAGCCCTACACTGTGGCACAGTTAACACTGACATTTTGCAGCAAGGGGAGACAGATGCTAATTGGTTCAACAACTCACAACAGTTGACAAATGATCAGGTCTGACAATGAAAAATCAAAGGTTTTAAATTAGTTTGAATGTTTGAATGGAGTTAATACATAATTACTGCTCTTGGATGGCTATGGCATTTTAAAAATAGTACCAGGACCTTTGAGCCAGATTTAACTCACTTTTCATTGTGAAGGAAACACTGAACTGCCACTGTCTTGAATATTATGTTAACTCATTAATTTTTATTTAAGACATATTTTAGATGTGAGATTTTTCTAGAACATCCTTAATTTTTTATATTTAGGGAACACAAATAATTAGAGCCACAATTAATCTCTCTTCCCTTATATTTTATTGTAGCATTAAGTTTGTTGCAAAAGATATATGACACATGTAGTAGAAATTTTGTATTAGCCCTTTCGTTTGTGGTACCGATTCTCGAAGTCTGCAGATTGCATATAGGGACAAAAGAAGACAAGGTTCCTGCCCTGGGCAGTTTCTAATCTAAACTGGGAACTGAATTGATTGAAGTGAAAGAAATGCATCCACCTTTTTCCCTCCAAAACGAACCTTCAGTTTCGCTCAGCCCAGTTACAGGATTCGGGCACTGCCATGTGTAAGCAGGGCCGGTGAACGAATCTGAACTAATGCTGTTCCCTGCTCTGTAGCTCAAATAAGGAATAACGCGGGTCCTTCTCCGGAGGCAGCAGCCGGCGGGGATGTGCCGGTGCCCGGGCTGAGGTGACACCTCGATACCGGGAAGCGGAGCCCCGGTCCCTGCCCTCGGGGCAGCCGCGCAGCCCGATGCGAGGCCCATGTGTTTGCGGAGGTTGCGGGGCGCGGAGCCCCCACCTCTGAGCCCTGCGTTCGCAGCCCGGCGGGTTCCTGTGCCGGGAAGGTCCGTTTTTAACATCCCCGCCGTTACCTCCCCAGCACGGCCGCTGCCCACCGGCAGCCACTGCCACCTTTCCGGGGCACCTCGGGGCTCCCCTGCCGAGCGGAGGGGCCGAGACACCCGCGCCCCTCCCGGCCGGGCAGCACCGCCCCGGCCGCCCCCTCCTCCCCCGGGGGCGGTGCGCGCTGACGCGGCAGCGCCGCGGCTCCTCCGCCGGCCGAGTCGCACAATTATGAGAAAGAGGCGCCGGGCCGAGACCGCCGCCAGCCCTGGGTCCCGGTGTGGAGCCGAACCAGCGCCGTCCTCCGCACCCCGCGCCTCCCTTCGCCCCCCGTGCGCCGTCCTCGCCCGGCCGCTCCCCACCCAGCGCTCCGCTGCCGCCGAGCCCAGCCCCGATAGATGGAGACAGGCCCCGCCACCGCCGACGCCGAACCACGAGCAGGAGCTGCCCGGCGAGAGGAGAACCAGAGTCGGCGCCGAGACCCAGCCCGGCCCTGAGGAGAATGGTGAGGGTGTTGGGGTGCTGCGGCGGCGGGGCCGGAGCGCCCGGCGGGGCGGGGGAAGGGACGGGGCGGCCGGCTCAGACCTGTCCCAGCCGGCTGCCGCGGGTCCCGGCCGCGCCGAGCCGCCTCCCCGCCCGGGGAGGGGGCAGCGGGGACACCCCCGGGCTGTGCCCCCAGCCCGCAGGGGAGGCTCGGGAGCCGCGGGGCCGGGCCCCAACACCCGGCGGGCGCCCCGGCGTCCCCCGCTCATCGCTCCCCGCCCGCGGGCCCGGCCGGGAGCGACCCGACCCGACCCGACCCGCGCCGCCGGGCGAGGCTCCCGCCGCCGCCCTGCCCGCCTCTGCCCCGGCCGCTCCCCCGGGCACCCTCCGCGCCCCGCGCAGCCGAGGGACCGCAGTGCTGGGGGACGGCGGCGCCCGGCTGGGTCGATGCTCCGGCCGAGCGCTGCCCTGCCCGTCGTGACGGTTTGGTGTAACACCGGGATCCGCACGGCGCGCTGTGTCTCTCTGGGCTGCAGCACTTCTCCCCTTCTCATCTTTCCGCCTAGTGAATGTTTTTTTTTTTGTTGTTTCTGCGTGTTGTCATGTACAAGGGAGCATAAAAACACTTGGATAGCGATGTGTGAGCGTCTTATATAAAGAAACACATTTTTAGTTCCAGCTCTTTCTTCTGGCTGCTGCTCAGTTTTTTATCCTTAGTTGATACGTATAGAATTTAGGGTGATTCATCACATCAAGTGCTTTCAAATAATTTTGAAAATCTAAGCGTGGATTTCTACGGTCTGTTTGAACACGTAGTTACGTGCTTTGTTTCACTTTAAATAAAGGTATTTTATTTCACAGTATTTTGTTCCAGCCCACAAGGATTCAATGCCCATCAGTTCTTCCATTTCTGAGTATATCTGTGAACTGTGTGGAAATGTGGGTTGTCTTTTTCTAGAATCTGCAAATCCAGCACTCCCCTAGGAAGAAGCTGAAAATGCAGCCTTCTGTTCTGTCTTGAAAGAGTGCTTGGTATCTCCCACTTGTGTGGTACTTGTTCTTCTCAACTGAAGTTGATTTGGTGTTGGGTTTTTTTCTGTTTGTTTTTAGTTTTGGAGAGTGGAGTTTTTTGTTTCATTTCTTTTAGTTTAGCTCTGGAGGGTTTTTTGGTGCTGACATACCCTGGAAATGTACAAGTTTGTTTTAGCCATCACAGATTTGTAAACTCGAGGCTCAGCAGTTTTTCTGTCCTTGTAACATGTTTGCAATGTTTTATGTTTGTATTTACTAAATATTTTGAAACCACTGTTTAGCAGGTGTTTTGCCTGAGCTGAATATAGGACATTTTATGTAAGTTCATTTTGTTAAAAATTTCCCTACTGCTCCATGACTATTTAGTAGCTTTGAATAATTGCTGGACAGTGTCCAACATTAAATCAGGAATTATTCTAAGGAGCGAAGTCGTTCAGTGTGGCAATTCCGGCTGTTCAGTCTTTTTTCTAAATGTGTCTGTGTGGGTG
This sequence comes from Lophotriccus pileatus, assembly GCA_035583135.1. Classification (NCBI taxonomy): domain Eukaryota; kingdom Metazoa; phylum Chordata; class Aves; order Passeriformes; family Tyrannidae; genus Lophotriccus; species Lophotriccus pileatus. The sequence continues at coordinate 10,426,381 of JAWWES010000018.1, read as the reverse complement.
AGATAAGTGTCTGCTAGATCATCCTTCATACCTTCTGGTATGAGGCCATTCTTGACTTTGCTATTTCAGGTGTGGGGGGGAAACCTTTGTGCATGTGGAGCTGTTTAGGCTGGATTTGGACTGTTTGTACCAAAGTTTCCTGATGTTGTACTTCGATTTTTTTTTTTTTTTTTTTGGTTGCCATACAGAGGCACCTTGAGACATCAATTTGCATTTGACAGTTATCTCACTTGTTTAAAGATAAGGTATCAGATCATTTACTGCCCCACATGGGTTATCTTTGGAGAGAGTTACTCTGCTGTGTTTCAAACTTTCATTTCTTTTCTTGTCCCTTGAGGCTCTGCCTAACTAGTCCTGCTGCATTACCGTTTTGTCTTACCACATCAGTCCCTGCTGTCTCTGCTCTGCTGGTGACAGACTACAGCATCCAAAGTCCTCTCTTTTCTCATAGTTGTCTTTGCCACATGCTGTGCTTCCTTTTCCTGGAAACTTTGGACCAACACCCTAACTTTTCATGCTTCTCCTTCATGTCACTTCATAAGGTGCATTTCTATTGACCGTTCAGTCCTTGTGGACTGTCATGACAGATGAATATTTTTTAAACAAAACAATGTTGTTTTGAACTTAAATAATAATGTTGACACAGTAGAGTTTGGCCATATTGGTTTATGATTTGATGTCAGTAATGTTGCAAATAAATCTGTAAGAGGATTTGTCAGAAACTGTGAAGGAAGATGCTTTGCAAGTCTAAATCAGTGTTGATAGAATTTTGCATAATAAGTTGATTTTCTTTTCCAGAAAGACCCTGATTAGGAGTTTAATACATAACTATACTAGCAGCGACACCTTTACTAAACCTTTGGTGCTGTCAACATACTGTCTGAAATAAACCCAAATTTGAAGTTTCAGTCTTTAAAAACTTGAGAATGGATTTTTAAATTGTAGCTTATGCTTTGAAATACCAAGACAAAATGAAATTATGAAATTATACTTCCCATGCTAATATACTTAGCCCAAAAAATAAATATTTGTCTTTTTTTAATTGATATTTATTTCTATTGGAATTCTCAATTTCCTTCAACAGTGTCTACTTTGGCTGCAATATTTGTGTGCCACGTTAATTTGCTGAAACAAGTAACATTAATTCTTTGTCCCTCTTTTTTAAAGGCAAACGATTTTCAGAATCAAAGTTTTGTTTTTAAAGTGATGTTTCTTGTTTCTGTGAATAATTCCATTTTGGTGCATTTTAGCTTCAGTGGCTGAAATTTCAGCAGTTGACTTTTCATCCGATAAACAACTGAATAATCTCACTCTCTGTGTATGTTTAGATAAGATACTTACAAGATTATTCAAGAAATGTCACTTTTTACCTCTGATACTGACAAATAGTTGTGGCCTCTGACAAATGAGTCTATGTGCTTCCTTGGTTCTACAAAAAATAGTCCACTTGACCTGTGGTAAAACTTAAACATTTGTTGCACGCTTACTTTGTGTTCCCTGGCCTGAAACCTTTTTCCTCTGTTGTAGTCTCTGCAGATTTTTTATTATCCTTTATTTGATTTAATCCCATCACTTTTGCTCACATAATGAGAATGTAGAGGTGACGGTGTCATGTTAATATATCATGATACAACCTGTACTGAAAATGATCCGCCTAATCCTTGCCTTCTGTTATTTTTATTATGGCAAGCTGGGCTTTTTCTTTGCTTAAGTTGTACGAGTTTTTGTATTTCAAGTAATAGAAAGCTAATCTAACAAAAGGAACAGAAAAAGTAAACCCCCAAAACCTTTGTATTGGCAAGCTTCACTCCCTGGCCTGGCTCGGCACAGGAACCCTTTGGAACCGCTGCTGCTGTGCGGGAGGAGAGGTGGGATGTGCAGGAGGGGAGGTGGGATGTGCAGGAGGGGAGGTGGGATGCGCAGGAGGTGACTTGTCTGTTTGGTAGCAGCCCCTCATTAGTGGTCCAGCACACCCGACCTGCTGACTCTGCCCGGGTGGCTCCACAGACCCGAGCAGGGCAGCGGTGTCTCCATCCCAGCTGCTCCACTGATGGAAGGAATGCTGTTTTCCTTGAGGAGTGGTGAGTTCTTTTCGGCCTTTGCACCTATGTTTTGCTTAGCATGTAAAGTAGGTGTGAGCCATTTAAAAGCAGGGACATGAGCCACTTTGTTTAACTAGCAGGTTTGCTGGACCCACAGTACAGCTGGAGCTTGTTTTTCCCCCCCAGCTGCTCTAATTCTTGCAGGGAATAAAGGACAGTGCAGGTTGTCTGATTGCTATTAGGTGAACAGAGATTTCTTCTCTGTCCTTTCCCAGAAGGAAAGGTCAGTGGACTACTATATAATGAAATATAAAAAACAAGAGAGGAACTGGGATAAATAACATTGTTATCCTTAACTGTACAGGATTTTCATTTCCTTCCCAAAATTTGGGCAAAAACTGTTCTGAACCTATTGAAAATATGGGGAGAAAAATGACTATTGCTCATTGTGGTGTTGATAGTTCTGAAAAAATTCCTTATGAAAGGACTAGAATATTGAACTATGGCAAATGGTTTGACAGCATATGGTGTAAGGATGTTACAGGATTAGTCTGTAAGATAAATGTGGTGGTTGATTGCCAAGGAGAATTTAAAGTATGGTACCAAACTGCACATTGAAACCTGGTTTATGAGTTATGCGTTTTTTCCCCCTTAACTAAAGATAAGGTGACGTTACTGAAGTGGTAGGCTTGAATTAAACCTTAATTATGGGAATTTCTGTGCGTGTTTTGGTATTTTTTTTTTTTTTTAAATCCTGAAAGTTGCATCACAGTTATGGATTATTTAATACTTATGTTATTAAGAGCAATATGTTTTTTCCTGAAGCCTCTTGCAATCTCACTCTAACTTGAACTGTTTCATACATTTTATGTTGTCACATTCTCTGAAATGTTTGCACACTCTCTGTGTATGGCAAATGTGCATTTGCTGAGTTAATATCCCAACCCATATTTATTTCATTTGATTTCAGCTGAAGGAGGATGCCATATGATTTGTGTGCTGGCATGTCTGTTGATTTTTCTGCAGCTGCAAAATCAGAATTTTAGAGGCTAATTCAGTAATCAAGCTGGTGTTCTGTTGTGTGTAGTTGGACAAGTGATGTTTTCAGAAGATCATCCAGCTTCAGAAACAGCTACTGTAGACCCTCTGTGAAGCCATATTGATACTTCATCTTCAACCTGTGGAGATGAGTAGTTTACATTCATATACAGTCCAACAGAAGTGCTTTTTTTGCTTTAGTTCACATTGTGTGTTCTGCAAAGAGCCACAGTTTCAAAGAGTGCACACGTGTGCCTACAGTTTGTCTGCATCTGACACTTGTGCACACGTGAATCTTACCAATGTCTAAACTTCCTGCTAGTAATTGTACCAGCAAGAACTTGGTCAGGCTTGTTTCTGGGTTGGAGAGCACTCTTCTAAGGTCTGTGGCAGACTGGTCAAGCTTTTTGCTTCCTAGTCATGGATCCCAGAGCCTGGTCTGGATGACTCCTAGTGCTATTGGATTCTGTCTTTAATTGTTTGCTGCTAATCAAAGTAGACTTGAAAAAAAAAGAGGGAAGTTGCAGATTCTGAGAATTGGCATATTTGTATTAAGTTCTTCTTTGCTGATTTTAATTTTTTCTTTTTATTCTTTGCTGGCAACTTTTTGGATGATTGCTGCAGTATATTTTTGCTGTGTTACACTGAAGCATTCTTGCTTGATAATACTTTCTCAGTTACAGCTCTGAATTAGTTTAATCTAGGTGTTCAGTCTTTTACCATAACTCTGTAATCCTCAAAGCCTGGGAAAGTGTCTGTTACAGCTCAGTCAGTCTTAGCACAATGGTTTTTGTAATCGAATACCAGGTTCTGTTCCATGCTTTGTTCACACTTACCTCTACCCAAAGCAGTACTTATTTTCTTTATCTTATCTACTTGATTCTTGTCACCTCTGCTAAGAGTTTTTCACTTTGTAGTCCCCTGACTTGTGCTGGGTGGAATTTGGCAAGGTGTCTCTGGTTAATGGTTCTTACCCAAACGTCTGCTGATTTTTTCTTAATTGCTGCAAAGTTTTTGTGAAACGTGGACTTGAAAAACTTGGCTCTTAAAATTGAAATTTAATAAATAAATTTACGGTTTTGCCTTCTGCAAATTAATTTCTAGGTGCTTTGTCAGGGAAACTGTATTTCACAAGCACTTACTGCTTAGAAATTTCTAGACTTGGGGCACTCCTAGAGCTAGTTTAATTTAGCAGCGCAGTTCTTCCCAGTGTTACTCTACTGACAGTATATTTCCTGGCTGACCTGGAGTGCTTGAGATGTGGCTGTGTGTATTGCGGGGTAATAATCTCAGATTACAGGTTGTTGTTCAAGCCCTTTGCTACTTGTTCCCACATTTGCCAAAACCCTTCTTAAAAGGTGTAATCCAGTCTGAACTCATCTAAACTCTGGCTGTCACCCTTTCACTTGTCTCTTTATGATTCTCCCTATGCTCAGCTACTATTTTGGGGATCTGAACTGAATGAACTTCTGATCACCTCCTTTTTTTCCGGGATTATTCTGTTGGTCATTTCCCTGGATCGGCTTTCTGTGTGACTGCATCAATGTCGGTGCTGGTAGGGTGGGATCATGTGCACAGGCTTAGGAAGATGGGATTGTGGCACCCCAAACTTGCCAGGAGCTGTGAAGCTGGATTGGAAGCTTGTCCTGCAGTGCCTGAGAGTTGATTTGTGCCATCATATTAGTAAGTGTTTGGTTACTCTGTGAGTGTTGTGTTTGGTGTAGGTGAATGTTTTCTGGGTTGTGCACAGGCGTGGATGGAGCTGTGCCATCACAAGTCAGGCTCTGTAGCCTCTTCAAAGTATAAAACAAATTAGGCCTTGCCTAATTGTATTGCAGGCACATAGTAGCTGTTCTTGAGTACTCTTGTACCTAAATTCTTGTTTACAGCGGATGTTTTTCTGACCTGCTGCTCTGAATGTGTGCTAACAGATGCAAGATCATTTGCTTTTACCAGGTGTGCTGTGCTCCAGTCTGTCTTTGTGAACTGAGTTGCATCAAGATGAGTTTTACCCCTTCCATCAAGTCATTTCTGTTGGCAAATGATTCACTGCTGGTCTCGCATGACAAAATCTTGCTCAGTTTTTTTTCCTCTGTGTTCTTAACTTGCTGCTTATTTGCTTTTTAGTGGTATTCCCATTCCTGTTTAACTTTCTCAGGAAGCTGAACCTGTTTCTTTGGAGTAGGAGAGACCAAAGCTGCATTGTACTAATGGGCCTGCCAGAGCTCAGCACAGCAGCGTGTGGACAAGGTTCAAAGGCGGTCATGCTGATGTGCAGCATGGTTAAAATTGCATGTAGATTGGCTTTGTGTGGGGAGCTTAATGCAGCATTCTAGCTTGTGGCTAGAGCCAGTCTGAAAAAGCTGTTTGCTTTCCAAGCCTGTCCCTGTGGCTGCTGCGGTCACACAAGTCTTTAGTCAGGCATAACTTCAGTCACCTGGATAGGTTAAATTATGCATGTGCTTAAGTGACACATGATTGGAGCCTAAAAATACCAGTTGTGTAATTACAGAACTGTTAATCAACTTTCTCTTCAATTATAAAAATCAGTTAATCTACAAGAGTAGGTGCAGTTAATGATGTTTTAAATGTCAGTCTTACCAGATTCTCTTGCATTCCCTGGCTGCAGTGTTTTCTGTAGTTTGCGGAATTCTGTTAAACAGCAAATTTAATAAAACTTCCAGCTGAAGGCATTAGAAAAGTACATGGCTGGGGGTGATCTTCTGGCCACAAAGTTTGAGAAAGAGTGATCTTGAAGGAATTCCTGCTCATGGTAGTAATCTTGCACTGAGGAAAGAATGATGAATCACTGATCCCATAGCTGACAAATACCCTACACAACCTTCTAGGAGCTTAGCATCATCTGGTGTGGCAATGCCTCTGGATGCAGAACTGGTTGGAAGAGGCTCTCTCCTCCTGATTTCACAAACTCTATAGTTTACTGACTCTGTAACTGCTGCTAAAGATGTTCATGGGTTTATGCTGCAGGCTCCCATGTGGAGCTTGGGATGGACATACACGTCTTAAAGTGGCATCAAACTGGCTTTGCAACCAGAGGCATTGAAAAGCAGAAATATCGCCTCAGCTAACCTTCGTCCTTTTGATTTGTGCCAGCTTCAGAAATACTCTTGATGAGGATTTATGCCTTTGCCTCATTAAGCAATTGGTCTGTCTTAGTCTTGGTTTCTTTTATAAAAATCTTACGCAGAAAAATCCCTTTTTATTTTCAGCTGTAGAAAACCCGTGGTTTGCACGCATGCCGTTTTCCCCCATAAATCTTACAGCTTTATGTGCAGCTCGGGGACTCTTCACAATTCAGTTCTCTGTTTCAGATGCATTAGTGAAATGTGGCCTCTTTATGTTAGTTACATAGGGAAAGAGGGCGGAAAACACTCATCATCCTTGTCCTGGTTTGGGCTGCCAGCTCGTGTTACAGGTGAAGGTTCTGTGGTGATGAAGGCTGCTAACAAACAGGTCATTCATTGTGTGAATGGATCATCTGGTTGTGCTTGTAGCCCACAAGAGAAATATTTGGTACTTGTATAATTATAGCACTTTTCTGGACAATATGAGGCAATAACTTTTGGGCTGTGCTTTCTTCCTGGTGTAGAAAATCTGCCATCAGAAAAATCCAGTCTTCAGGTTGTAGGAAGATGTTTTCTGGTCACATGCATGTAGGCAATCTGCAAAATACAGGTGGACTTTGCAGAGAGGGTGGGGAGGATTATTCACAAAAGCTAATTAGGCAGCAAGTCCCCAGGCTTGCTCAGGGGAGATGGAGGGGGATTCAGAGCAGCTCTTTTCTCTTCTCTCTGCAAAGAGGATGTAGAAAAATTAGCACTGCTGAGATAAGGTTACTCTTTTTGACTATCCTCTTGGGTGTCATTACTGAATTTTTCAGTTTTTTTCCAACAAATATAAAGATCTTGCATGTAGGACAAGAAAAATCCTTTGTAATTAATGTATTAGGAGTTGGATTTTAATTATATCATGAATTAGAAAAAATCTTCAACGCCAGATGAGAATGGATGCTACTCTCAAATGCAGGGTATCTGCTCACCAAAAATGTGACCTTAGGCAACACATTACTGCTTCACTGGCAGCTCTCTGAGGAATAAAGAAATACAGTCTTAGCTTCCTTTCCTTCCTGAACATCAGGATACATGTGCTTAAAAAAACCCCAAACATCTCTTGGTGTGACAGATCTGTAGTCCTTTCCTGGATGCCTGGGGTCGGTGTGCTTTTGGGGGTTATTTTGACATACCTTGACAGTATGTTCGGATCAGCTCAGCTGTCTTGCCAACCCACTGTATTTCTGCTACCAAAAGGGATGTCCTACTTCCCTTGTTCCCACCCTGATCATGGCCATGTGATCCTTTCCTGTGCCTTAGTTTTCTGCCCAGTTTGCTTCTGAATCTGTTCTGACATCGGATCTGCCTCCTTTTTTAGGGATCCTAATCAGCCCCAAAGGGCGAGTGCACAACTGCTGGTGGGACGGGAGAAGCAGGAGAATGGGTGGGAGGGCAGAGTAGTCACTTGCTCAGCTTGTCTTCTCTGACTGCACCCTCACTTTATAATTTGAAGAATTGCATCTCTTAAAGCAAATATTTCCCCTGTGTTTCTTGGCTTTGCCAGGACCTCCACCTCCTTTACTTTTTGTTTCTCTGGAATGATTGTCTTCACTCCTTTCCCAATAGGCCAGGGAGGAGTCAGTCCCAGGTATAAGTCCAGTACAACTTAGACAGGCCTTTGTGCTGTGGTCTCTCAGTATCATTTAATTAGTTGTTTCCTTCACCCTGCAAAAAGACCCAAACAACCCCAAAAAAAACAACAAAAAAGGTTAGTTTACTTCCAAAAATAGTATATTTAGTTTGAGTAATTATTTAAATATGTGGTATTTAATGTAGGTGTGCCTCTAAAAACATCAATAGCTCAAACAACTGTTTGTTCCCCTCAAAAACTGAGAGTGGAAATTCTTAAAAGTGCCTAAATAAACATCATATATTATTTGAGACAGTAATTAGCTGCTTTGCATTTCCCTTAATAAAGACCCAGCTGAGTTTCTTCTTTGCACTTTTCTAGAGTAAACAGAAACTACTTGAATAGTTTTAGTGGGGAACTTTATCTTCTGATAAGAGTTGAGGTACATGGATGTCTCTAGAATGCTGTCAGGCTACTTGTGCCCTGAGATGAGGGCTGTAGTCTGTGCACTCCTGAGCAGCTGAGGGCCTTGCTGTGACAGGAGAGCTGGTTCTTTGTCTTGACAGGCAGTGCAAGTGTAGCTGAATCCAGTAGCTCTTTGTGAGTGAGCTGGAGTTAAAAATGCTTGAGTTTTTGTGATTCTACAGCAGGTGAGCTATAGCAAATCCTTGGTTTGACTTGCTTTTATCCCAGCTCACCCTACTTTCTCCGTCCCATTCTAATCTCTCGCTGGTGTGCACAGGCAGGGACAGCACAGAGAAGAGGAGTTAACATGATGTTCCCCATCACACCTTCACAGCCCTGCCTGTGAGTGCTCATATTTCCCTTAGCAAGGACGTGAAGGCAGTCAGGGCTTGTATAACTGACTTCTGTCTCCTTCAGACATCAGCTCCATTCCTGATAGTTTAATACTAGCCTGGAACTAGTCTAATACTTATTTTCTGCTCTGAGTTGACTTGCATAACCTTTACAAAATTATTTTCTTAATAGTACTAACTGCAAAAGTGAACAAAATTCCAAATCTGTTTCATGTGGGTCTTTGGCTTTGTGTTTACTGACAGACCTCTTTCCTAGTGTTGGTAGTTCTGATTAGAACAATAAATTGTTTTTTTCCTGATACTGTGTCTAAAGATAAGTTATGTGAAATGTCGTCATCCTTAGTGATCTGGTGCTGTCACCTATGTCATGTGCCCACTAGTATCTTCTTTTGTTCTTCCTTGTCACCCATGCTATTCAGAGAAATATTATTGATCTGTGATAATTAATGTGGGCATAAGGCTTCCTGGTTTATCGCATTTTTGTTTTGGTTTGGTTTTTTGTTTGTTTTGTTAAATATATATATTCACTGGGTAGTTTGAGGCCAGCTATGTCAAAAATCCCTTAGTGATAACAAGTTTCCATTGCTCTAGTGAGTTAATAATAGCCTACTTAAGTCAGCAGGCACCAAAATGTTTGCTGTGATGATAGAGAAGTGTGTTTCTTTGTATGACGTGAAAAATAAGTCTGATCTGTAAACTGAACAGACTAAGAAAGTGGTAGAGCAAGACAAACAGCATCCACCCTTCCATTTCACTTTTGTAGCTGTAATGTGCTTCAGCACCTAGTGCATTAATCAGATGTTCATGCACTTCATGAACCAGAAAGGGAGGACCTTCCTTAAATCTGCAGTTCAAATGCTGCTGAAATACATCCTTTGCATCAGGGGAAGGAGTGTGCAGCCTGTTTGCTGTCTCTGAGCTACCAGAGCTGAGCTTTCTTCATCTGGGAACAAACTGGAAGCAGATCGAGGGCAGGATTAATTATTTGACTGGTCCGTGAGCCTTTTCCTCTGTTTCCAGAGGTGGCCACCACTAACTTCTGCCTTGCATCTAAGACTTCTATTCCCTGTGTGATGGGGAAGGAACTGGATGTTGCTTGAGGAGGACAGCCACCAGATTGAGGCTGTGTGATTGAGACTGTTTTACCTCCAAAAGCTTGCCCCAAGCATTATTCCTTCCAAAAATAAACCCAGAGTTTATAGGATTGTCTGTACAACCTCTCTGGCACGTGTAAGGTAAGCCCTGCACTTGCCAGAAATGTGATGTATGAACCAAACTAATACTTTCCTGTGGAGTAAATCTGGTGAGCCAGGAAGTGCAGAGCCAGCACAGTGTGTCCCGTGGGTCCCTGTGGAAAGGACCAGGGAGAGTGGCCATCCTTCATACCCACAGAAATGCTTTGACCCACTTAAAAAAGGCTTGGCATCGTTCTGTGCGTGCTGGTAAGTAGGAATGCTGACCTTCCTGCTGGGCTTATTTAGGAGTGTGTGTAGGCTTGCAATCTGCATCAGTGTAACATCAGAACGACTGCAGGCTGCAGCAAAATCATTGGTGCTGAGAGAGGTGAGGAGGATGCAGACTATACAATTGTATCACTGTAGATAAGGAAAAGCAGGCTGTGTGTTTAAAAATGTGAGAGATTTGGGGTTGGTTTATATGGGTCATGCAACATAACTAAAAATGGGATTTTAAATGAGGAGACCTATCAGAAAGAAGAGGGCACTGTGTGACAGGCTTGAAAACATTCCAATGTACTTTTGCCATGCTTCCCCCCACCATCTCTTAATCTCATTCGAACAAAGTGGATATTAAGAGGTAAAACAGAGGTGACTGAAAAACTGTAACTGTAACCTTGCTATTGCTACCACATGCTCCCTTTCTGTCATTTTTGTTCATCCGTTGTTGTAAGTTTTAGGAAGTAAAGAATTATTTTCATCTCCTTTGAAAGCTCAGTGGTTTATTGCGCCTAGGTCTTAACTCTGGTATATGTTTTGAAATACTTTTTGGTCTGTGAGCTCACAGGAAATAATTTATAGATTCTTTAGCGGGGCTATAATTTTTTAGCTTGGTATTTCATTAGTTGGGAGGATTGCAAACATAAACTCTTTTAAAATTAATTTACTTACTCCAATTTACAGCAATGAAACTGGTTTACCTTCTGCTGTGTTTTCCTTTTCCTACCAAAATTCCAAATTCTGTCCATGAAAGTTGTTGGGAAATAAAAACCAAAATACATTTCTCTCTCTGCTCCCCCTCGGCTTTTCTGGTGGCATGTTCAGGAGCAGCAGTGCCATCCGCGCTGCTGACACAGTCTCAGGGAGCCTCTGATTTTGGCAAGTTTAATTACTGTATCTGTTATAATTGGACATTTAACTCTGAAGGTGTTTATTGTTATATCAGCTGAGAAAAAGGCAGTTCAAGATTCCACCAGTGTGCGCGTGTCTTCTAAAATCAGCTGATGGTTTTTTCTGCTGTAACCTGAACTGTCTCTTGCTTTAGAATCAGCTGTGAAATGTTTTCAAGGTGAATTTTAGTCTTTTCTTTTATGCCCTATCTGAATGGTGTATGCATTTTAAGATTTAATAATTTCTGAAAAAGAGAAGCAATTTTATGGCTGGTCTAACTGCAGAACAGCATGCACCTTCACATATTAAATACATGTATTTAAAAATGTGCTGCATTTATTCTGAATTTCCCACTGAAAGACCTGTATTGCAGTTAGAAGATAACTTTCCCAATAGTATGGGTGAAGTAAATTGAGATTGAATGTAATAAAAATATTCTACAAGTATTAGGTCTGTGGGTTTTTTCTGGTGTGTCAGGGTTAAAAGTAATGACTTTGTAATCCTAAAGTCTGTGCATCAATTTTAGGGTATTCAGAATTAAATGAATGTGCAAAAAAAAAATCCCTAAATGACTGAGTTATATGATTTATAATTATATGATGAAATTCTCACAGAATCAGCCTGTTCTTCAAATAGCAGATTGGAATAATTTTCATAAAGTTTGAGAGAACTGTAAAAATCCCTTTTTGACACATCTTGATTACTCTTTGCATCCAGAACTGCACGTGGGTTCGGTGAGTTCTGTGGTGGCTTTGTTACGTCAGAGAAGAACTTGATGAAACAATAGGAACTCTGTTAGAGAGCTGGATTGCTGTGAAATCTGTTCAGAGCAAATCTCCTGAACTGTTTAATAAAGAATAGGGTTGTTGAAGGTTTGTTTTCGACACTAAGGGAGCCATTGAGATGAAGATTCCTATCGTTGCTTGCAGGACATTTGAGGTTTTCTTCCCATGAGCAGAAGAATTGACAGACGACTTTCTCTGCTGCCCTTTTTCCATCCCTGCTTCAACAGTTTTTTATTTAAATAAAACCAGTAATGTTTTGCTGTCAAGCAGTGTATTTTCAGGGCTGTGGCAATATTTTCACTAGAGAAGTCTTTCAATCCAGAAAACTGGAGCTGTTTGGTTTCTTGAGGGTCAAGTGAAGCCGGGTGAGCTGCTCTGCTCAGAACAGGATCTTCAGCATAGCAGAGACACCTTTTGTGCATGATGGGTCTGTCTGTGTCTGAGTTGGTGACATTCTGTGACAAAGAGATGCCCCAATGCATTTGGGAAAAAGAGATAAATGAATCAACTTTTTCTTGTAGATGAGGTGGGTAGTTGTTACAGCATAATAATGAAGTAGTCCTGTTGGAGAAAGCAGGTAAAATATCCTTGCACAAATATTTTCATTTGTACTGGATTAAACAATTAAGATTAAAGCTTCTCATTTAGAGTGACATACTTCACAGAGATACATTAAAGCACTGTATAAATATCTTCTGGCATTGTGGCAATATTTGAACCTGTTTGTCTTTCTAGTACTGCACATATCCATACTTTTTGTAGAAGTTAGTACAAAAAATTGGTGAGGTTGACCAATACTGTAGTTACTGATTGAGGAACAAATTCTGTAGGTGTTTTGTGCATTCTGTGGACAGACAACACTGTCATTCTTCATCAGAGAGTCTTAAATATAGTTCATAATACTAGCTGGCTAAATGCTTTGTTCCCCCCCCCCTTTAAAAAACAAAAGAAAACAAAAAAAACCCCAAACAGAAATTATAGAAATATGTAATTCTAAATTGAAGGGAAAGCAAGTAAATTAAACGCCTGGGGTTTGCTGGAGCCAAGAGTTTAAAACAAACGTTAGCAAATACATGGCATCAAACTACCTAACTTTTTCTTTTTTTCCTCCCATCTGCCTATTTACTTAAAGCTAGCTGAAGTTTTGAAGACTTTCCTCAAATGCTAAATGTTTCCCCGAGGAACTAAGTTTTGTGCTCCGCTAGTTTTTTAATACAAAATTGGAAGTATTTTCTTTGGTGAAGAAACTGTCTTTTAGATAACTCTCCCCCCATACACAATGGCTTAGTTTCTCAGCTCATCCTGTGATGCGCATTTTCAGTGTCATTCTATTAATTTGTGCTAAGAACAAGTCCAGGTGCTTTGCCTGCAGTGTGGTGCTCAGTGTCTTAAGGGTTTGAAGTACCTGATTAAAGTCTTAGCAGTGAGAACTAGCATGCATTTTATTTATGGCACCTCTTCCCACAGGAAGCTTTATGAATTCCAAACTCATCGATATGTGCTGTCTTAGTTGGATATTGTATTTATCATGGTTGTTTGGCTCTATTTGATTTTATTCAATGTATTGAGCGTAAAAGCGCGAGGCTTTATGAGGTTTGTCTGGAATTTCTGCCTTTCAGCTATAGCTGCAGGAGCCCAGTGCTGGGCCAGGGGTTAGTTGTCTGGGCAGGGATCACAGGTCAGTCCCATGGTGTAGCACGTGTTTGGCTGATGGAGTGGGTTTCTCAGATAAGAGATCCTCTGGTAAATCACGAAAAGAGTGTGTGCAGCATATATAGTTATATAAGAAGCAGTAACTTCAAGTTGGAACACTGTCAGTGGATATTTCCTTGAATAGACAAGCTAAAGGACGCTCTTAGTACAGAATGTCTTAGAAATGTTTTGAAATTTATCTTGTTGGCTGTGACCTAGACAGATAGGACTCCTCTGCGGCCATGCTAGCACGACTAGTCCTGCTGCAGAGTTTCCACTGTGTCTTCTTGTTTTCAGGCTTGCTGAAACCTTCTATGTGTTTTCTTTTTTTCAGGTGGAAAATAAACTTTTTGGAAAATTTGAGGAGATGGGGAAAGAATATAGAGTCTGTATTGATTTGTACTTAAAGGACAAATAAAATCAGATCTATTCCTTTAAAAAGTATTGCATGTATTGAACTGCTTTATGGTGTAAGCAAAGATTTAAAAGAGGAGATATGAGATGGTATAGAAAAGTGGTATGACTTCTACATTTGAAACTCAGGTCTGTGCAATCAGTAACTGAAATCTCCACTATCAGCCTTCCACAGAGGTCACAGTTTGGAAAATTATTTTTTAATCCAGGTCGGTTTCCTGGTTTGGCAGGTCAGGTTTGTTGATAAACGGTCAGCAGACCTGTGGGTTGGTGTGCACTGTTGCAGGCTCCAGGGTGATATATTTGGGATAAGTTAGATTTTAGTTTTGTAACAAATATTGTCACAATATTGTAACTTACTGTAAATATTGGAACTCGTGAGGTGCCAACAGTATACAGTATCACAGAAGAGTAGGAAGAATAAACTGGGATCCCTTTGTACATGAAAAAATTTAGGATGATCAGCTATACAATATATTTATAGCTGCCATGTTTTTGTTAATTGAAAATTAACAAAATTTTGCGAGTCATTTTGTGATCTTGCTGAGCAGGCAGACTGGCTTTCTACAGAGAAAATAATTCAGACCAAGTTTGTTCAGTAAACTTGGAGAATTTCACAATAGTTTGATAAGGTTCTGCCATACTATTGTGCACCAGTTGCTGCCCTGCTAAACTTAGTTGTCTTCTTATTTTAGTGTGTTGAATCAGAGGCTCTTAGAAACACTTAAGTGAGCTGAAGGGGGATGTGGTTGGTTGTTTTTTTTTTTTTTCCTGAGACCTGATCTCATACTGTACTTTGATTGTTTCTTTCTTTTTTTTTTTTTTTTGTAACCTGCTATATGCAAAACCTTAAATTATAGTTTGTGGTGGAAGTTTCATTCTACAAAGAGCCTTGCTAAAGTTACCCATTACGAATTTTAGTAAAGGTAACATCTGCATCTGGAGCAGGAACACTTAGGCAATTTCTGTTATCAGGGCTTTGGAGTGCTAAAGCTACTGCTGAGTCAAAACCAGCTAATAATGGCTATGGTCAAACTCCCAGCTGCTGTAAAAGGCCATGAGATTATCTTGACATTTATATACTTCCAGAACTCAGAAGTAGTTGGGCACATTCCCTTGAGCTTGTAGTTCACTGAATGTTTGTGTAAGTTTTGTTTCAAATGGCAATTAAAATTATCTTGGCATTTGTGAAACTGTTAAGAGAGAACTTATTTGTTTGGAATAGTGTAAAGTATTTCCTTTAATTGTGATCCCAGGGTTACTATATCTCTTCTAGATTATTGAACCAGATCTATGTGCCCTTTACTTCTTGAGGTTCTTTCAGAAGTACTGAAAGACAGAGTGTCTGCTCAGAAGTCAGTACAACCAGAATGAGATCTCTTGCATAACCGTCTACAGCTTAAAGGCTGAGCCACTTGGGGATGAGGAGTTAGTAGGAACTGTAGTATACCTTCCAGAAAGTAAAATTTAAGGGTTATTTTGTATGTAGACAAGGTCCTGCCAACACTGACTGCTCGGAGATCTTAATGTGGTCAAATTTTTGTAGGTGACTCACCTGTAGGAAAAAGTGAAGGTAGTTCTGGAGTAATAGTAATTGTATTAAAATTTTTCATGTAAGTCTTAACTTTTATTTAGCTTGAGAGATTCAAAATGCACAGGAGAGATTTTGGAAAGCTAAGATTTTTTCCACAAGAGCAATTTTGAAAGAAAATAAACGGTTGTAAAATAGCTCCCTATATGCTGATACTACTTGTGCTTTTTGCTGAAAGGCCCCTGACCCATGTTGCCCATAACTATGGTGTAAAGTACACCTTCTAAAAATACACTGGGAAAACAGAGCACTCAGCAGGGGTCACCCGTTACTGGAAGCAGAGTTTGAGAGGTACAGTTGTGTATCCTGTACAGATGAGGAAAAGCTTTAATAAGAATAGGCATTTTATCTGAAACAGTCTGATAACATATTGATTTTGGACTTCTCACTTGGTCTCCTATTTTAACTTAATCTTTAGCTAATAAGGAAGTATTTCTTAGAGGTAATTGCTGCAAGTAATTTATCCTTAGCAGTGTCCTCATATCATCTTCCTGTTTCTGGTCATCACAGGAACATTATGTAATAATAGTTCTTATTTACATGGAGGGCAATACATCCCATATTTTTAATGTGATTTTTACCTATTTATAAGAAGTATCTCTCACTTCTTTTCTTGATTTGTATGGTTTGTTTTTTTTTTCTTTTTCCCTCTCAACAGAAAACAAGACCCTGTAATTAACAAATCCTGTATAAAATCTCCTGCAATAAAGATTAATTAGCATACAGGCATGCTTCTGCAGAGAGTCTTAATTTTACCAAATGACAAGTTCCAAGTATGTTTTAATAACGTTTTAGAGCCTCCTCTACATAAATAGCACAGATGTAGTAGTGCTGTACTGAAAATATTTTCACTGCTGAAGAATAGAGAGAAATCCTTAACAAGTGGTTAAAACTACATTCTTTAAGAGAAAAATTAATGAATGGTTGTTTCGTGGGGTTTTAAATTTTTTTTTTATTTTCAGAACTGTTTATTATGAAAAGTGGTGTTGCACATTGTTCCTTGTCCCCAGCTTTGATCACCACTTAATAATAAAACAATATTGTGTGGAGCAATTGACGCAACTGCCTGTGGTTTATATTCTTTGGATTTTAACATCTAGCATGTTATGCCCAAGAGATCTTGCTTGAAGGTATGGTTTTAGCGAGCTGGCTGAAACATCCAAGTATTAAATGACTCTTCTTTATCATTTTATATTCTGGAGGACCTGCAGAGTTCGTATATGAGCTTAAACTACTGCAGCTTTAAAGCAAAGCTCCTTCATAACACCATGTTTGCATATAATGTCTAATATCCTGCATTTCCCTTGCTAGGCCTTCTTTCTCTTTTGCAACAGTATTTATTTCTATGTATAGGGAAAGGAGGTAGGACAGTAGCAAACAGTGACTGTGGCTACTTATTCCAGGTGTTTGAAGTGTTAATTTAGATGTAAAATACGCTGTGTGAGTGCTCACTCTATTGTTTACAGCTGCTTTTCCCTGTCATGATTCTTCCCGGTGGGTTGTGCATCTCTCTTTCTCCTTCTGTCTGTCTCAGGATGTGCCTTTACCCTTCAACTTTCCCTCCTCCTGAGGGAAACTGGTGGCCTTCATAATGTGAAGACAGAATCTGGAGCAGCAGTTTTCTGCTGTCTTGTCAGGTTCACAGTCAAATTCACTGAAACAAAATATTGGAAGGCGATCATGGTGAATAATATGGGAGAGATCTGCTGAGTCTGGGAACTGTTTTGAAAGAGGGTGGGCAGTTAAGGAGCAGTTTTCTAGGGGTCTATATTAAAACTAGCTGGTACATTCTTGTAATAATTTCTCTGTATTATCTTAAACTGATGAAGTTGCAGTGAGTGAAAACGTAACCCATCTTCACTGAATCTTCTTTTTTAATAGATTTGAAAAAAAATAAAATCCGAATTTCTTCATAGCTTCCACAAACCTCTGCTCAGACACCTGTGAAAAATATCTGTCAGTCTTTTTTCCCCTCGTTGTAGAATAAAACAGATATGAAATTTATCAATTTTTTCTGAAGGTAAAATGCAAATGTAGAACATTGCTGTTAGCAATGAAGTAATTTTAACGTAATCTTAATAAGGGTTTAAAGCAATATTGCATAACATGCAAATTAGCATTCCAAGATTTTTCCTGTTTTTAATTACTAAAAATCACGTCTGAATTTCTTTCCCAATGTATTGCTGAAACCTGACTAGATGTTGTACATTAGGATATTGTTTAGCATGTAATCTTAAGATTATCTTGCCAGATAGTATTAATGTGGTTGTTTAAAGCAACTGAAATGAAATCATTGTCCAACTATTTGAATAAGAAAGCACTTGAAGTAGTGAACATCCTTGATTTCATGTATCAGAGCATGTTTCAAGTCTAAGCTTAAAACAGAGTTCAGAGATGCCAATTAATTTTGTTTACTGAAATGAAAAATATTTTGATGAAGAAAGAAGGTTATGACGTATTTATTGCTACTAGAAAAGATTGCCAGTGCTGTTAGAAAGCTTCCTTACCCGCAATTTCAAGATTAAAATTCTACTTTATTAAAGAGGGAAAAAGATGAAATGACTATTATCTCAGTGTAGTGCAATTAATTAAAAAAAATTAACTGATTGTTTTTATTGGCAAGATAGGTCACCAGTGTATGTTAATTTTTTTTGGTACATCTGTATTTGCATATTGAAAGTTTTTGCTATTTGAATGTTAGCTTTGAAAAATATTACTTTGGATTTTAAGGGAATTTTATGTAAGTTACATAATGATTCTGATTATCTTCTGGAGAGATGTGAGATGTTTTTATAGGGTCAAATGTGGTTTAGAGGTTCTTGAGGCAGCAAACCCCTCATATTCTAACTCTTGTTTCCTTAAAAAACTTGCATTTTTCATTTCAAAGCCTTATGATTTGTATTTTTTAACGCTGTTGTGCTTTTTGTTTTTCAGTCCCAGAAATCCTGGATAGAAAATACTTTCACGAAGAGGGAGTGTGTGTACATTATACCAAGTTCAAAAGACCCCCACAGGTAAGCATGAAATGATGCAAGAACTCATTGCTGTTCTTTAAAATTAAAAAAGTCAGTGTTGTAAAGGGTGTTGGACTAACAGCTTTGTCTGTAAGAAATACTGTCTTGAGTTCATGCTTCATGTATTTGAGAGCAGCTGAGAAACCTTTTCTTCTGAGGTTGAGAAAACTTCTATTTCAGTCTTTTCCATAAAAAAAACTTACAAATCTCTTTAGTTCTGTTGGGGCAGAGTATTATTTTTCATTTAAGAACTTTGGTTTTAAACAGAAAAAGAATTAAGTGCTGTAGAAATTTTAGGTTATTGTAAATAATTCACCATGTTCCTCGAAACCATGTGACATGAGAAGCTTTTAGAATTTATAGCCATGATTGTAGAACATGGAAAATTTGCAAATGAAAACCAAGTAATTAGGAAGCTGTTAAAATTTCCAGAGCATTTAACAAGGAACAAAATGGTCTTCAACATTTGCCCTTTTACTTTAACCTGTTTGTAGCTTACAAAGGACTTTAAAACTTTCCCACCAGGTTCTGCCCTTCAGTTTCTAAAAATTGCCTCCTGTTGTTGGTGAATTGCTCACTGTTGTTGTGAATTATGCATAAATTAATCAAATGTAGACAGGATTGTTTGGTATGTGTTGATGATATGTAGCTTTTAGTATAGACAATTATAATTTAATAATTTTTAGAGAAGATCTAAAGCTACAGGTCAGTATTAAAAGCATAAATGATTAATAGTGTAACTTTTACAGCGGACAAAAAATTGTTTTTGCACATCTGAGTACAATTGAAGGCTTCTGTCTGACATCTGTATTTGTGCACTTTTGCATGCTGGCTCTTAACCATAACTGGTTAACAGCTGCTTATGAAAGCAGTTATACAAATGTATCTGCTATGCTAATTTTAGATGTTAAGAAAGTTGTTAGCAGGAAAACACGGATAGTGTTTAAGATGGAAGATGAGAGAAATTACATAATGAACTGTATGTAAAGACACTACTGAATAAAATACAGCCATGTTACCTATTGAAAATGGACAAATTTTGACATCATGTTTTTCCATTTATTGGTGTTCTCTTTTGTTCATCAACCTTTCTGTAAGCTCATAAAGTGGTGTGAGTGGTTGTGTGTCCTGTCCCATCCCATCCCATCCCTGTCCCTCCTTCTCCTGCCCTTGAAATTGAAACTGAACTTAACTCACATCTTTAAAATATTTCTTACAGATGCCTTCCAGGATGTCAGATTTGTCAGCAACTTGTCAGGTAGGAGTTCTTTGTAATTAAAATATTTATGAATATTTTTCCATTAAATAAGTGCTTTCATAATAGGGTTTTTAAGTTTTGATCAATATTATGAGTGACAAGTTGGTGAAAGGTTAGATATAAAATAAATTTAACTGATGTTTAAAGAACTGTCTGCAATATGTAGATCAAAAATGTATGAATATTATATAAATTTTTTGACTTCAAAGAATCAGTTTTTTCTGGCCTCCAGCTTGCTACCTCAGTGAGCTTCAATAATTTGCATAATAATATGTATTGTAATTACTTATTGCCATAAATATTTATGGCAACAAGGCCTGCTCTGGAGTTTAGAATCTTTGCTTTCTAAATCTAATCTGTTTTTGTTACAGACAAGAGAAGTTACCTTCTCTTATTTTCTAACAGTAGTGTTTACTGAAGTGTTGGGCATGGTGTGGTTGGTGCAGGTGCTGCTGCGGCCGCTTGGTCAGACAACATGCTTGTTTTACTGCGAGTCTGGCGATGAAATACTCGGATGTGAAGCTGGGTGAAAACAGTAATCAGGAAATAGAGGAGTGGTCAGTGGAAAAACACACGGAACAGACCCCTACAGATGCTTATGGTGTCATCAACTTTCAAGGGGGATCTCATTCTTACAGGGCCAAGGTATGTATAACATTTTGTTGTTTGTATTTTTTTTTTGTTACTCTGTGTTGATATTCTGAATGCTTCTTTTAGTTTCTGAAATTGTAGACTGAAATATTATCGCCCATTTTGTGACAAGCCAGTTCCTCCTTCTGTGCTAGTATTTTTTATTATGATCTGAATTATTTCTCGTTTTCGTTTGTAAAAATTAGTTTTTCGTAACTAAGGTTTCTCACATTTATCAGAATTACTTGTAGTCAAGTATAGGCTTAACTTCAAATTGCAAATAGTAAGAAGAATTCATAAACACTTCAGCAAAATATTGCATTGAGAACTAAGTGTTACCATTTCAGACTTGATGAAAATACAGCATAACAACACTGTTAGATTTTTTAGGACCTGTTAAGTAATATCTGCTATCTTAACCCTCTATTCATAATTTTCAGAATCTGAAAAAAAAATTTAAAATTAAGGACAGATGTGGAATATGCTTCATTGAAAGATTTTTTGAAAGTCCTTAAAGTATAATTGTGCTGATCAGAATAACGAAGTTGTTTGGGAGAGGGGGTTAGTTAAAAGCAAGGGATACCAATAAATCAAAATTTTGGAAACCAGTTCTTAATTCACAAGTGCACGTGTACTGGAGAGGCTAGAAAACTGGAAATTCCCACAGGTTCTTCACAGCCATTTTGTGAAGGATTTCTGGTTATGGTAGAAATTATTTAAATGCTTATGCAGTTGTAGGCTACAGGGGGTTCTTGTACAGTGTGGCTCCTGTGGCAAAACTAAAATGAAAAGTGCTTTTGAGGGAGCTGTGTTCTTCATGCAGAACCCCTGAGGACAGTCCAGTGCTGTAAGTCAGATCATCTCTGAAGTGGGAAGGGCCCTTAGCAGAGTTCTTTCATGTTGGTAATAGCAGTGTATGGGTTCCTCTGTACTCTTAGTATAGCTTAAAATTGCTGTGAACCCTTTTCTGGGAGCACAGAAATAGCAGCTGCCCACACTCCTTCTGCAGAGTGCAAGTGGGGTTGTTCAAACCAGTTAAATGGAGTAGTGGTGGGTTTTTATTTAGAACTTGATTCAGGAAGGGTTTAATTTCTCTGTACTATCCCCTCCTCGGATAGTTTGTATTGAGGATGTGGCAGTATTTTAGCTAATTAACCATCTCTCTGGTCTTATGCTGTTAAAGATGGCAAGTTAAAAAGCTGCCAGTTTTGAAGTATGCTATTAAAAAACATAGGTTTTCTTCCCACCAGGAACAGGGGAGGAAAACCAAGCAACTGTCTGAAAAAGTCCTTGCAGGGGACATGAAATCCTTTCCCCAGTAGATGGCAGAACTTTTATAAATGCTTTTGAATTTCATCTAATTTAGAGATAAATCCAGTGCTCTCATGAAGACTCATTTTTCCAAGTCCCTGTGTCAGTAGGATGGAATACCAGGATCCCTCTGTAGTCGTTCCTTGTCCAAAACTTGCTTTCCAAACTGTTAACTCTATTGTCCTTGACTCTAGAGGGCATGAAAGAATCTTGCTCATTTATTGCAGCTGCTGTGTTTTGAGAAAGTGAATTACATTTTCCATAGCCAGGAATAGGATAATGCATCCCGAAATATGCCCTGGTTCTGCTTTTCACACGTTGGAACCTTTCAACTCTCTTCTTGTGCCTGCAGTATGTGCGACTGTCATATGACACTAAACCTGAAGCTATTCTGCAACTTATGCTTAAAGAATGGCAGATGGAGTTGCCAAAGCTTGTTATATCTGTACACGGGGGCATGCAGAAATTCGAACTTCACCCACGCATCAAACAGTTGCTTGGCAAAGGTCTTATCAAAGCTGCAGTGACAACAGGAGCCTGGATTATAACTGGAGGAGTGAACACAGGTAAAGGACTGCTAAAGGATGCGCACAGTTAACTGGATTATGGTTTGTAAGAGCCAAAAGATTTAATGGATGCATAGCTTCCTCTTAAGGCAAAGTAAATTTGAGTGAGTTTGGTCAGGTGAAATTAAAAATAAATTTTGAGCATGTGTAGTTGGAAGTGGGCTGCTGTTTTGTCTTGCAAAGAGAAATAAAGTATTGGGAGGGTGTTGGGTTTTGGGCTTTGTTTTTGTTTTGTTTTGGTTGGTTGTTTGTTTTCTATTTTTTGGTTTGAAACCACCAGAGGAAAACCTTAATGTGATAAAAACAAGTACAGTAATGTACTGTGAACCCTGACTAGGCTAATTTTTATTTTGTTGAATTATTTTGTTTCCTTATAATAGATGTAGTATGGTGTTTTTCCTTTGGTGGTGTGTCAAATGAGTGCCCGGATCCTTAAAGGCCCAATTACCCAAATAAACCAGTTAAAGGTCCAGTTACCTAAATAAAAGAGTTGCATTTCTTAGTAAGATGCAGCATTCAATACATTGGAATCTTTTTATGCACAAACAGGTGTTGCAAAACATGTCGGGGATGCTCTAAGAGAACACGCTTCCAGATCATCTCGAAAGATTTGCACTATTGGGATTGCTCCGTGGGGAGTGATTGAGAACAGAAACGACCTTGTTGGAAGAGATGTAAGGATGAATTACCTAACTGAAATAACGATTTACCTGATGTATTTTTTGACAAATCTGCTCAAGCATGTTTTTTTCCCTTGCTTTGCATCATTGGAATACTTGCTTTGCTGTGAAGATACACTGACATCTGTGACTTATGCAAGATCATTATGTGTAAACAAGTTGCAAAATGCAAACGTGCTACAGGAGGAGCTTGTTCTTAAGTATTTAATGCTTTTTTTTTCTCCCCTTGTCATATTGACTCAAAATACAAAAGTGTTAAAGTATTACAGAGAATTCATGTTTAGAGAGGATGCTAAGTCGAAAAATTTTGATGTGGAGTCTTCAGTGCTACTGTTTACCAGAGTAGTCACAAGTTTTCCCCAAAGACATCTTTTCAAAGGATCTTTTCTCTGTTATCCCTCAGAACAGCTTCCTTTAGTGATATCATTATCTGCTTCCCTGCACAAAGTTCAGAGCTACAGCTGTTGGTGTATCCTGACCCAAGGCAGGCTCTTATGTGTCAGTGCTTCTTGTTGAGCCACCAGTTCCTGTGTCTAGACAAAAAGTTAAGTTTCACAGAAACAAGTATGAATCTCCACAAGTAACAGACATTGTTGTGTGCTTATACTTAGGTGGTTGCTCCATATCAAACCTTGTTAAATCCATTAAGTAAACTAAACGTCCTAAATAACCTCCATTCCCATTTCATTCTGGTGGATGATGGAACAGTTGGAAAGTATGGAGCAGAAGTTAAATTGCGAAGAGAACTGGAAAAAACTATTAATTTGCAACGGATCCATGCAAGTAAGTAATTCTGCTGCCTGAGGGTTGAGTATTACTGTGCTTTAATGAAAAAGGTACTTGCCCCAAACATCTGAATGACAATGTACCAAAATGAAGTCTTTTATTTATGTTTCAAGTATGAATTTGCAAATTTGAACAGCTGCTTTGGACCCTAGAGATTGCTGGTAGATTTATGGTTTGTCTGGGACCAGTGAGGAGAGTCTTTTGAATAAGGTTGTCTATTCGCTGTGATAAAGCAAGTGTAAGTCAGTTCAGGTGTTGGTATGTTGTCAAACCTTACTGGTCTGATTGATTAATGGGTTTGATACCATTCACTTGCAGTTTCACAATAGGGCAGTTGAGTTTGTAAAACATCATCTGCTTGTGCAAAGAAGCTGTGACTTATTTTTGGGTGTTTTCCCAATAATGGAGCAACACGTGTTTGTCTCTTCTAGGAATGCTTTTGCAGTGTTTCCCATGTTCAAATTGTATATGTGTTGTCATATTTGGAAAGTATTTGGGGGAAGTTAGGAGTTCCACAAAGAAAAATTTTTCAGTTTCTGCATTAGTTCATGAATATTTCTGTGAAGAATCTCCTCTGTTCTGTAGACTGTATTCCAATGTATTTACCAGCTTTACAGTGCTTTCCTCCCAGCCCAAAGTATAAATGGTGCTTGAAACCATGCATTAACAAGTTAACAGCAATTTAATTTTTATTCAGTGGAAGGGGCCAACTTGATTTATTAAATGTGTAAAATTTATCTTAGCATTTCCTATACAGCTACAACATTGTCTGGATTTCATTACTTATTTGCAACTTTCCAGGAATTGGCCAGGGTGTGCCTGTGGTGGCACTTGTGTTCGAAGGGGGTCCCAATGTCATCCTGACAGTTTTAGACTTCCTTCAGGAAAGTCCCCCGGTGCCAGTGGTGGTGTGTGAAGGAACTGGTAGAGCTGCAGACATCCTGGCCTATGTTCACAAGCAAACAGAGGAGGGAGGGTAAGTCCCAGCACTGCCAGCCGAAGTATCTGTCGTACATAGATGGGTTTTGAGATCATTTCCTAATGAATTTGTACGAGAGTTTTTCCTGTTTAGTGCTTGGCTGTTTCAAGTGTCATTTCAAATAATAAGAGGGATGTGGTCAGGCTCCACAATCTTTAGTGATTTCTAATTAGTTGTCAGCCTTGCATAAATCCTTAAACATACTGGGTCCTTGTAGCAGGATCTGCCTCAGACAGGAGGGGTCTGATGTAGCTGTAAATGAAACAGCTTTGCCCGTGGTAAGATCAGAAGCAGGTATTATTCAGAGAAGTGAGTGGCAAAATCTTTTAGTTGAGAGTATCTCAGAACTCAATATGGGGAGGAAAGGGAGAGAGAGTTCAGTTACTTTTATGAGGCAGTAGCAGGAAATCATAGATTAAGCAACCTATACTTTCTAAAGGTTGCCCAAGGTGTTACCACAGAAATAGTGATAACCTCATAGATAGCAGGACTTTGAATGGACATGTTGAAACTAATTAAATGCGTTGTTGTTCTTACTGTTCATGTATAAAACAATTGCTTTCCTGTTTGTTTGTTTGTTTCAATCTCAGGAATGTTCCTGAGGGTGCTGAGCCTGAAATCATTTCAACCATCAAAAAGACATTTAACTTTGGTCAAAGTGAAGCAGTTCATTTGTTTCAGACGCTGATGGAATGCATGAAAAAAAAAGAACTTGTAAGTAGATCTTGCCATAAAATTTGCTATGCAGGGTGCTTGCATTTATGGATACATGATATGATTTTTTATTTTCTTTTTTTGGTATCTTTTACCTATAACTACTAACAAAAGTGTATTATCTCTGCATGTATAAAACAAAATCACTTCATAGAATTTTATATGTAGTTCAGGGACTGGTGTCTCGTTTAGACATCATATTATGCTGGTATAAAATGACCATATTCAGCTAAACATATTTGTTAGCAGGTTAATCTCAGTCTAGAATGAACTGGAGAGGTAAACAGGGTTATAGACAAGAGAGTATTGTAATCACAGTAGGAAGAGACGTTCAAATTGATTGAAGAGTGTGAAGGATTTGTGCTCTGCCTTTACCTGTAATGGATTGTCCTGTGTGGCACCCAGTTAGGAAAACAAAACAAAAGAGTGCATGCTAAATGCTTAAATCAAGCGTAGCAGGCTTAAATTGCATCAAAGACAAGGTGTCTTTTATGTCAGGACTTGAAATAGATTAGAAAAGACTGGAGCTAATCACCTTTGCCTGAAAATAACTTCAAAATATGTTTTCCTCATTTTTCCCTTTTGGACAGATTACAGTTTTTCATATTGGGTCAGATGAACATCAGGACATTGATGTTGCAATACTTACAGCATTGTTAAAAGGTGAGAATTTTAAGAGCGTTTGGAACCTCCAGCTATTATTGTTTAGTCTTTATAGGGTGGATTATTTACACAATACTATAGCCAGTAGGAATCTTTAGTTTTTAAACAAAAGAAGTATTTATTATGTTTTCTCATTGTATAATACCATCATAAATGATAAAATATGGTCTATAACTTTGTAGTGGACTACTTGATTTGGTCTTTTTAGGAAACAAGAATGTTTTATTAGCTTATATTTTAATTAATTGTGAATTTTCTTCAATGTTTTTGCTTCTAAAGGCACGAATGCATCTGCATTTGACCAGCTTGTTCTTACACTTGCGTGGGACAGAGTTGACATAGCCAAAAATCATGTTTTTGTTTATGGGCAACAATGGCTGGTATGTAATGGTCTGGATTAAGCAGAATGATAATTATGATAATTTCTAAAAGAGAAGCACAATTTGCTGTGAAGAATGAATCTTTTGACTTTTGTAGGGAGAGACTGTAGAATACTGACACATTTATTTGTGCATAATGTGTAGCCTTACAGCTGGTTTGCTGTTATGTATTTGAAAATGGTTCAAAAATTTTAGGAATGTGCTAAGTCTCCTGAATAACTAACAGAGCAAAGACATTACAAAAGGTGGAAGCTGAATTCAGGTTAAGCAGATGCTCATTATTCCTTGCAACTGCATGGTCACAGACAGTTCCTAAGAAGCATCTACTCAAATGCCCTGTTGGGAGCACTGCAGTGTCTTTTGAGGGAGGGACGAAATGTCCGTTCCTTGCAGTTTGAAAAGGCTCTGGCCTTTCCCCCTTATTACTGCAAAAATAAAGCACAAACTTGTTGAGTATGCAGTCAGAAGTATGTGCTGTAAGGCTTATTGACTGAAATGGTGGTTCAACCATTTGTCTTTGAAGCAAATTGTACTTAAGATGTTTTATATCTTTGTGTTTTCTCTAATATCAATCTATGAGAACAGCTTAACTATGTTAAACTGAATGTCTGTTTAGTCCCATTTACTGTCTCACTAGGGGATACCTATGAAACAGTTAAAGTCTTCAGAATATTCTCTCATCCTGCAGTTGTGTGAAATTCAGGGGATATTTTGAACCAAAGCTGACATAAAGTTTCTACAGCCCTGTAGATGAATGAGATTGACATGTTATCTGAGTGCACTTTTGTGATGCCCTGTTTTACTGGCTCTCTCCAGGCTCTACCTTGTTACTTATTTGTTGTAGGTTGGCTCCCTGGAACAGGCTATGTTGGATGCTCTTGTGATGGATAGAGTTGCATTTGTGAAACTTCTGATTGAAAATGGAGTAAGCATGCACAAATTTCTTACAATTCCCAGGCTGGAAGAACTTTATAACACAGTAAGTAAATGGCTACTTTTTAAGCTACTTTAAGAACAGGTTTTTTCGTTACTCAGCGTGTTTTATACTGGGCTGTGTGCACCAATCTGAAGGTTTGTTGCAGCCCTCTTGGGGAACTCCTGAAACATGTAAAACTCTCCAACAATAGGGAAGAGAACAAGAGAAAGATAGATGGATGAAAACCTGTGCACAAAATACGGGATCTATAGGTCTTCATAGGATGAATTCTGTCTACAGCAGTTAACGTCATCTCAACCGT
This sequence comes from Lophotriccus pileatus, assembly GCA_035583135.1. Taxonomy (NCBI): domain Eukaryota; kingdom Metazoa; phylum Chordata; class Aves; order Passeriformes; family Tyrannidae; genus Lophotriccus; species Lophotriccus pileatus. The sequence continues at coordinate 10,398,736 of JAWWES010000018.1, read as the reverse complement.
TGTAAAAATAGTTTTAATTTGTGAACCTGCATATTTATAAATATTACTTAAAAAAAATTCTGTTGCTCTAGGTGTTGTTTTAAGAATTTCAGGGTGGTTTTGTGTAACACTTAAGTGCTCCACTAAATATTAGCTAATGTAGTCGCACACATGTAGTAATGAGTAGTACACAAATATGGCTTAGGCTTGCGTCTCGTTATCTGCTTTTGAAAAGAAAAAAAAAAGAAAAAAATGAATTCTCTAGCCAATAGAACTCTGTAAAGGAGCCCATGGATAAGGGTTTTTTATTAATTGTATTTTTAATTATTTTTAAAGAAGTAAGTAATTAAATTAAATTACTTAAATAATAGGGTGTTACTTCTACACACTTGATGTGCTTTTGATAGAGTTCTGTGTGGGAGATGAGGCTAACCATATGTCCATATATGTAGTAGTTCATTCACTCACAGGAAATCAGAGAAGGAATTAAAACCCACTTTAGTAAAAAGGGGGAACGTTCAGACTAAAATTTAAAATGTAAGGGAGCTTTTAGTATGGATCCTGCAATACCATAAACACGAGTATCAGTCTGCCTTCCTGCAAATTCATTCTGCTTTTTGTGTTCTGGTTTCCTTGGGATTTTATTGTTTGGTTGTTTTTTTTCCCCACCTTTCTCATTTTTTGGACAAACCGTGGGTGTAATATTATGCCCCAAACTAAAACTGAAGTAAAATGCAGCAAAAAAGGAAATAGTTTGTAGCTACTACAATACTTTGATGTATTTGCATCTGTTGCATTTCTGTTTGTTTAAAAGCCAGGGATTTTTTTATTTGAGCCAACATGCAAAAGTATTTGGCTTGTACTTTAGTTTTCTTGTGTTGCTGCTGCACATGAATTTCTCATTCCAAACTTTTCTCTTTTTTTATAAAGAAACAAGGCCCAACTAACCCAACACTCTTTCACCTTGTTCGGGACGTCAAACAGGTAGGCTGTAAATGTACAAACCTGTCAAATGGTAATTTAATGATGATTTCTTGTATTTGACTGTCCATTTGATCTGTAGTTTATTAATTAGGTTCTATTTTAAGTAATAAGTTGCCTCTTCAGACATTTTGTTGTTTACAATACTTGCTGTTGTATTCTTCATGCCCTGCTGCCTGAAAGATGTTAAACCTGAAGAATGTTGTCTTCTTCCTTTTGAAAATTTTCCTTCTTGGGGGGATGGAAAGCTGATACTCTCAGCTGGGAGTACTTTTGTTAAAACAATAGACAAAAAAACAGTGTCTCCCCCTTGCCTCCAAGGTGGGGGAGGGGGGAGGAGGTTGTATAGAACAGAAGCTATAACCTGGTCTTTCTTTGAAAATAATAACTATTGAGCCATGTAGATGGTTTTTTTCGTTTTTGTCTTGATGTGGGTTTTTTTTAATACTGAAATTTTGTTTGTTTTTTTATTTAGAGCTGTGATAGAACATGTAGAAACACTCTAAGCAAGCTTAAGATTATAGTCTGAGAAACTAAAAAATACCTTTTGTATTCCTAGGGAAATCTTCCTCCAGGATATAAAATCAACCTGATTGATGTGGGACTGGTTATTGAGTATCTGATGGGAGGAACCTATAGATGCACCTATACAAGGAAGCGCTTCAGAGCGATATACAACAGTCTCAGCGGGAACAACCGGGTATGGGGCAGTGGGGTAACGGGATGTGTGTTCTCAGTTAAAAACCCCCAAACCTGTGTGTTTTGGAGAAAAGTTGGGTCCATGTTGTTTTTGTTCCTCTTGTCAACGGACTAGTTCTTTTCAAGGCAGTAGTAAGGCCTATGAGGGCAGATGAGAGCTGGTTTTGGATTGAGGGCAAAGAAAAGGTTTTGTTCAGCTGCTCCTTATTCTAGCACATCCTTATTCCTTCTCTGTGATTCCCTCTTCTCCTACTCATAGGAGAGGAATGGGCACTAAACATGCAGACTGTATGGGGCTTGGGATGCAAACACCTTACCTGCTTGTGTAAGCTACACTGAACAAGTGTAACTGCCTATTTGGTGACTTCTTAAAAATAATGAAAACAAACAAGAAACCATGTTAAATATCCAGTGAAAATTTTGTTTGTGCCATCATATAAGTTCATTGGTGTTTCAGTAACCAGGCACCTTCTCCTTATCCCTGTTACAGAGATCCAGTCGAAATCCTTCAAGTGCTACTCCTCAGATGTGTAAAAGCCACGAGTCTTTTGGTAACAGGGCAGACAAGAAGGAGAAAATGCGCCATAATCATTTCATCAAGACAGCGCAGCCGTACAAACCAAAGGTATGCATGTGTGAGGGCAACACGGTGGGGGCTTATTTCAAGCAGCTAAGACTGGAAGGCCTGGTTGAAATCCAAGTGCTCACTGAAATGTGAGTAGCAGCAATTGCACTGAGATTGGTAAAGCTGGAATTTCCACCTTGCTTTTGTACTTGTTTCTAAACAGTAGCTGTTTTACTGGATTCTGTAAAGAGTGTTTCAGTACAGTTCTGGGTAAGCTTTGATATGTTAGGGACCAAAAAGCTCATCTTTGTCACAGTTCTAGCCATGAGGAAGGGGGACTCAGTGGATTCAGAGCAAGATTTAACCATGTATTGCTACTATGAGCAGTTTCCATGAGTTTCCTCATTTGTATGTAGGTGTATTAGTTACTGCTTTTCTTTTCATCTGTAATTCAAAGTAACTCAGTCTCACAGTTATTAAAATGGTTTGGATTCAACTGGAGTTCTCGAACAAAAGTTCCAGCTGCTTTTCAAGTCTTCAGAAATTAATTTTTTTCTTGTTATAATTATATATAATTTGGTACTGGATCACTCAGCATTTTATTTCAAGTTTATGCGACGACCGAGTACAGAGACTTACAAATGTTACTACCTGCTTTTATTTTAAAGATTGACACTGGTGCAGAAGAGGGAAAAAAGAAAAGAACCAAAGATGAAATAGTAGACATAGATGATCCTGAAACGAGACGTTTTGCTTATCCTCTCAACGAGCTGCTGTTGTGGGCGGTGTTAATGAAGAGGCAGAAAATGGCCCTTTTCTTCTGGCAGCACGGCGAGGAGTCCATGGCAAAGGCTTTGGTTGCTTGCAAAGTGTATCGTTCAATGGCATACGAAGCAAAACAAAGTGACCTTGTTGATGATACTTCAGAAGAACTGAAACAGTATTCCAAGTAAATGACATTTGTATTGTTCAAAATATTTTCTTGGCCTTTGCAATGAAAGTAGTGGACTGCATAAGAACAAAACAAACTGTTCTGTTAGCACGCTTGAAGGCAACTCCCTTGTGCAAAAAAGGATTAAGTAGAAGTTTTATATTAGATATTACTCTCTCTTGAGAGCTGTAACAAGTCTTTATTTATAGTTGAATTAAAAGAACAATGAATGTGCCATGTACTTCTGTGTAATTTCTGTGCATGTTTTAATTGCTGTTTGTAGCATGCATATGTTTTTAATAGAAACCACAGATTGATGTGTTATAGTTACAAATTACAGTGTATCTGCACAGAAGGGACAAGTTGTGCTGTGGGGAATTTGCAAAGGAAATTTCAGGCTAAACTCAAGGTCACTTTCTATAGATATTATATTTCGTTTTGTTGGTCTTATTTCATTCTAGTGAGTTTGGCCAGCTGGCAGTTGAGCTGTTAGAACAGTCCTTCCGACAAGATGAGACTATGGCCATGAAATTATTAACCTATGAGCTTAAAAACTGGAGCAACTCCACGTGTCTGAAGCTGGCAGTGTCATCCAGGCTCCGTCCCTTTGTAGCTCACACTTGTACACAGATGTTGTTATCGGATATGTGGATGGGAAGGCTGAACATGAGGAAGAATTCATGGTACAAAGTAAGTGTTGTCGCAGTTTATTGGTGTAAAAAGGGTCGATGGAGTTTATGTTTAAAGGGAAGGAAAGTGTGTGTTTAAATGCTATTAGTATAAAGCTTCCACAACTGTAGCCTACATTAATAAATCCTGTAAACCAGTCTCCTGTAACATAATCAAAACTGGAAGTATTTGTTGTAAACTCTTCTTCTGACACTCTATTATCTTTTCAAATAAGGTACAGAAATAGAGAAGGCAAAAACCAGGCAAGTAGCCTTTAATCAGAGGCTTAAAGAGATCATGTGAATACTAATCCACTACTAAAAACAAAGTAGTAACAAACCTTAACAGACGGAAAACCTGCTGTAAGACTGTAGTTTTGTGCATTTTGGCTTTTTACAGGGAGCAAGTAATTCCTATTTTGGAGGAACTGAGCAAAAGCAGGGCACAGAACAAAACAAGGGTAGGCAAATCTGGAACAGGTTTTCCAGTGGTGGCCTTTGTGATATAGATCAATTGAACCAAAATGGGAGTTGCATATTTCTTTGAGATGGTGTGCCAAAACCTAATTGTTGCTAGAAATATAATGAAATGAAACTTTCCTACAAAATATCTACAAGCCTCATTTAACTTGTGACCTACTAAAATCTTGTTTGATAACTGATTAACCATTTTCTTGCTTGCTTTGTAACATGCTAATGACAGTAAATAGCTTTCACTTACTCTCTTCATCTATACCTTAGCCCATTTTTCTGCCATAAATTGAAAAAACAAACCAAAACCAAACACACATCACTCCTCTCTCCCCCTGCAAATCACAACCTTGTATATGCATTTAAAATACACCTTAACCGTACACAGCTCCAGAGTTTCTGGGAGTGGATTAAAGAACAGAGTGTGAACAGAACATCTCTGTCTTCAGTCTTGGAGTAGATTCTTTCTAGTGGCTTTTAGTTTTGGAGTTTGTTATTTTTTTCCCATTTCCTCTATCTTCAAGTCAAGAAACACTCTGTGTGTGTGATCTTAGGCTCTTAGGTGTATGTACAAGTAGTAACAACTAATTATTGTCTACATTTTTTCCCCCTCAGTAACAAACAAGCGAAATTTAAATTATATATTTTCAGAGGATATTCTGTGTGTTGGTGTATTCTGATACTTTAATGTAGCTATGAACTATTTGCACTTAGTCTTCATCTTTTCCAGGTGATATTGAGTATTTTACTCCCTCCTGCTATACTGCTGTTGGAATATAAGACCAAGGCTGAAATGTCACACATTCCTCAGTCTCAAGATGCACATCAAATGGCAATGGATGACAGTGAAATCAACTTCCAGACTGTAGCAGATGAAATACCTATGGTAATGTGGGGCAGGGGGAGGTATTAAAGCAATATTCCTAACTTAAATGGTTGCATTTTTAAGTCAAAGCAAGAGTTGAAATGAGTGGCAAAAGACGTGTGTTTCTGTGTGTGAAACTAACAGTCCTTTCATTTTAGGAGGTTTTTAAAGAAGTAAAGATCTTGGACAGTTCTTTGGAAAAGCATGATATGGAGACTCCAGCAAAACCTAAAAGGCTCCCAATCACACAGAAGTTTTATGCTTTTTATCATGCTCCAATTGTGAAGTTTTGGTTTAATACGGTGAGTTTTTTCCTGTGTGGTGTGTATTTCGTTTGAAAATGTAACACAGGTTACATTTTGGTTCTTTTCCCAGCATGTAGCTCTGACTGAATCAAAGATTTAAACACTTTCCAAAAAAAAACAAGCTAAAAAACCCCCTCACCTTGCTAAGCTGTAAATGAGAAGTACTTGATTTTGAAAAACTGCATATGCACATGCCATGCCCTGTGGTTTGGGTTTTTTTGAAGTTCATGATGTTGGTTTTAGAAATACCTTTTTTTAATTTTTATTTTTTTTCTTAAGCTAAGAGAGTAATTAGCATGAACGTTTTTATTCTGGCCCGAGTAATTAATTTCACCAGTTGCTAGCAGGAGTTCTATAACCGTTTATTAGGCTGAAGTGTTCATGCACGGCTTTGTTTCAATTACTGTAATAGAAATGGCAGAATTTATACTAAAGGAAAATAGTTGTAATAAGAGCAAAGCTTTGCTAACAATAAATAGCTTGTTACAGCTATTTTTCCTCTTCTAAGATGAAAATGTTTCTACCCCCTTTTAAATAGTAACTTGCTTGCTTAAAGGGGTAAATAGAGCCCTATAATCCTGTTTGAAAATTTTATTGTGTACCACATCAAAAGATTCCATGCACATACAAAAAGAACCCTTCAGTAATTATATGTATGATATTTTGTGTTTTTCAGTTGGCATATTTGGGATTCCTCATGCTCTACACATTTGTGGTTCTTGTAAAGATGGAAGAATTACCATCTGTTCAGGAGTGGATTGTTATTGCTTACATTTTCACATCAGCAATCGAGAAAATCCGTGAGGTATGCCTGCAACAGTCTGGGATTTTAGCTTTTTTTGGTCAGTTAAAAACGTATGCTTGAAACTATGATTTTGTAAGCAAAAGAACCCAAGAACTTCAAGCATCAGGGTATGTGATGTAATACCTTTATCTTAAACTTTGGTGTGGGTTGGAGATGGAGGACTATAAAACAAGGTAGGTTTTTCTTTCTAAATATTAGGGAACTGGCAATGACATTCTGGTCGGATTTCTTTGGTTAAAACACATCACTCCCCGCCCTCCCCAGTTGAATGCTACTTTTTTTGATTCTGTAACTCCCTGCCAACAAGTTGCAATGCAATTAACAACCCTACTTTTCTGGTGGGTGAAATATGTATTTATTTATTAGTGTCAGTCAGACTCTACCACTGTGCCATGACCAAGATATCAAAACAAAAAAAGCTTTATTGAGACAGGATAGCCATAATAACTACAACAAATCCGATGAGGATTTTTAAAAGCATTTTTAAATGGGAAAGACAAAGTTAGTTCTTTAATCTGGTACCTCAGGCCCAACTGAAGGACAGGTAGTAGGGCTCGTTTTTGTAACAGTATCCTCCTCAAAAGAAATAGAAACACCACCAAACCCACCAAACTCCAGATTCTTTCCTAAATTGTTTAGACAGAGCGAAACTTGCATTTTCCTCTCCTTGTTGTGAAGCTGACAGTTAAACAGTGGCTTTGATTTCTCGGTGAATAAGAGTTATCCATTTGAATAGATATTTTATTTTTGCAAGAAAAAAATATTAGTGATTTATATGTTTCACTGTTGGTCCCTGTGCAATAAATATGAGCAGTCCTGACCTTTATTTTTTTTTTCCCAGATTTTTATGTCAGAGGCTGGGAAGATTAATCAGAAGATCAAAGTGTGGTTCAGTGATTACTTCAATATCAGTGACACGGTTGCCATTGTCACTTTCTTCATCGGGTTTGCATTAAGATTTGGAGCAAAGGGGAATTTTGGAGAAAACACTTACAGAGAAAATTATGTCTTTGTTGCTGGAAGAATAACATACTGTCTCAATATAATTTTTTGGTATGTGCGATTACTGGATTTTCTAGCTGTAAATCAACAGGCTGGACCTTATGTTATGATGATTGGGAAAATGGTGAGTACTACTTTTGTTACTGGTATTTTTTTTACCAACTGAAATTTGTTTCCCTTGCTGCATCCATTTACAGTTTCTCTCATAGTTTTATTTAGCAAAAGGTTGCTTGTCCTGGTGTAATATATTAACAACTCGGTGTGCAGAATTAGCTCACTGGAGTATCACTTTAAGTGTTTCAAAATGAGCACTGATTAAAAGGCTTCCTTTATTATGGAGCTTTCTCTGTCACAAAATTTTAAGAAACTGGCAAATCTTTCTCCTCTGTTATGTTTTGTTCTTAGCTGTCAGAGACTTGAATATGATGAAGCCTTTTTCTTGGCTGAGCTAACATTGCTTTCCCTTTGGGTCTGAGATTTATTTAATAACCTTTGTGCTCCTTAGGGCAGGACTTTGACTTGTTTTGTGTCCTAAAACACATAATGTTTTTGTGCTGTGGAAAATTGGGAATAGATTGTGGCCCTGTCCTTGTCTTACCAACTTAAAAAAAATTCAAATTGTTTCAATTTAAAATTAAATAACCTGTCTGTACTCTCAATAGCTCTTGTAAATATTAAAATATATGTTAAGTCTTCAGTGCTGTATAAATGAAGATGGAAAGGGTTTTTATGTTTCTTCCCTCTATAAAACGGTTCCTAAAAAGTTGAACTTGTCATTCCTTAAAAGCGAGGGCATCAAGTCGCTCATAACTCACTTGGATTTCTTGCAAGAGGCATAGGTTCTGTGTTCCAGCCTTTGGAAAGCTACTGCTGGGTTTTGTGCAGCTATTCAGTACATTTAGGAAGGAATGTTTCTCTTTGTCAGATGCTACTCAGGCACATAATAGGTATTTGAGTTATAAAGGAAATACATTCAGTTACCTTTGGCCAGGGATACTAAGTAAGCTCTAAGAAAGGACAGGAAGAAAACCCCAACAGTTGTGTGGATTTTTTAACAGGATTTATTATTTAACAAAAATTTCTGACTGAAATATAAGTATCCTGGTCTTTTTTTCCATAGGTAATTCTTAGAATTTGTCAAGTGTACACTGTCACTGTAGAAGTTTCAAGTTGTGAAGTCGTAATAATGACCTCGTGGATTAACTGACTTTTTTTGTGTTAATAGGTGGCCAACATGTTTTACATTGTGGTGATTATGGCCCTTGTACTACTCAGTTTTGGTGTTCCCAGGAAGGCAATTTTGTATCCTGATGAGGCACCATCTTGGACTCTTGCTAGAGATATTGTGTTCCATCCATACTGGATGATTTTTGGTGAAGTGTATGCCTATGAAATTGATGGTAAGACACTGCAATTTTGAAACAAGTAAAGAGAAAACTTACTCTGACAAGATCTCCTCAAGATCATACGAAATTCCGATTTTATGAAGTGAAATGGCCACTATTGCTGACATTTGTTCCGTTCATTGTATTATCTCCTCTTTGTGGGTTGCAACTGTGTAACTTCTTGACCTGACTTTTTCATTATCCTTTCTGAAGCTTGAATTGCATAGAATGAAAACTTTTTGTAATCACAGTTTCTCACCAGGCTGTTCACAGCAAGATACTGGAGTCCTCCCCCACAGCAGTTGTGCCGTTTTGGCTGTGGTGGTATACTCTGATAATATCATTATACCACAGTATTAACCAGATACTTTGGTATTTTCCTACCATGTCCTAAATGGAGGGAGACATTTTGAACTGCAGAAGCAGTGCATGATGGTTTTTACAAACTTTGTGACTTTTTTTTTTTTTTTTCTGTATCTCTACCTTCTGGGACTTCTAAAAAATGTACATATCTTCTCTGTGTCCTTTTTTATCCCAACACAGTGTGTGCAAATAATTCTGATGAAAAAGTTGCTCATCTCTGTGGCCCAGGAACATGGTTGACCCCATTTCTTCAAGCTGTCTACCTCTTTGTACAGTACATAATCATGGTTAATCTCCTTATTGCATTTTTCAAGTAAGTATATGGATAATTGGTAATTTTTGCTAATAATTTGATAAGTTTGTATTTCATTGCAATAAGATGACAAGATAAGAACTGATGCCAGTTCAAAGAAATCCCAGTTTTTTCAGCTTCTAGGTATGATCTTTGTCTCCTCACTGCAAACCCATGGCTAAGTTAGGGCACTGTGTGATCTGTGACACCAGAGGAATCAGAAGTTTAAGAAAAATTGAAAGCATTTTGTAACTTGTCTTTGTTAGAAAACTTCAAAATATTGTTTCTTTTCCTTTATATTGACTGTTGTTCCTAAATTCATTTAATGTTCTCTAGTTGGTTGAGTTCAATTGTATTAAATTGCTTCTTAATAGTTCTCTGCAAATGTTTATGGGCATAAGCAGCTCACGAACACTGGAGAATGGCAGACTGCAGAATTAATGTGGTCTGATATAAGAATCTGGGTTTAGTTAGAAACAAACATTTTTTGTTTTGTTTGTGAAACTTGAAATTTGATCTCAATGTGATTTATTGCTGAGTAAAAGTACTGAGACGTTACCAGAAGGGAAAATTTTTTAACCCTCTCCTTGCTTTAGATTAAAGTGTTTTCTTGAATGTGTTTCCAACTTCCACCAGAATAATTCTGAAGCAAAAAACAAGTTCATGCTTTTGTCTCTTACTTAAATGACTTCAAAATTCAAGGTTGTTATCAAAGAGTTACAAAACCCCCCAACAACCATCAAACACACACCAACACCTCTCCCTTGGCCCCCTGAAAACCACCTTGATGTGTTAATGCTGTTCTGTTCCCTTTCAGCAACGTGTATTTACAAGTCAAGGCGATTTCAAACATTGTGTGGAAGTATCAGCGCTATCATTTCATTATGGCCTACCACGAAAAACCTGTTCTGCCTCCGCCGCTGATTATTCTCAGCCACATGGCTTCCCTCTTCTGTTGTATTTGTAAAAGAAGACAGACAGACAAGGCTTCGGATGGGCCAAGTATGAACAGTTATTGTCCAAAAAATTGCAGTACCTTTTTTGATATGGTTAAAGCAAACTGTCAGAAAAGTGCTGTGTTCTTGGTTATAATGTGTATTTTGGAGAAAGTTGAAGTGAGTCTTAATTGTCCATGTTTCTAGTATTGGTTAAGAATCTAATTCTGTTCAGTCACAATGCTTTTATGAGGAGTATAATGCACAGTCCCTAAAAATCTCCAGTTAAACCAATTTATGACAAAAAAACCCCAAAAGTTTTGATTTAATGGAGAAGATTTTTATTTTTCTTCCTGAAAACCTGTTTGAAACTTAAAAAGAAAATTAGTGAGGAGTTCCACAGAGAATAAAATCCAGCTAAGGAATCTAGCTTGTGCCTCAGAGAAAAAGGGATTGAACGGTATGAATGTAAGGAATATTGTGCACAGATCCTCTCAGAATTACTATTTTGATTTTATTTCATTGTAAATCTTTGACTTGAACTTGTTTCTGTCAAAGAAAGATCAAGGGTCTTAGGTAGCACTCTAGTGGGGGTCTTGTTTTGTTTTGTTTAGTTTTCAGTTTTCTTTTGGCTTTTTAAACACCCTTTCTAAAGTTTTGGCTATTAGTTTTCAGCACCTGTACAACTTCACTACATATGTAGCATAACTGTTTAATCTCTCTTTAGAGCTCTTCCTGACAGAAGAAGATCAGAAGAAACTTCATGATTTTGAAGAGCTGTGTGTTGAGATGTATTTCAATGAAAAGGATGATAAATTCCATTCTGGAAGTGAGGAGAGGATTCGAGTCACATTCGAACGGTAGAATATTTACAAATAGAATTTCTGAATAGAGAATTAGAACTTTTGCAGGTTTTTTAAAATGTACTTTAAGGGGGGAGAATGCAGCTCAAGAACATAAGTGTTTGCACAAACTTTAGATGGTATCTTTCCATTTCTATACAGAAACTAATAATGTGATTGATGCTTCTTGATCTGCAGCAGCACTCAGGAAGCTGAGAAAATTGTATTATTTAGTTTCCCATGATGTTTTAACAAACTGATAAATTTTGAAAAAGTGTTGTAGACACTCTATTGACGTGTATTTAAATTCTAAGAATCAGAAGTAAATACAAATGTAGTATTACCAAACAATCCAATACTATTGTGTATGCCATCTTATAATTTCAGAAGTTTCTTCCCTCTGATTAAGTGGGCAGAAAGTGTTACAGAGGTGCTTCTTTTGCATACTGAGAAAAATACCTTTCATATTTCCTTCATAATTTGATTTTTCTTAGGGTGGAACAAATGTGCATTCAGATAAAGGAAGTTGGTGACCGTGTCAACTACATAAAACGGTCATTGCAGTCTTTAGATTCACAGATTGGCCACCTCCAAGACCTGTCTGCTCTAACTGTGGATACCCTGAAAACACTGACTGCGCAGAAAGCTTCAGAAGCGAGCAAGGTTCATAATGAGATCACACGGGAACTGAGCATTTCAAAACATTTGGCACAAAACCTCATTGAGGATGGCTCCCTAAGATCATCTGTGTGGAAAAAGCACAGCATTGGAAACGTCTTTGGTTCTTTCCCACAAGGAGGCCTTGAAAGTAACAGTGCTTTACTCTGTAACATTTCTATCCGTGATGAGAAAGAAGCCCAACATAAGACAATTGGTCAGGAGTTGGCTCCGGTTCCCCGAAGAGAAGAAAAAAACTTCCAAGAGGCAGGTTCCTCAGGCAGTGCCTTATTTTCAAATGCTGTTTCCCCTCCAGAACTTCGCCAACGAATACAGGCTGCAGAGATCTCAAGGTCCGCTAGTAAAAGTAAAAAATTAGGCAACTCATCCAACAGCATGCCACACGTAACATCCCCAACAGCAAAGTTCTTTGTTAGCACTCCATCTCGACCCAGTTGCAGAAGTCAGCTGGATTCTTCAGCAAAGTATGAAGAGACTGTGTTCTCTAAGGCTACAGAAGGAGATAATAATGTAGAGTTTGGTGCATTTGTGGGTAAGTATAACAAAGTAGATTCTGAGTGTCCTGAAGTCATTATTAGCTGCTCTTATCCTTTTGCTTCTGGCTCTGCTTGCCTTGCTTTCACCCAACCTTGTGTTGAAAATGGAGGATACGTTAATTGTGGTTTTATTCATGATGAGAGTGACACTAATGATAACTACAGCTGCAGAGTTGACAAATGTGATCACCAGTCCTCTGTCAAGTTATCGAAGAACAAGCCCCAAACGAAGTTCTCTTTGTCAACTGGCGACTTGACGTCAACAGTCAACTGTGGCGGCTCACATGGAAAATTGAATATTAAAGATGAACTTGCCAAAAGTCAGCATGTCCATGCAATGGAACTACAAACCCGAGATTTATGTTCTAACATCCTTATGGGACTACTGCATAAACTGTGGACCAAATCTAAGCCACAAGGTTTGACTTACCAAGAATTGTATAGTATTTTGGGTGTATTCTGGTTGCAGGTGACTTCATTCTACCATTTTGCTCTGCTTTTTTTGCTTTTAACATCTCTAATTTCCCTGTGTCGCTTGAATGTTGTTTTTAACTTAAACTATAATTTCTCCATAATTCAGTCACATAGACAATATTTTTCTCCAAAACATTACCCAGTTGTTGACTTCAGCAGTTTTGTGCAATTAGCAGCTGTACAACTTGGTATGGGCACTGTAGACGAATATTTGTGACTCATTATAAAGCACCTACCTTCTCATTGCATAAACCAAAAATATTGTCTATTTCTTGACATAATTACAGAACACTTCTTAGGCTGATGGAGTCCTGGACAAATATCTCTGTGGTATCTGTGTCAAGCTGAGGGTTCTTCCTATACTGTATTTCTAAACACTGTTATAACTGGGATCTTCCACTGTTGCCTAGGCTAATGTATATTTGGGTAGTCGTTTTGGAAGCTTCCAAAATCCTTTAATTCAGTACAACATTTTGCCTCGCCTCAAGTTTTGCTTAGCAGTAAAAAAGGTGGATGTTTTTGATTAGTTTACGTGCATATTCGAATGGTAAAACAGTGGCAGATTCATTGCAAAACACAGGTGTGGGTTTACTAACTGATTCCTGTAAAGTAGGTAATGCTTTAAGTAGGCTTAGTGTGTTGCAGAAGATGGGAATCTGGAATTGGCAGGTTGCCTGCAGAGGTGTTGTCTTGCCCTAATTGTTTAGGGATGCCTCAGTGTTTTCCAAAGGTTTGCTTAGGATGTAGAAATTTAAATCTCTAGGCAAGGGTTTATTCTATTGCTGTGAAATTTTGATTTCTAAGAAGTTCCCTACACGCACTCGTGTTTTTGGATTGGCATAAGCATAGGAAGAGTATCTGCAATTTGCACTCTCATTAGCTTTTTGTTTACAAGTGTCTCAGGTTGAAAAAAAAGGTGTGTTTGGTTTTTTTTTTATAATTCAGAAAGCAAGACTAAGCAGAAATATTGGACAGTGATTGTATAACTCTTACCTAATCTTTAAATGTACTTCACCACTAATAACTTTGAATACTAACTGTACTTATTTACTGGAGCCAGATTTTTTGTGTATGGTCCTCTGACATCTCTAGCATTTACAACATACTCTTCATTCCTCCTGCCCACAATTTGTAAAATTGTGGTGGTACCGTGCAGGTTTCGATTGTGAAGCTAAGTAGATTTCCAGTTATTATAAAACCACATGCTTGGGAAAATTCTGAAAAGTATTTCTTGCAGCTGTGAGGATGAAGGGTATATTGTAAAAGCTACCTCCAGAAAAATCCCTACTTTTCCTTCATTTGTCATGCGTACATAAAAGTGTTGTCGTTCAGACCTTGTTCGTTCCCTGTGAGGAGAACACGCTGGAGTAAAGTTTTGAAGTATTAGCTTTACCTTTTGAACTGTGGTGATCCACACCTCAGTGTGGGAAAAGCAGTAGTTTCATATCCACACATCGTCACACTGATCTTTACTTTAGTGTGTTTGTAATGTCTTTTCTAGCGGAAACAGGCACAGAGACCGTAGGTGGTTTGTAACCCTTTGCTGTGGTGATGAAAACTGTTGGCATGGTCAGGACATTGGAGGTTGCTTTGATTTTTGAATACTCTTTTTGAATTCACTGTGTCAAAGGTCACAGAGACAGCATGGAGTTGCAGCGGTTTAAAGAGGCAGCGAGCAGAATTAAAGACAGGACTGCCGACATCGAGGTGAGCGTGAAAAACGTGTTAAGGGGGATTGTTTTCTTTGAAACGCTAATCTTTTTAAAAAGCCTTAAAAGCAAATATCATCAGAGAACTTACATGTTCCTTGTAGACTGCACTCTGCATCTGGTTTATGATTTAAAAAAAAAAAATCTAGTGAAAGCTCATGCAACCTTAGCTGCCATCAGGAGCTATTGCTTCATAATGGGATACTAATGAAATAATAAACAAGGTCTGAGGTTGTGAAAGCTGAGATGAATGCAACTGTGAATTAAGATCAAATTAAGTATCCCATAATTAGAGTTTAATGAAATGTTTGACACTCATAAATTCCAAGATCAGCCTTTAGGAAGGCTAAAGTGATATACCTTATAATTTATAGAGCAAGATGACTGTGTATATGATTTTGAAAAGTGACCAAAATTGTTCATTACGCTTCCAAGAAGACAAGGCTTTTCTAATAAACTTGACAGAAACTAGAATGAATAATTTCCATTTTCTTAAAGAGTAATAAAAATATATAAATAGAAAGTGATTAATCATAATAAACCTGTCCTTGAAGTGCTATAATGTATATATGTGTGTAGGATAGCTAGTTTTCTCCATGTAAGTGTTAGTAAGTACAAGTTATCACTTGCAGTTACCCCATATTCAGGGGAGAATATGCCTTGAGAATTGCATTGTGACCATTTGCAATGTTTCTGTTCTGCTGGGTTGCTTCTTCTGAACCTTCTGATAAGTATAATATGTGACCAAAATGCTTTTTATGTGTATTTTTGGCATGGGTTTTTTGGTGATAACAATTACTATTTGCTTTGGTTTTATTATAGGAGCAACAGGAGGACTTCAAAAAAGCTATATTGGAGGGCATAGAGACAACCAGACTTCAAGTAAGTAAGCAAAGTTTCCATTTATTAGGGACATTATTTTCAACAGACACTAAATGCATTCTTTACAGTAAAGACATGCAACTCTGTTTTGTTATCTTGTTCTATGTAAGCTGGATGTTCCCCTGATGTAGATCTAAATAGTTTTGGTGTTTGGTACTGTTGGGTTACAAAGTCCAGTAGCATTTTCAGACAACACTGCTGTTCTTGGATGCTTAGTGATAGAGCTGTCCCATCTTGACCTGGGACTGGTTTGATTCTTACTTTTCATGTAGGCACTACAGTCATTGATTGTAAGATGCTGAAGATGTACCGAACACTGAAACACGTATAGACCTAAAAACGGGTCTGCAGAAGACACTGTCAGCAGGTGCATTCTCTGTGTTGCCTTCCAGTGAAGTGTTTGTTTAGGGATGTAAAGAAATAGTCTTTACACACACACAAACACACACATGTGTGTATAGATACACACATACATACACAGAGGCCTGTATGTATGTGTTTAGGTGTGTGGGGCGTATTCCTTAAGAGGGAAGGGTCAAAAAGGGTGGTAACAATTTCCTAACTGTTATAGACTGTGGCATCAAAAGCAGGGCATAGTGAATTCTTGAATTTTATGCAGGTAACCATTGGAATTAATACACTGGTCCAGCCCTACACCACTCTACCCATGGTCCAAGTTTGTGATGAAACTGCCTTTCTCCTTTTTGTAAAAGAAATATTTTGTTGTCAAGCGTCGACCACCTCAGTATATATTCCAAGAATATGTAATTACTATTAAGGAATATGTCCATGAGGAAATTCCATTTATAACCTATAGGGTTTTATGTGGCAAGAGTTTTCTGCGTTTTGTTCCTATTTTAAGTGGGTGCAAACTGAACTTTAGTTTCTCCCAGAGCCACGTTCTTAAATGAGAATTGATAACCAACAAAGACTTGATGAAATAGCTGAATTTGGTGCTTGTAGAGATCCAGTGTAAATTGTATTTCTGTAGTTGTATCCTATTGTAATGTTCTTTTATAAAGAATTCTTTTGGTGTGGGTCAGGAGTCTTAATATGTGCCTGAAAATGCTAGAACTGATGGTTATGGTGAGGAGCATTTTAACTGAATTGTGTGCTCAACTTGTACATTTTTGTCCAGCAAGGTCTTTGAGTTACATCCAGAATTTTTTTAAAAAAGAAAGAATCCTAGATAGTCCTAAAAAAAGAAAACTGGGCAGATTGTCTGCCACGAGTGGTAGTTGAAAGCAGTAATGTCTTTTTTTTTCCTTTTTTTTTTTTTTTTTTTTTTTTTGTCAGGGTCTTCAAACTGACTCTGGTCTAAGACAGTCCAGTTCCTGTGGTGGGTTTACTGACCCTCTGGCAGTCCATTCAGAGCAACGTAAGTTTGTTTTCTGCTCAGGTGATCTAATTTTGTCCCTAAATTGTGTTACTAATGGATATTATAAGAAGATACAAAGGAAACACAATAAGTTAAATATTTTCACAGTTGGCACTACTTGAATCTGCTCCTCCAGCTTTTTGTGGTTCTTCTAGTCGTGCCAGCTCAATTCTGTTACCTTGTATTTGCCACAGACAGCAAGAGTCATAAGAAGTGAAGTGATCCAGTTGGGTCTGTGCTGGAAACCATTTTTTAAGGATCCAGGTAGCTGTGGATCAGGCTTTTTTTGTGAGAGCCACGTTAACCTGTCTGGTTGCTCACTCTGTTAGGAAATAGATAACAATGACACGTGCTGTTCTTGGTCCAGTTACAAATCTCTTTCATTTGTAGTTTACAGCAACAGCAGAAGAGCATCGAGTGAAGACACTCAGCAGGTGGACTCTAAGGCAGCCCTACTGCCGGTTTGTATCGACCTTTTATGCCGTTGTTGAGCAGAACTACAAACTGAACAAATAAAGGAGAACAAAGAGTGTAAAGAATAATTCTGATTTGTGAACTCAGTTGTTCTAGGAGGCAACAGGAGACTTGTTTTGACTAAGGGAAGAAGTTGTGTATGTTCTCACTATGAAAATCTGTGCTGTTTCCTGCTTTTAGAGAAGTCCACAACTTTTAAAGAAAGGAATTATTTGTAAAGTCCATGAAACAGTAATGAATATATAGCCTTATCTATTTTAATTGTAGTTACCATTTGTCTGTTGTGTTTGAGTCTTTCCATTCAACTGCAGTTCAGTACAACCTGGTGAAGTATTTCTGATAAACAGGCTGTACTGCAAGGTCTTAAAACACATTACCACCCCCTCCAGTTAAATATACTATGTTTTCCTTACAAAACTGAAGCCCTCTTTGTTTTTCCTCTCCTTTGTTTTAAAGGATTGGCTACAAGGTAGACCTTCAAATAGCAGTCAAATGTAAGTAAGCTTTCTACCAATGGAGCAATTTTATTACTCTCTATTTTTATTTGTTTTTCTTTTTGATTGTCTTTGACTGTAGTGGTATTTAGTTGCATTTAATGAGAAACCCCCCCCAAAAAGAGGTTTAAATTTTTTTTTTCTAGTAAGTAATCAAATGTGTTCACTGAAATCATAGGAACGTCATAGAAGGGGTTGGGTTGGAAGGGACTTTAAAGATCGTTTAGTTCCAAGCCCTCTGCCGTGGGCAGGGATACCTTTCACTAGACTGGGTTGCTCAAAGCCCCATCCAACCTGGTCTTTAACACTCCAGGGATGGGACTGTGCCAGTGTCTCACCATGCTCATAGTGAAGAATTTCTTCCTAATGTGATCTAAGCCTTCCCTCTTTCAATTTAAATTCATTACCCATTGTTCTGTCAGTACATGCTGTTGTAAAATGTCCCTCTCCAGCTCTCTTGTAACCCGTTTAAGCTGCTATAAGGTCTCTATGGAGCTGCCTCTTCTCCAGGCTGAAAACCCCAACTCTCCCAGCCTGTTTCTGTAGTAGAGGTTCTCCAGCCCTCGGAGCATGTTTGTGGCCTCCACTGGACTTGCTCCAACAAATCCTTCTTATGTTGGAAAACCTAGATCTGGTCACTTCATCTGGAGTGTCATGAGAGCAGAGCAGAGGGGCAGAATCACCTCCCTCAACCTGCTGGTCACACTTCTTGGGATGCAGGCCAGGATTTGGTTGGTTTCCTGGGCTGCAGGCACACATGGACGGGTCATGTTGATCTTCTCGTCATGCTTTGACAAGTTCCATTTAGATTAATGGCATCACATGTCAGAGGGCAAAACATGTCCCTAAATGAAAA
Organism: Lophotriccus pileatus; assembly: GCA_035583135.1. NCBI lineage: Eukaryota > Metazoa > Chordata > Aves > Passeriformes > Tyrannidae > Lophotriccus > Lophotriccus pileatus. The sequence goes on along the minus strand of JAWWES010000018.1, from coordinate 10,380,167 downwards.
TGACTTTGTTGACACTTAGTGAGGAGCTCACTTCCCGGTATGGGTCTTTACTCAACCTTTCAAACTGTAACCACCTCTGAAATTGTGCAGACATTGCTCTTGGTAACAATTATCCCCTGAGTTAACTGTTAAAGCCATTACCTTATTTATCTGATAACAGAAGGGTAAGCTGTTGTGAACAAGTCTTAATTAAAGCACCTCTGTGGGAACGAGCTCTTGTGATGCAAACTTTACATAATGTTGTACGTGACTTGGTGGTATTTAAAGTGTAGCTCTAAAAACATGAGATTACTTAACAGCTTTCCATTACTGTTTTGTAATTAAGAAAACTTGTACTGCCCTTGAAAAATAGGATGAAAGCAGTGCTGTGAGGTTAACAAGGTGACCTAGGATAATGTGTCAAAATCAGGGAATACAAAGTTAGTTTGGAAGAAGGAATGACTGTTGGTTTTGTGGCATTTCACAGGCCATCCGAAGAAGATGCATTGAATGGTAAGTTTTCTTTCTCATATAAACAAGGTGAGATATTTTCATATAAGCAACTGTTTGGGTCTTGTATAAGAATATATTTAATTACTGGTAATTTGGAATTTAATGGACACACAATGCCGTGATCTTTATTTTTTTAACGAACAGCTGATCATTAAGCACTACAATTTTTATTCCCCCCCCCCCCAGGTACTGAAGAACTTAGTGCAATACTAAATTTTCTGCACAGCAGATCTTTTTCAAACTCTAGTTACTTGGCAAGTGTTCTTTGCATGTGGTTTTTTAATACATAACACAGGTAGCAAGCAGTACCTTTTTTTCCCCCCTTAATCTCTTTTTCAGGCATTGCTTCTCCTTTCAAGCCTATCATGGATATCAATTACTATTACTCAGGTCAGTCACTCCTATGAACTAATGTTTGTATTTTTACTGACACTTATTAGATCCTTAAACTTCAACAAATGCTGTATTTTTCTTCCAGCTGTAGAAAGAAATAACTTGATGAGATTATCACAGAGCATTCCATTCACTCCTGTGCCTCCAAGAGGTAAGAATTTTATTTCTTGTTGCTGCTTCACTGTGGAAGAAAAGCAAACTTTATATAGACTCTAATTTGGCTTGTTGATTCTAATATAGAATTATCAAGGCAAAGTTCACACTTGCTCACAGCAAGTGTGAAACTAAAGTCATAATAAACTAAAAGAAATCTAGTCTCTGTGTTAGAACACTCAAAAATACTTATGAGTATGACACCTTTTCTAGGGCAACTCACTTGATTATGAAATCTAGATTTAATTATAGTTGTCCTTAGAAATGGTGATACAGTGAGGGTAGTATTGTGCTAACAGTTTTATTACAAACAAACCTTGGAAGGATTCCTTTAAGTTGTCTTGGCTTGTATAAAATATAAACAAACATTCAGTGTTTGAACAGTGTCATAAATAGTTGTAATTAGGAGGACAAAGCTGCTGTAGCATTTTGCAGCTCTGTGAAAAAAGTTGGAGCGGGGCAGTTAAAAGTTTTTGTTAATTCAAGGTGATAGTAATGACTTAACATCACAGCATGTTGTAATCTAAAAGCCAATAGGTTTTCTGTGCTTTTAAATTTAGACTTGGAAAACTCAGTGCAGTCATTTCTTTTCGCGTTGTAACGCAGGTGAACCAGTCACTGTGTATCGCCTTGAAGAAAGCTCTCCCAGCATCTTGAACAACAGCATGTCTTCCTGGTCACAGCTAGGGCTCTGTGCTAAAATTGAATTTTTGAGTAAAGAGGAGATGGGAGGAGGTCTACGCCGAGCTCTTAAAGTAGTGTGCACCTGGTCAGAGTATGATATCCTGAAATCAGGGCATCTTTATATCATCAAGTCTTTTCTTCCTGAAGTGGTGAATACTTGGTCAAGCATTTACAAGGAGGACACTGTGCTACACTTGTGCTTGAGAGTAAGTTTTATCTTTGTCAATTATTATGCACAGACACGCATTATGTGTTAAACAGAAATAATTTTCCCACCCTAGAACTAGTGTATACTTACTACACAAAGGGAAAAAATGACTAACCCTTTAATCTAAAGGGTTAAAAGCTCCACTCCAGGCTTACTTAGTCAAAGCGCTCAAACTCTTAAAACATAGACATGATTTAAAAAGCCAGTAATCTGTTGGGCTGTGCTGGGGGAATGAACACTGCTCCCAGTGCCTGCTTGGCTCTTTACTGTGCCCTGCTCTGCAGTGCAGCTCATGAGGGGTTTGACTTGCAGGAGATCCAGCAGCAGAGAGCGGCACAGAAGCTCACCTTTGCATTCAATCAAATGAAGCCCAAATCCATCCCATACTCTCCAAGGTGAGTATTTGAACTGCCATTATGGGGCATGCTTTTGACACAGGAGGTTGCCTAGAGGGTTGTTAACAGATGCATCAACTCTGTTAAGGTACTGATACGTGGATATATGTCTTGAAATATTACTGTGAACGTGTTAAGCAGGAGTATCCTTGGCAGTATTTTCCACTGACACTTATTGCACTGATTCTAACCTAGTGTGATAACCTAAATGGCTTTGCATAGTAGCTTATAATCATTTAAATTATTAATAAATAAAAAAATCTAATAGTAGTGATATGTTTGTCACTTATTTTGGAAATATATTGATTAAGTATGTTCTTTACTAGGTTCCTGGAAGTTTTCCTGTTATATTGCCACTCTGCTGGCCAGTGGTTTGCAGTTGAAGAGTGCATGACCGGAGAGTTTAGAAAATATAACAACAATAATGGTGATGAGATAATCCCAACTAACATGCTGGAGGAGGTTATGCTGGCTTTCAGCCATTGGACATATGAGTATACAAGAGGAGAATTGTTGGTACTGGATCTGCAAGGTAATGTCCTTAGTTTGAAATTGGGACTGGGGCCAAGATAGATGTACGTGGGTTTTCCTCTTGATAGCATTTTGTTAGGAATTTGTATGCCTGTAGTAAATAACAAGCATTATTTAGTGCTTCTTGGCCTAATTAGTTTGAATCTGTGGTTTTCTTATTTAATCACAGAATCATTTAGATTGGAAAGGACCTCTAAGATCATCGAGTCCAACTGTTAACCCATCACTGCCAAGTCCACCCCAGCCATGTCTCAAAGGGCCACACCAACACATCTTTTAAATCCCTAGGGATGGGAACTCCACCAGTTCCCTGGACAGCCTGTTCCAGCGCTTGGCAGCGTGAAGAAATTTTACCTCATATCCGATCTAAACCTCCCCCTGATGCAACCTGAGGCCATTTCCTCTTGTCCTGTTGCTTGAGAGCAACCCCCACCTGGCTACAACCTTCTTTCAGGGAGTTATAGGGAGTGATAAGGTCTCCCTGAGCCTCCTCTTCTCAGCCCCAGTTCCATCAGCTGCTCCTCACAGGACTTGTGCTTCAGACCTTTCACCAGCTTTGTTGCTCTCAATATAGCATTAAATCTTACAGCAACATATTCTTTCTGTGAGAGCTATATAGGGAAATTTTCTCACAGGTGAAAACTAAGTTAGAATTGCAGGCAAATATAGGTGGAAGAAATCTGAGAAGTACAAAGTGCTCATTTAGGAGCAATTTTGTAAGGGTAGAGAATCACATACAGTTTGGGTTGTGTTTGTTGAGGATTTTTTTTCTGCTTTTATTTTAAGGGAAGCTGAGAAGTCATAGCTAAGGATTCCAATGCTTTTCAATATTAATGCATTTATGTAATCAGGAATGTGTCAGATTTAACTTTTTCTTCATGTTCTCTCTGAAGGTGTTGGTGAAAATTTGACAGATCCCTCTGTGATAAAAGCTGGAGAAAAAAGGTAAGGTTAAAGAAAGATTTAAAGTATTATAAAATTTTCACTAGAGAGAGAACACATGCAACCAGTGTTTATGCTCACTTTATTTCTAAGGTCTCATGATATGGTGTTTGGTCCGGCCAATTTGGGAGAGGATGCAATAAAAAACTTCAGAGCAAAGCACCACTGCAATTCCTGCTGCAGGAAACTCAAACTTCCCGGTAAGAGCTGCTGTATTTCTTCTTCTGAGACGCTTAATGTCATGAGATGTTGTATGGTACATAATGAAATAGTTAAGTCAGGCTGTGGAGGTGGAATAAGTAATAAACAGCAGTTTTGTAATTTGACTTTGTGTTTCTGATTACATGTATGATAAAAGCATCCCTTTTTTGACACTACATATCAAGGGATTCTTCTTTACATTTGCATGCCCAATTCTTTACTAGACTATGCCCCACTGATTCTATTAGCTCAAGAAACACTAATCATTATGACTTCATTCTGTTTGTACAGATCTGAAGAGGAACGATTACACACCTGACAAGATGATATTTCCTCAGGATGATTCCCCTGAATTGACAATTCAGCCTGGAAGCTGCACCAAAGAATCCGATTCGGCTGGTTCTATCCGTCTGATGCTCTAATGATGTGACCAAACCCATGGCTCCACTCAAACGTCATGGAACATCACAAAGTTGTCCCTTACCTGTCCTTCGGTATAATTAAAAGAAAGACATGTCAAAAGAAGGATTACTGTCTCATAAGTGGGATTTTGGCTGGTCCATAATCTAAGGACCTTACAACTTGTGATAACCATCTACAGAGCAGCGTGGCAGCTGATCATTTTAAAGGTGGAATAATGAGAAGTATTTAAGTTGTGTTTTTAAAGGGGCTTTTTAAACAGAAAGTTTTATTTTTTATTTTATTTTGGTTTAGTGGAGGATTTTCCTTCTGTAGTCCTCTGGTGGGAAATATGCCTTCCACCAAAAGGATTTTGGTAGTTGATGTTTTAAGGTAAAGCATTTGTCTTTTTGGCATTTGTCTTACTGTCAATGAGCAAAACCAGGAGAAAGCACCTACCTCTGTAATGCCAGAGTATTCTTAGAGTGTTTTCGAAAGTGTTCCACTAATGTTTCCTCACCAGGTGTCTTTTAATCTGGCCTTTTGAAGAGGACAGAACCAAATGAGGTGTATATAGGATGCCAACAGAATGAAGTTAAAGGTAGGAACTTGATCTGTTCCAAAAGAGAGAGAGTCTCCTGAATCAGGATTTCATGCAGTTTCATGACTGTAAAGCTGGGTTTGGTTGTTTTTGTTTTGTGGAATAGAGCCCTAATTGTGCATAATGAAATTTCTTGTTTTACACATTTCAATTTTATCAAGTCACTGTCAAATAGCAACAAAGCCATGATAGACTGGTATAATCATATTTAATAGAAGAATTAGTATGTGCTGGTCCAAATAAGTTGCCTTGTAAGAACACAAGTTGGAAGTGCTTTTCCTCGTCCGTAAGTAGTGACTGCTTCAGAAGCTCTGCCTTCCAAAGATCTCGTAAAACCAGTATATCAAAGCCGAATGTACACATAACTTGTAAATGTATTTAAAATTGTGTAGAAAACATCCTTAATGTCATGTTGTTTGTGGTACTTACTTAAGAGAGACTAGGGTTGGATTAGCATTGTGTCAAGTACGGGAGATTGCAATGCACCTTCATGCCAATAAAATGTAATTTAACTGTCCCAAATATTGTTGAGCATTCAGCAAGAAAAAACTGTTGTCCAACTGAAGTTTCATGCTGCGATTTTTTTTTTTGTTACATAGGTACTAATTTGTAATTTTTAATTAAAAGGGCAGTATATAGCTCTATAAATTTTTTATTGAGTAGTGTATCTTATAGATACAGACCTAAGGCACGAACACAATAGCTGTTTAAATGGTGTTTTATGTTTGATGGGGAAAGGTAAAATGTTATAAGGATATAATACTGTATACATTTTGTATATCGTTAAATCTTTAAAGAATTTAAAATAAATTTATTCTTGTTTACAGACTTCTGCTGTCCATCTCAGTCTGAAAAGTTATTTTGGTGAATTTAAGTAACTCTTTGTGTGGAAAAGTAGACTTTGCCATGCTGGATCAAAGCAGTTGTTCGCCTTTGAGGTATCGCAACTTTGGCCAACTCCAGAAACTAGGGAGGTAAAAAGTGAAAGCTGCCATAGTAGACAAACACGTGTGAGGGGACTAATGAGCAAATGAGACAAAAATAGCTCCACAGTGTTTAATTAGGAACTGCTTCTTGGGTGTCTGACTGTATCTCCTCCTGTTGCTGGGAGGGAATGGGCAGATATTCAAGGTGTATTTACACCTTTCTAATGCCAAGTAACAGCAACAGTTAGTCTGGATGTGTGACTGACTCTGCAAATTGAGAGAGATTTCTAGAGGAGCCTCTGTAATTTTGAAAATGCAATCAAATTCATTGTATGAAATAGGAAAAACATTCTGAGAAAATTGCAAATAAAAGTTGGGAAAGGTTTTGTTTCCTGACAAACACAGTTAGTTTTTACAGCCATGTTACTGGCCTTGAGGAGTTTTGAGTGTGACTAATTTCTTAGCAAAATAAACAGATGTGACTCTGTGTGATGGGTGTGAGTGACTGTGGGGAGTGTTCCGTCTGCTCAGTGTTGCAGTGACTCAGACCTGAAGCTTTTTCAAAACCAGAAGGGAAAAACATGGTTGGGAAATTCCTGTGAGCCTTGGAGTAGTTAACGCTGCTCATATTTCTGTCCATCTCCCTGGCATGAGCACTGGCTTAACTCTGTTTGACTTACAGGTGTAATTACATGAGAAGTGTTTGTCTAAATTGAGGTGGGGAGAAATGTATGACTTTCAGAAGGGATTTGCTCCACACTAGCAGAAAAAAAAATAATAAATGGCAAGTATCCTTAGGAAAGGATTGGAAAAGTGTGGTGGCAAAGAGAAAAACAAGTTGGTTTGAAGAAGTAGCCTGACGTTGTTTGGATAGTGCCACATCCTGCTGGTGTTGGGCAGTTGGAGCATGAAATTTATTTTGTTTGAGAACACGAAGTGTCACTTCCCTGTTGAAACCTCCTCAGTCTGGGAGTGGTCTATGAATAGAGAGGAGTTGTGATCCTTTAGCATTTAAATTTCCTTCAGATTACCAGAGAGAAGGAAAGTAGAAGCAGCACTGGAACTTCTGATGATATCCAAGAACAAAGTATTAGTGTATATTGTTAGAACCTGAATACAGGAATATAATTCACACCTTCTCTATTTTTTTTAAATGAAAATCTGAAATGTTTCAGTGACTTTCCTATTAAAAGGGTATTTAAAGAGTATTTCTCACATAGGGAAGTAAGTAAGCTACATAATTTAAACTTTTAATTAATCCAGCCAATTCAGCATTGTTGACTGCTTTCTTGCATTATTTAGATGCTGAAACATTTCAGAGAAAACCAATGCCAAATATGTTGTGACAAAATACACAGCTCCTGGGGAGCTGTTTTTTTAGCTGCTGCTCAGCCACTGTGAGATTTGGAAAAGGAGAGGTTTGTTTTTTAAGCCTGTGACAGTGGTTTCCTGCACTTTAATTCTTTGTGTTTGCATCTCACTTTGTGCCGTAACACTTAACGCTACAGGACTTTGGAGAGGGGAAAAGACTACAAATAAAAACTGGTACTAACAGTTCATGTTGGTTGGAAAAAAATAGCATTGTTTTTTACATGTAACAATGCTTCTCTAAAAAATTTTTGGATGATTTAATATATTTTTTTTTTTACAATTAACGCTTTTCCTTGCAAGTAATGCATTTTGTGGTGAGTTAATTCTCAGCCCCAGAACGTGCAGTAGGTAGTACAGATGTGAATTTGTTTATCGTGTTAGGTTAAAATAGTGAAAGTCTTGATTCAGATTCCACAAAAAGTAGGAATAAGCATATCCAGTTCCATTTGCAAAAACGTAGACCAGATTTTGAGTAGTGGGGCGGGGGGGGAGTTGCTTTTGTGTCTCAGTTTGCAGGTAACCAGTTTGGGAGATGAATAGCAGTGACAACTGTCCCAAGAGTGCTGGGAGATGCCCTTTGCTTGAAGTTTAATAAGTAAGATAATTAGGGATTTTTTAAAATGGTTTCTTGGGCCTCTTCTGAGAATACTTGTTACTTTCCAAATTGTATGTTAAATAATAGGGAAATAGAGAAAACCTGCTAGTCTTCTGTGTATGGAATTCAGAGATGAACTATGCTGTCTCGTTAGCTAATTAAAGGCCACTTCTCTGTCACTACCCTTTTTTTTTTTTACTTTTCCCCAGGAAAATCTTCATAACACAGATAGACTTAATTAAATGTGATGTTTTGAGGTAGTTGAATCTTTTTATGGTCAACAGCATCATCACTGCCCTTCCACCAGAGCATATGAGCAAACACAGATAAATGTGGGTCAGGCTGAAGCTCCCTGCTCAGGGCAATGGGTGGGTGCCCTTCTCTTCCCAAGGTTTCTGTTCTGGGTGGCAACATAGGAAGGAGATAGAGGCAGGTCAGGCCAGACACGTTCCCCGGCCCGAGGACCAACGTAACCAAGTGACATCACAAAGGGAATGGGGCAGGAATACCTTGGGTGACAGGATGGAACACAGGACACAGCCACACGGGGCATTGCTTGGCTTGTTCTACAGGGATTGCTGCAGTTTCCAAGTTCTCTGTCCTGCTTCAGAATAGAGAATCAGCCTCTAGAAAGTCAAGAACAGCAACATTGGTGAGCACCTCTGGGTGGTACAGAGTCTGTGTTCAGCTCCTCTACCGCCTGACTGGGGATGGGGGACTGTTTAGTCCAGGACAGATTCATGCAGCAAGAAAACAAACCTACTAGAATTTTCTTAACATAAGTAACAGCAAAAATCTAAAGAACAACCTGTTATTAGTAGCATCTGGACTGCAACCTATGGTTTTAGAAAATATATTAAGTACCACACCTCTGAGGAAATGAAATATATATGCATTCTTTAGGGTGAAATGCTTAAGATAGCTATTTTGAGTAATTGGATATGAAGTCAAAGACTGAATGGAATTTTGGGTATAACTCTAAAACCTCAGGTATTTAAATAATACCTCTTAATGATGCATCTCACCATCCTGTGAAGAGCTTAGTGTGGGAGATGGAGAGTCTTCACTGCTGTATTAGCCCAATGAAAGTAAATGTGAATGTAGTTTATAAAGAAGATCCTGAAACAGCAAGAAATGGCTCCTGAAGAGGCATTATAAAGAGCATAATACAAAAAGCACAGTAGCATTTTAGATTTCCACTGCTGTGGATTTTCTTTTTCCTAGTAGGTGGAATGATGGCTTGGAAATGGAAGTATTCCCAGAAGGAAGAGATAGAGGACACGAGCAGCCGTCACCCGGGGCTCACTGGCCTGCAGAACCTGGAAAACACGTGCTACATGAACGCGGTTTTGCAGTGCCTGTGCAGCCTCCCCCAGCTGGTGGAGTATTTCCTCTCGGGGAGGTGGAACACGGCCCTGCGCACGTGAGTCGGTTTGTTTCTCGCCTTGGCGCTGCCCTTTTCCTCCCAAAGGATCCACATTGCCACGAGAACATGCGAGGCAGCACCTCCCAGCAGTTATAGTCAGATGCCACAAGCTGGTTTCCTTGTCCTTGGAGAGCCCAGGTTGTTTCCTTGCGGGGTACCTTCAGCATTACACTTCTTTTGGCATTTCGATGGTAGTACCTGTTACAGTCACTGCTGCCTCAGCCATGGTTCCCCCTATTGCCTGGGATCCGCAGAGTCCCCCAAACCCAATGACAGGCTGTCAGAGCTGTGCCGTACCTGCACGTTTTCTGAGTTTCTATAGTGTGCTCCCGTTTGAAGGCAGAGACACCATTTTTTCATACCTTACCTAAAACTTACATGTATTTTTCCAAGGGACATTGGCGAGTCTGCAACTGCCTTTAGCTGTTTGATGTCCGATATGTGGCTTGGAGAGTTTGACAGTATTTCCCCTGAGGCTTTTCATTCCGTCTTTGGGAAGCGGTACCCCACATTTAGCAGGAGGACTCAGCACGATGCGCAGGAGTTTCTGATCTGTGTGCTGGATGAGCTCCACGAGGCTTTCAACGAGGTAAGAGCCCAGCTGTGGTGTTTTGGGGACTGTAGCAATTCCCTCTGCATTTCATGATTTAGCATTCCATGTAATAATTGCCTGTCCTCCTAACTCCGTGATGGGGCCGCTAATAATTGCTGTTTTCTACCTTTGTTTCAGACCCATTTACGCACAATTATCAATTTGCTTCTTGTCTAATGCTGCATCGAATTGCATCCCCAGTTTAAATGACAATGCTGTCTGTAGCTTCACTGTCCTAACCTCTCCCCCTCCTTGCTCCTTCCACGCTCAGTGTTCTTCTACTTTCTCACTTGCCCGAGATCTTCGTGTGTGCACGCCCTCACATCTTTCTCCTCTTCAGATCCACTGATAAAGAGCTTTTTGAGCAGTTAAATCCTGTCAAGTGTCCAGATTATTGTATTCCTGTTAAATTTCTCTGAGGAAAGGAAGTAAGCTTATTCTGCTTGTATGAAACATCAAGAAGATTTCAGAGCCAAGTTCTGTGACAAGACTAACAACAGACCTACCCAGGCAGTGGCAGCAACCATTAAAACTCAGTGAAGGCACTCAAAACAGTTGCTTATCTGCATTTTGTTAATTTTTTTTTTCTTCTGTATAGAAAAGCCGACACAGAGCTGGTGCAGAAGCAAGAGGGAGTGGCAGTGGCACATCCATTATAACACAGTTATTTGAGGGACAGCTCAGTTATGGTATCACATGTCTGAAGTGCAACACCATCACTGACAGACCTGAGAGTTTCACCGTCCTTTCCCTGCCCATCCCTTCTAGGAGAGTGTGCTCTCTGCAGGTACAGCTGCCAGTGCATTGCTGCATTCATGTGGGAAGAGGTGGCTTAGACTAAGGAGTGTTACTGAAAAGATGCAGGTTTTTAGTTACTTTGGGTTCCCTGGGAGCTAATGGATAGTCTTGGATCTGGCCCTTAGAGAAGTGGTGTTTTTTCACTGGTCTCAGGACCAGAGAGGCTGGTAGGGTTACAGGAGCAACACTCGTGAGTTGCAGGGGATGAGGAACATTAGGATCACTCAGTAGCAATCATGAAGGTTTCTTTCACTCACCCAAGTATTTCCTCACTTGGGAGAGAAAGGAAGCTAATGTTGGTTGCTTTGTCTTTTAAGTGTATTTGTAATGACAGCCTTGCATCACACTTCAGTTAAGAGAGCTCTGAAGTATGGCAAATTCATCTGTTACTTGGCTTAGGATCTTCAGGGCTGGAGGGAGATCAGTTTAACCAAGTGGTTTTGATTTTATTTTTCTCCTTTGACAGGAGTGTCTAGACTGCTTCTTTCAGCCAGACACACTGACTCGGAACAACCAAATCCACTGCTACTGGTGTGGAACAAACCAAGATGCCACAGTAAAGGCCACTATAACCAGGGCGCCAAAAATCATTATTTTTCACCTAAAGAGGTACAGTCTTAATAGGGTGGGACATGGCCAGTTCCTGGGATTTTTGAGATGTGAAGGACAGTCACTTGCATTTGCGTTGAAGGAAAAAATCACCAGTGTTTTTAGTACTTTTGATACCTGAAAGCTAAATGGGCAGTAACAGAAATAGTCTCATAGTCAGACATCCCTGGGAATCAGAGTTCCTGTGGTCAGTGGGAGAGGTTCTAAGTGCAGGACTGACATAGGGTATTTCTCTTGTCATTACTGCAGCTGAGACACTATGGTTTGGTTTTATCCCTTTACTAAATAAGGCCTGAACAACTGGGGATACTAAACAGAGAGGTGCATCGGCGTAAGAGCTCCTGGATTAGCAGACTTCAGATGTGGCCAGATGCTGAATTTACTCTTCAGGATTTTTTCTAAATAACTTTCCAGAAAGAAAAACTACTTTGGGATGATTTGGCTTCCCACAACTATGTTATCTAAAGTCATGATTTAATTTTCCATTCAGCATCTGCTTTTCTCAGTGTGCTCAAAGAACCTGTGGTCCTCAACTGCAGCCCTTGGCCACATGGTAAATGGTTAGAAGTGCAGTTTGTACTGAATTTTACAGAGGGAAGAGGGATGGAGCCTGGCATGAGACAAGAGCTGACAGTGGCAGTGCAGTCCAGTCCAAAATGTTTAGGACACAGTGAGAGCAATGCTGGACATCTCTTGTGGGTTTAGTGCACTTTTTGTCAGTATACTGTAAAACACAACTTTAATACTTAAATAACACAACTTTCTCTTTCAAACTCTGGGTAGTCAGTTGTTGGTTTTCCCTTCCCCTAAGAAAGTCAGTTAATCAACCACAATGCAAAAATAAGTTGAGGGTTATTTAAAATTATTCAAAATTTCATTTCAGGTTTGCCTGGCAGGACAAGCACAGAAGGAAACTCTCAACCACTGTCGGCTATCCGTTACACAATCTGGATCTCTCTCCCTACAGCTCCACGTTTTTCTACAGCAATGCAGAGTACAGCTTGCATGCTGTAGTGGTAAGCTTTGCCTTTCCTGCTTTTAGTTGGAATGTTCTGCCTCATGGAACAGATGAAGCATGTGTTAGTTTGGACTTTATGTATCCTGATTTATATTTTAGTGTATGGCTTTTTGTATACTTTTTTTTACCTGCCATGGACATAATCCAGTAACAGTATGTAAACCAAGGTGAGAGAGGTTGTCATTTCTCCTTCTTCCCCACCATCCCCATTTTAAAATCATGCACTCCTGGTACACAATGCCTGGTTGGAGCCTCCTCAGAATAAACTCACAGGCTGATCCTGCATGAATCCTGTTTATAAATAAGGACTAGATGGTCTCTTCTTCATTGCTCACAGCAAGTGGGGCCCTTTTATAGTGACCTGAATCAGGGCTAATAGTTGGGTTGTAAATGTAAAATTGCAAAACAGAGAAGCATAATGATAATCCCTTTGCTCTGTTTTAAATCATTTATTTGAATTAACATTCCTTGCTATAGAGCTCCCAAGTTTTCCAAGTGCAAACAAAAAAAATGATTGGCAATTTCTCAGTTTGCCTGTGAGGGGACAGAGCGAGACTCTGGTTTCAACAGACTGTATTGTTTGTTACAGAACCACTCTGGTGATATGGATTATGGCCACTACACAGCATTCTGCAAGCATTCAACCACCCAACACTGGTACAGCTTTGATGATGTCCAGGTCACCAAGATCCCAGATTCTGCAGTGCAGACTGACACAGCTTACCTGCTCTTCTACACCTGTCAAGGCTATTGAGAATCTGCTGGCCCTTGGAAACCAACAGTGAGTAGGGCAGCAACTAGAATTCATCAGCAGCATTAGCCAGGTTCTGTTTCATCAATAAACTAAAGCATTTGCATTACTGATCATCTGTTGTGGTCATTCAAGAAGTAATTCCTAGAGAGAACAGTTACAGCCCTCGAGCCTGTAAAGGAACATGTGTCTGCTCCATTTGCACAAGGTCTGATGGTTGTGTTCCATGACAGCCCTCTTGCATCCCTCAAAGGAACACAGATGTTGAGCATACAGACGTACTTACCTGAAGATTCCTGGTTTTCTGCTGGTTAAGAACATTATGTTGTTTTAAGCTGCCTTTCAGGAACTGACAGTAGGATGCCAAGGCAAAAGCACACAACCAGAGCATGGAGGGTGTGAAGAGGGCAGAGGATGAAGTGACCAGTAATACATGATAAAGAAGAAGACATTATTCTAGTAATGTCATTTTTGTTCCTCTAGCACTGCAAACTTGTTTGCAGCTTGTAGGCTTCTGGCAAACAATCAATTCTGGTCTTAATTCCACCAGCAGGACACACACAAACAGGTAAAAGGTCAAAATGTATGATGCCAGGTTTCTGAATGCCAACCTAATCAGCAAGGGAAAACTAACCCAAATCCACAGCAGGGAAACACATAAGATGCAACTCAAGTAAGTTTCTAAACTAATCAGTTCTATGCAAAATAGTGGGGTTTTTTTCACCTGGGGAACCTTTAAACTGTGTGAATATGGCTCAGACTGTCATTACACAGAATCCTGACCATGACACAACAAGCTGGGAATGAAAACACCAAACTCAAACATACATTTAACAGGATATATTTTTAAATCATTTCTTCATTAAGGTTTTTAATGCATGTGTACATGAAAATTTATATTAAAAAATTAAAAAGGAAAATCTTGTTTGTTTAGAATAACTCTGAAGTGCACAAATATTGACAAAAGCTAACAGAAGAAAATAATACAGCTCTGCTTTTTTATTAAGTAGTGTTGCAATTACTTAGAGCTGGCAAATAAACGCAATCCTCTGAGTTTTAGAGATTCTCACAAAAAGGACAACATTTTATTATATACATAGTTCTGATGTGCAAGTATGCAATCAATATGTACACTTACATTCCTAACTGTTTACATCGTTCTAGAGTATTCACAGTAGAATCAAGCTTAAGGTTAGAAATGTGAAAAGGCCATTAACAGTGAAAGAAAAAAAGTAAACCAAGATATGCCTTGGGATTTTAAGACATTTTAAACTACTTGTTAATAGATTTCAGATGACTAAGCTAGAATTTAATTTTGGAGCAGACTAAAAATATAGTTGTTTTTTAAATAAACAGTAATGCGAGTATGCCTGTAAATGGTTCCACAGATGGCAGTATTACCACAAGCGTTACTCATCAGTCTTCTGATTGTTAAGCACTACTACGGACCAGAGCGAGCCTGCTTGCAGAGACACTACTGCAGCCATCCCCACACCTGGGAGCCACTATGTCTGTCAGAGTTTTGCATATTTATATGCATTCCCATGCCTACTTTGCTCCTAATAGACAGAAAACCAGTTTCCTTAACCCACACAACTTTACGTGGCCATATCCACTGCTCGCTGTTCATAGGAAGTATAAAAGAGAATATAAGCAGCTGAGGACTTCACCGATGACGCCGAGATCTCAGAGACTTCATGGTCATCAAACTTAAACCAGCGCTGTTTTGAAGCATTTTTGCAGTAGGCTGTGTAATGCCCCCCATCCAGCCCACCATAATGATTCTGTGAACATAAGGAAAGAATTAGTGGCCTCAAAAAGCTGCCACTTCTTCTGGTTAGGGAAATAATCTAGAACGTGAGGTATTTTATTAAACACTGATCATTCTTTTTAGAACACAGCTTAATCTGCAGCTGGGTAGGCAGCCTGGAAACCTGGGTGAATCACACAGGCTGTGTGACCCTGAGTCACTGCATAAAGTCCAGCTCAATTTCGAAATGTGACACGGCTACTTACCGACACTGAGAACAGATTGTATCTCTTCAGGGTATTCTTTGGACCAATAACATACTGTGAAAGGTCAAGTGTTTCCAATGGAAAATCTACAGAAGTTTGAAGCTTTTGTTTCCATCTTCCATCATAGGAAAATCTAGAGAATTAAAAAGCATCATTAAAAGTTACAAGTTGTTCACAGGCTACTTAAGAATATTAAGCCTGTTTGTTTTCCCTTATTTAACCAGTATGTGATCTCAATTAAAGCCCCCAATTTTGTTAATGTGTTAACAAACATGTTAATAGGTGTTTCTTAGCAAAAATGAAGAGGTCACTTGTACAAGTGCTTTGTGAACTACAGCCTTATAAAAGAAGCATCAGATGAAAATAAAATTCTTGCAACATTGCAACTGGAAAAACATCCATAATTTTCTGTAATTAAAAGTGGTCAGCTACTGTCCTAGAACTATCAGTCTCCATCAAAGCCTGATCACTTCAGCCTGATTTTCATCCATCACCATTTCCTTACCGTTTCAAGTGCACAAGGAGAACTGGTGGTAATTTCCAAATTTCTATTTTTTTCAAAGAATCCCTTCGAGTTTTGCAATGGCTACAGTAAAACCTATTATTATCAGTAAGCTTTTCCTCTTTGGAGAACAATCTAAGGCATTCCTAAAACAAAATACAAACACAGATTGTGAATGGCAGGTGCTTATGAAAGGGTAGCAAAAATGTTTGTTTCCTATCTGCATCCTAAATTTCACAAGAATGAGGAAAAGTGAGTTAAATGTCCATGTGGAAGCAAATTTTACTGCATATATTAATTAGCTGCAAGTCCTTCAAAATATATCAACAGTGTTTTGTTTAAAACCACAAAATACTTATACTATGACCTACAAAAGCAAATCTTATACATCTTCTCTGCTACTGCAGCTTCAATATTTCTACCCTGCTTGTATTTTAAAACTTCTAAGGGATGACCTATTTTTTTAAACTTTAGAGGAATTAAAAATAGTGAAAATTCAGATCTGTTCACGTTTCACATTAGTGTAAATTAGGCTGGAATGTTGACCAACCCCTTCAACAAGAGGATGAGCAGAAGCAGCATCACAGTGATGTAACAGAGAAGTGTTTTTGCCTCAGGAGCTGTTTCTCTCTGGTTGCACCATACCTGCAGAGTGCATTTACTGGAGGATGCGAGTGGTAATGACAAATACATGAAAGCCTCAAAGGTTCGGGACTTCTTGTGACACGTGAGACACTGCACGGTGGATTTGAACTGGCCTTGAAAGAGTGCCACAATAATGGATTCATTGAGCTGTTTGTGCTTGTGCCAGGCTAGTTCTGCTGCTCTGAAGTCATCAAGGTGATCATTGTTTTCTTCCTTGTACCTCTTCCTGTTGTCAGCCTGGATAACAGAAGTTTAAATGCCACAGCAATATATTAACATACACATTAAATCAGAAGTCTCATCTAGAGGCAAGCATGCTATTAAATATTTTCAAGTATATTTAAACATAGCCATCCAGTTCTTATCTAGTTAGGTTTCTTCCATGGCTCCCTTCAGTACCTTATACTGTTTCATACTAAATTCCTAATTAAATTCTGAATACTCGCATTTCTTTCTATTCAAAGTTGCAGTAACATAACCTTTTATAAAATAAGAAGGTATTTCTAAAATTTATTTCTCTTGATCATCTGACAGATATATAATTTATTTTAAGTGTATTGCTTACTTTATTCAGGTCTTCATGCAAGCCATCCATTAGAAAGAGAAGCAATTCTTGGGAGTCCTGTTGGCTATATCCTGCAAATTGGTCATTAATCTTCCCAATTGTAATTTTGAAGTCTTTTGGACTGATATATTTATACTGTCCTGTCCATAAAGCTTTCATTATTACACCAAACTCTTCAGCCACTTCACCTTTATGCCCTAGGAAATTTGACCTATAAAATAAAGACAAAATAAAATTGTGAACCCTTCAAAAAACTGGTTTTTAGTATTAGTGTTTTTAATTCAAGACATTATCCTAATGTCAAAATAATGAATTTAGACCAAGAAGAACTGTCTGTTAGATTGAGCTAAAAGTTGTCTACATTAGCACTGTAATTTGGTTCCATATTCAAGGTGGAAGGTACAGATGTTTTCAGCTTGTTTTGTAAACTCTTATTGAAATACAGAGATTGATTTTAGGAGATATTAGTACGCTTGTATTTATGAATGTGATGATGACAGTTTAATTATAACTGTCCAGTAAAACCTATTCAGTGACACACACAAATTTTGAAAATGTTAAGGCTCCTAAGAGTTACCATTTGTCTTCTATTTAAAAAAACAACCAACTGCCCCCTTGGCCTCACTAAGTGATCTTTTTGAATTGGCAAATATAAAGGCAGATAAGAGATTGTTACCTATTAATATCATCCTGATACAAGTTTCTGTTAAAATAGTCAGCCAGGTGGGGTGCATTGCACAGACACTGTAATATGGAATTCATATAGCAAGTGTTGCCCAGGTTACGGAGTCCTGTGAGAGCTGGTCCCGATCCCCCAAACACAGGATTCAGATTCCGAATCTGTGATGCAGAGAGTCTTGAAATTTCTGCTTTAGTGTAACAGATGGGTCTGTGAGGAAGAAACTGGGTTTTAGAAGTCTCAGACTTGACAAGGCTGTGCACACAAACCAACAGACAGCTCAGCACATCCCCCACCCCCTGAGACTGAACTATCCTTGCACAAGATGTCACCAAATGCAATCACTGAAGGTATCCAAAACCAGTCAGTGCAAGTGAGACATCCATATTCACTGGCCTATAATGAGGCTGAATTTTAGGCTTCATCAGTTGTGGAATTTGTGGGGGTTCTTTTGTTACATTTATTTAATTCAGAGATGAAAAGTTAGCTGTCGATTTAATCCAGTTTAAAATCTCAAAACTTTGCATTTCACAAGCTGTCAGAAGACGGGCATTTAGCATGTTAACACAAATACCACAACTTAAAAAGCAACTGTTCTCCAATTACATAGACTGTCACCTCTGAAATTCCTTTTAATACATAACAATTAAATTGATTCTTCAAAGATAACGGCTGTAATGAAACTTAGCAATGAAATTTCAGTCTATCCCTCTGGCATTCTTTCAAACATAACTAGAAAATATTAACGAATTTTAGTGGGTTAAACACAAAGAAGTCCTAATTTGCCACCATATTGCATGAGTTGTGGTATAACTTATAGAACATACTTATTGTCACGATTGACTGCAGGAGTTACAGGAATTCTTTTCTTCTCTTCCTCCTGAATGGCTTGGGTTATATCTGGGGAAGAGTAGGAGCGCTTCAGTTTGGAGTGTTCTCTCTCTCGTTCAACAGTCACCTGTGGCTTGGGTTTGTGAGTTGGAGGGGTTGATGGAGGAGTAGATGAAGGAGCCATTTCTGGTGGATACATATGAACAGTATTTGTTGGCGAGTGATAGTAACGAAAGGTTCCAGTGATTGGATCCAGAAACTTGGGGAAAAAAAACAAATAGTTTCAAAACCAAGTAAAAATCCATCATTAACTTACTTACCCACTTATAAATTACTGTAAGAACAGTGCATGAGTTTTTCAGACATTGGGATGTTAACAGCTGTGACTGGCCTCAACATTTAATACGTTAGATTTACTGGAAGGGAGCATTTTCACCGAAATGTCTATTAAACAGCAACTGCTTCATACCAGGAACAGCAGATGAACTCTCCTAGTTTCCTTACAAATAATAATAAAATTCAGAAAGTAACCATGTGGAAGTTGAAGAGGAGTGAAAAATAAACAAGGTCTAACTTGGAAATAAGACACAATTGAAATGCAGGACAAAACTGCACAAGGCAACTTGATTTTAGTATCAGAAGAGGAGTTACCTTTGCCCAACCTGCAGGCAGCCCTGGGATTATCCTTCCCATTTCTTCACTTCGTGCTCTCATTAATGGCTCCCGCTGAGACTGAAAAACAAAAGAGAAGTGTAAGGTACATACAGTTACCTGTGCAGAGCAACAGGCTGCCTGTGACTTCCTTACGGAGTTACATGATTCAATGCAAAACAGTACTATAAGAAATCCTTGATTATAGCTGGAAATACAACATTACAACAGCGGTTTGATACTACGATTTTCCATCACTCAATCTAAACAAAACGCATTTATTAACAGTTCAGTATTACAAAGGTCTCAAAACTCAATTTCTTCCCTAAAGAATTAGGAAATATTAGGAGTATGTGCTTTTGTTAAACACACAAGGATGAGCCTTCCTGCCTCTCAAAGCAGCACGCAAAGGAATGTGCATGAGATGATGAATGTGTGTAAAATGCTTGTTAATGCCATCAGAAACAGTTCAAGACTTTAATGAAAGCTTCAAATATTTTTTCAGATGAATATGACAAATGAAAAAAGCAAACAAACAGCTGCAAACATGGCACGGTCTCTTCTTAAAACGATGACTTTAAAAATTGAAATGAGGTGGAATTTAACATAATCATCTGCACTTGATTATTTTGGCTACATACAATACATTTGTATTTACTTTAAGTTTTTCAGTATCTTGTTCAGAATCCTCTCTAAGGGGTCCTGGCTTTTGAGCTCCACTGTCTGGTTGTCCTTTAACCCCAGTTTGCTGTAAAAGATTTTGAGAGAAGGCTTCAATTTTCATCTGGCATGTCAGTAAAGAATGCTGATAAAGCAGAGTTATACTTTCTTTTTTGGCTGTTAAATGCACATGTCACAAAGAAGTGGTTAAAACAGGTCTTTTTCATTCTTCCTACTCTATACTATAAGCAATTGGCTGGAATAGTTTTTGTAGCTGAATGTTGTATTACAGTCTATTCTGTAGTTTCAAGAGCTCAGAAATAAAATACAGAAGTTCCACCTACACTGCTTTTCCCATGAAAGTTGTTTTTATGTTTCAGCCTTTTTTTTCTTTGACTCCTAAAACCTCTCCATGAAAAAAAGACAAACTGTGAAGTCAACATGAATTTATCATAGGCAGTCATTCTGGGATTATGTGAAATTGCTCTGTCAGTCAAAGCCCACCAATGACTGTGCTAATGTTGCCCACAGGAAGATTTATTTTGGCTTTCTTGTGCATTTGGATTAAACAAGCATCAGAGTTTGATCAAATAACAACTGCAATTGGAACAGCAGAGAAAAATATTGTAATGCATGTTCTTGAGAAATGATTTTAAAGATGTGTTCCATTGTTAACTCAGTTTCACAAACGGCTCCTGTTTCATGATCAGATGACTTCTACACTCTGAGAAATTTTGCAATTTTTTTCAAGAATGAGGAAAGAAGAAACTGTGACACAACCCCCCAGAGATTTGGAACTAGACTCTTCTCAGCAAAAATACTAGATTAGGGTGTTCCTTTGCTTCCTGTGCCAGGAAAGAAAATCCTGTTCTGTCAGCATTTTTACAGCTGGGGGCACTAAAGTGTTTAAGACAACATCATTCTGTCTCTAACAGTGTTATATACCGTACTGGGCTGGTACAAGAGATAAAATACCACCATTTCTCTGAAACAGCAGCCTATGAACCATGATCCCTTCTAGTGTTCCATGCCAGTGGGAAGTTTTATTGTCCTATGAGGATTTCATGCCGCCCACCTAACAGCAAGAAACAAGACTGTCTTGGGGAAAAAAAAGTCTACTTATGTCTTGGTTTTAACTATCTCCTCTACTTTTACGTAAAAATGGTCTAAATAAGCTTCAAATTATGTATTTGAAATTTCTAGACTGATATTAAACTATTCAGGATGATTTGAGTGCATAACTACTCCACATTTGATGATGATTTTGTTTTTCACTAACCTTGCCTGAAACAGTCACAAAGGTCTGAGATGCATCACCCAGTGCCCGTCTTGGCGTTTCTGGTGTTCGAGATCCTTTTTCTTTTTCTTCCATGGATATTTTGTCAATCTCAATCCTTTTTGCACCAATGTTTTCTGGTTCATTTTTATTTTGCTTTTTTGCTTCGACTGCTTCTCTGCGTGCTCTTTCTTGTTCCTTCTCCTCCTGTTCTCTTTTTATGTGTTCATCCCTCTCCTGTTCTCTGTCTTCTTTGGATTGCTGTAGCTTTTCTCTGTGTTCCTTTTCTTTCTGTTCTTCTTTTGCTTTCTGTTCCTGTTGTTCTTTCTCTTTTTGTTCTTGCTCTTCTTTTTCTCTCTTGAGCCTTTCTTTCTGTTCTTGCTGCCTCTCCCAGAGCTCCTTTTCCCGCCTGTTTTTCTCTAACAGAGCAGCATTTTCTGCGTGGACCCGACTTTTTTCTTCCTCTGCCAGAACACTCTTCATGTCCCGTACCGGCTTTGTGGAGCGGTCTGGCACCACTCGTCCATTCTCAACAGGCTGGATGTCACTGACTGCACCTGGAGCTTTTGGTCTGGTATCATCAGGGATTTTTAGGGAAGGCTTTTTAGTACGATCCACCTGTAACACAGGTGTAGAACACAAAGTGTAGAACAACAATTCACTACAGCTACCTCTGCTCTGTTTGCTAAGCTTTTCCTAAGTGAGATTTGTAAGAGAATAAAGATGATAACAAGCTGACTTCTGCCAAAGACAGTGATCTTTCAGTTTCATTAAATCTGGTCTTGTTAGATTTAGCAATTCCCTTAACTTCCAGATGCGAGATAATCAATGAAATAACCACAAGCCCTACAGAACCATAAGGACAGCATTAAGCACTGATTACCACAACTCTTTATTTTCAAAGGTGACCATTCTAGGGCAATCAGGCAGCCTAATTTGGGCTTGGCTCTCTCAATCATGTGACAGAGCATGTGCTTAAGGCAGATCTGCTTGATGGGAAGAGGTATTTAAGAATGGCTTACGCTCAAAACTAGGACAGCAAGTGGTTTTTGATGCTGAAGTGAATGTTCTGAAGAAATATAAACTCATCTGATTCAGGTAAGAACAGAAATCATGTCTTTAAGTTTTACAGTTTAGGGTCTCCTGGCTGAAATGTGTGTTTAAGGCTGTATCCAGAAGGGTGACAGTAAACAGCTTTTAGCCTTCTCTCCAAAGCAGCACATTATTTTAGTATAAGAACTCTACAAAGGTGTCTTTAGAAAGTTTTATTCATGTGAAAGGAAGAAACAAATCTCTGTATTTTCAGTACTGGGCCAAGGCTGACAAACCACCTTTTGTTTTGTTATTTGAAGGAAGATACGCTTGCTAGAAAGCAGACCTACACTTGCTAGAAAGCAGACCTTTGGAATAGCCAAAGCAAACCACAGCCTAAATGCACTCTCTGTATTTCATCCCATGTGTTTTGAGTAGAAAGGTTTGCTTATAGACTTTCTGACTTAACGATCAACGGGTAACCTTTGATTTCTTAAGTGCTCATATAAAAATATCCATGAAAAGTTCTGCAATTCTGTTAAGTATATTTAGTTCGTAGAGTTCTGCAGGTCAGTTACTATGGCTTCACAGACCACCAGTATACTTGTGTACAAGGCTTGAACAAATGTACTGAGTATGTTTGCTTGTGGAGTGAGAGTTCTGCGTGTGGTGGGTGTCTAATAGATTTACCATAACTCTGGAAAAAAGGAACACAGCTTACCTCAGGGATACTTCTTGTAATTGATACTGGATTAACTACCAATGGACTGCCAGACTTTGGAACAGCAGCATCCTGTATGTTTGATCTGTTAAGCGATTTTAGTCTCTCTTCCAAATTCTCTCCCGTTTCTTCATTTTCAATTGTTTCTGTTTGGGATGGCTTTACAGCAGCAACAGGAGGAGCAGAAGCTGGCTCTTCCAGAGATGGATATGTAAAATCCACTGCAGGAGGGGGGAGAGGAGGGAAGCATAAGAGAGGTCTTAAAGCAAAAAACACAAAAGTAAAATAAACGCCCCAAGTTCCAACAAAAAATTTCGTTTTTAGACAGAACAAGGCTTTCCCAAAAACATCTGAAAGAATTAAAGATACATCCAATAATTACAAAGTGGAGTGTCATCCTTTTTACTTACATGAAACAGTTACTGCTTCACTCCTGCCATGCTGGGGTGGAGTTACTCTAGCATTTGTTGTATATTGGGGAAAACAAAGGAGCCAATTTTCATAACCTCCTTCTAGAATTAAAGGTTCATTCTGCAGTATAGTTTTGCTTTCCCACTGTATGGAAAAAGAAGTTTGAAATTGATTTAAAAATAGAAAGGAAACTTTTACAGCTTAATAGTGTTGTTGAAATTTCTGTGTCTAGTCATTAAATTGGGAGGTTATTTTTGATATCTTTAAGAATTAAAGAGGCTGCAAAAACAGAGATCCTCTTTGTGTTTGGAGGATGTTCAACACAGGTTCCTGGCTCTACCTACAACAGGGTGTGAACATTTTCAGTACAGAAAGAACCACTTGTTGCTACTTCATATAACAATCCATGCAGAAAAATATTTTTATTATAATATTTGCTTCAGTTTCTTATCTGATAAGTTTACTGAGTGATTAGTGCTTTAGAAAGCATAGCATTAACTTTCTGAAAACCCCTTGAGAGTTCTGCCCTCCTCCTGAGGGCCTCCCCAGTATTAGAACATGAACAAGGCCCAGAGGGCTCAGAGAATATTCTGTAAAGGAATAAACAGGGAGAACTCCATGAACTATCTCTGAACTCCAGTCTTGAATGTTTAGGTAACAGAAAGATGTGTGATCTTTCACAAGAGCCACCTCCAAAGAGAGGAGGGACAACACAGCCATAGCTAGAATTTGACTGGAAAATATTGGGCATTTGTTTACTATCGAGTCGATAAACTCCCTGCACTGATGAAGCTCCAATTTAAATTCATGCTTATCTAAAAGTTATACTGAAAAATGCAGAAAAGTTAACCATGCTCAAAATATTTCTGGAGCCTCCCTCACTCTGCTGTTAAACTATTTAATAAAAGATACTGTCCTCTACTAGAACATGAGCATGGGAAACTTCACACTTCTGCTATCAAAATAAGCAGTCTTTGAAAACTGAACCAAGACGCTTGCCTGAAGTGTCATTAAGGTTTCCACACAGTTTGTAAATACAGGTGCTTTGAGACCTTCTGATTTATTGAGATCAGTGTAAACCATGAAACTTGCCAACCTTAAACAGTGCATCTTTCAGGCTCTGAAGAGTTGTTCCTAGCTTTAAGTCTTCAGCAGAACTAAACCAGTCCAGCAGTATAACATAATGAAACTGTCCTCTCCTCTTCCATGGATCTCTAGAGTCCTCTGGGAGTCTAGCTTCAATCCAATTAGCAGTAACTCTGAAATATATTAACATGCATTTAAAAACAAATGTACAAGTAACATTTTATCCAACAATATATAATCCATATATGTTTAGGTGTTTGGATAAAATAAATATGCTTTGTCTTGAAGTCAGTATGTGCAAGAACAGAGCTGTCCAGATACATCTTACCCACTCATATACAGCAGGGACTCTGAAACTACGTGTACAAGCTTTAAAAGCATATAATTTTTTAAAAAATTAAATATTTCATTATCATTTAACACTGTGTCATACCCAGGACTAATAGCTTCTTCTGGGACACTGATAGATCTTGGAATACAGGATTCCTGATAATCCTTCAATCTTCGAGCATCCATTATAAGCAATTCAATATTTTTGTCCGACATCATTGCAAACAGTTTCTCAGGTGTGACTGCTCCTTGAAATAGAGAAGCAAACAGATATAAGAAGCTACATTATAAATGGAGATAGCTAGGATATCTGACTGGTGCAATCAAGACTGCAAACAGGCGAAATAGAATTAAAAAGTCCCACAAAATCATAAAGGTGAGACATTACAGCATAAACAGATTGGACCTTTTGATCCCACTGCTGTGGTGATTAGCACTTGATCTGCCAAATTAGACCATATGGAACATTTCAGTGATAAACCAACTTAAATTTTTGTGGCTATATAGGCAAGCACTGGTAAAGTACATGCTGCTAATTTTCTTTCTCAGTTAAGAACTCTAGAGAACATTTTCACATATTTATTGCAAGAATAAGAAGCAGAAGGCTGTGAGGGGAAAGGAAAAATTTCATGTTTAGCAGAGAAACACTTCAGCCTTGCCTAGATTTTTCTTATCAGTTGAGATGTTTTTCTTTCTAACTTGCCCACTTCAGGACTAGTTCAACTATTAAACAGTTGAAAAACTAACTACAGCATTTTAAGTTAACGACAAGTGATGATGGCTGCAATACAGAGCTTGCTTAATTTATAATTTGCTATAACTGAAATACAGGATACTAGATTTTCATCAAATTCTGTGGAATAACTCCTTAAAAGAATTGCAACTGCTTAGGTGATTGGTGCACAGTCATATGGGGACCCTTTTCACATCTATGGGAGCACTGCATTTCTTACCGCTCAGACTGTCAGACTGATCCTTTCTTTCCAGTGAATGTTTCCTCTCACCATTAATCTGTGTTATAAGGGGGGAAAAAAGAAGTTTAATATGTAATACTCAGAACCAAGGTGGCCAACAGACACTGACTCTCACAGACCTTGAAGGAAACTGGTCAGGCTGTTAGGACACAGGAAGGAACCTAGCACAAGTAAGCTGCTTCTGAAGATGTGTTGACAAATGTACTGAAAAGATACCAAGGCTGCTGCTCTGCCTCAACAGAAAAGAGTTAAAAAGGCAATACAGTCTAGGACATCATCATCTACCAGATGAAATTCATGCAGTATTTGTGGAGAAGTAAGTTTGTTTCCACACTATTGCTGCTAAGTCAACCCTTTCCTAAAAAGCTTATTTAACATCAGTTTATTACCATTACCTTGGGTGTCTTGCACTAGATAATTCTGGTATAAAACAGACTGAGCTTTCTTGTAAAGTCAAATTCTATCTTATGCAAGACTTGGAGGTTGTGGACTCCACATATTCCAAAAAAATGTCAAAGAAGGATTACAGGGAGTGTAAACTAATTTAAAAAAACACCTCACCATGATTCTGAACTGAAAATAGCTACTAGCAGAGACCAAATGCTAGATTGAAACTATACATTTAGACTGAATTAGAGAGTTTCTAAACATTTTCAGTTACCCTTTGGCTTTTTCCTTTGGAATCCACGGCACTTTCTGAGGAGTTTTTGGCTGAACTCTTTCCATCATCTTTTGGTTCCTGCTTTTTCTGCAGCTCTTGTCTGTCCCTCTCTTCAAGTTTTTTCCGAACTTCAGCTTCCTCATATCTATTGAGAAAAAGAAGTCTTTTTCAATATTGTGCTATTGGCTACCCCTGGATTATTAATCATTAAGTCCTCAGGAAGAAATTAAAAAAAAAAGTATTTCAAGTCTTATTCCAACAACCCCCATTTTCCTTCATGACGGCATGATCTTATTTTTGCCAGTCTTTGGATTGGTTTTCTTACTTTGAAATCCCATTTTGAGTCCTATTTCATAGCCACTGCTTGCAAAGCTATTCTTTTCTCCAAATCTGGGGTCATTCTTAGCTAAGGTATCACTAAATGTTTTCATTTCCCACAGGAAAGGGTAAGTGACTTACATGTAAACTTCAGTACATTACAACAGTCATCCCAGGTATTTTATTTTGGTTTGCACTGGAGCCAGTCAGGAGTAAGTTAGCTTAGTTATCTAAATGTCCTTTTCCTGAAGAGTCAGATCAGAACTTATTATGTGCCTCATGCTTGTTTCTAACACTGGACCTACAGGGAAGCCAATGCAGGAATCATGTACACTTGAGAGTTTTGATGGACCTGGGTCTTGCTGTCCTTTTCATAAAGCCTCAGACTTGACAATTAACCTTCCAGTCTTTTGCTGTTGGAAGGACAGTTGTGGTATTGTGAGCCAGTGACCTCCAAGCTGCAGTTTTTAGATCACCCACTGGAGGTTTGTACAGTCACATCACTGTTAAGTGGCATTTGCTTATATTTAATACCACTGAGAAGTTTAAAGGTTACTAGGGAGCCATAAAACAAAAAAGAATGTTTTGAACTAATGACTTTGATTACTGAACCAAGCAGTGAAACATAAACACTGAACTGTGGTGACAATTGCTTGTTTGAATCTGATGTTGCCTAATCAGAGTTAAAGTAGCAATGACAATACAGCTGTATTTCATATCAAAAAGCACTGTGTTAAAAAAATAGATCATTAAATCAAATTCTGCCTCCAAGTCTACTTCACTAATTGGCCACTAACAGGAAGGAAGCAGCAAGTCTGTAATTTTATCTTTTAAACAGGCTTCTTAATTTGGCACGGGCATTGTAAGTTAAAATAGAGCGTTTTGTTCCCACTTTGAGTTAATGGCACTAAAGCATATTCCATATTTTAGTTTAATTTGGTCAGGATGGAATATTTGCCTGTCAATTTCCCCTTTTATACCTCTGAAGCACATAGTAGGTCATTCATGTAGGTATTCCTGCTCCTACACAAGGAGTGCCAGCAGCTCCACTTTCAGTTAACAATTAACATTGAAACTATTTGCTGGCCTACTGCCCGGGGAAGAAATTATACAAATAACTTCCCTGAAACCACTTCTGTAGTTACACAGGAGTCATGTTTCATTTCTATTCCCTTTAAATCTTTATATATTTTACCCAGAAGTAGTTGAAAGTTATTGTGTCAACTTCAAAACTCTTTTCCTTTCATAAATAGCCATAAGTCACTAAACAAGTCTCTAAAATTTGGGTTTCTATAATTCTATCAGTGTTCACTCTTACAGTGAATTCATAGCTCTGTTGAATTGTAAGACTCAACTAAAAACAAAGAAAATCTAAAGATTGCTTCATACACAGTACCATGAGACATCTTTGCAAAGTCCCTCTTTGTACAGATGTAACTATACTTTTCTTGTTCACTTAAACTAACTACAGATTAAGCACTTTGCAGGGCATAAAATATGCTTTCACAAGAATATCTAGGAAGGGCAGGGTGGGACATGACACACAGGAAGGGAAATGTGCCGAGCTGCAGAGAGAAAGTTAAAAAAGGGTGAGAAAGAGTCGCTAAGGGTGCAAGAAGCAGACCAGGCTGGAAGCAACACGCACTGCACTGAATATCCTCCAAAGACAGACTCTATCTTACGACTTCTTACCAACACCACTTCATGGGTTTTGGCACAAAGATGTAATTTGACAGTTGTTAATCAGTCCATTAGTATCAGCTCAGTCACATACTGGCAAAACCATGTACTGCATATGCTGGCTGCACGTAGCAGAGAAAAGGTAAACTATAACCACACTAGAAGGACTTTTCAACATATCTGATTATTAGGAATTATTAATAGATTTGGTTTCAGATGACCTTATGATTAAGGAGAAAATCGCTCTTAATCACCTCTAGTGTATGTATCATTTAGATCATATGGTTTCTTTTTATTAGTCAATAAACAAAGTTAGAAGACAATGTCAACAAATCATAATTGCCAGGAATTCAGAGATAATGTATAAAGTGACAAGTTATTGGAGTGTATGACAGTGTAAATTATTTTCAGTAACAAACTTCTGGGGATAAACAGTTTTAAGGTCTCAAGAGTTTCAGCTACCTATGGTCTACTCAAGTGCAATTGTTTATTACTGAATATCATGAAAAACTGAAATTGCACATGTATAGGCTTCAGTGAAAGGAACAACATCTTATCTATCAGCTGTATTCACATACCTGAGTTTAAGGCTGTCTGACAGTCTTTCAGCTTCTTCAACAGCTTTTTTTAAATTTGTGGGTCCCAGAATTGAATGAAAATAATCCTAAAATCATGAGAATCACATTGCATATTAATAGTACAGCTTAATAATGCCTACTTCTGTGCATATCAAGAGTCACCAATATACAGAGAACTGGTATTATAATGATATTAATACCAACAAAAGGAACTGGTTGGAATCAAAATATTTTCCTTTCAAACATGAGTTTGTAAGTAAAATTGTTTTACAGCACCAGTAAATAAAGGCTGGGTAAGGCAACTGCACCAAAAAAGTCTAAATGGGAAAGATGACAGGAACACCCTTCCATGAAAAAATATTCACAGATCTGACAATTTATATGCTTCATGTATTAAAAGCAAACTGTAAAAACAATTAACAGATTTGTCAAAAACAGGGAGGAAAAAACAGCATCATAGGTGAGGCAGTTATTTAATACCAGTGTGATCCTTTGAATGTGCATTAGTGTAACTCTCTGTACTTCTCATACTTGTACCAATGCAGAGGAGGTCAGTCAGAAAGCTTTTATACCTGTTGCTGCTTAAAATCAGGTCTCTTTTTAATGAAGTTATAAACAGTCACATATTTCATATAGAGGATGTATGCTTTTTCTTCATCTCGGTCCAATCTGCTTTCTTCCGCTGCCTTGAAAATCTTAAGGGCACTCTGCACATAACTGAAACCAAAGAAGAGGGTAAAGCAGATGATTGTTGGGTTGTCCCCAAATACCTCTGCATTACAACATATTAAGTGTTTACAGCCTCTGCTCCTATATTAAGCACTTGATATTATCATCTTAATATAAGGTTTTCATTAAACATGAATTAGTCATGTTCCTCCAAATAGAGTTTATTTTTGCTAGCTTGTTTACTAGCCTTATTTAAGGACTTCCATAATTAAACAGCATACTGAGATAAGGAAAAAGGTACTGTTCCCTTCTAAGAATAACTTCTTTTTAATAGGAGAAACTAATTCATCATAAGACAAAATGAAATCGTTAATTATCTAAAAATGCTAGAGGCAAAGCATTTTCTATTCACACATTTGCTGAAGTTTTTATCGTTCTTCAGAATTTGCATTTATGTAGCCTTGCCTCCAAGTATGCAAACTTTCATGGGCATCATGCTCTGTCCAAGCTCTGTTTTGGCAGTATGTCAAGTGACCTCCTGAAGGCGGTAAGCACATCCAGTGTGACAGCTGACATCCATACATAAGACTATCAAAGATTTTAAATCTAACAGAAATACTGGAGGAAACTCAGATCCACAACAAATCCATTCTGAAACCACTAATATTTTTAATATTAACTCAAAATCAATTACAACACATATACCTCTTTGTACTTGTCTTTTCAGGTTTTATTTCTGTCTTCTTGTTGAGATCTTTCAATGAAGTACAGAGATACAGCTCCTTAGGTACAGATGCCACAGCAGGCATGTTAATGTTGTTACTTATGTCCCTTCTGGGATGGTACAGCTTCTTAGAAGTCTCTATCAGTATTTTTCTGGAGGGGGAAAAGAGGTAGGAAGAGCCTAATTATAGTCCAGTGACTTTTAATACACTTATTAATTACAAAAACCTGTGTTGGTTTATTACTTAACCTATATTCCTTTATGTGAGTTAGCACTAGATGCCAACAGAGTGGCTGAACACTGAACAGTATAAATTAATCCTCCCAAAGTGACAGAATTGTTTGAAACCACTCTAGGTAATTTATCAAGAATGTCCAGCAAAATGCTGCTAATAGAAGAATAAGAAAATAATAAGTAAAGAAATGCTGACTTAAGAATGTTGAAAAATCATTGTATCCAGCAAATTTATTCTACTGAAATGCCAGTAAGTATACTATAAAAAATCAGCTGACTTTTCTGTACTCTGCAAATACACACCACCCCCTTGGAAAAGTGACTTCTAATGTCTTGGTAAGAGCTAAGCTGAGAAAAGCAAGATTGCTGTGGGTAAAGTCAACTTGAAACTTCTTGGTCTTCAACTCCTTGGTGATGTTGTCTTTGTGCTTTCATTTGAAAGTGCTCTCTAGGCAGCCCTGAAATAGTTAAGTAGGGCTTGGCTAGAAGGGACTATTACATCATCCCATCTGACACAGAGAAGTCCATTAAGTCTCCTGCAGATAGTCTATTTAAACTCTTTGCATCTAATACACAGGAAGCTATTTTAGCCCTTAGGGGTGGTGGGGGTGGAACTGATCTCCCTCACAGTGGTGAGACATTAAGATGTGAGCAATACTGAAAAAACTATGGGGAACTCCTTACAAGAAAGGTGCTCAAATGATCCCAACAGATCAATTACTTCCTAGCAGAGAAAAAACACGTGACTTTTGATAAGGTGAAGGTAGGGCATTTCCCTTTCATCTTCAAGGTGATGATCAGCATGACAAGTGTGACTAAAGCCACCATCAGCCAGTGACCTCAGAGTGAAGTTTCACCCCACTGAATCGATCTGTAGCTGACTGCCACCAAATGAGGTGATCCCAATTTCCCTCCCTCGTTCTCATGCTGGTCCGGTGCTTCTCCAACCTCTTATTGAGCCAATTCAGCTTGCTGAAGAGGCAGAAAGGCTACCACAGCTTGTGCAAGGACAGCAGTTGGCATGTGCAGTCAAGAATGAGAAGCTGAGCTGGCAATGTGATCCCTTCCCGTGGCACGGAGCTGTTGTGTTCCTTGAGGCATCACTGCACACAGTCTTACTGGGTTAACTGTTGTTGGTCTAGGAACTGGTTATCAAATAACAATACTAAGTTAACCCAAATCTTTGAGTTCACGTTAGAAATAAATGCAAAAATAAGATAAAGATAAATGCCTAATGATGGTTCTTTGGTTTAAGGTCTGGCATGCCAAGGTCAGACTAAACAGTATCTAGCAAGATAACGTACTGCTTGAACACAGATGCTGTACTTGCTAATTTCCAATTACATAGCAGCTTTTTAAAACTGAAAAACTTGTCAAAAATCCTCCCTAGGAGACTGATTTCCAGATAATTCTATAAAGTAAATAATAAAGTCTTCAAATACTACCTTTAATACATAAAATGAAAAATATATACCATACCCACTTATCTTAAAACATTGGCTTTCCTATACACGGTGTCTAACTTTCAGGGTTTTCAACACTTAGGTGCTGAAAATGAGGCAGATCATTCGTCAGAAAAACTGTATTCACTAGAAACAAAACACTGACACCCCCTGTCCCAAAGAAGAGAACCTTTCCACTGTAAAAGCCTCTTAACCTAAAACATCTTTTTACATCCTCATAGCTTGTAAAGAAAGGCTTCACTCTTATTAAGATTTTAGCATTGCTTGTCTAATCCTCCTGTCAGAGCATGTCTTTACCTGGCTTTTTTTTTTTTTATCCTTGGAACTGTAAATAGACTTTTTCTTTGAAGCTTTAAGTCCTTTCCAAATATATCTTCAATGTTTGCTCTGTTATGTAACCAGTATTTTCTTAATCTTAAGTGGCAGCATTTGGTTGTGTTCTGACAGAATATTGTAACTAAATATGTAGTCCAAAAAGATATGAATATAACATTAGTGTGATGTGTGCGTATGAGCAAAAACAGCCCCAAGATTATGTGGAAGATGAACCATTTAATGTCAGTAAATTTTCAAGTGTTGCTGACACACCTTGAAAAGGGCAGCTCTTCTGGAGCCTCACCTATGCAAGTGCAGAACTACTGAATAAAAGCCAACTCTGAGCTTTGGCCTGAAACAAAAAGGGCTTTTCCATTTTTTTTTTCCTATGGTTAGTAAGATGTTACTGCAGGTCTTTAAGTTGCCAGACAAGTTCAATGCTGAACTTTTATTTCCCAATTTAAAGAAATTTCTATGCCTTTTTTTCAAAACATGAGCTTCTAATCACAGTATCTGATGAATGAGGTATTACTCTTTGAACTCCCACAGCACCATAATTCACACAATATGCTGCAGTGAAATGAGTGAGAATGGATAAAGAAGAACACTTTCTAAATTGGTTTGAAAATCAAATTTTCTACAGCCTACTTAATGAAATTACATATGATGTATGTCATAAATTGACAGATTTCACCTGCAGTTTCTAATTCATTCTCCTATACAGAACCTTAAGTTTGGAACTGTAACTAACATTTTCAGGTTTGTGCATCAAAAATCCCCTAGCTGGATTTTAAATACTACAGACTGACCATTAGTTGCCAGTTGACTGCTCAGTCTTAGCTCATAAGGACCCTTAAAACTTCTTAAGTTTCTACGATATTTCAAGATGTGCTTTACCTTAATTTTTCCTTATACTCAAATGAACAAGTTTTTTCCCTTTAATCTTTGAGCAGGCTTTGGGAAGACTACGATTTCAGAATCTAAATCACCTCCTTCATAGACAAATATTACCATCTGATTTTGAACACAAGTTTTTGCAGATATTAAATTCCTAAGTGGCCTAGTCTCAGTGGGGGAATCTGGCAAAACAAGTGGCACAAATAAAAACAGTCTGGGAGTAGTCAGTGTCCATCAGGGAAATGCACTGAGATAGACCAGGTACTGCAGGTTATGGACAAGACCTGCAGTTGTTTCCTCTAGGGGAGCTGCAATGAACTGCGCTGTCTTACCAGAGTCCCATCCACTTTATCAGGATAAAATCCCACTGCTCCAGGCTGTGCTGACTAGATTATGCTCACTTCTGTGGAGCATTCCGTTTCCCTCCACACTTAGAATCACTCTATGAATACAATGGCAACACTGAGGCATCAATGAACCCTTCCACTTACATCTGTGGTCTTTCATACACCTCTAAAGAAGAGAGTTATCTTCTTTCTCAGCAAGAAAAGAAAACTGGATCACAAAGCCATGAATACAATGGACTGAATAAGCTGTAATAGCTAAATCTATGATTAGTCGACCCTGTGATGAAGAAGAAACAACCTGTTTCAGGCTTGTCAACTTTTTTCTTGAAAAATTAAGATCAGGCTCAAGGCTTGAGATCTTTTCTACCCCTAGCTGAAGTATTATCTCAGGCTCCTTTTTCATCCTTAGGAGTGCTGAAAACTAGGCCAATATTCCAAAAATATGAGGAAAGTCATGCATGAATGATTATGGGCATTTGGCAATACTTGGAATGGATAGTTTTACTCTGACAGGGAAATGTACCTGTTGGTAACAGGTTCTTCAACATCTAATTATCATGCCAGTTTTACTAAGGATATGAGTAAGCTTTAAGTGGAATGACACTGTAGTGTGTGCTGCTTGCAACGTAACTGCTAACGAACTCTGAAATACACTGACATGGTAAGTACTGTGCATCACCAATTCAGGTATGTAATAAAGTATTATTTACTTATTTTTGTCTCTGACACTTGAGCAAATGAGAAATAGGTTTCTCATAAGAATTACGTTCCTCATTTCTCTCGGAGTTACATTTTACTAACTGCATATGGTACACAATAGTTGGTTTTGTTAAGATTATCAGTCTTAGTCTATAGATGGAGAATTTTAAGATGACTGAACTACAAAACCCACCAGCACATTTAGCTCTCTGAGGCCTCAAACTCTCTTTCCAGGCCCTCATCCTGTAACCTAATGTACATAGGCTGATTATAACCATTGGGGCTTCTTACAGCAAGCCCATTATGCTCACACAGAGTAGCCAAACTTTCACCATTGTGCTGGTCACCACCAGTCACAGGGCAGCAACATAGCACGGGGTCTGTCTCTGGCCATGGAGGTGCTCAAACCTGCCCCACCAGGCCTGGGAACGACTCTCTCCGCAGTGAGAAAACCCTTTGACAGCTCCTTTATCCAGCAATTTACCTGACACCGAGGTGGTGGGGAAGATATTATAAAGTTTCTTTTAAAACATATGGTGAATTTTCTGCAGGAAGTTTAAAAGTTACTCAGTCTATGAAAGAACACAAATAGCTCCACTTCTTATTTAGATAAACGAACATCTGCAAGGACTACGCAAACAGCAGCGGTGATAAGAAGCCGGGGAGGTCGCAGAGAGGCAGAGAACTCCCCCAAGTTTATAACCGGGCGGTCAATACCGCTGCGGCGGCCGGGGCCGTGGCAGTCTCCATGACACCGCAGGAGTGCAGCACTCTGGGAAGCGCCGCTTCCCTGCCATCTTCCTCCGGCCGCTCCCGGGCTCCGCGGCGGCTCCCCCGGCCCCACTCACTCGCCACCCCGGCCGGGCTCAGGCCGAGGGACTGCGGGCCGCCCAAGGTCACACCGCCGGCCCCGGCCGGGCCAGGCCCGATCGTCCCGCGCGGCCCGGAGCGGGTCCCCGCCCGCCGCAGCCCCTCGAGGGCCGCCCCCCCTCACGGCACGGGGGGCTGGGCCCGGGGCTCCCCCCGAGAGCGCCCGCCCCTCCCGCCGCTGCCCCGCAGGCCCCGCTCCCCGCCGGCCCGGCCGCGCACTCACCGCCGCGGGGACTCGCTGCCTCCGCCCGCCGGCCCGGGGCAGGCCCATGTCCGAGCGCGGCTGCCGAGGAGACGCTACGCGGCCATGGCTGCTGGGGCGGAACTCGGCGGCGACCGTCCCTCCCTCCTCCCCTCCCTGCCTCCGTCCCTCCCTGCCGGGCCCCGCTCCCCGCGGGGGCGGGACTCTCACGGCCCTATCCGGGCCGCGGGGCCGGGCTCTGGCCGCGGCGGGGTCTGGCCGCTGTCCTGAGGGAGCTGCGGGGCGCGGCCGCGCTGGGTCGGGCGGGGACACGGACCCGCAGCCGCCGTGGAGCTGCGGGGCTGGCGGTGGAGCGAGGAGGGGAGGGACAGGCGGGTCACCTCGGCCCAACGCCACCCGCCTGCCCTCGAGAGAGCGGGGTGCCCCGCCGGCCCGCTGCAGCCGTGCCTCGCCTGGCCTCGGGAGATTTGTTCCCGAGGCCAAGCCACTACGAGCAGGCTCTGGGGAGTGTCACAGTCTGTGAGGCTGTTACACTGGCCCACTGCTGCACTGTGCCATCAGGTGTGGGAAGGCAAGTCGCCTCTCCTTATAAAAATATTCTGGTTTTTGTCTAGAGAAATCTGGATTGGCAGGGGACATCGTGAGTTTAGATCTCGTTTTTTGTCGTGACTATGTTTCTGGTGCACCTTGTGATGTTACTACAAGCGTCATACCTCAGGGATGCCAGGTATGTGCTGACACGCTGGGAGAAAGGAGGTGAGAGGCAGGTCGTGCCATGGAGATCTTACACAAACAGAAAGATGCTCTGTGCTGCCACAGTCCTGGCCTGCCCCCGAAATGTGTCAGTGGAGGGGCGGGGATTCAGTTACTTCAACCTACTCTCCATTCTGCCAATGGAAATGTCTTGTGAACTGGAGCAATCTCCTTCAGCCACTTTAGAAAACAGGGAGGTCATGAAGCCAAATGAGAAAGATGTCTGTCTCCACGTAGCTTTCCAAAATACTACCAATTCATTGCCCAGAAGGCTGAATTGTATCACAGCACTTAATAGTACAGTAATGTTGGTTGGTACGGGGCACATGAAAGCCTCAAGCCTTATCAAGCAGTATCTTATTTGCAGTGTGTGTAGGCACGTGAAAGGTTCTGGGGGAAATGAAAACAGCTCTATGTCATCTATATTGTGCAATCAGAGGGGTTAATACCAAAGTTTGTATACTCCAACAACATTAAGTTGAACTGAATAATATTAATAACACCATGCTCTTCGAAGTGCCTTTTTCAGACCTGCTCTATGTGTTTTAACTAGGATGGGTCATGCCAGAAAGTTATGATAGGATGAAAGGAGTAAGTCCACTAATGTCAGAGCTTGGGATCTAAGTGTCCAAATTAATGTTGAATATCAGATCTGCTGCACTCCAAACTAGACTCAGAGAGTCCTTTTTATCGTTTCTCTTATATGAAGAAATTTTGTCATAAAATCTTTGGTCTTACTTGTATGGGCAAACCCCAGCCATTTATTGAAAGGTGCTGGGCTGTGCAATTGACTTTACCCCACTCCAGAACTTGTTGAAACGTGCTAATACATCAACTGCATTATAACATGCTGTGGTTGCCCTGGGTTCGAACACATATTCCTATCAGCAGGTATATTCTTATGTAGCAGTATTAAACAAATAAATAAAAGAATTTTAAACAGTAGAAATCAATGTGCTTTTTAATAGAATGTATTAGAGCATTTAGCTAACAAAAACATTACAGTCTTTTAAGGCGGAGGAAAACAGAGGAGTAGAAACCAGGAATTTTACAGATGTGAAATGTGTTCCCACTTGCCTCCATCAGACATCCAGTGTCTCTCTCTTACATGTACTTTTGGTTAATCCTGTAAAAAAAATAGACATGATTATTAAAATATTATGATATCATAATAATGAAAATTGGTATACAGTGCTAATGGACTAAGTGCAGGCTGCATTCTTCACCCCTATGAAAGACTGTCATTAATACAAACAGTTTAATTTTCCCATAGCACTGCATCATCACCACCAAGTGTTCCTGTTTGTTGGCACACTCCCGTGAGCACACTGTAACATTTTCTGTATCTACTGCTGCTGTGTAAATGAAAAGTCGTAAGAGGACAAAGCTAAATGCTTGTTGAAAAGACACAGACACTTGCCAACAAGGAAAAAGAGTTGTGCTGGAGGCTGGATTTAAGGTTTCTATGCCCTGGTGACAAGGGCAGCCCAGACACGTTTGGGTTTGTTCTCTACTGCCGCCTTCTGGCTGAGAGGCCCAGAAAAAACAGCCGATAAGAACTCCTGCCTGTAGCCCAGCTCAAATCACAGGTATTGCAGCACCGGAGCGGGCCCCGCCAGCCCGGGGAGTGTGAGCCCTGCATTGTGCTCAGCCCAGAGGGCTGCTCTGCCATGGGAATTCCGTGGGAAATGCAGCCTGCTCTCTTGAACTCA
Source organism: Lophotriccus pileatus (assembly GCA_035583135.1). Taxonomy (NCBI): domain Eukaryota; kingdom Metazoa; phylum Chordata; class Aves; order Passeriformes; family Tyrannidae; genus Lophotriccus; species Lophotriccus pileatus. The sequence continues at coordinate 10,342,581 of JAWWES010000018.1, read as the reverse complement.
ACGGCGCTATTCCAGCAGTGACTCCAGGAGCCAGTTCTGGGGTATTTGTGAGGTGATCGTTGCTCCTCAGAATATGGTTATTTGCATTTTGTCCAAAGCTGAGTTAGGTAGGTCAAAAGCAGAAAATAATGGCTTAGCACACAATGTTGCTGCAAGTATTCTTCTGATTAGAAGGTACTATGATCTCCAAACCAAGAGAGAGGAATTTCATTGTTGGTATGTTGTCCTGAAAGATGTAGATTATGAGATTCACACTTCAGAGTGGTAGCAGATTTATGACTCGGAATAGTTTTGGGGAGCATGTGAGCACGACCATTTTGCACTGTTGAAACAAAACTGGGAGAAATGTTTCAGGGGCTGAGCTGTCAGGTCCAGTGCCAGCCTGGGACTGAAGGCCAGAGACCTCTGACAGAGCAACAAGGTCTTAGGATCATTTTGGAGCTGTCATTCTATCAAATCCCATCTCTGTGATCCCAAAGCGTAGCTTGCCCTGTACTTGGCCACACCTGGAGTGCTGTGTTCAGTTCTGGGCTCCTTAATTCAGGAAGAACATTGAGGTGCTGGAGCGAGTTCAGAGAAGGGCAACAGAGCTGGTGAAGGATCTGGAGCACAAGTCCCATGAGTGGCTGAGGGAGCTGGGGTGTTTATCCTGGAGAAAAGGAGACTCAGGGGAGACCTTATCACTCTTTAGAACTCCCTGACAGGAGGGTGTAGCCAGGTGGGGGTCAGGCTCCTCTCTCAGGCAACAATGACAGGATGAGAGGATAGTCTTTAAGCAGCACCACGGGAGGTTTAGGTTGGACATTAGGGAAAATTTTTTCACAGAAAGGGTGATTAAACATTGGAATGGGCTGGGCTGCCCAGGGAGGTGGTGGAGTCACCATCCCTGGATATGTTTAAGACTGGGCATGACAGTGCCACGCTCTAGTTGACAAGGTGGTGTTCATTCATAGGTTGGACTCAATGGCCTCAGAGGTCTTTTCCAACCGAGTTGATTCTGGGATTCTATGTAAAGCCTTGGCCAGGCAAGACAGCGAACCTGGTGCTCAGACAGGACACCCCCGCCTGGGAGTACAGCCCCAGCAACCGTGAGCTGGCAGGCGCAACCCTCGTCGCCCTGTGGCACAGGGGAGCCCAGGATAGCTACCCCCGTCTTCCTTCCTCGAGCTGCCTCTCGGGAGGCCGCCCCCGTCCCGCCGCCCGCGCGGGGCCGGCCCTGCCCCCGCCGGGCGGGCGGCGGGACGGAACATGGCGGGGCCCCTCCAGCCCGCGCTTCCCCGCCTTTCCCCGCGGCGGCGCGCATGCGCGGTGCGCGGCGGCGAGGCCGTATCCCTCCGCGCGCCCCTTCTCCCTCGATGTGTGTGTTAATAAGGTAATTCCCGCGCCCATGGTAAGTGCCCGGAGCCCCTCCGGGCCGGCCCGGGCCGCCCCGCGCCGCCTCGCGCCCGCCCGCGCGCCCGCGG